>CM038142.1:104631648-105258065 GCA_021437245.1 Aegilops speltoides
GTTGTCCGTAAAAGCAATATTAGGACTTATACACCACCTCAGCAAGTCAAAGTAGAACCCAATATTGCTATTGTTAAAGATCTCTTGTCTGATAATATTGATGGGCATGTTATTCAATTCTCTGGTGAAACTGCTAGAATTGCTAAACCCTGTGATAGAGATAAACATAGACCTGTGGTAGGCGTGCCTGTTATTTCTGTTAAAATAGGAGATCATTGTTATCATGGCTTATGTGATATGGGTGCTAGTGCTAGTGTTATACACATTGACTTATACAAAGAAATTATGCATGAAATTGCACCTGCTGAGTTAGAAGATATTGATGTTACAATTAAACTTGCCAATAGAGATACTATTTCTCCAATAGGAATTGTTAGAGATGTTGAAGTCTTGTGTGGAAAAACCAAATATCCCACTGATTTTCTTGTTCTTGGTTCTCCACAAGATAGCTTTTGTCCTATTATATTTGGTAGACCCTTCTTGAATACCGTTAACGCTAAGATAGACTGTGAAAAGAATGTGGTTACTATTGGCTTGGATGATATGGTTCATGAGTTTAATTTCTCTAAATTTAGTAAACAACATCGTGAGGAAGAATTGCCTAGTAAGGATGAAATTATTGGTCCTGCTTCTATTGCCGTACCTCCTAGTGATCCTTTAGAACACTATTTGCTAGACCATGAAAATGGTATGTTCATGAATGAAAGAAGGGAAATAGATGAAGTATTCTTTAAACAGGAACCTATTCTGCAACACAATTTGCCTGTTGAAATCCTAGGGGATCCTCCTCCACCCAAGGGTGATCCTGTGTTTGAGCTTAAACCGTTGCCTGATAATCTTAAATATGCTTATCTTGATGAAAAGAAAATATATCCTGTCATTATTAGTGCTAACCTTTCAGAGCATGAAGAAGAAAGATTATTGAAAACTTTGAAAAAGCACCGTGCCGCTATTGGATATACTCTGGATGATCTTAAGGGCATCAGTCCCACTCTATGTCAACATAAAATAAATTTGGAAGCGGATGCCAAACCAGTTTGTGATCCTCAACGACGCTTGAATCCTAAAATAAAAGAAGTGGTAAGAAAAGAAATACTCAAGCTTCTGGAGGCAGGTATAATTTATCCCGTTGCTGATAGTCAGTGGATAAGTCCTGTTCATTGTGTCCCTAAGAAGGGAGGTATTACTGTTGTCCCTAATGATAAAGATGAATTTATTCCGCAAAGAATTATCACAGGTTATAGGATGGTAATTGATTTCCGCAAATTAAATAAGGCTACTAAGAAAGATCATTACCCCTTACCTTTTATTGATCAAATGCTAGAAAGATTATGCAAACATACACATTATTGCTTTCTAGATGGTTATTCGGTTTTCTCAAATACATGTCGGCTAAAGATCAATCAAAGACTACTTTTACATGCCCTTTTGGTACTTTTTCTTATAGGCGTATGCCTTTCGGTTTATGTAATGCACCTGCTACCTTTCAAAGATGCATGATGGCTATATTCTCTGACTTTTGCGAGAAATTCTGTGAGGTTTCCATGGACGACTTTTCCGTCTATGGTTCCTCTTTTGATGATTGCTTGAGCGATCTTGCTCGAGTTTTGCATAGATGTGAAGAAACTAATCTTGTCCTGAATTGGGAAAAATGCCACTTTATGGTTAATGAAGGTATTGTCTTGGGGCACAAAGTTTCTGAAAGAGGTAAGTTGATAAATGTTGGGGAACGTAGTAATTTCAAAATTTTCCTACGCACACGCAAGATCATGGTGATGTATAGCAACGAGAGGGGAGAGTGTTGTCTACATACCCTTGTAGACCCGAAGCGAAGCGATCTGGCGTAGAGGAAGTAGTCGTACGTTCTCCTCGCGATCCGACCGATCCGGCGCCGTTACTCCGACGCCCCGAGTTCTTGACACGTACAGCTCGATGGCGTCCCTCGTACTCCGATCCAGCCAAGTGTCGAGGAGAGTTTCACAAGACCTGACGGCGTGGTGACGATCTTGATGTTTCACCGGCGCAGGGCTTCGCCTAAGCTTCGCGACGGTATAACCGAGGTGGAATATGGTGGAGGGGGGCACCGCACACGGCTAAGGAACGATCTAAAGATCAAACTTGTGTCCTCTAGGGTGCCCCCCTGCCCCCGTATATAAAGGAGGGAGGGGGGAGGCCGGCCGGCCTAGCTAGGGCGCGCCGGGAGGAGTCCTACTCCCACCGGGAGTAGGACTCCCCCCCTTTCCTAGTTGGAATAGGATTGGGGAAGGGGAAAGAGGAGAGGGGGCGCCGCCCCCCCCCCTCCTTGTCCTATTCGGACTGGGGGAGAGCGCGTGACCACCTCTGGCGGCCCTCCTCTTCTCCCTCGAGGCCCATCGAGGCCCATTTACCCCCCGGGGGGTTCCGGTAACCTCCCGGTACTCCGGTAAATTCCCGTTTTCGCCCGGAACCATTCCGAACTCCAAACATAGGCTTCCAATATATCAATCTTTATGTCTCGACCATTCCGAGACTCCTCGTCATGTCCGTGATCACATCCGGACTCGAACTTCTTGGTACATCAAAATACATAAACTCATAATAAGCATCATCGAAACCTTAAGCGTGCGGACCCTACGGTTCGAGAACAATGTAGACATGACCTAGAACTATTCATGGTCAATAACCAATAGCGGGACCTGGATGCCCATATTGGTTCCTACATATTCTCGAAGATCTTTATCGGTCGGACCGCATAACAACATCGTTGTTCCCTTTGTCATCGGTATGTTACTTGTCCGAGATTCGATCGTCGGTATCCAATACCTAGTTCAATCTCGTTACGGCAAGTCTCTTTACTCGTTCGTAATACATCATCTCACAACTAACTCATTAGTTGTAGTGCTTGCAAGGCTTAAGTGATGTGCATTACCGAGAGGGCCCAGAGATACCTCTCCGACAATCGGAGTGACAAAACCTAATCTCGAAATCGCCAACCCAACATCTACCTTTGGAGACACCTGTAGTACTCCTTTATAATCACCCGATTCGTTGTGACGTTTGGTAGCACCAAAGTGTTCCTCCGTAAACGGAGTTGCATAATCTCATAGTTACAGGAACATGTATATGTCATGGATAGAAGCGGTAGCAACATACTAAGCGATCGTGTGCTAAGCTAATGGAATGGGTCATGTCAATCAGATCATTCTACTAATGATGTGACCTTGTTAATCAAATAACAACTCTTTGTTCATGGTCGGAAACATAACCATCTTTGATTAACAAGCTAGTCTAGTAGAGGCATACTAGTGACATGTTGTATTGTCTATGCATTCACACATGTATCAAGTTTCCGGTTAATACAATTCTAGCATGAATGATAAACATTTATCATGAAATAAGGAAATAAATAATAACTTTATTATTGCCTCTAGGGCATATTTCCTTGAGTCTCCCACTTGCACTAGAGTCAATAATCTAGATTACATAGTAATGATTCTAACACCCATGGAGTCTTGGTGCTGATCATGTTTTGCTCGTGGAAGAGGCTTAGTCAGCGGGTTCGCAACATTCAGATCCGTATGTATCTTGCAAATCTCTATGTCTCCCACCGACTAAGTCCGGATGGAATTGAAGCGTCTCTTGATGTGCTTGGTCCTCTTGTGAAATCTGGATTCCTTTGCTAAGGCAATTGCTCGATATTGTCACGAAAGATTTTCATTGGACCCGATGCACTAGGTATGACACCTAGATCGGATATGAACTCCTTCATCCGCACTCCTTCATTAGCTGCTTCGAAGCTGCTATGTATTCCGCTTCACATGTAGATCCCGCCTGACGCTTTGTTTAGAACTGCACCAACCGACAGCTCCTCCGTTTAGTGTAAATCGTTATCCGTCTGCGATTTAGAATCGTCCGGATCGGTGTCAAAGCTTGCATCAACGTAACCATTTACGATGAGCTCTTTGTCACCTCCATATCTGAGAAACATATCCTTAGTCCTTTTCGGTATTTCAGGATGTTCTTGACCGCTGTCGATGATCCACTCTGGATTACTTTGGTACCTCCTTGCTAGGCTTATAGCAAGGCACACATCAGTCTGGTACACAACATTGCATACATGATAGAGCCTATGGTGAAGCATAGGAACATCTTTCATTTTCTCTCTATCTTCTGCGGTGGTCGGGCATTGAGTCGACTCAACTTCACACCTTGTAACACGTGCAAGAACCCTTTCTTTGCTTGATCCATTTTGAACTTCTTCAAAATTTTGTCAAGGTATGTGCTTTGTGAAAGTCAATTAAGCGTCTTGATCTATCTCTATAGATCTTAATGCCCAATATGTAAGCAGCTTACCGAGGTCTTTCATTGAAAACTCTTATTCAAGTATCCCTTTATGCTATCCAGAATTCTATATCATTTCCGATCAGCAATATGTCATCCACATATAATATCGAAAATGCTCTGAGCTCCCACTCACTTTCTTGTAAATCTGAGGCTTCTCCAAAAGTCTGTAGACAAACCCAAATGCTTTGATCACACTATCAAAGCGTTTATTCCAACTCGAGATGCTTGCACCAGTCCATAGATGGATCGCTGGAGCTTGCACACTTTGTTAGCTCCTTTGGATCGATAAAACCTTCGGTTGCATCATATACAACTCTTCTTCCGTAAATCCATTCAGAATGCAGTCTTTACATCCATTTGCCAAATTTCATAATCATAAAATGCGGCAATTGCTAACATGATTCGGACGGACTTAAGCATCGCTACGGGTGAGAAGGTCTCATCGTAGTCAATCCCTTGAACTTGTCGAAAACCTTTTGCGACAAGTCGAGCTTTATAGACAGTAACATTACCGTCGAGTCGGTCTTCTTCTTGAAGATCCACTTGTTTTCTATTGCTTGCCTACCCTCGGGCAAGTCAACCAAAGTCCATACTTTGTTTTCATACATGGATCCCATCTCAGATTTCATGGCCTCAAGCCATCTTGCGGAATCTGGGCTCACCATCGCTTCTTCATAGTTCGTAGGTTCATCATGATCTAGTAGCATGATTTCCAGAACAGGATTACCGTACCACTCAGTGCGGATCTTACTCTGGTTGATCTCGAGGTTCTGCGAGTAACTTGATCTCAAGTTTCATGATCAACATCATCAACTTCCTCACTACTTGGTGTAGGTGTCTCAGAAACCGGTTTCTGCGACGAACTACTTTCAAGTAAGGGAGAAGGTACTATTACCTCATCAAGTTCCACTTTCCTCCCACTCACTTCTTTCGAGAGAAACTCCTTCTCTAGAAAGGATCCATTCTTAACAACGAATGTCTTGCCTTCGGATCTGTGATAGAAGGTGTACCCAACTGTCCCCTTTGGGTATCCTATGAAGACACATTTCTCCGATTTGGGTTCGAGCTTATCGGGTTGAAGCTTTTTCACATAAGCATCGCATCCCCAAACTTTAAGAAACGACAACTTTGGTTTCTTGCTAAACCACAGTTCATAAGGTGTCGTCTCAGCGGATTTCGACGGTGTTCTATTCAAGGTGAATGCGGCCGTCTCTAGAGCATAACCCCAAAGCGATAGCGGTAAATCTGTAAGAGACATCATAGATCGCACCATATCTAGTAAAGTGCGATTCTGACGTTCGGACACACCATTACGTTGTGGTGTTCCGGGTGGCGTGAGTTGCGAAACTATTCCGCATTGTTTCAAATGTAGACCAAACTCGTAACTCAAATATTCACCTCCACGATCTGATCGTAGAAACTTAATTTTCTTGTTACGATGATTTTCAACTTCACTCTGAAATTCTTTGAACTTTTCAAACGTTTCAGACTTATGTTTCATTAAGTAGATATACCCATATCTGCTTAAGTCATCTGTGAAGGTGAGAAAATAACGATATCCGCCACGAGCCTCAACATTCATTGGACCACATACATCTGTATGTATGATTTCCAACAAATCTGTTGCTCTCTCCATAGTACCGAGAACGGTGTTCTAGTCATCTTGCCCATGAGGCACGGTTACTTAAGTGCCAAGTGATTCATAATCAAGTGACTCCAAAAGTCCATCGGTATGGAGTTTCTTCATGCGCTTTACACCGATATGACCTAAGCGGCAATGCCACAAATAAGTTGCACTATCATTATCAACTCTGCATCTTTTGGTTTCAACATTATGAATATGTGTATCACTACTATCGAGATTCATCAAAATAGACCACTCCTCAAGGGTGCATGACCATAAAAGATATTACTCATATAAATAGAACAACCATTATTCTCTGATTTAAATGAATAACCGTCTCGCATCAAACAAGATCCAGATATAATGTTCATGCTCAACGCAGCACCAAATAACAATTATTTAGGTCTAAAACTAATCCGAAGGTAGATGTAGAGGTAGCATGCCGACCGCGATCACATCGACTTTGGAACCATTTCCCACGCGCGATCGTCACCTCGTCCTTTGCGAGTTAAGCAATCAGTAGTCCCTGCTTGAGTTGCAAATATTAGCAATGAACCAAGATCAAATACCAGTGCTCTGCGAGCTCTAGTAAGGTACACATCAATAACATGTATATCACATATACCTTTGTTCACCTTGCCATCCTTCTTATCCGCCAAATACTTGGGGCAGTTCCGCTTCGGTGACCATCGCTTGCGGTAGAAGCACTCGATTTCAGGTTTAGGGCCAGACTTGGGTTTCTTCTCTGAGCGACAACTTGCTTGCTGTTCTTCTTGAATTCCCTTCTTCTTCCCTTTGCCTTTCTTCTTGAAACTAGTGGTCTTATTGACCATCAACACTTGATGCTCCTTCTTGATTTCTACCTCCGCAGCCTTTAGCATTGCGAAGAGCTCGGTATAGTCTTTACTAACCCTTGCATATTATAGTTCATCACGAAGCCTTTGTAGCTTGGTGGCGTGATTGGAGAATTACATCAATGACACAATCATCCGGAAGATTAACTCCCAATTGTGTCAAGTGATTGTAGTACCCGGACATTACGAGTATATGCTCACTAATGTAACTATTCTCCTCCATCTTGCAGCTATAGAACTTATTGGAGACTTCATATCTCTCAATCCGGGCATTACATTTGGAATATCAACTTCAACTCTGGAACATCTCATATGCTCCATGACGTTCAAAACGTCGTTGAAGTCCCGGTTCTAAGCCATAAAGCATGGCACATCGAACTATAGAGTAGTCATCACTTTGCTCGCCAGACGTTCACAACATCCGGCGTTGCTCCAAGAAGCGAGTTCTGCACCTAGCGGTGCATCCAGGGCGTAGCTCTTACGTGCAGCAATGAGGATGATCCTCAAATACGGACCCAATCCGTGTAATTGCTACCATCATCTTTCAACTTTGCTTTCTCAAGGAACGCATTAAAATTCAACGGAACAACAAAGACGAGCCATCTATCTACAATCAAACATAAACAAGCAAGATACTATCGGTACTAAGTTCATGATAAATTTAAGTTCAATTAATCATATTACTTAAGAACTCCCACTTAGAAAGACATCTCTCTAGTCATCTAAGTGATCACGTGATCCAAATCAACTAAACCATAACCGATCATCACGTGAAATGGAGTAGTTTTCAATGGTGAACATCTTATGTTGATCATATCTACTATATGATTCACGCCGACCTTTCGGTCTCCGTGTTCCGAGGCCATATCTGCATATGCTAGGCTCGTCAAGTATAACCCGAGTATTCTGCGTGTGCAAAACTGGCTTGCACCGTTGTAGATGGACGAGAGCTTATCACACCCGATCATCACGTGGTGTGCGGGCACGACGAACTTTGGCAACGGTGCATACTCGGGAGAACACTTCTTGATAATTTAGTGAGAGATCATCTTATAATGCTACCGTCAATCAAAGCAAGATAAGATGCATAAAAGGATAAACATCACATGCAAATCAATATAAGTGATATGATATGGTCATCATCATCTTGTGCTTCACGATCCCCATCTTGCAGCACCACCATGATCACCATCGTCACCGGCGCGACACCTTGATCTCCATCGTAGCATCGTTGTTGTCTCGCCAAACTTATGCTTCTACGACTATCTCTACCGCTTAGTGATAAAGTAAAGCATTACAGAGCGATTGCATTGCATACAATAAAGCGACAACCATATGGCTCCTGCCAGTTGCCGATAACTTCGGTTACAAAACATGATCATCTCATACAATAAAATATAGCATCACGTCTTGACCATATCACATCACAACATGCCCTGCAAAAACAAGTTAGACGTCCTCTACTTTGTTGTTGGAAATTTTACGTGGCTGCTACGGGCTTAAGCAAGATCCAGTCTCACCTCGCATCAAAACCACAACGATACTTCGTCAAATAGACTCGTTTAACCTTCTTCAAGGACCGGGCGTAGTCACACTCGGTTCAACTAAAGTGAGAGAGCAGGCACCCACCAGTCACCTTTAAGCAACGAGTGCTCGTGGCGGTGAAACCAGTCTCGCGTAAGCGTCTGCGTAATGTCGGTCAGGCCGCTTCATCTCACAATACCGCTGAACCAAAGTATGACATGCTGGTAGGTAGTATGACTTGTATCGCCCACAACTCACTTGTGTTCTACTCGTGCAAAACATCAAACCATAAAAACTAGGCTCGGATGCCACTGTTGGGGAGCGTAGTAATTTCAAAATTTTCCTACGCACACGCAAGATCATGGTGATGTATAGCAACGAGAGGGAGAGTGTTGTCTACATACCCTTGTAGACCCGGCGAAGCGATCACAACGTAGAGGAAGTAGTCGACGTTCTCCTCGCGATCCGACCGATCCGGCGCCGTTACTCCGACGCCCGAGTTCTTGACACACGTACAGCTCGATGGCGTCCCTCAGTACTCGATCCAGCCAAGTGTCGAGGAGAGTTTCACGACCGACGGCGTGGTGACGATCTTGATGTTTCACCGGTGCAGGGGCTTCGCTTAAGCTTGCGACGGTATAACCGAGGTGGAATATGGTGGAGGGGGCACCGACACGGCTCAGAACGATCTAAAGATCAAACTTGTGTCCTCTAGGGTGCCCCCTGCCCCGTATATAAAGGAGGGAGGGGGAGGCCGGCCGCCTAGCTAGGGCGCAGGAGGAGTCCTACTCCCACCGAGTAGGACTCCCCTTCCTAGTTGGAATAGGATTGGGGAAGGGAAGAGGAGGAGGGCCGCCCCCTCCTTGTCCTATTCGGACTGGGGGAGAGGCGCGCCACCACCTCTGCCGGCCCTCCTCTTCTCCCTCGAGGCCCATCGAGGCCCATTTACCCCCCGGGGGGTTCCGGTAACCTCCCGGTACTCCGGTAAATTCCCGTTTTCGCCCGGAACCATTCCGAACTCCAAACATAGGCTTCCAATATATCAATCTTTATGTCTCGACCATTCCGAGACTCCTCGTCATGTCCGTGATCACATCCGGGACTCCGAACTTCTTTGGTACATCAAAATACATAAACTCATAATAACTGTCATCGAAACCTTAAGCGTGCGGACCCTACGGTTCGATAACAATGTAGACATGACCTAGAACTATTCATGGTCAACAACCAATAGCGGGACCTGTTGCCCATATTGGTTCCTACATATTCTACGAAGATCTTTATCGGTCAGAGCGCATAACAACATACGTTGTTCCCTTTGTCATCGGTATGTTACTTGTCCGAGATTCGATCGTCGGTATCCAATACCTAGTTTAATCTCGTTACCGGCAAGTCTCTTTACTCGTTCCGTAATACATCATCTCACAACTAACTCATTAGTTGTAGTGCTTGCAAGGCTTAAGTGATGTGCATTACCGAGAGGGCCCAGAGATACCTCTCCAACAATCGGAGTGACAAAACCTAATCTCGAAATACGCCAACCCAACATCTACCTTTGGAGACACCTGTAGTACTCCTTTATAATCACCCGATTCACGTTGTGGACGCTTGGTAGCACCAAAGTGTTCCTCCGTAAACGGAGTTGCATAATCTCATAGTTACAGGAACATGTATATGTTATGGATAGAAGCAGTAGCAACATACTAAACGATCGTGTGCTAAGCTAATGGAATGGGTCATGTCAATCAGATCATTCTACTAATGATGTGACCTTGTTAATCAAATAACAACTCTTTGTTCATGGTCAGGAAACATAACCATCTTTGATTAACAAGCTAGTCTAGTAGAGGCATACTAGTGACATGTTGTATTGTCTATGCATTCACACATGTATCAAGTTTCCGGTTAATACAATTCTAGCATGAATGATAAACATTTATCATGAAATAAGGAAATAAATAATAACTTTATTATTGCCTCTAGGGCATATTTCCTTCAATAAAGCCAAGGTTGATGCTATTGAAAAGATGCCATGTCCCAAGGACTTCAAAGGTATAAGAAGTTTCCTTGGTCATGCCGGATTTTATAGGAGGTTCATTAAGGACTTCTCAAAAATCTCTCGGCCTTTGACTAATTTATTACAAAAGGATGTACCATTTGTCTTTGATGATGATTGTGTAGAAGCATTTGAAATACTTAAGAAAGCATTAGTCTCTTCACCTATTGTCCAGCCACCTAATTGGAATTTACCTTTTGAAATTATGTGTGATGCTAGTGATTATGCTGTAGGTGATGTTCTAGGGCAAATAGTAGATAAGAAATTAAATGGTATCCATTATGCTAGTAAGACTCAAGACAATGCTCAAAGAAATTATGCTACTACCGAAAAGGAACTTTTAGCAGTTGTATTTGCTTGTGATAAATTCAGACCCTATATTGTTGATTCTAAAGTAACTATTCACACAGATCATGCTACTATTAAATATCTTATGGAGAAGAAAGATGCAAAACCTAGGCTTATTAGATGGGTTCTCTTGCTGCAAGAATTTGATTTGCATATTGTTGATAGAAAAGGAGCTGAGAACCCCGTTGCAGACAACTTATCTAGGTTAGAGAATGTTCTTGATGACCCACTGCCTATTGATGATAGCTTTCCTGATGAACAATTAAATGTCATAAGCACTTCTCGTAGCACTCCATGGTATGCTGATTATGCTAATTATATTGTTGCTAAATTTGTACCACCTAGCTTCACATACCAGCAAAAGAAAAAGTTTTTCTATGATTTGCGACATTACTTTTGGGATCACCCACATCTTTATAAAGAAGGAGTAGATGGTGTTATTAGACGTTGTGTACCTGAGCATGAATAGGAACAGATCCTATGCAAGTGTCACTCCGAGGCTTATGGAGGACATCACGCTGGAGATAGAACTGCACATAAGGTATTGCAATCCGGTTTTTATTGGCCTACTCTCTTCAAGGATGCCCGTAAGTTTGTTTTGTCTTCTGCATTTAATGTCAAAGAATTGGTAATATTAGTAGACGTCAAGAAATGCCTATGAATTATTCACTTGTTATTGAACCATTTGATGTTTGGGGCTTTGATTGTATGGGACCTTTTCCTGCCTCTAATGGATATCCACATATTTTAGTTGCTGTTGATTACGTTACTAAGTGGGTAGAAGCTATTCCAACTAGTAGTACTGATCATAACACTTCTATTAAAATGCTTAAGGAAGTTATTTTTCCGAGGTTTGGAGTCCCTAGATACTTAATGATTGATGGTGGTTCATACTTTATTCATGGTGCTTTCCGTAAGATGCTTGCTAAATATGATGTTAATCATAGAATTGCATCTCCATATCACCCGCACTCTAGTGGTCAAGTAGAATTGAGCAATAGAGAGCTCAAATTAATTTTGCAAAAGACTGTCAATAGGTCTAGAAAGAATTGGTCCAAGAACTGAATGAAGAATTATGGGCCTATAGATTTGCATATAAGAATCCTATTGGTATGTCTCCGTATAAAATGGTTTATGGAAAAGCATGTCACTTACCTCTCGAACTAGAACATAAGGCATATTGGGCTATTAAAGAGCTCAATTATGATTTCAACCTTGCGGGTGAGAAGAGGTTATTTGATATGAGCTCATTTGATGAATGGAGAACCCAAGCTTATGAAAATGCCAAGTTTTTTAAAGAAAAGGTTAAAAGATAGCATGACAAAAGGATACAAAAGTGTGAGTTTAGTGTAGGTGATTATGTATTGCTATACAACTGTCGTTTAAGATTTTTTCCAGGAAAACTTCTCTCTAAATGGGAAGGTCCCTACGTTATCGAGGAGGTCTATCGTTCCGGTGCCATAAAAATCAACAACTTCGCGGGCACAAATCCGAAGGTGGTAAACGATCAAAGGATCAAACACTATATCTCAGGTAATCCTATAAATGTTGAAACTAATATTATTGAAACTGTAACCCCGGAGGAATACATAAAGGACACTTTCGAGCGTTCCATCTCGAAAAGGAATAGGTATGTGGTACGGTAAGTAAACCGACTCCAAAACAATTTTTAAGGCAATATTTCTCCGTTTTGGAATATTTAGAAAAATAGAAAAATGAGTAGCAGTCCGGGGAGGACATGAGGCCCACACGAGGGTGGAGGGCGTGCCCTACCCCCCTGGGCACGCCCCCTACCTCGTGAGCACCTCGTGTGCCCTTCGGACTCCGTTTCCTTGCACGATACGTATTTTGGTCGGTAAAAATTCATTATATATACTCCCGAAGGTTTTGACTCTCGTATCACGCAAATATCCTCTGTTTTTGTTTGGAGCTATTGCTGCTGCAGATTAGAGCAAGATGTCTTCTCAAGAGTCAGTCGGGGAGAGCCGGGTATCTAACCCGGCACCGAAACCAAGGGCAAACAGCGACGCTGACCACTTTGGGCCAGCAATGGAGGAAGAGATGGAGGCTGACCTAATGAGGGTAGATGACATGGAAGATCAAGAATCCACCTCTCGCCTCCGAGCTGGGTTTACGACGGGGGAACTACAGAGCTCAACTATTCCAAACTCGGTTATCCCTTCCAATGTTAAATTTCTTTCCTATGAAAATATGAGGAGGAGTGTCTCTTGTTCTCCCGCAGCTATGCAACACCCTTGGGTGCAAGGAGCTTTAGCCATTACAGGAAAGCTTCGCAAGGAAATAATGGACCTCAAGCAGCAAGTCAATAAGCTCGAGGAGGAGAACCGTATCTTGAGGGGAATCATCGCCAAGAATATTACACCAACAACAAAGAAGGAGAGATAATCACATGGGTATGGGCACTCCCCTTGGCAACTGAAGGAAATATGCCCTAGAGGCAATAATAAAGTTATTATTTATTTCCTTATTTCATGATAAATGTTTATCATTCATGCTAGAATTGTATTAACCGGAAACTTGATACATGTGTGAATGCATAGACAATACAACATGTCACTAGTATGCCTCTACTAGACTAGCTTGTTAATCAAAGATGGTTATGTTTCCTGACCATGAACAAAGAGTTGTTATTTGATTAACAAGGTCACATCATTAGTAGAATGATCTGATTGACATGACCCATTCCATTAGCTTAGCACACGATCGTTTAGTATGTTGCTACTGCTTCTATCCATAACATATACATGTTCCTGTAACTATGAGATTATGCAACTCCCGTTTACCGGAGGAACACTTTGGGTGCTACCAAACGTCACAACGAATCGGGTGATTATAAAGGAGTACTACAGTGTGTCTCCAAAGGTAGATGTTGGGTTGGCGTATTTGAGATTAGGTTTTGTCACTCCGATTGTCGGAGAGGTATCTCTGGCCCTCTCGGTAATGCACATCACTTAAGCCTTGCAAGCACTACAACTAATGAGTTAGTTGTGAGATGATGTATTACGGAACGAGTAAAGAGACTTGCCGGTAACGAGATTGAACTAGGTATTGGATACCGACGATCGAATCTCGGACAAGTAACATACCGATGACAAAGGGAACAACGTATGTTGTTATGCGGTCTGACCGATAAAGATCTTCGTAGAATATGTAGGAACCAATATGGGCATCCAGGTCCCGCTATTGGTTATTGACCATGAATAGTTCTAGGTCATGTCTACATTGTTCTCGAACCGTAGGGTCCGCACGCTTAAGGTTTCGATGACAGTTATTATGAGTTTATGTATTTTGATGTACCAAGAAGTTCGAGTCCCGGATGTGATCACGGACATGACGAGGAGTCTCGGAATGGTCGAGACATAAAGATTGATATATTGGAAGCCTATGTTTGGAGTTCGGAATGGTTCCGGGCGAAAACGGGAATTTACCGGAGTACCGGGAGGTTACCGGAACCCCCCGGGGGGTAAATGGGCCTCGATGGGCCTCGAGGGAGAAGAGGAGGGCCGCCAGGAGGTGGCCACGCGCCTCTCCCCCAGTCCGAATAGGACAAGGAGGGGGGCGCCGCCTCCTCTTTCCTCCCCAATCCTATTCCAACTAGGAAGGGGAGTCCTACTCCTGGGAGTAGGACTCCTCCCGCGCCGCTAGCTAGGCCGGCCGGCCTCCCCCTCCCTCCTTTATATACGGGGCAGGGGGCACCCTAGAGGACACTAGTTTGATCTTTGGATCGCCTTAGCCGTCAGCGGTGCCCCTCCACCATATTCCACCTCGGTCATACCGTCATGAAGCTTAAGCGAAGCCCTCGCGCCGTGAAACATCAAGATCGTCACCACGCCGTCGTCTTGACAAAACTCTCCCTCGACACTTGGCTGGATCGAGTACGAGGGACGCCATCGAGCTGTCGTGTGTCAAGAACTCGGGCGCCGAGTAACGGCGCCGGATCGGTCGGATCGCGAGGAGAACGTCTCGACTACTTCCTCTACGCCAGATCGCTTCCGCTTCGGGTCTACAAGGGTATGTAGACAACACTCTCCCCTCTCGCTGCTATACATCACCATGATCTTGCGTGTGCGTAGGAAAATTTTGAAATTACTACGCTCCCCAACGGTGGTATCGAGCCTAGGTTTTTATGGTTTGATGTTTTGCACGAGTAGAACACAAGTGAGTTGTGGGCGATACAAGTCATACTACCTACCAAAGATGTCATACTTTGGTTCAGCGGTATTGTGAGATGAAGCGCCCGCACCGACATTACGCCAGACGCTTACGCGAGACTGGTTTCACCGCCACGAGCACTCGTTGCTTAAAGGTGACTGGTGGGTGCTGCTCTCTCACTTTAGTTGAACCGAGTGTGACTACGTCCGGTCCTTGAAGAAGGTTAAAACGGAGTCTATTTGACGAAGTATCGCTGTGGTTTTGATGCGTAGGTGAGACTCGATCTTGCTTAAGCCCGTAGCAGCCACGTAAAATTTGCAACAACAAAGTAGAGGACGCCTAACTTGTTTTTGCAGGCATGTTGTGATGTGATATGGTCAAGACGTGATGCTATATTTTATTGTATGAGATGATCATGTTTTGTAACCGGTTATCGGCAATCGGCGGGAGCCATATGGTTGTCGCTTTATTGTATGCAATGCATCGCTACGTAATGCTTTACTTTATCACTAAGCGGTAGAGATAGTCGAGAAGCATAAGTTTGGCGAGACAACAACGATGCTACGATGGAGATCAAGGTGTCGCGCCGGTGACGATGGTGATCATGGTGGTGCCGCAAGATGGGGATCGTGAAGCACAAGATGATGATGACCATATCATATCACTTATATTGATTTGCATGTGATGTTTATCCTTTTATGGATCTTATCTTGCTTTGATTGACGGTAGCATTATAAGATGATCTCTCACTAAATTATCAAGAAGTGTTCTCCCGAGTATGCACCGCTGCCAAAGTTCGTCGTGCCCGGACACCACGTGATGATCGGGTGTGATAAGCTCTCGTCCATCTACAACGGGTGCAAGCCAGTTTTGCACACGCAGAATACTCGGGTTATACTTGACGAGCCTAGCATATGCAGATATGGCCTCGGAACACGGAGACCGAAAGGTCGAGCGTGAAACATATAGTAGATATGATCAACATAAGATGTTCACCATTGAAAACTACTCCATTTCACGTGATGATCGGTTATGGTTTAGTTGATTTGGATCACGTGATCACTTAGATGACTAGAGAGATGTCTTTCTAAGTGGGAGTTCTTAAGTAATATGATTAATTGAACTTAAATTTATCATGAACTTAGTACCTGATAGTATCTTGCTTGTTTATGTTTGATTGTAGATAGATGGCTCGTCTTTGTTGTTCCGTTGAATTTTAATGCGTTCCTTGAGAAAGCAAAGTTGAAAGATGATGGTAGCAATTACACGGATCGGGTCCGTAACGAGGATCATCCTCATTGCTGCACGTAAGAGCTTACGCCCCGGATGCACCGCTAGGTGACAACTTCTTCTTTGAGCAACGCCAGATGTTGTGAACGTCTGGCGAGAGCAAAGTCGATGACTACTCTATAGTTCAGTGTGCCATGCTTTACGGCTTAGAACCGGACTTCAACGACGTTTTGAACGTCATGGAGCATATGAGATGTTCCAGAGTTGAAGTTGATATTCCAACAGTAATGCCCGGATTGAGAGATATGAAGTCTCCAATAAGTTCTATAGCTGCAAGATGGAGGAGAATAGTTACATTAGTGAGCATATACTCGTAATGTCCGGGTACTACAATCACTTGACACAATTGGGAGTTAATCTTCCGGATGATTGTGTCATTGATGTAATTCTCCAATCACCGCCACCAAGCTACAAAGGCTTCGTGATGAACTATAATATGCAAGGGTTAGTAAAGACTATACCGAGCTCTTCGCAATGCTAAAGGCTGCGGAGGTAGAAATCAAGAAGGAGCATCAAGTGTTGATGGTCAATAAGACCACTAGTTTCAAGAAGAAAGGCAAAGGGAAGAAGAAGGAATTCAAGAAGAACAAACAAGCAAGTTGTTTCAGAGAAGAAACCCAAGTCCGGCCCTAAACCTGAAATCGAGTGCTTCTACCGCAAGCGATCGTCACCGAAGCGGAACTGCCCCAAGTATTTGGCGGATAAGAAGGATGGCAAGGTGAACAAAGGTATATGTGATATACATGTTATTGATGTGTACCTTACTAGAGCTCGCAGAGCACTGGTATTTGATACTCGGTTCATTGCTAATATTTGCAACTCAAACAGGACTACTGATTGCTTAACTCGCAAAGGACGAGGTGACGATGTGCGTGGGAAATGGTTCCAAAGTCGATGTGATCGCGGTCGGCACGCTACCTCTACATCTACCTTCGGGATTAGTTTTAGACCTAAATAATTGTTATTTGGTGCTGCGTTGAGCATGAACATTATATCTGGATCTTGTTTGATGCGAGACGGTTATTCATTTAAATCGAGAAATAATGGTTGTTCTATTTATATGAGCAATATCTTTTATGGTCATGCACCCTTGAGGAGTGGTCTATTTCGATGGATCTCGATAGTAGTGATACACATATTCATAATGTTGAAACCAAAAGATGCAGAGTTGATAATGATAGTGCAACTTATTTGTGGCACTCGCCGCTTAGGTCATATCGGTGTAAAGCGCATGAAGAAACTCCATACCGATGGACTTTTGGAGTCACTTGATTATGAATCACTTGGCACTTATGTAACCGTGCCTCATGGGCAAGATGACTAGAACACCGCTTCTCGGTACTATGGAGAGAGCAACAGATTTGTTGGAAATCATACATACGTATGTATGTGGTCCAATGAATGTTGAGGCTCGTGGCGGATATCGTTATTTTCTCACCTTCACAGATGACTTAAGCGGATATGGGTATATCTACTTAATGAAACATAAGTCTGAAACGTTTGAAAAGTTCAAAGAATTTCAGAGTGAAGTTGAAAATCATCGTAACAAGAAAATTAAGTTTCTACGATCCGATCGTGGAGGTGAATATTTGAGTTACGAGTTTGGTCTACATTTGAAACAATGCGAATAGTTTCAGAACTCACGCCACCCGAACACCACAACGTAATGGTGTGTCCGAACGTCAGAATCGCACTTTACTAGATATGGTGCGATCTATGATGTCTCTTACAGATTTACCGCTATCGCTTTGGGGTTATGCTCTAGAGACAAACAGATTCACACTGAATAGAACACCGTCGAAATCCGTTGAGACGACACCTTATGAACTGTGGTTTAGCAAGAAACCAAAGTTGTCGTTTCTTAAAGTTTGGGGATGCGATGCTTATGTGAAAAAGCTTCAACCTGATAAGCTCGAACCCAAATCGGAGAAATGTGTCTTCATAGGATACCCAAAGGGGACAGTTGGGTACACCTTCTATCACAGATCCGAAGGCAAGACATTCGTTGCTAAGAATGGATCCTTTCTAGAGAAGGAGTTTCTCTCGAAAGAAGTGAGTGGGAGGAAAGTGGAACTTGATGAGGTAATAGTACCTTCTCCCTTACTTGAAAGTAGTTCGTCGCAGAAACCGTTTTCGAGACACCTACACCAAGTAGTGAGGAAGTTGATGATGTTGATCATGAAACTTCGATCAAGTTACTACGTAACCACGAGATCAACCAGAGTAAGATCCGCACTGAGTGGTACGGTAATCCTGTTCGGAAGTCATGCTACTAGATCATGATGAACCTCGAACTATGAAGAAGCGATGGTGAGCCCAGATTCCGCAAGATGGCTTGAGGCCATGAAATCTGAGATGGGATCCATGTATGAAAACAAAGTATGGACTTTGGTTGACTTGCCCGAGGGTAGGCAAGCAATAGAAAACAAGTGGATCTTCAAGAAGAAGACCGACGACGGTAATGTTATCGTCTATAAAGCTCGACTTGTCGCAAAAGGTTTTCGACAAGTTCAAGGGATTGACTACGATGAGACCTTCTCACCCGTAGCGATGCTTAAGTCCGTCCGAATCATGTTAGCAATTGCGATTTTATGATTATGAAATTTGGCAAATGGATGTAAAGACTGCATTCTGAATGGATTTACGAAGAAGAGTTGTATATGATGCAACCGAAGGTTTTATCGATCCAAAGGAGCTAACAAAGTGTGCAAGCTCCAGCGATCCATCTATGGACTGGTGCAAGCATCTCGAGTTGGAATAAACGCTTTGATAGTGTGATCAAAGCATTTGGGTTTGTACAGCACTTTTGGAGAAGCCTGTATTTACAAGAAAGTGAGTGGGAGCTCAGAGCATTTCGATATTATATGTGGATGACATATTGCTGATCGGAAATGATATAGAATTTCGGATAGCATAAAGGGATACTTGAATAAGAGTTTTTCAATGAAAGACCTCGGTGAAGCTGCTTACATATTGGGCATTAAGATCTATAGAGATAGATCAAGACGCTTAATTGACTTTCACAAAGCACATACCTTGACAAAATTTTGAAGAAGTTCAAAATGGATCAAGCAAACAAAGGGTTCTTGCCTGTGTTACAAGGTGTGAAGTTGAGTCGACTCAATGCCCGACCACCGCAGAAGATAGAGAGAAAATGAAAGATGTTCCTATGCTTCAGCCATAGGCTCTATCATGTATGCAATGCTGTGTACCGCACTGATGTGTGCCTTGCTATAAGCCTAGCAGGAGGTACCAAAGTAATCCAGAGTGGATCATCGGACAGCGGTCAAGAACATCCCGAAATACCGAAAAGGACTAAGGATATGTTTCTCGTATATGGAGGTGACAAAGAGCTCATCGAAACGGTTACGTTGATGCAAGTTTTGACCGATCCGACGATTCTAAATCGCAGACCGGATACGATTTACACTAAACGGAGGAGCTGTCGGTTGGTGCAGTTCTAAACAAAGCGTCAGAAGGGATCTACATGTGAAGCGGAATACATAGCAGCTAATGAAGGAGTCGGATGAAGGAGTTCATATCCGATCTAGGTGTCATACCGTGCATCGGGTCCAATGAAAATCTTCGTGACAATCTCGAGCAATTGCCTTAGCAAAGGAATCCATATTTCACAAGAGGACCAAGCACATCAAGAGACGCTTCAATTCCATCCGGACTTAGTCCGTGGGAGACATAGAGATTTGCAAGATACATACGGATCTGAATGTTGCGACCCGTTGACTAAGCCTCTTCCACGAGCAAAACATGATCAGCACCAAGACTCCATGGGTGTTAGAATCATTACTGTATAATCTAGATTATTGACTCTAGTGCAAGTGGGAGATCAAGGAAATATGCCCTAGAGGCAATAATAAAGTTATTATTTATTTCCTTATTTCATGATAAATGTTTATCATTCATGCTAGAATTGTATTAACCGGAAACTTGATACATGTGTGAATGCATAGACAATACAACATGTCACTAGTATGCCTCTACTAGACTAGCTTGTTAATCAAAGATGGTTATGTTTCCTAACCATGAACAAAGAGTTGTTATTTGATTAACAAGGTCACATCATTAGTAGAATGATCTGATTGACATGACCCATTCCATTAGCTTAGCACACGATCGCTTAGTATGTTGCTACCGCTTCTATCCATAACATATACATGTTCCTCGTAACTATGAGATTATGCAACTCCGCTTACGGAGGAACACTTTGGTGCTACCAAACGTCACAACGAATCGGGTGATTAGAAAGGAGTACTACAGTGTCTCCAAAGGTAGATGTTGGGTTGGCGTATTTGAGATTAGGTTTTGTCACTCCGATTGTCTGGAGAGGTATCTCTGGGCCCTCTCGGTAATGCACATCACTTAAGCCTTGCAAGCACTACAACTAATGAGTTAGTTGTGAGATGATGTATTACGGAACGAGTAAAGAGACTTGTCGGTAACGAGATTGAACTAGGTATTGATACCGACGATCGAATCTCGGACAAGTAACATACCGATGACAAAGGAACAACGATGTTGTTATGCGGTCCGACCGATAAAGATCTTCAGAGAATATGTAGGAACCAATATGGGCATCCAGGTCCCGCTATTGGTTATTGACCATGAATAGTTCTAGGTCATGTCTACATTGTTCTCGAACCGTAGGGTTCGCACGCTTAAGGTTTCATGATGCTTATTATGAGTTTATGTATTTTGATGTACCAAGAAGTTCGAGTCCGGATGTGATCACGGACATGACGAGGAGTCTCGGAATGGTCGAGACATAAAGATTGATATATTGAAGCCTATGTTTGGAGTTCGAATGGTTCCGGCGAAACGGAATTTACCGAGTACCGGAGGTTACCGAACCCTGGGGTAAATGGGCCTCGATGGGCCTCGAGGGAGAAGAGGAGGGGCCGGCCAGGAGGTGGCCGCACGCCCTCTCCCCCCCCAGTCCGAATAGGACAAGGAGGGGGCGCCTCTCCTCTTCCCTCCCCAATCCTATTCCAACTAGGAAGGGGAGTCCTACTCCCTGGGAGTAGGACTCCTCCCGCCTTCTAGCTAGGCCGGCCGGCCTCCCCCTCCCTCCTTTATATACGGGGGCAGGGGGGCACCCTAGAGGACACAAGTTTGATCTTTGGATCGTTCCTTAGCCGTGTGCGGTGCCCCCCTCCACCATATTCCACCTCGGTCATACCGTCACAAGCTTAGGCGAAGCCTGCGCACGGTGAAACATCAAGATCGCCACCACGCCGTCGTCTTGTGAAACTCTCCCTCGACACTTGGCTGGATCGAGTACGAGGGACGCCATCGAGCTGTACGTGTGTCAAGAACTCGGGGCGCCGAGTAACGGCGCCGGATCGGTCGGATCGCGAGGAGAACGACGACTACTTCCTCTACGCCAGATCGCTTCCGCCGGGTCTACAAGGGTATGTAGACAACACTCTCCCCTCTCGTTGCTATACATCACCATGATCTTGCGTGTGCGTAGGAAAATTTTGAAATTACTACGTTCCCCAACAGCAACTGCCAAGCTTGGGGGAGGTGCCCTGGTATCGTACCACCACCACAACTCCTATCTTTACCGTTTTTCTTAGTTCAATCCTATTAGTAGTATCTTGATTTAGTAGAATAAAGTCATGGCATGATCTAGTTTTGAGTTTTGCTTTATGATCCTTCTTTGTAATCGAGTCCGTGATCTATATAATAAAGATTAGTGTTGAGTCAAGGGCTTGATTATTTTGCCATGATCTTGGGTGATTAGAAGAAAAAGAATAAAAAGAATCAAAGAGTTCATATTGATCTTATTGAAAGTAATTACTTCACATAGAAAGAGTATGATGATTAAAAATTGTTGGGAGTTGGCAAATATAGCTTTGGTCATCGTTGCAATTAATAGGAAGTAATAAGGAAAGAGAGGTTTTCACATATAGATATATTATCATTGACATCTTTTATGATTGGGAGAACGCATTAAAGTATGACATGCTAAAGAGTTGATGTTGGACAAGGAAGACAACATAATGAGTTATGTTTTCTTACATCCGAGATAAAGTATGTTGTCATGGATCCTCTACCATGTTGAGCTTGCCTTTCCCCCTCATGCTAGCCAAATTCTTAGCACCAAGTAGGTGTTGGGGAACGTAGTAATTTCAAAAAATTTCCTACGCACACGCAAGATCATGGTGATGTATAGCAACGAGAGGGGAGAGTATTGTCTACGCACTCTGAGACCAAGCGAAGCGATCACAATGTAGGGAAGTAGTCGACGCTCTCCTCGCGATCCGACCGATCCCGCCGCCACATCTGACGCCCCAGTTCTTGACACACGACAGCTCGATGACGCCCCTCAGATCTCGATCCAGCCGAGTGTCGAGGGAGAGTTTCACAAGACGACGTGGTGGACGATCTTGATGTTTCACTGCAAGCAGGCTTCGCTTAAGCTTCATGACGGTATAACCGAGGTGGAATATGGTGGAGGGGGCACCGCACACGGCTAAGGAACGATCTAAAGATCAAACTTGTGTGTTCAAAGGTGCCCCCTGCCCCGTGATATAAAGGAGGGAGGGGAGGCCGGCCGCCTAGCTAGGGCAAGACGGAGGAGTCCTACTCCCACCGGAGTAGGACTCCCCTTCCTAGTTGGAATAGGATTGGGGAGGGGAAGAGGAGAGGCCGCCTCCTCCTGTCCTATTCGAACTGGGGAGAGGGCGCTGCCACCTCCTGGCCGCCCTCCTCTTCTCCTCGAGGCCCACCGAGGCCCATTTACCCCTGGGGTTCCGTAACCTCCCTGCATCCGGTAAATTCCGCCGCCTCGAACCATTCCAACTCCAAACATAGGCTTCCAATATATCAATCTTTATGTCTCGCCATTTCGAGACTCCTCGTCATGTCCGTGATCACATCCGGACTCAACTTCTTTGGTACATCAAAATACATAAACTCATAATAACTGCCATCGAAACCTTGCGTGCATGGACCCTACGGTTCGAGAACAATGTAGACATGACCTAGAACTATTCACGGTCAATAACCAACAGCGGACCTGGATGCCCATATTGGTTCCTACATATTCTACGAAGATCTTTATCGGTCGATCAAGATAACAACATACGTTGTTCCTTTGTCATCGGTATGTTACTTGCCCGAGATTCGATCGTCGGTATCCAATACCTAGTTCAATCTCGCTATCGCAAGTCTCTTTACTCGCTCCAGTAATACATCATCTCGCAACTAACTCATTAGTTGCAATGCTTGCAAGGCTTAAGTGATGTGCATTACCGAGAGGGCCCAGATACCTCTCCGACAATCGGAGTGACAAAACCTAATCTCAAATACGCCAACCCAACATCTGCCTTTGGAGACACCAGTACTCCTTTATAATCACCCAGCTTACGCTGTGACGCTTGGTAGTACCAAAGTGTTCCTCCGTAAACGGAGTTGCATAATCTCATAGTTATAGGAACATGTATAAGTCATGGATAAAAGCAGAGCAACATACTAAACGATCGTGTGCTAAGCTAATGGAATGGGTCATGTCAATCGATCATTCAACTAATGATGTGACCTTGTTAATCAAATAACAACTCTTTGTTCATGGTTAGGAAACATAACCATCTTTGATTAACAAGCTAGTCGAGTAGAGGCATACTAGTGACACTGCTTGTCTATATATTCACACATGTATTATGTTTCCTGTTAATACAATTCTAGCATGAATAATAAACATTTATCATGATATAAGGAAATAAATAATAACTTTATTATTGCCTCTAGGGCATATTTCCTTCAGCCTCCCACTTGCACTAGAGTCAATAATCTAGATCACATCACCATGTGATTAACATCGATAGTTCACATCATCATGTGATTAACACCCATAGTTCACATCGCCATGTGACCAACACCCAAAGGGTACTAAGGTGTGATCATGTTTTGCTTGTGAGATAATTTTAGTCAACGGTCTGTCATATTCAGATCCGTAAGTATTTTGCAAATTTCTATGTCAACAATACTCCGCACGTAGCTACTCTAGCTAATTGCTCCCACTTTCAATATGTATCTTGACCGAGACTTAGAGTCATCTAGATTGGTGTCAAAACTTGCATCGACGTAACCCTTTACGACAAACCTTTTGTCACCTCCATAATCGAGAAACATATCCTTATTCCACTAAGGATAATTTTGACCGCTGTCCCGTGATCTACTCTTAGATCACCATTGTACTCCCTTGCTTAACAAAGTAGGGTATACAATAGATCTGGTACACAAAGATAGCATACTTTATAGAACCTATGGCCAAGGCATAGGGAATGACTTTCATTCTCTTTCTATCTTCTGCCGTGGTCGGGTTTTGAGTCTTACTCAACTTCACACCTTGTAACACGTGCAAGAACTCTTTCTTTGATCTGCTCCATTTTGAACTACTTCAAAATCTTGTCAAGGTATGTTCTCATTGAAAAACTTATCAAGCGCCTTGATCTATTTCTATAGATATTGATGCTCAATATGTAAGCAGCTTCACCGAGGTTTTTCTTTAAAAAATTTCTTTCAAACACTCCTTTATGCTTTGCGAATAATTCTACATTATTTCCGATCTACAATATGTCATTCACATATACTTATCGAAATGTCAGAGTGCTCCCACTCACTTTCTAGTAAATACAAAGCTTCACCATAAGTCTCAGATAAAACTATATGCTTTGATCAACTCATCAAAGCGTATATTCCAACTCCGAGATGCTTGCACCAGTCCATAGATGGATCGCCGGAGCTTGCACACTTTGTTAGCTCCTTTGGATCGATAAAACCTTCTCGTTGCATCATATACAACTCTTCCTCCCGAAACCCATTCAGAATGTAGTTTTACATCCATTTCCAAATTTCATAAATTGTGGCAATTGCTAACATGATTCGGACAGACTTAAGCATCGCTACGCTTGAGAAAATCTCATTGTAGTCAACATCTTGAACTTTGTCAAAACCTTTTTCGACAAGTCTAGCTTTGTAGATAGTAACACTACTATCAAGATCCGCCTTCCTCTTGAAGATCCATTTATTTTCTATGGCTTGCCGATCATCGGCAACTCCACCAAAGTCCACACTTTGTTCTCATACATGGATCTCACTCGATTTCATGGCCTCCAGCCATTTCGCTGAATCTGGGCTCATCATCGCTTCCTCATAGTTCGTAGGTTTGTCATGGTCAAGTAACACGACCTCCGTAACAGGATTACCGTACCACTCGTGCGGATCTCACTGCTTTACCTACGAGGTTCGGTAGTAACTTGATCTGAAGTTACATGATCATCATCATTAGCTTCCTCACTAATTGGTATAGTAGTCACAAGAACAGATTTCTGTGATGAACTACTCTCCAATAATGAAACAGGTACAATTACCTCATCAAGTTCTACTTTCCTCCCACTCACTTCTTTCGAGAGAAACTCCTTCTCTAGAAAGGATCCATTTTCAGCAACGAATATTTTGCCTTCGGATCTGTGATAGAAGGTGTACCCAACAATTTCCTTTGGGTATTCTATGAAGACGCACTTCTCCGATTTGGGTTTGAGCTTATCAGGATGAAACTTTTTCACATAAGCATCACAGCCCCAAACTTTAAGAAACGACAACTTTGGTTTCTTGCTAAACCACAGTTCGTATAGTGTCGTCTCAACGGATTTAGATGGTGCCCTATTTAACGTGAATGCAGCTGTCTCTAATGCATGATCCCAAAATGATATTGGTAAATCGGTAAGAAACATCATAGATTGTACTATATCCAATAAAGTACGGTTATGACGCTCGGACACACCATTATGATGTGGTGTTCCGTGGCATGAATTTGTGAAACTATTCCACATTGTTTTAATTGAAGACCAAACTCAGAACTCAAATATTTGTCTCCGCGATCGATCGTAGAAACCTTATTTTCTTGTCACGATGATTTTTCCACTTCACTCTGAAATTCTTTGAACCTTTCAACTATTTCAGACTTATGTTTCATCAAGTAGATATACCCATATCTGCTCAAATTATCTGTGAAGGTCGAAAATAACGATACCCGCCATGAGCCTTAACACTCATTGGATCTCATACATCAAGATGTATTATTTCCAATAAGTCAATTGCTCGCTCCATTGCTCCGAGAACGGAGTCTTAGTCATCTTGCCCATGAGGCATGGTTCGCAAGCATCAAGTGATTCATAATCAAGTGATTCCAAAATCCCATCAAGATGGAGTTTCTTCATGCGCTTTACACCAATATGACCTAAACGGCAAGTGCCACAAATAAGTTGCACTATCATTATTAACTTTGCATCTTTTGGTTTCAATATTATGAATATGTGTATCACTACGATCGAGATCCAATGAACCATTTTCATTGGGTGTAACCATATAAGGTTTTATTCATGTAAATGTAACAACAGTTTATTCTCTTACTTAAATGAATAACCGTATTGCAATAAACATGATCAAATCATATTCATGCTCAACGCAAACACCAAATAACATTTATTTAGGTTCAACACTAATCCCGAAAGTATAGGGAGTGTGCGATGATGACATATCAATCTTGAAACTATTTTCAACACCCATCATCACTTCACCCTTAACTAGTTTCGCTTATTCGCAACTCCTGCTTGAAGTTACTACTCTTAGCAACCTAACCAGTACCAAATACCGAGGGGTTGCTATAAACACTAGTAAAGCACACATCAAACACCAGATATCAAATATACCCTTTTTCACTTTGCCATCCTTCTTATCCACCAAATATTTAGGGCAGTTCCGCTTCAAAGGACCATTTCCTTTGCAATAAAGCACTCGCCTGTGCTTTCGTTCAGCTTTGGGCTTCTTCGTGGGAGTGACAACTTGCTTGTCAATCTACTTGAAGTTCCCCTTTCTTTCCCTTTGCCCTTTTCTTGAAACTAGTGATCTTGTCAACCATCAACACTTGATGCTCTTTCTTGATTTCTACTTTCGTCGATTTCAACATCACGAAGAGCTCGGGAATCATTTTCGTCATCCCTTGCATACTATAGTTCATCACGAAGTTCTACTAACTTGGTGATGGTGACTAGAGAATTCGTCAATCACTATCTTATCCGGAAGATTAACTCCCACTTGATTCAAGCGATTGAAGTACCTGCATAACTGAGCACATGCTCACTAGTTGAGCGATTCTCCTCCATCTTTTAGCTATAGAACTTGTTGAAGACTTCATATCTCTCAACTCGGTATTTGCTTGAAATATTAACTTCAACTCTGGAACATCTCATATGGTCCATGACGCTCAAAACGCCTTTGAAGTCCCGATTCTAAGATGTTAAGCATGGTGCACTTAAACTATCAAGTAGTCATCATATTGAGCTAGCCAAACGCTCATAACGCTTGCATCCGCTCCCGCAATAGGTCCGCACCTAGCGTGCATTAAGGACATAATTCTTCCGGCAGCAATGAGGATAAACCTCCGATCACGGATCGAATCCGCATCATTGCTACTAACATTTTTCAACACAATTTTCTAGGAACATATCAAAAACAAACATATGAAAGCAACAACGCGAGCTATTGATCTACAACATAATTTGCAAAATACTACCAGACTAAGTTCATGATAAATTTAAGTTCAATTAATCATATTACTTAAGAACTCCCACTTAGACAGACATCTCTAGTCATCTAAGTGATCACGCGATCCAAATCAACTAAACCATAACCGATCATCACGTGAAATGGAGTAGTTTTCAATGGTGAACATCTTATGTTGATCATATCTACTATATGATTCACGCCGACCTTTCGGTCTCCGTGTTCCGAGGCCATATCTGCATATGCTAGGCTCGTCAAGTATAACCCGAGTATTCTGCGTGTGCAAAACTGGCTTGCACCCGCTGTAGATGGACGAGAGCTTATCACACCCGATCATCACGTGGTGTCCGGGCACGATTTAACTTTGGCAACGGTGCATACTCGGGAGAACACTTCTTGATAATTTAGTGAGAGATCATCTTATAATGCTACCGTCAAACAAAGCAAGATAAGATGCATAAAGGATAAACATCACATGCAAATCAATATAAGTGATATGATATGGTCATCATCATCTTGTGCTTCGTGATCTTCATCTTCGCAGCACCATCATGATCACCATCGTCACCGGCGCGACACCTTGATCTCCATCGTAGTATCGTTGTCGTCTCGCCAATCTTATGCTTCTACGACTATCGCTACCGCTTAGTGATAAAGTAAAGCATTACGTATGATTGCATTTCATACAATAAAGCGACAACCATATGGCTCTCGCCAGCTGTCGATAACTTCGTTACAAAACATGATCATCTCATACAATAAAATATAGCATCACGCCTTGACCATATCACATCACAACATGCCCTGCAAAAACAAGTTAGACGCCCTCTACTTTGTTGTTGCAAATTTTACGTGGCTGCTACGGGTTTAAGCAAGAACCAGTCTCACCTCGCATCAAAACCACAACGATATTTCACAAATAGACTCGCTTAACCTTCTCAAGGACCGGCGAGCCACACTCAGTTCAACTAAAGTGAGAGAGACAGCACCCACCAGTCACCTTTAAGCAACGAGTGCTCGTGAGCGGTGAAACCAGTCTCGCGAAGCGTCACGCGTAATGTCGGTCCGGCCGCTTCATCTCACAATACCGCTGAACCAAAGTATGACATGCTGGTAGGTAGTATGACTTGTATCGCCCACAACTCACTTGTGTTCTACTCGTGCAAAACATCAAACCATAGAAAAAACCTAGGCTCGATGCCATTGTTGGGGAACGAGTAATTTCAAAAATTTCCTACGCACACGCAAGATCATGGTGATGTATAGCAACGAGAGGGAGAGTATTGTCTACGCACCTCGTGAGACCAAGCGAAGCGATCACAACGTAGAGGAAGTAGTCGACGTTCTCCTCGCGATCCGACCGATCCCGCGCCAAGCATCCGACGCCCCGAGTTCTTGACACACGACAGCTCGATGACGCCCCTCAGTACTCGATCCAGCCGAGTGTCGAGGGAGAGTTTCACAAGACGACGGCGTGGTGACGATCTTGATGTTTCACCGGCGCAGGCTTCGCTTAAGCTTCATGACGGTATAACCGAGGTGGAATATGGTGGAGGGGGCACCGACACGGCTAAGGAACGATCTAAAGATCAAACTTGTGTGTTCAAAGGTGCCCCCTGCCCCGTATATAAAGGAGGGAGGGGGAGGCCGGCCGCCTAGCTAGGGCGCTGGAGGAGTCCTACTCCCACCGAGTAGGACTCCCCCTTCCTAGTTGGAATAGGATTGGGGAGGGGAAAGAGGAGAGGGCGCCCCCTCCTTGTCCTATTCGGACTGGGGGAGAGGGCGCGCCACATCCTGGCCGCCCCTCCTCTTCTCCCTCGAGGCCCACCGAGGCCCATTTACCCCGGGGTTCCAGAACCTCCGGTACTCCAGAAATTCGCTTTCCGAACCATTCCAACTCCAAACATAGGCTTCCAATATATCAATCATTATGTCTCACCATTTTGAGACTCCTCTTCATGTCCGTGATCACATCCGGACTCAACTTCTTCGTACATCAAAATACATAAACTCATAATAACCGCCATCGAAACCTTGCGTGCATGGACCCTACGGTTCGAGAACAATGTAGACATGACCTAGAACTATTCACGGTCAATAACCAACAGCGGACCTGGATGCCCATATTGGTTCCTACATATTCTACGAAGATCTTTATCGGTCGATCCGCATAACAACATACGTTGTTCCTTTGTCATCGGTATGTTACTTGCCGAGATTCGATCGTCGGTATCCAATACCTAGTTCAATCTCGCTATCGCAAGTCTCTTTACTCGCTCCGTAATACATCATCTCGCAACTAACTCATTAGTTGCAATGCTTGCAAGGCTTAAGTGATGTGCATTACCGAGAGGGCTCAGAGATACCTCTCCGACAATCGGAGTGACAAAACCTAATCTCGAAATCGCCAACCCAACATCCGCCTTTGGAGACACCTGTAGTACTCCTTTATAATCACCCAGCTCGCCAGGACGCTTGGTAGTACCAAAGTGTTCCTCCGTAAACGGAGTTGCATAATCTCATAGTTATAGGAACATGTATAAGTCATGGATAAAAGCAGAGCAACATACTAAACGATCGTGTGCTAAGCTAATGGAATGGGTCATGTCAATCAGATCATTCAACTAATGATGTGACCTTGTTAATCAAATAACAACTCTTTGTTCATGGTTAGGAAACATAACCATCTTTGATTAACAAGCTAGTCGAGTAGAGGCATACTAGTGACACTCTGTTTGTCTATATATTCACACATGTATTATGTTCCCGGTTAATACAATTCTAGCATGAATAATAAACATTTATCATGATATAAGGAAATAAATAATAACTTTATTATTGCCTCTAGGGCATATTTCCTTCAGTAGGAATACTACTTGTGCTTCCAAATACCCTTAAACCAGTTTTGCCATGAGAGTCCACCATATCTACCTATGGACTGAGTAAGATCCTTCAAGCAAGTTGTCATGGGTGCAAGCAATAAAAATTGCTCTCTAAATATGCATGACTTATTAGTGCAGAGAAATAAGCTTTGTACGAACTTGTTGTGGATGCAATAAAAGCGACGGACTGCATAATAAAGGTCCACATACAAGGGGCAATATAAAGTGACGTTCTTTTGCATTAAGATTTTGTGCATCAACCCTAAATGCACATGACAACCTCTGCTTCCCTCTGCGAAGGGCCTATCTTTTATTATCATCCTCTACCTTTTGCAAAGAGTCACGGTGATCTTCACCCTTCCTTTTTCATTTTATCCTTTGGCAAGCTCAGCATGTTGGAAAGAACATGATATATATATATATATCTAATTGGATGTAGGGGAGCATGAATTATTATTGTTGACATTACCCTTGAGGTAAAAGGTTGTGGGGCAAAACTATAAGCCCCTATCGTTCTCTGTGTCCGATTAAAACTCCGTAACCACAAGTATTGCGTGAGTGTTAGCAATTATGAAGGACTAAGTGATAGTTGAGTATGTGGACTTGCTTTTAAGCTCTGACATAGACTCTTTCCGATATTATGATAAATTGCAATTATTTCAATGACTGAGGTTATAATTTGTTGGTACTCAATAAGGTTTCTGATTCATACTTTGGCTTTGTGAAAAGATCATCACTTGAACATGAGTAACCATTTGACAAAATCTATATATGTTGCTGTTATGAAATAATCATGATGCCTTCATGTCCATATTTTATTTTTATCGACGCCTCTACCTCTAAACATGAGGACATATTTATTGTTATCGGCTTTTCGCTTGAGGACAAGCAAGGTCTAAGCTTGGGGGAGTTAATACGTCCATTTTGCATCATGCTTTTATGTCAATATTTATTGCATTATGGGTTGTTATTTCACGTTATGTCACAATACTTATGGCTATTCTCTGTTATTTTACAAGGTTTACATGAAGAGGGAGAATGCCTGCGCACCGAATTCGGGCCGAAAAGGAGCAAATATTGAAGGCCTATTCTGCGCAACTCCAAAAGTCCTGAAACTCCACGGAATACCTTAAAATAAATAAAGAAAAATCGTCGCCAAAGATGAAAGCCAGGGGGGCCCACACCCTGCTCATGATGGTGGGGGGCGCGCCCTCCCCCCTGGGCGCGCCCCCTACCTCGTGGGCCCCCTGGTGGCTCTCCGACGCCCATCTTCTCCTATATGAAGTCTTTCGATGCGAAAAAAAATAGAAGGCAACCTTTCGGGACGAGACTCCGCCGCCACGAGGCGGAACCTTGGCGGAACCAATCTAGGGCTTCGGTAGAGCTGTTTTGCAGGGGACACTTCCCTCCGGGAGGGGGAAATCATGACCATCGTCATCACCAACGCTCCTCTCATCGGGAGAGGGCAATCTCCATCAACATCTTCACCAAACCATCTCATCTCCAAACCCTAGTTCATCTCTTGTATCCAGCTTCTTGTCTCCAAGTCCGGATTGGTGCTAGTAGGTTGCTAGTAGTGTTGATTACTCCTTGTAGTTGATGCTAGTTGGTTTATTTGGTGGAAGATCATATGTTCAGATCCTTTATGCATATTATTACCTCTCGATTATGAACATGAATATGCTTTGTGAGTAATTACGCTTTGTTCCCGAGGACAAGGGAGAAGTCTTGCTATTAGTAGTCATGTGAATTTGGTATTCGTTCGATATTTTGATAAGATGTATGTTGTCTAACCTCTAGTGGTGTTATGTGAACGTCGACTACATAACACTTCACCATTATTTGGGCCTAGAGGAAGGCATTGGGAAGTAATAAGTAGATGATGGGTTGCTAGAGTGACAGAAGCTTAAACCCTAGTTTATGCGTTGCTTCGTAAGGGGCTGATTTGGATCCATAAGTTTCATGCTATGGTTAGGTTTACCTTAATAATTTTGTTGTAGTTGCGGATTCTTGCAATAGAGGTTAATCATAAGTGGGATGCTTGTCCAAGTAAGGGCAGTACCCAAGCACCGGTCCACCCACATATCAAATTATTAAAGTACCGAACGCGAATCATATGAGCATGATGAAAATTAGCTTGACGATATTCCCATGTGTCCTCGGGAGCGCTTTTTCTATTATAAGAGTTTGTCCAGGCTTGTACTTTGCTAGAGAAAGGATTGGGCCACCTTGCTGCACTTTATTTACTTTTGTTACTTGTTGCTCGTTACAATTTATCTTATCACAAAACTATATGTTACCACTTATTTTAGTACTTGCAGAGAATACCTTGCTGAAAACCGCTTACCATTTCCTTCTGCTCCTCGTTGGGTTCGACACTCTTACTTATCGAAAGGACTACTATAGATCCCCTATACTTTTGGGTCATCACGGTGCTCTTCGTCCATGGAAGCGCCGTGAAGCACTTCCAGCAGACTATCTGATGCCTCTGGCATAATGGAAGTCATCGGCACGGACGGCTCGCCCAACTTAGCGAGGGGCCGCCTGCCCGAATCCGGAACCATTGGAGGTTCCGGTACAGTGTCCGGCTGAGAGCCCGGCTTGCTGCGGCTCTCGTCGGCACAATCCGCGGGGATCTTACGCCCCACATACCCGGCATCTGGGATTTCGCCTTGGGACGTCTCCAGAGTCTCCTCCCCCTGCTCAGGGAACCTTTGGGACAACACCTCTGTGTCGACCACAGGCCGAGGGGTAGTGCCCATCGGGAGCGAGTTCATCGCCGAATCACTCAAGGACCCATCCGAAGAGGATACCTCGGGATGGACCCTGGCCGGACTGCTATATGTGTTCGGCATTATAGCAGACTATGAAGCAAAGTCGTACTAAAGTACAACAGAGTGCGGATACTTACGATCTTACTAGGGGCTTCCCCCTAGGCAGCCACTCCTCCTCGCTATAGGCGGCCGTGGTGGTGTAATCCAGAAGGGACGCCTTTCCCTTCTTGGGCGTCCTAGCCTCCCCCTCCGGGGCGGCTTTCCTCTTCTTCTCCACCCCAGTGCGGGGAGGCAGAGTTTCTTCGTGTCCCCCCCCCCCCCGCCTCCGCGGGAGGAATCTGCCTCGTTGTCTTCGGACGATGAGGGTATGACGGCCTTGCGCCGGGGACCCTTCCCGGTCCCCTAGGCCTCCTTCCTAGGCCCCTCATCCTCTCCGGATGGGGCGGCCCTTTCCTCTTCCTCCTCCCCTTCGGGGGAGGAGTGTGCCTCGTCGTCTTCGGACGAGGCGTCCGGTACGACCTTACACCGGAGACCCTTCCTGGTCCCCAGGGCCTTCTTTTCAGCCTTCTTTTCCGGCGCCTTGTAGGGCGCCAGGACTAGCATCTCTGTCAGGAGAGAATCTGCTGGACCTTCTGGCAGTGGAGCCGGACAGTCAATCCGCTCCGCCGTCTCCACATACTCCTGATCAAATGCACACAATGACTTAAGATTCCCCCATGAGTACATTGGCTAAAACTGCATCCGGTGGTAGTCAGAAAACTCACCGGACAGGCGACCCGCGTGGCGTGGAGTCCGCGGTCCTCGGATGTGGGAGGAGGTATTTCGGAGGCCTTGAATAGCGCCTTCCATGGGCCCTTGTGTGTCATGCCGTAGAGCTTTTGAAGCGTCTGGTGTTCGGCCGGGATGAACTCCCACAGATTAAATGCACGTCTTTGGTACGGAAGAATCCGGCGGACAAGCATGACCTGGACCACGTTGACAAGTTTGATTTTCTTTTCCATCATGTTCTTGATGCAGTTTTGAAGTCCGGCCAGCTCCGCAGGCTCGCCCCAGGCCAGGCCCTTCTTTTCCCAAGAGGTGAGCCGCATGGGAATTCCGGATCGGAATTCGGGGGACGCCGCCCAGTTGGCGTCGCGTGGCTCAGTGATGTAGAACCACTCCGATTGCCACCCTTTCACGGTCTCTACGAAAGAGCCGTCGAGCCAGGTAACATTGGGCATCCTGCCCACCATGGCGCCTCCACACTCCGCTTGCTGGCCGCTCACGATCTTCGGCTTCACGCAGAAGATTCGTAGCCACAAGCTGAAGTGAGGTTTGATGCGGAGGAAGGCCTCTCACACGACGATAAACGCCGAGATGTTGAGGACAAAATTTGGGGCTAGATCATGGAAATCTAACCCGTAGTAGAACATGAGACCGTGGACGAAGGGATGAAGTGGAAATCCCAGTCCACGGACGAAGTGGGTGAGAAATACGACCCTCTCGTGGGGTTCCGGAGTTGGAATGATCTGCCCTTCGTCCGGTAGCTGGTGCGTGATGTCTGCGGCCAAGTATCTGGCCGCCCAGAGCTTCGCAATGTGCTCCTCCTTCACGGTGGAGGCCACCCACTTGCCTCCTGCTACGGACATGTTTGGCTGTGCGGAGAAAGCGTGAACTAGGACGCTGGAGCTCGAGGGTGTGAGAATGGATAAGCAGAGGAGGAAGAAGGCGTGGGTGAAAATGGGGAATCCTTATCCCTTTATAGAGGCGACAAGAATGGTGCGCCTCCCCACTTGCCTGTTGAGAATCGCTTATTTTCCAAGCGCCACGATTGATTGCGCGGTTGGGTTACCCATACCCGTATTGATGGAAATCATGTGATAAGGGGACATGATCTCTGCTTTGACAAGACGTGTCGAGGAAACCGCCTCGCAATATGCGCTATGGCTGGTTGTGGGAAAACGGTTTGAATAATGACCCGACCGTAGTATCATGTCACTTTGTTTAAAGTTGTCAGCAGATTACATTTGTGAAATATCATTCTCTCTACGGTGGTATGTGAAGATCATCTTGCAGATCCGGACAAGATCTAAGTGTTCGGTAGTGAATATGGAGTATTCAGAGATGGAACCCGCATTGCAATGCCGAAGACAAAACTGCGCGCCGGACCCATCGTCATTGAAGCCTGGTTCAGGGGCTACTGAGGGAGTCTTGGATTAGGGGGTATCCGGACAGCCGGACTATATACTTTGGCCGGACTGTTGGACCGTGAAGATACAAGACTCAAGACTCCGTCGCGTGTCCGGATGGGACTCTTGCGTGAAGACAAGCTTGGCAATCCGTATATTATATTTCCTTCTTTGTAACCGACTCCATGTCAACCCTAGCCCCCTCCGGTGTCTATATAAACCGGAGGGTTTAGTCCTTAGAGGGACGATCACAATCATAATCATCATAGGCTAGCTTCTAGGGTTTAGCCTCTACGATCTCGTGGTAGATCAACTCTTGTAATACCCATATTATCAATATCAATCAAGTAGGAAGTAGGGTTTTACCTCCATCGAGAGGGCCCGAACCTGGGTAAAACATCGTGTCCCTTGCCTCCTATTACCATCAGCCTTAGACGCACAGATCGAGACCCCCTACCCGAGATCTGCCGGTTTTGACACCGACACCAACTACCCTCCTAAATGCATAGTAAAGCAAGGAGTTTGGCTGTTGAAAACCAATGTTTACTTGTCTTGATGGTTAGCTCATGTGCTGTTGAGCCATTTCTCCTTTGGTTCGGTTCCTGTAAGTGACATTTTTACTGTCGCTTGAATTATGTGTCCTGTACCGTTCCTATGTGTTACGATGATGACGTCTATTAAGTACTTAATCAAATTATATGATTTTCCCCTAAGAATTTGTAACACTAGGTACCGACATACAATTTCATGTTACTATGTGTAACACATATTTTGCAACATAAACATATATGTTACTGTTGTAATATCCTTGCAACACAAATGATATGTTACTGCATTTTTACTTGTAACACATTTTGTCATTTGTTACATCATTGTGTTACTTAAAAGCATGTTTTGTTGTAGTGACGGATGCCAGAGCAAAATTGCCGGTTAACGTTGAAGATGTCCTAACACAATAATATTTTTAACAACTTCTCAACAGAGATCACATCATAACAAGCTAACGACGAAGCAAGCAATTGAACAATTTTATAGTGCAGGGCGAGAAAAAGGAGGGCTACTTTGTCAATACCATTTCTGTCATAGCTAAGGGAAGGCTAATTACAATACCTTGAGAGAAGGATACAGTAATAGAAACCTTCAGAGCCAAGGCCTAGCATGGGTCATTGATCGATCTGGATCTTCTATATCGACCCTAACACACATGCATGCATTGTTCTACTAGATGAAAGGAGAGACAACACCAAGTCCAAAAAGGAAACAAGCTAGACTTGATGTACAAGCTATATAGCCTGCTCGATCTTCATGTTGAGTTAGAGCTAGAAGGCTGTTGATTGATGAATTAACCCTTCTTTACCCCGTTGCTCTTCACTAGCTTGCGCATGAACTCCTTTACCTGCACAATGTATATGACCAAGCCAGGTTACACATATGAAAACAAATTTCATGTCAAACTCAAAACCCATGACTACAACTTGTAGTCTACAAATAAGGCATCACGCCTAATATTTCATTGCTTTATTTCTCCTAACAATCAACTTTACGGGAAGCACTTCGAGAACATATACATGAACTTAACTGATAGGTCTACTATAACAACAGTGACCACAGTATATACAATAGTTGCCTTAGGTAGCTAAGTAGCTAGCTAGCCGTGCAAATTTTAGAAAGCATAAAATTACTGCACAAAAATAGGCATGCAGCTATTATACATTCCATACATATGCATGGATCACTTTTTATATAAAGAAATATAAAGGTGTTTTACCTCAGCAGGCTCACGCAGAGAGTACGATGCGCTAGTATCCTTGGGAAACTTGGTCACAAGGATCCCGATGCCTTGTCCCATGTTGCGCAGCACCTATTTTGATTTTTTTTGCAAAAGTAAAGGGTAGGCAAAGGAGTCAGTTTGCTCTTTCATCCTATCATAGCGCAAAAGAGGACAGGTAAAGCACGCACTATACCTTGAACGCATCCTCGTCTGTGCGGTCATCTCCAATATATATTGGGAAAACGTCGCCACGCCCCGCATAGCCTGCAAAGAAATAACCATCCAGAACTTAATGTTATTAGGAAGTAACTAACAAGACATGCATGAAGTAGCATCAACATTTACGCATCCACTATATGTGTTGTTTCTCTTTTTCCTTCTAAGCAACGGGTTGTGTCGTCGATTTTCATTAAAGAAACCGGCATGTTTTTTAATCTTTATTGGGCTCCTTTTGCAAAGCTTCCAGGGCTATGGCCTTTTCTTGGTCTCGTGGAGTTTCTAAGTACGTTTGTATTTGTATAGAGTATATTGTTTAATGATGATATGTGGTTTCTCTCAAAAAGAAAATGACACGTCTACGACAATCATGTGTGGTTTTCTTTGCAGGCTATGCGCGGCGTGGCGGTGTTTTCTAAACAAAACAACGGACTGCGCCGTCGATTTCCATTAAAGAAACTGCCACGGTTACAACAATCTTGATGTGTTGTGTAAGAAGAACTCACCGAGAGACTTGAGCAAGAACTTAAGGGCGTTTCCTTTGTTCCACTTGATGAAGGGGCGGATCTCTAGGACCTTTCTCCCCTTGGTGAGGCAGAGTTTCGGGTAGTCGTCCAGCACCGCCTTCACCTCCCTGCCCAGAGCGTCCCATTCCGCCTCCACGACGCAGCGGAAGTGCACCGAGAGGCAGAACTTGTTGTTCTCCACCACGGCCCCCGGGATGGACTCCATCTTCGCCGTCAGCATCTCATACACCTGCAAATTAATCGATCCGAGCCACACTTGTCATCAAATCATTTGCATTCTAGTAGTAGCTAGGTGTACTAGTAGCAGCAGTTGACTTGATGGCGAGAAAAAAGTACACCAAGATTACTACTCGTTGATTAGGAGAAATAGGAATATTATTTCTCAGGTACGTAGTTTAATCAATCTCTCACTGGTGAAAGACAGGGTCAGGACGTGCATGCCTACCTCCTGAATGACAGGCAAGAACTCGGTCGCCGGCTGGCACAGAACCTCGTCAGCCTGCGTAGACAAACCGAACAACCACTCAATCACGCAGCTCGCAAGCGACTTAATTACAGCAAACAAAAAATTAGGGCCCTTGATGGTCGAGAGAGCAAGAGAATAAGTCAAGAAGAAAATTCGGAGAAAGGGAGATGTGGACTAAGTAACCTTTGCCTTGTGGTTAGACACTTTGGTGGGGCCCTTGATGTCCATGCCGTGGCTCCCGGCGTAGTACAGCTCCTCCAGTTTCACAAAGTTGAACACCTGCGTATGTATTGCACCAGCCCATAAATATAAATACAGTGCTTTTTTTTTGTACTACGTAGGCAAAACGTACTGTAAATGAGAAGAGGTAACCGGGGAAAGGGGAAGGGTCCCTGCCTTTCTGTGGGCGGAAGTAGTACTGCGAGGAAACGCTCATAAAAACACTTGCTATGGCTCTATCTCTATGCGTGTACTGGTGTGTGTATAGCGTCTAGGTTCACTCCCGCAGCCAGATGCGGCATGCATGCCATGTCACGTGGGCGGTGAAAATCACGCCCAAATATTACAAAGGGGAGACCTGGAAGATTCCGTTTACGGTGCACGCTGGTGGAGCCATGGTGGCTCCATCCTCGTGTGAGGTGCAAGGAACCGGCTTCTTTTACGGCACCAGGAAAGCAACAAAAAATAAATGCTGCAGCAGCAGCAGCAGCAGCGAGGAACCAAGAATGTACCTTGTCTCTGCATCTCCCACTCACGATGGCGGTCGGGAAATGCTGGGCGACGCCCCTCACCGCCTCCCTCATCTGCGTCCATCAAAGAGAAAGATGAGAACAGGGCACTGCGGAGGAAACCTCTGTAAACAGAGCATGCTCTGTTTCGATCGCGCCGCGAGGAGGCGGTAGAAGATACGAAACGAGGGAGGGAAGAGACTGACCTCCTCAGTCATGACGGCGCGTTCGGGGTCCTCGACGATCGGCGAAAGGGTGCCGTCGTAGTCGAGGAACATGACGATCTGCTTCCCCTCGGCCGCCGCGAGCACGCCCTCGAACCACTCCAATGCTGACGGGTGCTTCTCCTGCGATTCAGGCAGAGATTCCTCAATCATCGGCTGGGAGAGGGAAGGAGGATGGGAAAGAAAGCAAGCAGCAGCCATAGGTTCATGTGAAAGAAACTTACGATCCACTCCTCCTGGTCGGCGCCGGCGGGGGACATGGCGTGGCGGGGCGAGGAGGCCTTCATCGAGTCCAGCAGAGACCCGGCCATCAGCACCGCCGAGGTGGTGAGGTCCATGCGGCCCAGGGAGGCCTTCCTGCAGTCGCGCGCCCTCCGCGGCGGGAGCGACACAAAATGGCGACCCGGCTGCGCCGGCGCCGTCACGGCGGTGACCGCGTCCTCGGCAGCAAAGGTGGCGTGGTTCATCATGACGAGAGCGCGGACCGACACAGGGAGGAAGACTGAAGAAGCGCCGGGAGAAAAGCAACAAAGATGCGTGGGCTACGACGGGAGCAGCGAACGAAGAGAAGGAGAGGCTGTGATGAGGATGGTTCGGGGGGAGCGGAGGAAGGAGAGGAAGTTGGTTTGATGGTTTGGGCGGTGGACTCCGGCTCTATATATAGCGTGTAAGGGCTTGGCCCACCTCTAGGAATTTCTGATGTGGAAGTGACACATTTTGATGATTGGGAAATACCCGGGACAAAGAAGAAGAAATGGGATGTCCACGTAATTCCAAGCATTTTACGTGTCATGTTAATTGTGTTTCACATGAATTACGTACTCCGACAGTTGTAGTGAAACGATATGTTTAAGGCCAGTACTAGGCGCCGGTCGACCAGCCCAAATTTAGGCCGGTCACCGCGCAGCCGCCCGATGCACGCGTCCTGGACCACAGGATTGCCTCGCGCAAGTTCTTTTTCTTCTCGGGAGCGACACCAGTCGCGCACATCCCCTGCTTGCTCGTCGTTCCCCCGACGGCCTCCCGCCTCTGGCTCCATGGCGCCGCTCGTCGGCTCGCAGTCACCACTCGCCGGCGCAGCTCGCCAGACCCCCTCGCCGGCTCGATGGTCGCATTGCTCATGCCCCACGTGTGTCTGCCCCCATGTAGCAAAACACGCAGTCGGTTCCAGCAAAAAAGCCTGCAGGTTGAAACATCCTCGCTAGTTCGTTGCTCCAACCGAAGCCGTCATCGTGCCGGTCCCAGCAAAATTGGGTGCCGAATCCAGCAAAATTGTGCGCCGGTTCCAGCTTTGCCAATTTCGTTGATTCCCTGGCACACTTGCGCGAGGGAAAGAAAGCGGACGCCTGGGCTGTGCTATTGAAGAAGCGAGTTCCAGCAGAATAATTTGCTGCTCCCAGCAAAATACTTCGTTGGTTCCAGCAAAAAGATTAATCCAACAAAAAAATAAAAAGAAAGGTTGGTAGCAAAAATCAAATATGGTAGCAGCAAAAACAAACGGTGGTGGTAGCAAAAATTTGAAACTCGTTTTAGCAAAAATCAAAGACGGGCAGTAGCAAAAATTAGAAGGATGGTTGTAGCAAAATCATAGATGGTAGCAGCAAAAGTTGGAGCTGGTTCCAGCCAAAAATACCCCCAATTACAAATCCTTGCAAAAAATTCCCTAATTCGAGCAAAACAAAAACCTAGTTGTAGCAAAAATTGCCGCCGATGGCAGCTCTCGCCGAATCCGGTTGAAGCACCGCTCTTCGCCGGTGGTAGCACTCCGCCTCGCCGGTTCCAGCATGCCCCCGCACCTTGGCACGCCTGTCCTAGCTTCAGCACAGCGCGGTTATAGCACTCTGGCACCTCTGTTGTCGCCCCGCATCTCACCTCGCGCTCGTGTCTCCCTTGGCTTCGGCCAGCTGCCGTCGGGACCCCTGGCAGCCCGCAGCACTAGATTCGCCAGCAAAACCGCCTGCCAAAAAACACAACACCTCCCTCCCCCCGGACTCCTCGCAGCAGCGCCTGCCTCCTCTCGATTTACAGCAGTGGTTGGTGGCTATTGTGCGCATCGATGGTTGTGATTTGTGAGGAAGATAGGGAAAGTTGCGGCGTCTTGGTCAAATCGATATGAGAATGGGGAACGGCGACACGTGATGAGGTACGTGGCGAGAGAAGAGCACCCGTGGGCCCAGTACATGTGCGCGAGCGGCCGGCAGAACAGGTGGCCGGTCGACCGGCTGCGAACGTTTTCCTATGTTTATCTTGAAATACAAACATCGCATGACCACACGTTTCTTCCACTACTTGTTTTTGCTGGTAATGTCATGTCACTTACATGCCAAATATGGCGATGTCGCCTAGCGGTCGACGGAGGCTTGGGTAAGTTACTATGCATATTATACCTTTAACGTATAATGGAACCTTCCTTTTTTCTAGAGAAAATGCATCAGCCGGGCCCGAGACGGGGCTCGAGCCTAGCCCGGCTTTGATTTAACAAAGCCATCAACCGGGCAGGATTACAAACACACGTCCTCAGGCAAAGAAAAGAAACTACACGGTGAAAGGTACAAGAACGAAGAACATCATGAAACTAAGCCTCACACACTACGACAACTAAAGAAAAGCAATTTAGGACGAAGTCGTAGACGCCGAGGTCCTCAACCAAGAATGTAGCACTAGGAGTAAGATCACACAGGCTCAAAGGAGAGAGGGACCGGCACCAGCGGGGCATGCCGTCGCCATGCACCTATGGACCCCAGCATGGCACATCCAACACCCATCTTCGAAGGAGGCCACTACCTCCTCGCCTCCAACACCCATCTCCGAAGGAGGCCACTACCTCCTCGCCTGGATCGACGACGCCGCATCGTCGCAAGCTAGGATGGATGTCGTCGAGGTGACCACATAGAGACGGTCTGCACATCTCCACGAGCCACCGGAGGCTCTCCTTGAGCAGAACAAGGCCGCTTCACACATCCAGCACCGGGACAGGGGAAGCATCATGCCAGCACGAAGCGGGCCACATCACTGCCGCCACCCACCCACAAGCGTCCATCGACCACAAGTCTCCCAAGGTGGCGCCTTCAAGAAGGAAACGGAGCTGGGAGTGCCGTCGCGGCCCAACAGAGGTAGGGATTTTTCCCGGGAGACTCAAGGGAAGGGGAAGTGGTGGGGACAGTCCATACCAATTCCTCCAAGTAGGGGAATGACGCCCTCGAGCGTCGCCGCCGACATGCCCAGCCATGGCCGGCCAAGGTTTCACCCAGACTGCCCAAACGCCATCAGCCACATCCCCTATCTAGGATCCGGCGACCAAAGGAGGTACAACTCAGCTAGAGGGACACGCACGCCAAACAGGGAAGGGGAGAACGCCAGATCTAGCACCGCTAGCCGCCGAAGCAACCACCAGCTGCCCGCCTCCTGCACCAAGGTCCCATCGCCCACGCGACCAGTGACCCCGGATCCGTTGTCCGCACCGCCGGTCACTGCAGATCCGGTGATAACTCACCAGAGGAGCCGCAGCTCCGGTTCTAGGACTCACTGCGCGAGGGCAGGGCAGCCAAAGGCCCCGCCGCCACCTTTCCTTGGCAGCGCCATGAGCTTGCCCGGGGCTACCTGATTGTATCTGTGTTGGTAATTCTCCGAAGAGGAGGGGATGATGCAGCAATGGTAAGTATTTCCCTCAGTTATGAAACCAAGATTATTAATCTAGTAGGAGAACCAAGAAACACTATGTAAACAGCACCTGCACACAAACAACAAAAACTTGCAACCCAATGCGTAAGAGGGGTTGTCATTCCCTCCTCGGTATAAAGATAGATTAAATTGTATGAGATTTGATAATATATCTAACTAAAACACAAAATGAAATAAAAAAAATAAAAATTGCAGCAAGGTTTTTTGGTTTTAATATGATAGGAAATAGACTCGGGGGCCGTAGATTTCACTAGAGGCTTCTCTCGAGAAAATAACATACGGTGGGTAGAAAAATTACTGTTGAGCATTAGATAGAAAGGCAAATAATTATGACGATATCCAAGGCAATGATCATGTATATAGGCAACACGTCCAAGATTAGTAGGCCGACTCCTGCCTGCATCTACTACTATTACTACACACATCGACCGCCAGCCAACATTTTTTCCGACAAAGGGAATATATTAATATTGCGAATATACCAATTACACCCGGCCTCTGTACCAACAAGATGTCCAAAGACATCAAGGATACACACAACCAAAAAATGAAATAAAGAGAACACAAGAAAAAAGACCATGCCATGGTGATCAATCACAAGCAACAACAACACTCTAACCACCACCAAAAACAACACTCAGATTACAAAAGAGGTTCTCCAAAAGCAACGCCTTCAAGAAGGAAACAATGCACAACCGTTGTCATTACCTGATCAAAGATCTTGAGTTTCCACCCTGGAGAAAGTTTGAATTCACACAAAAACAATGCCTTCAACAAGGTCATTGCCAGGACAACCTATAAAGGCTAGACCTTGGATTTTCACCCTGGGAATCGAAACTCGGTACTCGAGGAGCACCGCCAAATTTGCAATCATCCAGTGTTGCCGCCCCCGCTTGCCGAGGCCACTGTTGCAAGTCACCAAACACCTAGCACACAGTCTTCAACGCATCCAACAATAAACCGTTCCGCCAACGCTTCAACACCTCCAATCGCAGCCTCCATGATTTTCTTCACCTCTATCATTGCCTTGGGAATCTTGACTTAGACCTGTCCCATGACTCGAATAATAAAGCAAAGTTTTGCGCCGCCCCCTTGAAGCCATGATGGCTGATAATGCGAGCGCGCGACCGGAATCTTTAGATCTAGGTATCCAAGGATGCCAATCCGTATAGATCTCCAATGAGGAAGACCGGAGAAATCATGTCGCTTCGGCCTCCAGCCATCCCGTGGCGGCACCACACCCGAGACCAATTTGTACGTCGATCAGGCGACACCGAACCACTGGAGAGGGTCACCAACAGCACATCCAGTGCTCGATGTCAGCACAGGGGCGTGGTGCGCCGGCAGGCTCTCCGGCCGCTGATCTTCTCCATGCAGGCACTGAGTGCATGTGCATGGCCCTGATGGTGAAGCGACAGACATCCACCCCAGCAATGATACATGTGTTGCATGCTTGGCATGCATGAGGTGTGGACGAACGCATCTTGCCACGCATCTTGTACGATGCAGATGCGATCCGCGAAGATGACTGTAGATCCAAAGGCTAGCGACCTGCCAGATCGTGAGGCTAGTGGAGGCCAGATCGCGATGCCGCTGACGTAGAACGGCCGCACCCAGATCGGTAGACCGGGATGCAGGACGACAATCACCAGATCGGAAGAAATCTTGGTAAGGTTGAATTGAAGACCGAAAGGCTGGAGAAAGAAAAAAGGAGTGGACAAGCCCCGCCGCCGCCGTCCGCCGTGGGACGGCCTCCTCCGGTGGCGGCGTGGTGATCGTGGAGGCGGGGAAGGGCCTTCGAAGGTCTTGGCGGCGGCGCCTCCGGAGTCGCCCTAAGCGACCCGGGAGGATGTTTCGTGTTTTCTGTGTTTGTGCCGCCATCCGACATTTATCTAGTGTATTAAATTCATGGAAAAATGGAGTAATGCAATAAGAACGATGACATGATGTAGACAAAATCTATTCATGTAGGAATAGACCCCATCTTGTTATCCTTAATAGCAACGATACATGCGTGTCATGTCTCTTTCTTTCACCGAGATCGAGCACCGCAAGATCGAACCCATCACATAGCACCTCTTCCATGGCAAGAAAAATCATCTACTTGGCCAAACCGAACGAATGATTCGGAGAAGAAATACAAGGCTATAAGGATCACGCATAAAAAAGTATGGCAAAGACTCAAATAATATTCATGGAAAGATCTGATCATAAACTCACAATTCATCGGATCCCAACAAACACACCGCAAAAAGTCATTATATCAAATAGATCTCCAAGAACATCGAGGAAAACATTGTATTGAAGATCAAAAAGATAGAAGAAGCCATCTAGCTACTACTTCCGGATCCGTAGGTATGTGGTAAACTACTGACGCATCATCGGGGGGCAACAAGGATGATGAAGAACAACTCGTGATCATTGCCCCCACCGGCAGTGCCGAAAAAGGCCTCTAGATTGGACCTCATGGTTCTGAAACCTGCGGCAGGTGAAATTGTGTTTCGTCAACTCCCCTAGGGTTTTGGGGATTTTAGAGTATTTATAGAGATGGAGGTCAGTGGAGAAGCTTCACGTGGGCTCCACTACCCACCAGGGTGCGCCTGGGCCTTCTAGCGCGCCCTGGTGCCTAGTGGGCCCCACGGGCCTCCTCCCATGCACTTCTTTGGCTCCCTGGGTGTCTTTTGTCCAGAAACAGATCTCCAAAAAGTTTTGTGGCATTTGGACTTCATTTGGTATTGATATTCTACAAAGTAAAAAACAAGCAGGAAACGGCAACTGGCACTGGGCACTATGTCAATAGGTTAGTGCCAAAAAATGATATAAAGTTGCTAGTAAATGAGTATAAAACATCCAAGTAAAAACAATCAAAAATTATAGATACATTGGAGACGTACAGCATCCCCAAGCTTAATTCCTGCTCGTTCTCGAGTAGGTAAATGATAAAAACAAAGTTTTTAATGTGGAATGCTACCCATCATATTCATCACATATTCTTTTCTTTTGTAACATGGACATTTGAATTTAGATGATTCGAAGAAATAGTCTATAATTTGACATGAAGACCTCAATACTCTAGCATATCAACAAGCAACCATGTCTTTCAAAATATCAACACTAAAGAAAGCTATCCCTAGCCCATTATGCCCAATCGTTGATCCATTCATTAAACACACGCAAATATTAGCTACATCCAAGCACAAGTACGATAATAGTGTTCCCTAGTTGGTGCTTTATAAGAGAAGATGGAGACTCAAAAAATAAAAATTGCATAAAAGTAAATAGATAGGCCCTTCGCAAAGGGAAGCAGAGATTTGTAGAGGTGCCAGATCTCAAAGCTTAAATTGAGAGATAAAATTGTTTTGAGAGGCATGCTTTTCCTGTCAACGAAAACGACCAAGAATTCCCAATATCTTCCATGCTAGGTAAATCATAGGCGGTTCCTAAACATAAAATAACGTTTATTCCCCTTTTCATCATTCTTTCACAATCCATGGCTAGCCATATCCATAGATGCCTTCCATACCAATACTTTCCAAGGAATTTATTATTCCCTATTATTGGCCACATTCTCGTGCAACGACAAGTTAATAAACACTCATCTCGAGAATAACTTACCTAGCATGGAAAATATTGGCCACCCCCTGCCGCTTCATGAGCGGTACAGACACACAAAAAGGAAATTCATTTTGAAAATTAAGGTTGGCACATACAAATTTAGTTGGAACGGCATGGAAATACCGCATATAGGTAGGTTTGGTGGACTCATTTGGCACAACTTGGTTTGGGATTTCGGATGCACAAGCAGTATTCCCGCTTAGTACATGGAAAGGCTAGCAAATAGATTGAGAAGCAACCAACCAACAAATGAAAACGATCATAAACGAACATTAAACATAACTAACACCGAATAATGCACCACAAGTAGGATGTAATTTCATTGCATAACTATTCAATTTCGTGCTTGCATAGGGAATCACAAACCTTAACACCAATATTCTTACTAAAGCATAATTACTCACCAACATGACTCACATATTACTATCTCCATATTGCAAAACTATTGCAAGGAATCAAGTTTTAATATCCAATGATCTTCATGATAGTTTTTATTATCCCTCTTGAATATCTATCACTTTGGGACTAGTTTCATATATTACCATTGCTTATAACAAGCTCTCAAACAAATTTAAGTGAAGAACAAGAGCACAAATATTTCTTCAAAATGTCCATCTCTCAAAATAATATAAGTGAAGCATGAGAGAATATTTGTCTAATTTTTTTCTAACTCTCAAAATCATCTAAGTGAAGCATGAGAGCATTTTTTAAAAAAAATTAAACAACCACCGTGCTAAAAAATATATAAGTGAAGTACTAGAGCAATTCCATACCTCAAAAAATTTAAGTGCAGCACATAGAGAAATTCTAACAAATCATTGCATCATTATGGCTCTCTCAAATAGGTGTGTCCAGCAAGGATGGTTGTGACAAACTAAAAAGAAAAACAAGCAAAGACTCATATAATACAAGATGCGCCAAGCAAAACTCATGATATGCGATGAATAAAAATATAGCTCCAAGTAAAATTACCGATGGTCCTTAGAAGAAAGAGAGGATGCCTTCTGGGTTATCTCCAAGCTTAGTTTCTTGATTCTCCTTGAATATTACCTTGGGGTGCCATGGGCGTCCCCAAGCTTAGGCTCTTTTCACTCTTTATTCCTTCATCCATCGTGATATCACCCAAAACATGAAAACTTTAACCACACAAAACTTAACAAAACCTTTGTTAGATCCGTTAGTATAATAAAGTAAATCACCACTTTAAGTACTGTTGCAAACCCATTCATATTCTATTATTGCATGATACCTACTGTATTCTAACTTTACCATGGCTTATACTGTTGGGGAACATAGCATGCAATTTCAAAAAAATCCTACGATCACGCAAGATCTATCTAGGAGATGCATAGCAACGAGGAGGGGAGAGTGTGTCCACGTACCCTCATAGACCGAAAGCGAAAGCGTTAGTTAACGTAGTTGATGTAGTCGAACGTCTTCACGATCCAACCGATCCAAGTATCGAGCGTACGACACCTCCGTGTTCAGCACATGTTCAGCTCGATGACGTCCCTTGAACTCTTGACCCAGTAGAGGGTCGAGGGAGAGTTCCATCAGCACGATGGCGTGGTGACGGTGTTGATGATGTGATCCATGCAGGGCTTCACCTATGCACTACGACTCTATGACTGAAAGAATAAACTGTGGAAGGGGCACCGAACACGACTAAGAGAAATCTTGGTGTGCCTTTCGGGTGCCCCTGCCCACGTATATAAAGGAGGGAGGGAGGAGGCGGCCGGCCTAGAGGGGGCGCGCTAGGACTCCCCATTCCTAGTAGGATTCCCCTTTCCTTTCCGAAGTAGGAGAAAGGGGAAGGGAGAGAGACAGGGAGAAGGAAAGGGGGGCCTCACCCCCTCCCCTAGTCTAATTCGGTTTGGCTAGGGGGCATGCACCACCTCCTGGCCGCCGGCCTCCTCTTTTCACTAAGGCCCATGAAGGCCCAATACTCTCCCGGGGGTTCCGGTAACCTCCCGGTACTCCGAAAAATGCGTGAACCTTTCCTAAACCATTCCGGTGTCCGAACATAACCTTCCAATATATCAGTCTTTATGTCTCGACCATTTTGAGACTCTTCGTCATGTTTGTGATCTCATCCGGGACTCCGAACAAACTTCGGTCATCAAAAACACGGAAGTAATAATAGAAATCATCATCGAACGTTAAGCGTGCTGACCCTACGGGTTTGAGAACTATGTAGACATGATCGAGACACATCTCCAATCAATAACCAATAGAGGAACCTAGATGCTCATATTGGCTCCTACATATTCTATGAAGATCTTTATCTGTCAAACCACACAACAACATACGTTGTTCCCTTTGTCATCGGTATGTTATTTGCCCGAGATTTGATCGTCGGTATCATCATACCTAGTTCAATCTCGTTACTGGAAAGTCTCTTTACTCGTTCCGTAATGCTTCATCCCGTAACTAACTCATTAGTCACATTGCTTGCAAGGATTATAGAGATGAGCATTACCGAGAGGGCCCAGAGATACCTCTTCGATACACGGAGTGACAAATCCCAATCTTGATCTATGCCAACTCAACAAACACCTTCGGAGACACCTGTAGAGCATCTTTATAATCACCCAACTACGTTGTGACATTTGATAGCACACAAGTTCTTTCTCCGGTATTCAGGAGTTGCATAATCTCATAGTCAGAGGAACATGTATAAGTCATGAAGAAAGCAGTAGCAATAAAACTGTAATGATCATAATCCTAAGCTTACAGATGGGTCTTGTCCATCACATCATTCTCTAATGATGTGATCCCATTCATCAAATGATAACACATGTCTATGGTTAGAAACATAACCATCTATTATTGACGAGCTAGTCAAGTAGAGGCATACTAGGGACACTATGTATTGTCTATGTACTCACACATGTACTAAGTTTCTGGTTAATACAATTCTAGCATGGATAATAAACATTTATCATCATATAAGGAAATCCAAATAACAACTTTATTATTGACTCTAGGGCATATTTCCTTCAGTCTCCTACTTGCACTAGAGTCAATAATCTAGATTACAAAGTAATAACTCTAACACCCATGGAGTCATGGTGTTGATCATGTTTTGCTCGTGGAAGAGGCTTAGTCAACGGGTCTGCAATATTCATATCCGTATGTATCTTGCAAATCTCTATGTCTGCCTCCTTCACTTTATGACGGATGGAATTGAAGCGTCTCTTGATGTGTTTGGTTCTCTTGTAAAATTTGGATTCCTTTCCCAAGGCAATTGCACCAGTATTGTCACAAAATATTTTCATTGGACCCAATGCACTAGGTATAACACCTAGATCAGATATGAACTCCTTCATCCATACTTCTTCATTTGCTGCTTCCAAAGTAGCTATGTACTCCGCTTCACACGTAGATCCCGCCACAACGGTCTGCTTGGGACTGCACCAACTGACAGCTCCACCATTCAATATAAATACATATACGGTTTGCGACTTGGAGTCATCCGGATTAGTGTCAAAGCTTGCATCGACGTAACCATTTATGACAAGCTCTTTGTCACCTCCATAAATGAGAAACATATCCTTAGTCCTTTTTAGGTATTTCAGGATGTTCTTTACTGCTGTCCAATGATCCACTCCTGGTTTACTTTGGTACCTCCCTGCTATACTTATAGCAAGGCACACATCAGGTCTGGTACACAACATTGCATACATGATAGAACCTATGGCTGAAGCATAGGGAATGACTTTCTTTTCTCTCTATCCTCTGAAGTGGTCGGACATTGAGTCTGACTCAACTTCACACCTTGTAACACAGGCAAGAACCCTTTCTTTGACTGATCCATTTTGAACTTCTTCAAAACTTTATCAAGGTATGTGCTTTGTGAAAGTCCAATTAAGCATCTTGATCTATCTCTATAGATCTTGATGCCCAATATGTAAGAAGCTTCACCGAGGTCTTTCATTGAAAAATTCTTATTCAAGTATCCTTTTATGCTATCCAGAAATTCTGTATTATTTCCAATTAACAATATGTCATCCACATATAATATTAGAAATGCTACAGATCTCCCACTCACTTTCTTGTAAATACAGGCTTCCCCAAAAGTTTGTATAAAACCATATGCTTTGATCACATTATCAAAGCATATATTCCAACTCCGAGAGGCTTGCACCAGTCCATAAATGGATCACTGGAGCTTGCACACTTTGTTAGATCCTTTTGGATCGATAAACCTTCTGGTTGCATCATATACAACTCTTCTTTAAGAAATCCATTAAGGAATGCAGTTTTGACATCCATTTGCCAAATTTCATAATCATAAAATGCGGCAATTGCTAACATGATTCGGACAGACTTAAGCATCGCTACGGGTGAGAAGGTCTCATCGTAGTCAACTCCTTGAACTTGTCGAAAACCTTGCACAACAAGTCGAGCTTTATAGACAGTAACATTACCGTCAATGTCAGTCTTCTTCTTGAAAATCCATTTATTTTCTATGGCTTGTCGATCATCGGGCAATCCCACCAAAGTCCACACTTTGTTCTCATACATGGATCCCATCTCAGATTTCATGGCCTCAAGCCATTTCACGGAATCTGGACTCATCATCGCTTCCTCATAGTTCGTAGGTTAATCATTGTCTAGTAACATGATTTCCAGAATAGGATTACCATACCACTCTGGTGCGGATTGTACTCTGGATGACCTACGAGGTTCGGTAGTAACTTGATCTGAAGTTTCATGATCATCATCATTAGCTTCCTCACTAATTGGTGTAGGAATCACTGGAACTGATTTCATTGATGAACTACTTTGCAATTCGGGAGAAGGTACAATTACCTCATCAAGTTCTACTTTCCTCCCACTCACTTCTTTTGAGAGAAACTCCTTCTCTAGAAAGGATCCATCCTTAGCAATGAATATCTTGCCTTCGGATCTGTGATAGAAGGTGTACCCAATAGTTTCCTTTGGGTATCCTATGAAGACACATTTCTCCGATTTGGGTTCGAGCTTATCAGGTCGAAGCTTTTTCACATAAGCATCGTAGCCCCAAACTTTAAGAAACGACAACTTTGGTTTCTTGCCAAACCACAGCTCATAAGGCGTCGTCTCAACGGATTTTGATGGTGCCCTATTTAAAGTGAATGCAGTCATCTCTAAAGCATAACCCCAAAACGATAGCGGTAAATCAGTAAGAGACATCATAGATCGCACCATATCCAATTAAGTACGGTTACGATGTTCGGACACACCATTACGCTTTGGTGTTCCAGGTGGCGTGAGTTGCGGAAACTATTCCACATTGTTTCAAATGAAGACCAAACTCATAGCTCAAATATTGGCCTCCACGATTAGATCGTAGAAACTTTATTTTCTTGTTACGATGATTTTCCACTTCACTCTGATATTCTTTGAACTTTTCAAATGTTTCAAACTTATGTTTCATTAAGTAGATATACCCATATCTTCTCAAATCATTTGTGAAGGTCAGAAAATAATGATTCCCGCCACGAGCCTCAACACTCATTGGACCGCATACATCGGTATGTATTATTTCCAATAAGTAAGTAGCTCGTTCCATTGTCCCCGAGAACGGAGTTTTAGTCATCTTGCCCATGAGGCATGGTTCACAAACACCAAGTGATTCCAAAAGCCCATCAACATGGAGTTTCTTCATGCGCTTCACACCAATATGACCTAAACGGCAGTGCCACAAATAAGTTGCACTATCATTATCAACTTTGCATATTTTGGCTTCAATATTATGAACACGTGTATCACTACGATCGAGATTCAACAAAAATAGACCACTCAACAAGGGTGCATGAGCATAAAAGATATTACTCTATAAATAGAACAACTAATATTCTCTGATTTAAATGAATAACCATCTCACATCAAACAAGATCCAAATATGATGTTCATGCTCAACGCTAGCACCAAATAACAATTATTCAGGTCTAAAACTAATCCCGAAAGTAGATGTAGAGGTAGCATGCTGACGACGATCACATCGACCTTGGAACCATTACCGACGCGCATCGTCACCTCGTCCTTAGCCAATCTTCATTTAATCCGTAGCCCCTGTTTCGAGTTGCAAATATGAGCAACAAAACAAGTATCAAATACCCAGGCGCTACTAAGAGCATTAGTAAGGTACATATCAATAACATGTATATCAAATATACCTTTCACTTTGCCATCCTTCTTATCCGCCAAATACTTGGGGCAGTTCTGCTTCAAGTGACCAGTCCCTTTGTAGTAGAAGAACTCAGCTTCGGGCTTAGGTCCAGACTTGGGCTTCTTCTCGGGAGTGTCAACTTTCTTACTATTCTTCTTGAAGTTCCCCTTCTTCCCTTTGCCCTTTTTATTGAAACTAGTGGTCTTGTTAACCATCAACACTTGATGCTCCTTCTTGAAGTTCCCCTTCTTCCCTTTTCCCTTTTTCTTGAAACTACTGGTCTTGTTAACCATCAACACTTGATGCTCCTTCTTGATTTCTACCTCCGCAGCCTTTAGCATTGCGAAGAGCTCGGGAATCATTTTCGTCATCACTTGCATATTATAGTTCATCAGGAAGCTTTTATAGCTTGGTGGCAGTGATTGAAGAACTCTGTTAATGACACGTGGTTATGGTACACAGACATTCTGAGTATGTGTTCACTGACAGAACTATTCCCCTTCATTTTGCAGCTATAGAACTTGTTGGAGACTTCATATCGCTCAACTCGTGCATTTGCTTGCAATATTAACTTCAACTCTTGGATCATTTCATATGCTCCATGACGTTCAAAACGTCTTTGAAGTCCCGATTCTAAGCCGTAAAGCATGTCACACTTAACTATCGAGTAGTCATCAGCTTTAGTCTGCCAAACGTTCATAACGTCCGCAGTTGCTCCTGCAGCAGGCCTTGCACCTAGCAGTGCTTCCAGGCCGTAATTCTTCTGTGCAGCAATGAGGATAATCCTCAAGTTATGGACCAAGTCCATGTAATTGCTACCATCATCTTTCAACTGAGTTTTCTCTAGTAACGCATTAAAATTCAAGGGAATGGTAGCACGGGCCATTGATCTACAACAACATAGATATGCAAAAAAACTCCCAGGTCTAAGTTCATGATAAATTAAAGTTCAATTAATCATATTACTAAAGAACTCCCACTTAGATAGACATCCCTCTAGTCATCTAAATGATCACGTGATCCATATCAACTAAACCATGTCCTATCATCACGTGAGATGGAGTAGTTTTCAATGGTGAACATCTCTATGTTGATCATATCTATTATATGATTCACGTTCAACCTTTTGGTCTCAATGTTCCGAGGCCATATCTGCATATGCTAGGCTCTTCAAGTTTCACCTGAGTATTCTGCATGTGCAAAACTGGCTTGCACCCGTTGTATGTGAACGTAGAGCTTATCACACCCGATCATCACATGGTGTCTTGGCACGATGAACTGTAGCAACGGTGCATACTCAGGGAGAACACTTATACCTCGAAATTTAGTAAGGGATCATCTTATAATGCTACTGTCATACTAAGCAAAATAAGATGCATAAAAGATAAACATCACATGCAATCAAAATATGTGACATGATATGGCCATCATCATCTTGTGCCTTTGATCACCATCTCCAAAGCACCGTCATGATCTCTATCGTCATCGGCTTGACACCTTGATCTCCATCGTAGCATCATTGTCGTCTCGCCAACTATTGCTTCTATGACTATGACTACCGCTTAGAGATAAAGTAAAGCAATTAAATGGCGATTGCATTTCAGACAATAAAGCGACAACCATACGGCTCCTACTAGTTGCCAATAACTCTGTTACAAAACATGATCATCTCATACAACAATTTATATCACATCATGTCTTGACCATATCACATCACAACAAGCCCTGCAAAAACAAGTTAGACGTCCTCTACTTTGTTGTTGCAAGTTTTATGTGGCTGCTACGGGCTTCTAGCAAGAATCGTTCTTACCTACGCATCAAAACCACAACGATTTTTCATCAAGTGTGCTGTTTTAACCTTCAACAAGGACCGGCCCTAGTCAAACTCGATTCAACTAAAGTTGGAGAAACACACACCGGCCAGCCACCTGTGTGCAAAGCACGTCGGTAGAACCAGTCTCATGAACGCGGTCATGTAATGTCGGTCTGGGCCGCTTCATCCAACAATACCACCGAATCAAAGTAAGACATTGGTGGTAAGCAGTATGACTATTATCGCCCACAACTCTTTGTGTTCTACTCGTGCATATCATCTACGCATAGACCTAGCTCTGATACCACTATTGGGGAACTAGCATGCAATTTCAAAAAAATTCCTACGATCACGCAAGATCTATCTAGGATATGCCTAGCAACGAGAGGGGGGAGTGTGTACATGTACCCTCGTAGACGGAAAGCGGAAGCGTTAGTTAATGTGGTTGATGTAGTCGAACGTCTTCACGATCCAACCGATCCAAGTACCAAACGTACGACACCTCCATGTTCAGCACACATTCAGCTCGATGGCGTCCCTCGAACTCTTGATCCAGTAGAGGGTCGAGCGAGAGTTCCTTCAGCATGACGACATGGTGATGGTGTTGATGATGTGATCCGCGCAGGACTTCACCTAAGCACTACGATGCTATGACCGGAGGAATAAACTGTGGAAGGGGGCACCGCACACAGCTAAGAGAAATCTTGGTGTGCCTTTGGGGTGCCCCCTTCTGCTACGTCTTGAGCTTGCGTTGGTTTTCCTTGAAGAGGAAAGGGTGATGCAGCAATAGTATCGTAAGTATTTCCCTCAGTTTTTGAGAACCAAGGTATCAATCCAGTAGGAGGCTCCTCAAAATTCCCACGCACCTACACAAACAAACAAAAAACTTGCAACCAATGCAATAAAGGGGTTGTCAATCCCTTCACAACCACTTTGCGAAAGTGAGATCTGATAGAGATAATATGATAAGATAAATATATTTTTGGTATTTCATAATATAGATTTGAAAAGTAAAGATGCAAATAAAAGTAGATTGAAAGCTTATATGATAAAAGATAGACCCGGGGGCCATAGGTTTCACTAGTGGCTTCTCTCAAGATAGCATAAGTATTACGGTGGGTGAAAAAATTACTGTCGAGCAATTGATAGAAAAGCGAATAATTATGAGATTTTCTAGGCATGATCATGTATATAGGCATCACGTCCGTGACAAGTAGACCGACTCCTGCCTGCATCTACTACTATTACTCCACACATTGACCGCTATCCAGCATGCATCTAGAGTATTAAGTTCATGAAGAACAGAGTAACGCATTAAGAAACATGATGTAGAGGGATAAACTCATGCAATATGATATAAACCCCATCTTTTTATCCTCGATGGCAACAATACAAACGTGCCTTGCTGCCCCTGCTGTCACTGTGAAAGGACACCGCAAGATTGAACCCAAAGCTAAGCACTTCTCCCATTGCAAGAAAGATCAATCTAGTAGGCCAAACCAAACTGATAATTCGAAGAGACTTGCAAACATAACTTAATAACACATAAAAGAATTCAGAGGAGATTCAAATATTTCTCATAGATAAACTTGATCATAAACCCACAATTCATCGGATCTCGACAAACACACCACATAGAGAGTTACATCGAATAGATCTCCAAGAAGATCGAGGAGAACATGGTATTGAGATCCAAAAAGAGAGAAGAAGCCATCTAGCTAATAACTATGGACCTGAAGGTCTATGGTAAACTACTCACAACTCATCGGAGGGGCTATGGTGTTGATGTAGAAGCTCTCCGTGGTTGATTCCCCCTCCGGTGGAGCGCCGACAAAGGCTCCAAGATGGGATCTCGCGGATACAGAAGGTTACGGTGGTGGAAATAGTTTTTCGTGGTCGCCTTTGATGTTCTCGGGGTACGTGGGTATATATAGGAGGAAGAAGTACGTCGGTGGCCGCCCGAGGGGCCCACGAGATAGGGGGCGCGCCGTCCACCCTCGTGGCCGCCTCGGCTGCTTCTTGACTTGCACTCCAAGTCCTCTGGATCACGTTCATTCCAAAAATCACGCTCCCGAAGGTTTCATTCCGTTTGGACTCCGTTTGATATTCCTTTTCTTCGAAATACTGAAATAGGCAAAAAAACAGCAATACGGGATGGGCCTCCGGTTAGTAGGTTATTCCCAAAACTGATATAAATGTGTAAACTAAAGCCCATAAACATCCAAAACGGGTAATATAATAGCATGGAACAATCAAAAATTATAGATATGTTGGAGACGTATCACCTGCCCATGTATATAAAGGAGGAAGGGAGGAGGCAGCCGCCCTAGAGGGTGTGCGCCAAAGGGGGGAGTCCTACTAGGACTACCAGTCCTAGTAGGATTCCCCTTTCCTTTCCGGAGTAGGAGAAGGGGGAAGGGAGAGAGAGAGGGAGAAGGAAAGGGGGCACGCACCCTCCCCTAGTCCAAGTCGGTTTGTCTACGGGGGCGTGCGCGCCACCTCCTGGCCATCGACCTCCTCTTTCCACTAAGGCCCATGAAGGCCCAATACTCTCCCAGGGGGTTCCGGTTACCACGTGTTCGAGAACTATGTAGACATGATCGAGACACATCTCCGATCAATAACCAATAGCGGAACCTAGATGCTCATATTGGTTCCTACATATTCTATGAAGATCTTTATCGGTCAAACCACATAACAACATACGTTGTTCCCTTTGTCATCGGTATCTTACTTGCCCGAGATTCGATCATCGGTGTCATCATACCTAGTTCAATCTCGTTAGTGGCAAGTCTATTTACTCGTTCTGTAATGCTTCATCCCGTAACTAACTCATTAGTCACATTGCTTGCAAGGATTATAGTGATGAGCATTACCGAGAGGGCCCAGAGATACCTCTCTGATACACGGAGTGAAAAATCCCAATCTTGATCTATGCCAACTCAACAAACACCTTCGTAGACACCTGTAGAGCATCTTTATAATCACCCAATTACGTTGTGACATTTGATAGCACACAAGGTGTTCCTCCGGTATTCGGGAGTTGCATAATCTCATAGTCAGAGGAACATGTATAAGTCATGAAGAAAGAAGTAGTAATAAAACTATAACGATCATAATGCTAAGCTAACGGATGGGTATTGTCCATCACATCATTCTCTAATGATGTGATCCTATTCATCAAATGATAACACATGTCTATGGTTAGGGAACATAACTGTCTTTTATTAACGAGTTAGTCAAGTAGAGGCATACTAGGGACACTTTATTGTCCAGTATTCACACATGTACTAAGTTTCTGGTTAATACAATTCTAGCATGAATAATAAACATTTATCATGATATAAGGAAATACAAATAGCAACTTTATTATTGACTCTAGGGCATATTTCCTTCAATCTCCTACTTGCACTAGAGTCAATAATCTAGATTACAAAGCAATGATTCTAACATCCATGTAGTCTTGGTGTTGATCATGTTGTGTTCTTGGAAGAGACTTAGTCAACCGGTCTGCAATATTCAAATCTGTATGTATCTTGCAAATCTCTATGTCTGCCTCCTTCACTTGATGACAGATGGAATTGAAGCGTCTCTTGGTGTGTTTGGTTCTCTTGTAAAATCTGGATTCCTTTGCCAAGGCAATTGCACCAGTATTGTCACAAAAGATTTTCATTGGACCCGATGCACTAGGTATAACACCTAGATCGGATATGAACTCTTTCATCCAGACTCCTTCATTTGCTGCTTCCGAAGCAGCTATGTACTCCGCTTCACACGTAGATCCCGCCACGACCCTCTGCTTGGAACTGCACCAACTAACAACTCCACCATTCAATATAAATACGGATCCGGTTGAGACAGTAAGCGGAAGCGTTTCACAACACGGTTGATGTAGTCAAATACGCGATGGGAAACAAAAAAATTCTACGCACATGCGATGAACTATCCATGGAGATGCATAGCAATGAGGGGGAGAGTGTGTCTACATACCCTCGTAGATGGTAAGCGGAAGCGTTTCACAACGCGGTTGATGTAGTCGAACTTCTTCGCGCTTCAACCGGTCAAGTACCGAATGCACGACACCTCTGCGTTCAGCACACGTTCAGCTCACTAACGTCCCTCGCCATCTTGATCTAGCAAGACATCGAGGTAGTAGATGAGTTCCGTCAGCACGGCGGCTTGGTGACGATGATGGTGAAGTGATCTCCGCAGGGCTTTGCCTAAGCACTACGAAAATATGACCGGGGGTGTAAACGATGGAGGGGGCGCCACACACGGCTAGGCAATTGTCTGGGGTGTGCTAGGTGCCCGCCTCCTCATATATATATATATATATATATATATATATATATATATATATATATATATATATATATATATATATATATATATATATATATATATATATATATATAGGAGGGAGAGGGAAGAGGCTAAGGGGCGCCCCAAGTAGGTCTGAATCCTACTTGGGCTCCTGCCCTTGGCCGCGCACCACCTGCCATATTTGTTGAATGGGGAAGGAAAGAAGGGGGAGAGGGAAGGGGGAGAGGTCCGAATCCTAATCCACTCTTACCTTTCACTTCTCCCCTTTCATTCTCCTCCTTAGTGCGGCCCATATGGGGGCTTATCAGCCCCTTGTGGTTGGTGCGTTTCCCCTCTTGGCCCATAAGGCCCATATCTTTTGTCGGGGGTGCCCGGAACCCCTTCCGGTGACCCGATAAGTACCCGGTAACCCCCGAAACACTTCCGGTGTCCTAATACCATCGTCCTATATATCAATCTTTCCTCTCAACCATTTCGAGACTCTTCATCATGTCCGTGATCTCATCCGGGACTCCGAACAACATTCGGTCACCAAATCACATAACTCATATAATACTATATCATCATCGAACGTTAAACGTGCGGACCCTATAGGTTCAAGAACTATGTAGACATGACCAAGACACCTCTCCGGTCAATAACTAATAACGGAACCTGGATGCCCATATTGGCTCCTACATATAATACAAAGATCTTTATCGGTTGAACCGTTATGACAACATATATAATTCCATTTGTCCATCGGTATGTTACTTGCCCGAGATTCGATCGCTGGTATCTACATACCTATTTCAATCTCGTTACCGGCAAGTCTCTTTACTTGTTTTGTAATACATCACCTCGTGACTAACTCCTTAGTCGTTTGCTTGCAAGCTTATGATGTGTATTACCGAGAGGGCCCAGAGATACCTCTTTGATACTCGGAGTGACAAATCCTATTATCAATCTATGCCAACTCAACAAACACCTTCGGAGATACCTGTAGAGCATCTTCATAATCACCCAGTTACGTTGTGACGTTTGATAGCACAGAAGGCATTCCTTCGGTATCCAGGAGTTGCATAATCTCATAGTCGAAGGAATATGTATTTGACATGAAGAAAGCAATAGCAATAAAACTGAATAATCATTATGCAAAGCTAACAGATGGGTCTTGTCCATCACATCATTCTCTCAATGATGTGATCCCATTATAAAATGACAACTCATGTCCATGGTCAGGAAACCTTAACCATTTTTTATCAACGAGCCAGTCTAGTAGAGGCTTACTAGGGACACTGTGTTTGTTTATGTATTCACACATGTATTATGGTTTCCGATCAATACAATTCTAGCACGAATAATAAACCTTTATCACGAATAAGGAAATATAAAATAGCAACTTTATTATTTCCTCTAGGGCATATTTCCTTCAGTCTCCCACTTGCACTAGAGTCAATAATCTAGTTCACATCGTCATGTGATTAACACCCATAGTTCACATCGACATGTGACAAATACCCAAAGAGTTTACTAGAGTCAATAATCTAGTTCACATCGCTATGTGATTAACACCCAAAGAGTACTAAGGTGTGATCATATTTGTTATGAGAGAGGTTTAGTCAACGGATCTACCGCATTCAGATTCATATGTATTTCGCAAATTTCTATGTCTACAATGCTTTGCATGGAGCTACTCTAGCTAATTGCTCCCACTTTCAACACGTATCCAGACTGAGACTCAGAGTCATCTGGATCGGTGTAAAAGCTTGCATCGACGTAACTCTTTACGACGAATTCTTATCACCTCCATAACCGAGAAATATTTCTTTAGTCCTCTAAGGATAATTTTGACCGTTGTCTAGTGATCTACTCTTGGATCACTATTGTACCCCCTTGCCAAACTCATTGGCAAGGCACACAACAGATCTGGTACACAGCATGGCATACTTTATAGAACCTATGGCTGAGGCATAGGGAATGACTTTCATTCTCTCTCTATCTTCTGCCATGGTCGGGCTTTGAGTCTTACTCAACTTCACACCTTGCAACACAGAAAAGAACCCTTTCTTTGACTGATCCATTTTTGAACTTTTTAAAACTTTGTCAAGGTATGTTCTTTGTGAAAGTCTTATTAAGCATTTCGATCTATCCTTATAGATCTTGATGCTCAATATATAAGTAGCTTCACCGAGGACCTTTATTGAAAAAACTCTTTTTCAAGTATCCTTTTATGCTATCCAGAAATTCTATATCATTTCCAATCAACAATATGTCATCCACATATTACAACAGAAATGTAACAGAGCTCACACTCACTTTCTTGTAAATACAGGCTTCACCGTAAGTCTAAAACCATATGCTTTGATCACCTCATCAAAGTGTATACTCCAACTCCAAGATGCCTGCACCAATCCATAGATGGATCGTTGGAGCTTGCACACTTTGTTAGCACCTTTAGGATCGATAAAACCTTCTAGTTGCATCATATACAACTCTTCTTTAAGATATCCACTAAGGAATGCAGTTTTGACATCCATTTGCCAGATTTCATAATCATAAAATGCGGCAATTGCTAACATGATTCAAACGTACTTAAGCATCGCTACGGGTGAGAAAGTCCCATCGTAGTCAACCCCTTGAACTTGTCGAAAACCATTTGCAACAAGTCTAGCTCTGTAGACAATAACATTACCATCAGCATCAGTCTTATTCTTGAGATCCATTTATTTTCTATGGCTTGCGGATTATCAGGCAAGTCCACCAAAGCCCACACTTTGTTGTCATACATGGATCCTATCTCAGATTTCATGGCCTCAAGCCACCTGTCTGAATCTAGGCTCATCATAGCTTCTTCATAGTTTGTAGGTTCTCCTTGGTCTAGTAACACGACTTCCAGAATAGGATTACAGTACCACTCTGGTGTGGATCGTGCTCTAGGTGACCTACGAAGTTCAGTAGTAACTTCATATGAAGTTTCATGATCATCATCATTAGCTTCCTCTCTAGTTGGTGTAGGCATCACGGGAATGGTTTTCTGTGATGAGCTACTTTCCAATTCGAGACAAGGTACATTTACCTCATCAAGTTCTACTTTCCTCCTACTCACTTCTTTCGAGAGAAACTCCTTCTCTAGAAAGGACCCAAACTTAGCAACAAAGATCTTGCCTTCGGATCTGTGGTACAAGGTGTACCCTATAGTTTCTTTAGGGTATCCTATGAAGATGCACTTATCCGATTTGGGTTTGAGCTTATCTGGCCTAAGCCTTTTGACATAAGCATCGCATCCCCAAACTTTAAGAAACGACATCTTAGGTTTGTTGCCAAACCACAGTTCATACGGTGGTGTCTCAATGGATTTAGACGGTGCGCTATTTAATGTGAATGCATCTGTCTCTAATGCATAACCCCAAAATGATAGTGGTAAATTGGTAAGTGACATCATAGAATGCACCATATCTAATAAAGTACGGTTACGATGTTCGGACACACCATTACACTATGGTGTTCCAGGTCGCGTGAGCTGTGAAACAATTCCACATTATTCTAAATGAAGGCCAAACTCGTAACTCAAATATTCACCTATGCGATCAGATTGTAGAAACTTTATTTTCTTGTCACGATGATTCTCCACTTCACTCTGAAATTCTTTGAACTTTTCAAATATTTCAGACATGTGTTTCTTCAAGTAGATATACCAATAAATCATCTGTGAAGGTCAGAAAATAACGATACCTGTCGCGTGATTCAACACTCAGTGCACCGCATACATTGGTACATATTATTTCCAATAAGTCATTAGCTCGCCCCATTGTTCCGAAGAACGAAGTTTCAGTCATCTTGCCTATGAGGCATGGTTCGCAAGCATCAAATGATTCATAATCAAGTGATTCCAAAAGTCCATCTGCATGGAGTTTCTTCATGCGCCTTACACCAATATGACCTAAACGGCAATGCCACAAGTATGTTGCACTATCATTATCAACTTTGCATCTTTTGGCATCATTATTATGAATATGTGTATCACTACGATCAAAATTCAATAAACCATTCGCATTGGGTGTATGACCATAGAAGGTTTTATTCATGTAAACAGAACAACAATTATTCTCTGACTTAAATGAATAATTGTATTGCAATAAACATGATCTAATCATACTCATGCTCAACGTAAACACTAAATAACATTTATTTAGGTTCAACACTAATCCTGAAGGTAGAGGGAGTGTGCGATGGTTATCGTATCAACCTTGGAATCACTTCCAACACACATCGTCACCTCGCCCTTAACTAGTCTATGTTTATTCTACAACTCATGTTTTGAGTTACTAATCTTAGCCAGGGGCTACTACGAACAATAGTAAGGCACACATCAATAACATGTATATCAAACATTTCTTTGTTCACTTTGCCATCCTTCTTATCTGCCAAGTATTTGGGGCAGTTCCCCTTCTAGTGACCATTTGCTTTGTAGTAGAGGCACTCAGTTTCAGGCTTGGGTCCAGCTTTGGGCTTCTTCATGGGAGGGGCAACTTGCTTGACATTCTTCTTGAAGTTCCCTTCCTTTCCCTTGCCTTTTTCTTGAAACTAGTGGTCTTGTCAATCATCAACACTTGATGCTCTTTCTTGATTTCTACCTCCGCAGCCTTAATCATTGCGAAGAGCTCGGGAATTGTCTTGTTCATCCCTTGCATATTATAGTTCATCACGAAGCCTTTCTAGCTTGGTGGAAGTGATTGAAGAACTCTGCCAATGACACAATCAACTGCAAGATCAACTCCCAGCTGAGTCAAGTGATTATAATACCCAGACATTTTGAGTATGTGTTCACTGACAGAACTGTACTCCTCCATCTTGCAGCTATAGAACTTGTTGGAGATTTCATATTCTCAATCTGGGCATTTGCTTGAAATATTAACTTCAACTCTTGGAACATCGCATATGCTCCATGACGTTCAAAACGTCTTTGAAGTACCAATTCTAGGCCATAAAGCATGGCACAATGAACTATAGAGTAGTCATCAGATCAAGCTTGCTAGACATTTGAGACATCAGCATCTACTCTTGCAGCAGGCCTTTCACCTAGCGGTGCATCAAGGGCATAAATCTTCTATGTAGCAATGAGGATAATCCTCAGATCACGGACCCAGTCCACATCATTGCTACTATCATCTTTCAACTTAGTTTTCTCTAGGAACATATCAAAAAATAGGGGAGCTATATCATGAGCTGCAGATCTACAACATAGATATGCAAAACTATTAAGACTAAGTTCATGATAAATTAAGTTCAATTAATCAAATTACTTAAGAACTCCCACTTAAATAGACATCCCTCAAGTCATCTAGGTGATACGTGATCCAAATCAGCTAACCCATGTCGGATCATCACGTGAGATGGGGTAGCCATCAATGGTGAACATCACTATGTTGATCATATCTACCATATGATTCACGTTCGACCTTTCAGTGTCCAGTGTTCTGAGGCCATGTCTGTACATGCTAGGCTCGTCATGTATAACCCCAGTATTTCGCATGTGCAAAACTATCTTACATGTGTTGTATGTGAACGTAGAGTCTATCACACACGATCATCATGTGGTGTCTCAGCACGACGAACTGTAGCAACGGTGCATACTCAGGGATAACACTTTTATCTTGAAATTTAGTGAAGGGATCATCTTATAATGCTACCGCCATACTAAGCAAAACTAGACGCATAAAAGATAAACATCACATGCAATCAAAATATGTGACATGATATGACCATCGTCATCTCATGATGTTGATCTCCATCTCCAAAGCATCGTCATGATCTCCATCGTCATCGGCTCGATACCTTGATTTCCATATTTGTGTCATGGTCGTCTCACCAACTATTGCTTCTACAACTATCGCTAACTCATAGTGACAAAGTAAAGCAATTACATGGCATTTGCATTTCATACAATAAAGAGACAACCATAAGGCTCCTGCTAGTTGCCGATAACTTACAAAACATGATCATCTCATACAACAACGTATATCACATCATGTCTTGACCATATCACATCACAACATGCCTCGCAAAAACAAGTTAGACGTCCTCTACTTTGTTGTTGCATGTTTTATGTGGATGCTACGGGCTTCTAGCAAGAACCATTCTTACCTACGGTAAAACCCACAATGGTGAATTATCAAGTTTGTTGTTTTAACCTTCTTCAAGGACCGGCCGCAGTCAAATTCAATTCAACTAAAGTAGGAGAAACCGACACCCGCCAGCCATCTTTACGCAAAACTAGTTGCATGTCAGTCAGTGGAACCGGTCTCATGTGTGTGGACATGTAAGGTTGGTCCGGGTCGCTTCATCCCACAATGCCGCTAAATCAAAATAAGATGTTAGTGGTAAGCAGTATGAACATCACCGCCCACAACTTCTTTGTGTTCTATTCATGCATATCATCTACGCAGAGACTTGGCTCATGATGCCACTGTTGGGAATCGTTGCATGGAAAACAAAAAAAAAACTCTACGCACACGCAATGAACTATCCATGGAGATGCATAGCAATGAGGGGGAGAGTGTGTCTACGTACCCGCATAGACTGTAAGCGGAAGCGTTTTCACAATGCGGTTGATGTAGTCGAACTTCTTCACGCTTTAACCGATCAAGTACTGAACGCACGACACCTCCGCGTTCTGCACACGTTCAGCTCGGTGACGTCCCTCACCTTCTTGATCCAGCAAGATGTTGAGGTAGTAGATGATTTTCATCATCACGATGGTGTGGTGACGGTGGTGGTGAAGTGATCTTCGTAGGGCTTTGCCTAAGCACTACAAAAATATGACCGAGGGTGTAAATGGTGGAGGGGGCACCGCACACGGCTAGGCAATTGTCTGGGGTGAGTTAGGCGCCCCGTCATCATATATATAGGTGGGAGGAAGAGGTGAGAGGCCAAGGAGTGTCCCAAGTAGTTCTGAATCCTACTTGGGCTCCTGCCCTTGGCCGCGCCTGTCGTCGTACTAAGTCTGACAATAAGAGTACGGGGTACGTATGAGGAGGCAAGGCCCTAGCTACGGCGAGGTTGTACACATGAGTTTACGAGTTCAGGCCCCTCTCGGAGGAGGTAAAAGCCCTACGTCTTGGTGCCCTGAGGCGGTCGACTGGAATATGGTGTGTGTGTGTGTGTGTGTGTGTGTGTTACAGGGGGTGCGAACCCTTGTGCAAGAGGAGGGGGTGGCTTATATACAGTGCGCAGGACCCTAGCCATCCCCCGTTACAGGGTTCAATGTACATTAAGATAGGGCGTTACTGGTAACACCAGCTATAAAGAGCTATTAATGATCTTTAAGACTATAGAGTGAACGCCTGACCGTTGCCATCCTGGGTGACTCTAGGTCTTCTGTACTCCGAGTGGTTTCTTGTATGGTCGAGTGACTTCATCTTGGTCGGATGGAATTGGTGTATCCGAGTGAGGTAATTGGTCGAGTGGATTGCACTCCAAGGTTACTTCAGTCGGTATCTCTTGTTACACTTTGAATGTCCTTGATTCTAGGGTAGTGACCTTGGGTAGGGTGTTTAGGTCAGGCTTATGACCCTACCCTAGGTCTATGGCGTCGTCATTCGCCCCCGAATGGATTGAGGTCTTAATGAAAAGAGGGTTGAAGTTGATCCCGACCTCATTTTTATGCTGTGCAGGCATTCTTATTGAGTCTGGGAATCATGCTGAAGCTTCAACTTTATTTCAGTCGCCTTGATCGATTTAGAGGTCATCGAGTGAACTGTACTTGCAGTCTTTTAGTGTTGATATGGTACGAAATCTTCGGCACGATTGGTTGTTCTGCGGTTCCCGGATCTCACGGGATTCAAAACATTGGGGAAGCATGCGGTACGGAGCGCGCCGCAGTAAACCGGGTGGATAGACAGGGGTGCCTCGATTCTTGCACCACCTTTTTCTCCACATATCGGGCGTGCGACTATTGTGGGATTTGACAAGATTGCTCGGCCCCACGAGCCAGCCACTCGGAAGCAGGCCAATAAAAGGCGTCGAGGCTGATGTGTTTGCACAGTGCGCCCTATTTCCCCTTCTTCTTCCTCTGCTTCTCCACCGCGCCCTCCTCCACTCTTGACGCCACCGCTCTGCCTGTGCACAGTCCGCCGCAATGGTTAAGGAGAAGACGGTGGCCCTGAAGTGCGCGAAGAACGTGACGGCAACGACGAAGGGTAAGAAGACAAGTCGGGGGTCGTCGTTGAGGTCCGGATTGCCGCCTGGTTCGGAAACAAGATCTGGAGGATCTGGCTGCCGCGGGCTTGATTGCCGACGGGTCTTGGAGGTTGCCGGGGAACGAGATCGAGACACAGCCGTAGGAGGGTGAGTGTGTCCTCCTCGCAACCCATATCGACCGTGGTTTCAGTCTGCCCCTGATACGTCTCCAATGTATCTATAATTTTTGATTGCTCCATGCTATTATATTACCTGTTTTCGATGTTTATGGGCTTTACTTTACACTTTTATATCATCTTTGGGACTAACCTACTAACCGGAGGCCCAGCCCGAATTGTTGTTTTTTTTGCCTATTTCAGTGTTTCAAAGAAAAGGAATATCAAACGGAGTCCAAACGGAATCAAACCTTCGGGAGCGATCTTTTTGGAACAAACGCAATCCAGGAGACTTGGAGTGGACGTCAAGAAGCAGTCGAGGCAGCCACAAGGGTGCCAGGCACGCCCTAGGGGAGTGGGTGCGCCCCCCACCCTCGTGGCTCCCCTGAACAACCTCCTTCGCCTATATATACCTCCATACCCTGAAAACATTGAGGAGCACCACGAAAACCTATTTCCACCGCCGCAACCTTCTGTACCCATGAGATCCCATCTTGGAGCCCTTTCCGGCACTCCGCCGGAGGGGGAATCAATCACGAAGGGATTCTACATCATCACCAAGGCCTCTCCGATGAGTTGTGAGTAGTTTAGCACACACCTTCGGGTCCAAAGTTATTAGCTAGATGGCTTCTTCTCTCTCTTTGAATCTCAATACAAAGTTCTCCTCGATCTTCTTGGAGATCTATTCGATGTAACTCTTTTTGCGGTGTGTTTGTCGAGATCCGATGAATTCCGGGTTTATGATCAAGTTTATCTATGAGAAATATTTGAATCTCCTCTGAATTCTTTTATGTATGATTTGTTATCTTTGCAAGTATCTTCGAATTATCAGTTTGGTTTGCCTACTAGATTCATCTTTCTTGCAATGGGAGAAGTGCTTAGCTTTGGGTTCAATCTTGCGGTGTCCTTTCCCAGTGACAGCAGGGGCAGCAAGGCACATATTGTATTGTTGCTAGCGAGGATAAAAAGATGGGGTGTCGGTGGGGAACGACACCTATGGGATCACTGGAATCCCTACTGCGGTTGCGGCGCGCGGGGATTGTGAGAAGAGCGGGACTAGCAGACAGCACAAAGGGGATTTACCCAGGTTCGGGCCGCAAAGATGCGTAAAACCCTACGATCCTGCTTTGGTGGATGTATTTAATGTTCTTGAGCTCTTGAACTAGCTCTGGGTGCTGCCAGGTTCGAAAGAGCCGAATCCTTCTCCCGTGCGCCATGGGCCTCCTTTTATAGGCGAAAGGGGCTGCCATAGTGGCACACAGGAGGTGGAAAGTGCTACAGTGCCGTGAGCTTATCGCTGGTATTACAGGACAAAGTGCATTTAATGCATGGCTTAGGTGTCCCTCACTTTATCAGGGACGGGAGCGAGCGATGCATGCGGTGCCATGTAGGCAGGCAAGAAGCTGAGGCGGCGCGGTGGTGGAGCCTCCACGAAGATCTGCATGCCATCACGCAGGTGCATGCTTAGTTGGCCTGGAAGCTGCATGTTGCCACGCGGGTGCCTGCCCAGCTGGTTGGGCTGGCAGTTGCATGCGAACGGCGACGGGGAGTGGGTTGGTGCGGGCCTGGCAGTGGCCCTGTGGTTGCCTCTGGCGAGGGTCTTGTCGGGTGGCCCAGCAAGGGTCTTGCCGGGTGGCCAGGCAAGGGTCTTGCCGTGGCGCGCTGGCGTCCCCGGCAAGGATCATGCCGGGGGTCTTGTGGGTTTCTTCGGTGAGGATCTTGGTGAGGATTGTTACCCTCCAATCATCACCTGATCTTGAGCATTCTATGTCTTCACAAAGATCTGCATGCCACCATGGAGGTGCCTCCCGAGCCCTGGTCCAACGTGGTTGTTGACATTGGAGGCCGTGGGTTCAAGGGTGGCTCGCTCCACTGGTGTGGGCGAGTTGCCCCGGCAAGGGGCTTGCCGGGGCTGTGGAGGCTGCCCCCGGCAAGGGTCTTGCCGGGGAAACCTGCTTCGCCCATCTGCACTTTGTGGCCTTCGTCCTTGTCGTTGCTTTGTTTGTCTTGTGCCTTCGGCTTCCCTTCCCTGCCCTGTTATGCGTGGCCGTGGCGGGTGGCTCTAACTGCCCGTGCACAAGTAAAGGGGTCAAAAGCAGAGCCCCTACATTTTTACACCGACAGGAGCCCCCGGGTCTGGCCATACATAAGCATAGCACGTTGTTGGGGCAGGCCCGAACAGTCTTGTGGCGGTTGGGGTGGATTTTACCACGATGGCGCTCCAGACGCTGCGCTTCTCCATGACCCGCGTTGAACGCGCGACGTGGGGGTCGTGCGCGCGGATGACGGAAGCATGCTGGCGTCATCCCGAGGTGGACAGTAAAGAGGCGGCTTGCATGTCTCTTTGAGACCGCAGGGCCGCTGCTCATTTACTGCCCTTGCTTTGGAACCGTTGCTCCACACATCCCACTGCGCCTATCCCTTGCGCCACGATCGCTGCATGCACGATGCGGGGCGAATGACAGGCGTGCGGGATGTGGGAAGTCGTGCGCGTGCGTGGGTTGATTCCCATGCGCCTTCAATGGAGCGGGGAGGGTGGTTGACGACCCCGCGTGTTGTCATTTCAATGGGCCGGATTGGCTGAGAGGGGGCGGCCGAGCCTCGCCCCCGCCCCTTTATAAGGAGGGGAGCATGAGGAACGGTGCCTCTCCACCCTTTGCCATCTGCCTCTCCCCATTCCTGCGTCCTCCTTTCTTCTGCCATGGCGAGGGGGCATGGCGATGCTTCATCGGTGGCGGCGAGGGTCTCGGCTCGACAATGCATTGCTCCTCCCCCAGAGCTCGTGGCGGCGGACCCGCCTATTAGAGTGAGGGGGAGGGGGCGAGGTCGAGGCCGCCGTGGCGCTCGAGGGAGAGGAGGACGGGGCGGCAGATCGGCTTCGCCTCCGCCAGCGTCCCCTCCTTTGGTGGAGGGCCACGTCGGGGACAACCCTTGCGAGTTCTTAATCAGGCTGCGCCAGCTGCCGCGCCGTCGTCTTCGCCTCCCGACTCTGTTTGCGCGGGTGATGGAGCTGGATCCACCGCAGGCGTTGCGGCTGCATATGAGGGGTTGTGGGAACAGTGGCACATGGGCCGACGTCGAGTTCCCCGCCCCTCACGTCATGTATCTCCGCCGAGGGTGGAAAACTTTTGCTCGCATCCACAGCTTGACAGAGGGGCTCACTCTCCATTTCAAACTAATGGAGAGTGGCCTCCTCTCCGTCATGATCTTCGGGCACTTCGGGACTCGCGCAAGGTGATGCGTGGGGAGCTCTTCTGACGATGAAGATTCCTCCTCGAGCGAGAGTGGCGAGGAAGACAACGGCAGCGACGATGAGGGTAGTGGGCGGCAGGATGACGGGTCCGACTAGGCGTTGGGCGCCGCTCCAGGCGGCACCGGCGACCCCATCATCCGTGTCACCGACTCCTTGAACTTCTCGGGGTTGTCTCCTTGGGTGGCTAGCATTGGGAGGCTGCGGAAGAGGAAGACGGCGGGCGGCAAGGCCGCCAAGTCAGAGTATGCGGGCACCGACGACTTCGTCGCGTATTTATGTCCTGCCGCCTTGTCTTCGAGCTCTTCCTCCGGCGCCGCCATCACCATCCAGCCTTTGCACGGCCACCGAGATGTTCTCTTGGTGTCTTCTGCCACCCATAGCTTGCCTAGGCGCCCCTTTTGCCCTTCTGCCTTCTTGTTTCATTTCCTGAGGAGAGGGACAAGAAAGGGATTACAGGCATCTTATCTCTTTTTAGTCTTGTAAGCCTTCGGGCCTTTGGTAACTTTAGAACTTGTAATCCCCTTGCTCATGTTTTTCATTTCGTATGAACTGTACCTGTACGGGGTGTTTTTAATGAAAAAGGGATGTTTGCCGGGCTTTTCATTCGCGGTTGAAACCCAAAGCAAGGATCGAATCCTTGTTGCCATCTAAAGTAAACATTTTTGCCCGGCAACAGGCCTCGCCGTTCCCCCATCTTGCTCGACCTTTCTCACGCTCTTGGTGCAGGCAAGGATGGGATGAGTTTGGGCTCCACGTTCTATCCCCTTGCTGCTGCGACTACGACCAACTTCGGACCCAAGAGATAATCCTTGGGTTCGGAAAGAGGGGAGCACAGTAGCTTGGATATAAAACTCGGTTCTATATACCCCAGTTCATAACGAAATGCATGATAGAGGATAAAAGACTTAGCTGGATCTGCAGCCCCCGGCAGCCTTGGCTTGCCGTGGACGGATCCTTGTATTTGCAGCCCCCGGCAACCTTGGCTTGCCGGGGTCGGGGCACCGGTCCGTTCCTCTCTTCCAAACATCTTAGCAGAAATACTTACGTGTCTTGCGAACCAAAAAGGACAGCGAAGAAACAGAGAGATGCACACTCGACCTCTAAGCTATGGGTTAGCCGCTGCCAAGCACTATCAACCCTAACCGAGGAGGAGACTCGACCTAGCATGGATGCTATAACTTAGGGCGCCAGTGCTTCGTTTTATTAGTGCTCAGGGTCTGCGCCTGGCTTTGTACAAAGGGTTACATGCCTTGCCGGCAATGCTTGTACAAAAGGGTGGCCTGCCGGGAGGCCCGGCAGCCGCGCCTTATGGGTAAAACTTGCGAAGATGCTCGATGTTCCAGGAGTTACTTACTGGAATAGCATCTTCGGTCTCCAGGCGGACTACGCCAGGCCTGGTGACACGTGTTACCCGATAAGGGCCTTCCCACTTTGGCGTCAACTTGTTGGAATTCTTGGCCGACTGAACATGCCGAAGAACAAGGTCGCCTTCCTCAAGGCTCCGGGCACGGACCTTGTAGCTATGGTAGCGGCGCAAGGCTTGCTTGTAGCATGCTGCTCTCACAGTCGCCCGGAGACGATCTTCCTCAAGGAGCATTGCGTCATCTTGCCGCAATCGCTCTTGCTCAAACTCATCATAAGCGAGCACTCGAGGTGAACCGTATATGAGTTCAGTGGGGAGAACTGCTTCTGCCCCATAGACCAGGGCAAAGGGTGTCTGGCCGGTGGCTCGATTTGGCGTTGTTCTGATCGACCAAAGAACCGCCGGCAACTCATCAATCCAGCGTCTTCCACTTTTGTGCAGCTTGTCAAAAGTCTTCGTTCTTAAGCCTCGCAGGACTTCAGCATTTGCTCTCTCTGCTTGGTCGTTGCTCCGTGGATGTGCCACAGAGGCAAAACAGACCCTGCTGCCGAGATCCTCAACGTATTGCATGAAGGCGTGGCTTGTGAACTGTGTGCCATGGTCGGTGATGATCCTGTTGGGTATCCCAAAATGGCATAGTAGTCCCTTGAAGAACTTGATGGCTGACTGCGCTGTCACCTTCCTCACTGCTTCCACTTCTGGCCACTTTGTGAACTTGTCGATTGCGACATACAAGTACTCAAAGCCCCGACAGCACGGGGGAAGGGGCCCAATATTTCGAGCCCCCAGACCGAGAAGGGCTAGGAGAGAGGGATAGTTTGAAGGGCTTGAGCTGGTTGATGAAGCTTCTTCGAATGGAACTGGCACGCTTCGCACTTGGTCACTAGTGTCATCGCATCCTGGAGGGCGGTGGACCAGAAGAAACCTTGCCAGAAAGCCTTGCCGGCAAGGGCCCTTGACCCTATGTGGGAGCCACATATGCCTCCATGTATCTCTGCCAACAGCTTTAGTCCTTCCTCTCGGGAGATGCACTTCAATTTCACCCCATTCGGTCTTTTTATGTACAATACATTATCAATGAATTGGTATAGAGCAGACCGGCGGGCTACTCTTTCTGCCTCTTCCTACTCCTCAGGAAGCTCTCCTCTTTGAAGGAATCAGACGGTGTGCTGCGCCCATGCCGGAGCCTATGGCTCAACGACAAGGACCAAAGGCATCTCTTCTGCCATGGGAGCGGCCGTCTCCACGGCCATGACCTGAGGTCCTGCTGGAGTCGGTTGTCCCGCGGTAGGGTCGGCATCCACGGCAACATCTTCACAGGCGGCTCCGGGGAGCTCGGTGGGGAAGTACTTGTCGGAGCAAAGCTTCCTTCGCTTGTTCTGCCCGGTCGATGGCTCAATGGATGGTTGGGTTAACTAAAGCACAAAAGTACCTGGTTCCACAGGTAGCTTGAGGGTAGCGCGCTTTGACAGGTAGTCGGCGATATCGTTCTCCGTCCGAGGGACATGCTCCGCCTATATACCATCAAAGCGCTCCTCCAGTTGCCTCACCTCATCTACGTAAGCTTCCATCAACGGGCTTTGGTAATCTTTGTTGACCCGCCTGATGCTACGTCTTGAGCTTGCGTTGGTTTTCCTCGAAGAGGAGAGGGTGATGCAGCAAAGTGAAGCGTAAGTATTTCCCTCAGTTTTGAGAACCAAGGTATCAATGCAGTAGGAGGCTGCTCAAAAGTCCCACACACCTACACAAACAAACTGAGAACTCGCAACCCACGCAATAAAGGGGTTGTCAATCCCTTCACGACCACTTGCGAAAGTGAGATCTAATAAAGATAGTATGATAAGATAAATATATTTTTGGTATTTTATAATATGGATGCAAAAAGTAAAGACGCAAATAAAAGTAGATTGAAAGCAAATAAGATAAGAGATAGACCCGAGGGCCATAGGTTTCACTAGAGGCTTCTCTCGAAATAGCATAAGTATTACGGTGGGTGAACAAATTACTGTCGAGCAATTGATAGAAAAGCGCATAGTTATGAGATTATCTAGGCATGGTCATGTATATAGGCATCACGTCCATAACAAGTAGACCGACTCCTGCCTGCATCTACTACTATTACTCCACACATCGACCGACTCCTGCCTGCATCTAGAACAGAGTAACGCATTAAGCAAGATGACATGATGTAGAGGGATAGACTCATGCAATATGATATAAACCCCATCTTGTTATCCTTGATGGCAACATTACAATACGTGCCTTGCAACCCTTTCTGCCACTGGGTAAGGACACCGCAAGATTGAACCCAAAGCTAAGCACTTCTCCCATGGCAAGAAAGACCAATCTGGTAGGCCAAACCAAACTAATAATTCCAAGAGACTTTCAAAGATAACTTAGTCATATATAAAAGAATTCAGAGAAGATTCAAATATTATTCACAGATAAACTTGATCATAAACCCACAATTCATCGGATCTCGACAAACACACCGCAAAAAGAGTTTACATCGAATAGATCTCCACAAGAGAGGGGGAGAACATTGTATTGAGATCCAAAAAGAGAGAAGAAGCCATCTAGCTAATAACTATGGACCCGTAGGTCTGTGGTAAACTACTCACAACTCATCGGAGGGGCAAGGATGTTGATGTAGAGGCCCTCCGTGGTTGATTCCCCCTCCGTGAGTGCTGCGTGAAGGCTCGAGGATGGGATCTCGCGGATCTGAAGGTTACGGTGGTGGAAATTGTGTTTCGTGGTGCTCTGGATGTTTTCGAGTGCGTGGGTATATATAGGAGGAAGAAGTACGTCGGTGGCCACCCGAAGGGCCCACGAGACAGGGGGCGCGCCCTATAGGGGGGGAGGGCGGCCCCCTATCTCGTGGGGCCCTCAGAAGCTTCTTGACTTGCACTCCAAGATCTCCGGATCACGTTCATTCCAAAAATCACGATCCCAAAGGTTTCATTCCATTTGGACTCCGTTTGATATTCCTTTTCTTCGAAATACTGAAATAGGCAAAAAAACAGCAATATGGGCTGGGCCTCCGGTTAGTAGGTTAGTCCCAAAAATGATATAAATGTGTAAAATAAAGCCCATAGACATCCAAAAGAGGTAATATAATAGCATGGAACAATCAAAAATTGTAGATACGTTGGAGACGTATCAAGCATCCCCAAGCTTAATTCCTGCTCGTCCTCGAGTAGGTAAATGATAAAAAGAGAATTTTTGATGTGGAATGCTACCTAGCATAATTCTTAATGTAATTTTCTTTATTGTGGCATGAATGTTCAGATCCAAAAGATACAAAATAAAAGTTCATATTAACATGAAAATGGTGATACTTCAAGCATACTAGTCAAAGTAATCATGTCTTCTCAAAATAACATGGCTAAAAAAAGTTATCCCTACAAAATCATATAGTCTGGCTGTTGCTCTATCTTCATCCACAAAGTATTTAATCATGCACAACCCCGATGACAAGCCAAGCAATTGTTTCATACTTTAATAATCTCAAACTCTTTTAACTTTCATGCAATACATGAGCGTGAGCCATGGACGTAGCACTATATGTGGACTAGAATGGTGGTTGTGGAGAAGACAAAAAGGAGAAGATAGTCTCACATCAACTAGGCGTATCAACGGGCTATGGAGACGCCCATCAATAGATATCAACATGAGTGAGTAGGGATTGCCATGCAACGGATGCACTAGAGCTATAAATATATGAAAGCTCAACAAAAGAAACTAAGTGGGGTGGATCCAACTTGCTTGCTCACGAAGACCTAGGGCACTTTTGAGGAAGCCCATCATTGGAATATACAAGCCAAGTTCTATAATGAAAAAGTCCCACTAGTATATGAAAGTAACAACATATGAGACTCTCTATCATGAAGATCATGGTGCTATTTTTGAAGCACAAGTGTGGAAAAAGAGATAGTAGCATTGTCCCTTCTCTCTTTTTCTCTCATTTTATTATTTTTTTCTCCTTTTTTCTTTTTCTTTTTCTTTTTCTTTTTTTCTTTTTCTTTTCTTTTCTTTGGCCTTCTTTTTTTTCTTTTTGGCCTTTCTCCTTTTTTTCTTTTTGTAAAGTCCGAAGTCTCATCCCGACTTGTGGGGGAATCATAGTCTTCATCATCCTTTCCTCACTAGGACAATGCTCTAATAATGAAGATCATCACACTTTTATGGATTTACAACTCAAAGCTAGAACAAGATATGAATCCATATGAATGCCTCCGGTGGCCCGGGATATGCAATGAATCAAGAGCGACATGTATGAAAATTATGAAGGTGGCCTTGCCACAAATACAATGTCAACTACATGATCATGCAAAAAGCAATATGACAAAAGTAATGCGTGTCATATGAACGGAACGGTGGAAAGTTGCATGGCAATATATCTCGGAATGGCTATGGAAATGCCATAATAGGTAGGTATTGTGGCTGTTTTGAGGAAGGTAAATGGCGGGTGTATGGTACCAGCGAAAGTTGCACGTCACAAGAGAGGCTAGCAATAATGGAAGGGAGAAAGGGTGCGTATAATCCATGGACTCAACATTAATCAAAAGAACTCATGTACTTGTTGCAAAAATTTAGAAGTCATCAAAAACCAAAGCACTATGTGCATGCTCCTAAGGGGGTAGATTGGTAGGAAAAGACCATCGCTCGTCCTCGACCGCCATTCATAAGGAAGACACTCAATAAATAAAATTGTGCTCCAACTTCATCACAAAGCGCTTCACCATACGTGCATGCTACAGGAATCACAACCCTTAACACAAGTATTTTTCATAATCACCTCAACTAGCATGACTCTAATATCACTACCTCGATATCTCAAAACAGTTATCAAGCATCATATTGATCATAGCATCCAATTATTTTCTATGATAGTTTTTATTATACCCAACTTGGATGCTCATCATTCTAGGACCAACTTTATGATCATAGCAAATACCATGCTGTTCTAAAAGACTCTCAAAATAATATAAGTGAAGCATGAGATACTAGCAATTTCTTCAAAATTAAGACACCACCGTGCTCTAAAAGATATAAGTGAAGCACTAGAGCAAAAACTATCAAGCTCAAAAGATATAAGTGAAGCACATAGAGTATTCTAGCAAATTCTAATAAAATAGGCTTCTCACAAAAGGTGTGTACAGCAAGGATGATTGTGGTAAACTAAAAAGCAAAGACTAATATAATACACGACGCTCCAAGCAAAACACATATCATGTGGCGAATAAAAATATAGCTCCAAGTAAACTTACCAATGAACGAAGACGAAAGAGGGGATGCCTTCCCGGGGCATCCCCAAGCTTAGGCTTTTGGCTATTCTTGAATATCTTGGGGTGCCATGGGCATCCCCAAGCTTAGGCTCTTGCCACTCCTTATTCCATAGTCCATAAAAGATTTACCCAAAACTTGAAAACTTCACAACACAAAACTCAACAGGAAATCTTATAAGCTCTGTTAGTGAAAGAAAACAAAACCACCACATAAGGTACTGCAATTAACTCATTATTTATTTATTTTGGTGTTAAACCTAATGTATTCCAACTCCCTTATGGTTTATAAACTAATTTACTAGCCATAGATGCATTGAAATAAGCAAACAACACAAGAAAAACAGAATCTGTCAAAAACAGAATAGTCTGTAGCAATCTGTAACTAATTTAAACTTCTGGAACTCTAAAAATCCTACCAAAATAGGAAGTCCTGGACAATTTGTGTATTGAATAGCATCAAAAAGAATAAACGCAAAATCACGTTCCTGTGATTTAACAAAATTATATTCGTGCGCCCAAATGTTTCTGTTTTTCAGCAGAATCAAATTAACTATCATCATAGGTTTTCCTATAGGTTCTACTTTGCAGAAACACTAATTAAAAGATAAAAACACATCTAAACAGAAGGTAGATGCAAGATTTATTACTAAACAGGAGCAAAAACAAAAAACATAAAGAAAATTTGGTTGCCTCCCAACTAGCGCTATCGTTTAACGCCCCTAGATAGGCATAAAAGCAAGGATAGATCTAAGTAGTGCCATCTTTGGCACTAAATTCATAAGTAGCACGCACGATAGATTCATAAGGTAATTTGACTTTACTTATTGGAAAGTGCTCCATGCCTTTCTTTAAGGGAAATTGGAATCTAATGTTCCCTTCCTTCATATCAATAATCGCACCAATCGTTCTAAGGAAAGGTCTACCAAGAATAATAGGGCAAGAAAGATTGCAATCTATATCAAGAACGATAAAATCTACAGGCACCAAATTTCTATTTGCAACAATAAGAACATCATTTATCCTTCCCATAGGCTTTTTAATGATGGAATCCTCAAGGTGCAAATTTAAAGAGCAATCATCAAGATCATGGAAACCTAGAATATCACATAAAGTTTTCGGAATCATGGAAACACTAGCACCCAAATCACATAAAGCAAAACACTCATAATCTTTAATTCTAATCTTTATAGTAGGTTCCTACTCATCATTAAGTTTTCTAGGTATAGAAACTTCCAAATTAAGTTTTTCATCATAAGATTGCATCAAGGCATCAAAAATATGTTTGGTAAAAGCTCTATTTTGACTATAAGCATGAGGAGAATTAACAACGAATTGCAACAAGGAAATAAAACCTTTTAAAGAACAATAATCATAATCAAATTCCATGAAATCTGAGATGGAAGGTTCAATATTATTAGAAGTAGAGGATTCTCCAATCTCAGTTTTACCAAATTTAGCATTAAGATCTAAAGTCCCCGAATTCTTGGGACGCCTTCTAGGCAAAGTTGATTCGTCATCACTCCCATAATCATCAAAATTCATATTGCAACACATAGATCTAATCGGAGACGCATCAATAACTTTAAGATCCTCATCATTATTTTCATGGAAACTAGAAGAACACGCTTTTATAAAGCTTTCTTTTTTAGCACGCAATCTAGCGGTTCTTTCCTTGCACTCGTCAATGGAAATTCTCATTACTTTGATAGACTCATTGATATCATGCTTAGGAGAATACGATCCAAGTTTAAGAGAATTAACATCACTAAAAGTCAATCAACGTTCCTAGCCAAATCATCAACTTTGAGCAATTTTTCTTCAAGCAAAGCATTAAAATTCTTTTGAAAAATCATAAATTCTTTCACACTATTCTCAAAATCAGAGGGCATCTTATTAAAATTACCATAAGAATTATTGTAGGAATTTCCATAATTATTAGAGGGATTACTAGGGAACGGTCTAGCATTAAAATTTCCTCTATAAGCGTTGTTTCCAAAACTATTCCTACCAATAAAATTCACATCCATAGATTCATTATTATTCTCAATCAAGGAAGACAAAGGCATATCATTGGGATCAAGAGGAGTATTTTTTGTAGCAAACATCTTCATAAGTTCATCCATCTTTCCACTCGAAACATTGATTTCTTCTATAGCATGCACTTTTTTACTAGAAGATCTTTTGGTGTGCCATTGAGAATAATTAGCCATAATATTATCAAGCAATTTTGTAGCATCTCCTAACGTAATTTCCATAAACGTGCCTCCCGCGGCCGAATCTAAGAGATTTCTAGAAGCAAAGTTCAAACCGGCATAAAAAATTTATATGATCATCCATAAATTCAAACCATGAGTAGGGCAATTGCGAAGCATAAATTTCATTCTTTCCCAAGATTGGGAAACATGCTCATGATCAAGTTGTTTAAAATTCATAATATCGTTCCTAAGAGTGATGATCTTAGCGGGAGGAAAATACTTAGAGATAAAAGCATCTTTGCATTTGTTCCAAGAATCAATACTATTTTTAGGCAAAGACGAAAACCAAACTTTAGCACGATCTCTAAGTGAAAACAGAAATAACTTCAATTTGACAATATTGTTATTTGTATCTTTCTTCTTTTGCATATCACACAAATCAACAAAATTGTTTAGATGAGTAGCGGCATCTTCACTAGGAAGGCCGGCGAATTGATCTTTCATAACAAGATTCAGCAAAGCGGTATTGATTTCACAAGACTCAACATCATTAAGAGGAGCAATAGGAGTACTAAGGAAATCATTATTATTGGTATTCGAGAAATCACACAATTTGGTATTATCTTGCGCCATGGCAACAAGTAATCCAACACACAAGCAAGCAGAAAAAGGCAAGCAAAAAAGAGAGGAGGAGATTGGGAAAGAGAGGGCGAATAAAACGGCAAGGGTGAAGTTGGGGAGAGGAAAACGAGAGGCAAATGGCAAATAATGTAAATGCGAGGGATATGGGTTTGTGATGGGTACTTGGTATGTCTTGACTTGAGCGAAGACCTCCCCGGCAACGGCGCCAGAAATCGGATGTTGGCGGGAGGTTGAATCTTGACTTGACTTGGTGTAAGCCTCCTCGGCAACGGCGCCAGAAATCCTTCTTGCTACCTCTTGAGCACTACGTTGGTTTTCCCTTGAAGAGGAAAGGGTGATGTAGCAAAGTAGCATAAGTATTTCCCTTAGTTTTTGAGAACCAAGGTATCAATCCAGTAGGAGGCTCCTCACATGTCCCTCGTACCTACACAAACGAACAAGAACCTCGCAACCAACGCGATAAAGGGGTTGTCAATCCCATCATGGCCACTTGCGAAAGTGAGATCTGAAAGAGATAATAAGATAAGATAAATATTTTTGGTATTTTTATGATATAGATTGGAAAGTAAAGATTGCAAAATAAAGTAGATCAGAAACTTATATGATGAAAGATAGACCCAGGGGCCATAGGTTTCACTAGTGGCTTCTCTCAAGATAGCATAAATATTACGGTGGGTGAACAAATTACTGTCGAGCAATTGATAGAAAAGTGCATAGTTATGAGATTATCTAGGCATGATCATGTATATAGGCATCACATCCGCGACAAGTAGACCGACTCCTGCCTGCATCTACTACTATTACTCCACACATCGACCGCTATCCAGCATGCATCTAGAGTATTAAGTTCCTAAGAATAGAGTAACGCATTAGGCAAGTTGACATGATGTAGAGGGATAAACTCAAGCAATATGATATAAACCCCATGTCGGTGTACAAAAGTAGGGCCTCTCGCAAGGGTCTTGTCGGGTGGCCTAGCAAGGTGTCACACCCTAGCTAGTTCATGCATTAGAGTGTTGCATCATGTCTATTTTTTTCAACAGAAACCTGAAATGGGATTGCCAGAACCCCCCAGCTCCCCCTCTGAAACAACTAGGGTTTACTAAAAATATTTTCGATGAACCTGAAATGCCCTTCTAAAATGTCCATCATTTTTGTCTTGGTCCAGAAGCTTTGCCAAAAGTGATGCACAATTTCCTAGGACATCCCAGGGTCCTTGAATTAAATCATAGCTAATTGAATTTGGGCATTTTAAATTTATAAAATATTTCAAATGTCCAAATATCTCCAAACTAAAATGTTTCATGTTGGAAATATTCCAACAATGGACCAGGAGTAGTTTGGTGAATTTTAGAACCTTTCTGGTATTTTAAATAACTCAACAAAGTTGCAGGATAATAGAAAAAGAAAAAGCGAAGCGTAAAAGCTCACTGGCGCCTCGGCCATCGCCAGCCCACTGGCCGGCCCAGCCCAAAGACCGCGCCAATGAAGCTGCTTGCCGGCGGCGGCGGCAGAGGCAGTGCTCGACGGCGAGCACCGCATGGGTGCCACGCACCTGCTCGCCGTCTCGCCGCTTCCCTCGCCTTGCCACGTCGGGGATCGACCCCTCGCTCTCTCCCGTACCCCCCAGACGCCCCCATTCCTCTCCAGCTCGCCTCCCTCGCTCCCCCACGCCATGGCCGACGCCACCGCCGCCGCACCACCGTCGTAGCCGCGTTCTCCGTCAACCCCACGCCGCGCCACCGTGTCCAGGAGCTCCGCCGCCGTCGACTCCTTCGAGCTAGCCGAGCCCCGAGCGCTCGCGTGCCCTGAAGACGCCGCACCAGCCTCGCCCGAGTCCGCCGCCGCCGGAGATCCCCTTCAACGCCGTCGCCGCTGCAGCTCGTCCCCGACCACGCCGTCTGCACCGTCGCGTCCGCTGTGAGCTTAGCTACCTCCCCGACCCTCTCTCTCTCGCTCCCGTGCACCACAGCGAGCGCACGAGGATCGCACGCACGCACCGCCGCGGACCTCGTCGCCGACGTGCTCCCGGCCACACTCCGGCCTTCTCACCGTGTCCAACGCGTTCACCACATCGCGCTGGTGCTAACCAAGCACTCCACGCACCCCACCGCACACCCCAGCACGAGTTCGTTTTCACCCGAGCTCCGGTGGCCGCCAAAGTCGCCGCCGGCGCCAACTCCGGCCACCCCGAGCCCAACGGACTCCGCCAGGAGCTGCGGCTCGTCCTCAGCTCCACTCCGGTGGTCGCCGCGTCCCTTTTGGTGGCCGAAACTGTTGGGGAACGTAGTAATTTCAAAAATTTTCCTACGCACACGCAAGATCATGGTGATGTATAGCAAGGAGAGGGGAGAGTGTTGTCTACGTACCCTCGTGACCCGGCGAAGCGATCTGGCGTAGAGGAAGTAGTCGACGTTCTCCTCGCGATCCGACCGATCCGGCGCCGTTACTCGGCGCCCCGAGTTCTTGACACACGTACAGCTCGATGGCGTCCCTCGTACTCGATCCAGCCGAGTGTCGAGGAGAGTTTCGTCGGACGACGGTGTGGTGACGATCTTGTTGTTTCACTGCCGCGGGCTTCGCCTAAGCTTCGCGACGGTATAACCGAGGTGGAATATGGTGGAGGGGGGCACCGCACACGGCTAAGGAACGATCTAAAGATCAAACTTGTGTGTTCAAAGGTGCCCCCCTGCCCCCGTATATAAAGGAGGGAGGGGGGAGGCCGGCCGGCCTAGCTAGGCGCGGCTGAGGAGTCCTACTCCCACCGGAGTAGGACTCCCCCTTCCTAGTTGGAATAGGATTGGGGAGGGAAGAGAGAGAGGCGCCCCCCCTCCTTGTCCTATTCGGACTGGGGGGAGGCGCTGTGACCACCTCTGGGCGGCCCTCCTCTTCTCCCTCGAGGCCCACCGAGGCCCATTTACCCTCGGGGTTCCGTAACCTCCGGTACTCGGTAAATTCCGTTTTGCCGGAACCATTCGAACTCCAAACATAGGCTTCCAATATATCAATCTTTATGTCTCGACCATTTCGAGACTCCTCGTCATGTCCGTGATCACATCCGGGACTCGAACTTCTTCGGTACATCAAAATACATAAACTCATAATAACATCGCCGAAACCTTAAGCGTGCGGACCCTACGGTTCGAGAACAATGTAGACATGACCTAGAACTATTCACGGTCAATAACCAACAGCGGGACCTGGATGCCCATATTGGTTCCTACATATTCTCTGAAGATCTTTATCGGTCGACCGCATAACAACATCGTTGTTCCTTTGTCATCGGTATGTTACTTGCCCGAGATTCGATCGTCGGTATCAATACCTAGTTCAATCTCGTTACGGCAAGTCTCTTTACTCGTTCCGTAATACATCATCTCGCAACTAACTCATTAGTTGCAATGCTTGCAAGGCTTAAGTGATGTGCATTACCGAGAGGGCCCAGAGATACCTATCCGACAATCGGAGTGACAAAACCTAATCTCGAAATACGCCAACCCAACATCTGCCTTTGGAGACACCTATAGTACTCCTTTATAATCACCCGATTCGTTGTGACGTTTGGTAGTACCAAAGTGTTCCTCCGTAAACGGAGTTGCATAATCTCATAGTTATAGGAACATGTATAAGTCATGGATAAAAGCAGTAGCAACATACTAAGCGATCGTGTGCTAAGCTAATGGAATGGGTCATGTCAATCGATCATTCAACTAATGATGTGACCTTGTTAATCAAATAACAACTCTTTGTTCATGGTTAGGAAACATAACCATCTTTGATTAACAAGCTAGTCGAGTAGAGGCATACTAGTGACACTCTGTTTGTCTATATATTCACACATGTATTATGTTTCCGGTTAATACAATTCTAGCATGAATAATAAACATTTATCATGATATAAGGAAATAAATAATAACTTTATTATTGCCTCTAGGGCATATTTCCTTCAGTCTCCCACTTGCACTAGAGTCAATAATCTAGATCACATCACCATGTGATTAACATCGATAGTTCACATCATCATGTGATTAACACCCATAGTTCACATCGCCATGTGACCAACACCCAAAGGGTACTAAGGTGTGATCATGTTTTGCTTGTGAGATAATTTTAGTCAACGGGTCTGTCATATTCAGATCCGTAAGTATTTTGCAAATTTCTATGTCAACAATACTCCGCACGTAGCTACTCTAGCTAATTGCTCCCACTTTCAATATGTATCTTGACCGAGACTTAGAGTCATCTAGATTGGTGTCAAAACTTGCATCGACGTAACCCTTTTACGACGAACCTTTTTGTCACCTCCATAATCGAGAAACATATCCTTATTCCACTAAGGATAATTTTTGACCGCTGTCCTGTGATCTACTCTTAGATCACCATTGTACTCCCTTGCTTAACAGTGTAGGGTATACAATAGATCGGTACACAACATAGCATACTTTATAGAACCTATGGCCAAGGCATAGGGAATGACTTTCATTCTCTTTCTATCTTCTGCCGTGGTCGGGTTTTGAGTCTTACTCAACTTCACACCTTGTAACACAGGCAAGAACTCTTTCTTTGACTGTTCCATTTTGAACTACTTCAAAATCTTGTCAAGGTATGTTCTCATTGAAAAAACTTATCAAGCGTCTTGATCTATTTCTATAGATATTGATGCTCAATATGTAAGCAGCTTCACCGAGGTTTTTCTTTAAAAATTTTCTTTCAAACACTCCTTTATGCTTTGCAGAATAATTCTACATTATTTCCGATCTACAATATGTCATTCACATATACTTATCAGAAATGCTGTAGTGCTCCCACTCACTTTCTAGTAAATACAGCTTCACCATAAGTCTGATAAAACTATATGCTTTGATCAACTCATCAAAGCGTATATTCCAACTCGAGATGCTTGCACCAGTCCATAGATGGATCGCTGGAGCTTGCACACTTTGTTAGCTCCTTTGGATCGATAAAACCTTCGGTTGCATCATATACAACTCTTCCTCCTGAAACCCATTCAGAATGTAGTTTTACATCCAATTGCCAAATTTCATAAATTGTGGCAATTGCTAACATGATTCGGACAGACTTAAGCATCGCTACAGCTTGAGAAAATCTCATTGTAGTCAACATCTTGAACTTTGTCAAAACCTTTTTCGACAAGTCTAGCTTTGTAGATAGTAACACTACTATCGAGATCCGTCTTCCTCTTGAAGATCCATTTATTTTCTATGGCTTGCCGATCATCGGCAACTCCACCAAAGTCCACACTTTGTTCTCATACATGGATCTCACCTCGATTTCATGGCCTCCAGCCATTTCGCGAATCTGGGCTCATCATCGCTTCCTCATAGTTCGTAGGTTTGTCATGGTCAAGTAACACGACCTCCGAACAGGATTACCGTACCACTCAGTGCGGATCTCACTCTGTTTACCTACGAGGTTCGGTAGTAACTTGATCTGAAGTTACATGATCATCATCATTAGCTTCCTCACTAATTGGTATAGTAGTCACAAGAACAGATTTCGTGATGAACTACTCTCAATAATGAAACAGTACAATTACCTCATCAAGTTCTACTTTCCTCCCACTCACTTCTTTCGAGAGAAACTCCTTCTCTAGAAAGGATCCATTTTCAGCAACGAATATTTTGCCTTCGGATCTGTGATAGAAGGTGTACCCAACAATTTCCTTTGGGTATTCTATGAAGACGCACTTCTCCGATTTGGGTTTGAGCTTATCAGGATGAAACTTTTTCACATAAGCATCACAGCCCCAAACTTTAAGAAACGACAACTTTGGTTTCTTGCTAAACCACAGTTCATATAGTGTCGTCTCAACGGATTTAGATGGTGCCCTATTTAACGTGAATGCAGCTGTCTCTAATGCATGATCCCAAAACGATATTGGTAAATCGGTAAGAAACATCATAGATTGTACTATATCCAATAAAGTACGGTTATGACGTTCGGACACACCATTATGATGTGGTGTTCCAGGTGGCATGAATTTGTGAAACTATTCCACATTGTTTTAATTGAAGACCAAACTCGTAACTCAAATATTTGTCTCCGCGATCAGATCGTAGAAACCTTATTTTCTTGTCACGATGATTTTTCCACTTCACTCTGAAATTCTTTGAACCTTTCAACTATTTCAGACTTATGTTTCATCAAGTAGATATACCCATATCTGCTCAAATTATCTGTGAAGGTCAGAAAATAACGATACCCGCCGCGAGCCTTAACACTCATTGGATCTCATACATCAGTATGTATTATTTCCAATAAGTCAATTGCTCGCTCCACTGTTCCGGAGAACGGAGTCTTAGTCATCTTGCCCATGAGGCATGGTTCGCAAGCATCAAGTGATTCATAATCAAGTGATTCCAAAATCCCATCAGCATGGAGTTTCTTCATGCGCTTTACACCAATATGACCTAAACGGCAGTGCCACAAATAAGTTGCACTATCATTATTAACTTTGCATCTTTTGGTTTCAATATTATGAATATGTGTATCACTACGACCGAGATCCAATGAACCATTTTCATTGGGCGTGTAACCATATAAGGTTTTATTCATGTAAACAGAACAACAGTTTATTCTCTTACTTAAATGAATAACCGTATTGCAATAAACATGATCAAATCATATTCATGCTCAACGCAAACACCAAATAACATTTATTTAGGTTCAACACTAATCCCGAAAGTATAGGGAGTGTGCGATGATGATCATATCAATCTTGAAACTATTTTCAACACACATCATCACTTCACCCTTAACTAGTTTCATTTATTCTCGCAACTCCTGTTTGAGTTACTACTCTTAGCAACCTAACCAGTACCAAATACCGAGGGGTTGCTATAAACACTAGTAAAGCACACATCAAACACTGTATATCAAATATACCCTTTTTCACTTTGCCATCCTTCTTATCCACCAAATATTTAGGGCAGTTCCGCTTCCAAAGGACCATTTCCTTTGCGATTAAGCACTCGGTTTCAGGCTTTGGTTCAGCTTTGGGCTTCTTCGTGGGAGTGACAACTTGCTTGTCAATCTACTTGAAGTTCCCTTTCTTTCCTTTGCCCTTTTCTTGAAACTAGTGATCTTGTCAACCATCAACACTTGATGCTCTTTCTTGATTTCTACTTTCGTCGATTTCAACATCACGAAGAGCTCGGGAATCATTTTCGTCATCCCTTGCATACTATAGTTCATCACGAAGTTCTACTAACTTGGTGATGGTGACTAGAGAATTCTGTCAATCACTATCTTATCTGGAAGATTAACTCCCACTTGATTCAAGCGATTGAAGTACCTGCACAATCTGAGCACATGCTCACTAGTTGAGCGATTCTCCTCCATCTTTTAGCTATAGAACTTGTTGAAGACTTCATATCTCTCAACTCGGGTATTTGCTTGAAATATTAACTTCAACTCCTGGAACATCTCATATGGTCCATGACGTTCAAAACGTCTTTGAAGTCCCGATTCTAAGCTGTTAAGCATGGTGCACTTAAACTATCAAGTAGTCATCATATTGAGCTAGCCAAACGTTCATAATGTTTGCATCTGCTCCTGCAATAGGTCTGTCACCTAGCGGTGCATTAAGGACATAATTCTTCTGTGCAGCAATGAGGATAAACCTCCGATCACGGATCGAATCCGCATCATTGCTACTAACATTTTTCAACACAATTTTCTCTTGGAACATATCAAAAAACAAACATATGAAAGCAACAACGCGAGCTATTGATCTACAACATAATTTGCAAAATACTACCAGGACTAAGTTCATGATAAATTTAAGTTCAATTAATCATATTACTTAAGAACTCCCACTTAGACAGACATCTCTCTAGTCATCTAAGTGATCACGCGATCCAAATCAACTAAACCATAACCGATCATCACGTGAAATGGAGTAGTTTTCAATGGCGAACATCTTATGTTGATCATATCTACTATATGATTCACGCCGACCTTTCGGTCTCCGTGTTCGAGGCCATATCTGCATATGCTAGGCTCGTCAAGTATAACCCGAGTATTCTGCGTGTGCAAAACTGGCTTGCACCCGTTGTAGATGGACGTGAGCTTATCACACCCGATCATCACGTGGTGTGCAGGCACGACGAACTTTGGCAACGGTGCATACTCGGGAGAACACTTCTTGATAATTTAGTGAGAGATCATCTTATAATGCTACCGTCAATCAAAGCAAGATAAGATGCATAAAGGATAAACATCACATGCAAATCAATATAAGTGATATGATATGGTCATCATCATCTTGTGCTTCGTGATCTTCATCTTCGCAGCACCATCATGATCACCATCGTCACCGTAGCGACACCTTGATCTCCATCGTAGCATCGTTGTCGTCTCGCCAATCTTATGCTTCTCGACTATCGCTACCGCTTAGTGATAAAGTAAAGCATTACTGAAGCGATTGCATTTCATACAATAAGCGACAACCATATGGCTCCTGCCAGTTGCGATAACCGGTTACAAAACATGATCATCTCATACAATAAAATATAGCATCACGTCTTGACCATATCACATCACAACATGCCTGCAAAAACAAGTTAGGCGTCCTCTACTTTGTTGTTGCAAATTTTACGTGGCTGCTACGGGCTTAAGCAAGAACCAATCTCACCTCGCATCAAAACCACAACGATACTTCGTCAAATAGACTCCGTTTAACCTTCTCAAGGACCGGCGTAGCCACACTCAGTTCAACTAAAGTGAGAGAGACAGACACCCGCCAATCACCTTTAAGCAACGAGTGCTCGTGGCGGTGAAACCAGTCTCGCGTAAGCGTCTGGCGTAATGTCGGTCCGGGCCGCTTCATCTCACAATACCGCTGAACCAAAGTATGACATGCTGGTAGGTAGTATGACTTGTATCGCCCACAACTCACTTGTGTTCTACTCGTGCAAAACATCAAACCATAAAAACCTAGGCTCGGATGCCACTTGTTGGGAACGTAGTAATTTCAAAAATTTTCCTATGCACACGCAAGATCATGGTGATGTATAGCAAGGAGAGGGAGAGTGTTGTCTCGTACCCTCGTGAGACCCCGGCGAAGCGATCACAACGTAGAGGAAGTAGTCGTCGTTCTCCTCGCGATCCGACCGATCCGGCGCCAAGCACTCCGGCGCCCCGAGTTCTTGACACACGTACAGCTCGATGGCGTCCCTCGTACTCGATCCAGCCGAGTGTCGAGGAGAGTTTCGTCGGACGACGGTGTGGTGACGATCTTGATGTTTCACCGGCGCAGGGCTTCGCCTAAGCTTCGCGACGGTATAACCGAGGTGGAATATGGTGGAGGGGGGCACCGCACACGGCTAAGGAACGATCTAAAGATCAAACTTGTGTGTTCAAAGGTGCCCCCCTGCCCCCGTATATAAAGGAGGGAGGGGGGAGGCCGGCCGGCCTAGCTAGGCGCTGAGGAGTCCTACTCCCAGGAGTAGGACTCCCCCTCCTAGTTGGAATAGGATTGGGGGAGGGAAAGAGGAGGGCCGCCCCTCCTTGTCCTATTCGGACTGGGGGGAGGCGCGCCACCTCTGGCCGGCCCTCCTCTTCTCCTCGAGGCCCACCGAGGCCCATTTACCCCGGGGTTCCGTAACCTCCGGTACTCCGGTAAATTTCCGTTTTCTTGGAACCATTCCAACTCCAAACATAGGCTTCAATATATCAATCTTTATGTCTCGACCATTTCGAGACTCCTCGTCATGTCCGTGATCACATCCGGGACTCGAACTTCTTCGGTACATCAAAATACATAAACTCATAATAAGCATCATCGAAACCTTAAGCGTCACGGACCCTACGGTTCGAGAACAATGTAGACATGACCTAGAACTATTCACGGTCAATAACCAACAGCGGGACCTGGATGCCCATATTGGTTCCTACATATTCTACGAAGATCTTTATCGGTCGACCGCATAACAACATACGTTGTTCCCTTTGTCATCGGTATGTTACTTGCCCGAGATTCGATCGTCGGTATCAATACCTAGTTCAATCTCGTTACGGCAAGTCTCTTTACTCGTTCCGTAATACATCATCTCGCAACTAACTCATTAGTTGCAATGCTTGCAAGGCTTAAGTGATGTGCATTACCGAGAGGGCCCAGAGATACCTCTCCGACAATCGGAGTGACAAAACCTAATCTCGAAATCGCCAACCCAACATCGCCTTTGGAGACACTGTAGTACTCCTTTATAATCACCCGATTCGTTGTGACGTTTGGTAGTACCAAAGTGTTCCTCCGGTAAACGGAGTTGCATAATCTCATAGTTATAGGAACATGTATAAGTCATGGATAAAAGCAAGAGCAACATACTAAGCGATCGTGTGCTAAGCTAATGGAATGGGTCATGTCAATCGATCATTCAACTAATGATGTGACCTTGTTAATCAAATAACAACTCTTTGTTCATGGTTAGGAAACATAACCATCTTTGATTAACAAGCTAGTCGAGTAGAGGCATACTAGTGACACTCTGTTTGTCTATATATTCACACATGTATTATGTTTCCGGTTAATACAATTCTAGCATGAATAATAAACATTTATCATGATATAAGGAAATAAATAATAACTTTATTATTGCCTCTAGGGCATATTTCCTTCAGAAACGGCCAAAAACACTATCGCCGTCGCGTCGGGCTCGCCGGCGGCTAAACGCCGGTGGGTTTGACCCTGGCTTTGACCACGGGTGGGCCCATGTTGACCCCCCTGGGTCTATGACATGTGGGCCCAGCCCTGCTAATTAATCTAGTTTAGTTTTAATTAAATTCTAATTAAACTAACCCCACTGACACGCGGGACCCACTGGTCAGTTTGACCTGACCAGCCCGTTGACCACTGACGTCATCATGACACAAAGGTCGACGTGATATTTAAATTCCTGGAATTATTTTTACACAGGAAATTCCAGAAATTGTTTCAAACTTCAAAAATTCATATAAAATCAACCATAGCTCCAAATGAGACAAATTATATATGAAAAATGATCAGAAAAATCCAATATATCCATCTGTACTGGTTTCATGCATGTTTACAGAAGCTAACCCACTATTTATCACAGAACAAGTTTAAGCACTTTAAATGATCATATATGAGTTTGAATTTTGAATCTTTGGTTCAAATTGGTTCAAACCCATCTGATCTTAGTTGCATTAGCTCAAAGCACTCATTTTGCCATGTCTCATTGCATGCATCATATTGTTGCATATTGTTTGGTAATGCTTGTGTATCGGTATTCTTTGCGGCGAGTTACGCTTCGAGGAGTACCGTGATAACCCGACGAAGAGCAATACCCGTAACGACCCGTCGAACAAGCAACCAACCATTTGATCATATCGATAAAATCCCATGTTCTTGCTCCTGCTCTTGTTTATTGCATTAAGACAACGCGATTCAAACTGCTGTGTGTTTGCGGTAGTTGAACCCATTTCCTCTGCATGACTGTCATTGCCACGATAACTAGATGAAACCCACTAGCATGTGTAGGAGTTGATTGAGCCATATGAATGTGTTGTTCCTACCTTGCTATGCCTGCTATGCTTAGAGTCGTGTCAGGTCTGGTTCATCGGGGTGATGGCTAGAGTGAAATGATCGAGTCGATGAGAGTAAGGTGTTGAACACGATTTGGTAAAGGTATCGATGAAAGGCCATGTAGGAGTACATGGTGGGTTGTTTCATTGAGGCCGTCCTTAAGCACTGAGATCTGTATGTGTGATTTAAGATTCACCTACTACCATGCATTGGGCCCGAAACCAATGGACCCTCTCGACTTCTTATTCACCATAGTCTTCGGTCCAGGAGTTGCAAGTAGTTTCGGTGTTTGTAGCCCTCTTCGGAGGCCGTGGACAGCGCCGACCGTAGGGGTGGGCTGTGATGCGGTAGGTGCGTGGCGGGTGTACCGGATGCCCGTTTGGTATCTCGGGAACCTTGTTCACATCGTTTGGGGCTGTGAGCGAGACTTGGCCGAACTCCTCATAGATGGAACCCAAATAGGCGATAAACCCGGACTAGAGGCTTAGGTGTCTAGGTAGGTCGTGGCCGACACCCACGTTGGGCTTCGCTTGAAGGTTGCCGAGTACATGTCGTGTAAACGGCGATAAGTGGTGAGCGTGTATGAAGAAGTACACCCTGCAGGTTAACATCATCTATTGAATAGCGCGTCATGTAAAGGACTACTTGGTTGCCTATACGGTTCATAGACAAGTAAATGGATACTACTAAAAGCCTCAAGATAAGCGTGAGTGCGAGGATGGCTCCTCCGTAGGAAGGCGGGGTTGGATCCTCGGTGGTGTATTGAAGTGATGAGTAGTGGACTCGAGTCAAAAAACTATTTCAAGTTGGTGTCTCGTGGGATAGCTTAGCCATGAGTCAAAGCTGGCTTGCTGCAATAACCCCACCAACCCTTCTTGATAATATGCATGTATGTAGGGTATGATGTAAGTCTTCTTTGAGTACCTTTGTACTCATGTTGCTTTAATTTACATTTTTCAGAAGATGCCACAAACCCTTCCGACGGGTTCTTCGTGAGACGTTGACATCGATTTAGTAGACTAAGGCCAGTGGTGATCTGAGCAAGAGAAGGACCATGTAGTGTAGCTAGGCTTACCCAAGCCTCTTTTATTTTACTAGTTATGCGTACTCGGACAAAACACTTCATTGTTGGCTTGTATGCTTGTATGACTTGTATGTGGGTCGTGTGACCCGTACTTGTGTGTATGTTATGAATGGCTCTCTGAGCCTTTAAATAAAATACTTGTGTCGTAGAGTCATGTTGTGATGCCTTGTTGTATTTGCACATATCGAGCATATTGTGTGTATGATTGAAATGCTTGGTATGTGTGGGATCGACTATCTAGTTGTTTATCTTTAGTAGCCTCTCTTACCGGAAATGTCTCCTAGTGTCTCCACCGAGCCATGGTAGCTTGCTCTTGCTCCGAACACTTAGGCTGGCGGCATGTGTCCTTCTTCGTTCTGTATACGTCCCTTGAAATGTCACGCATTGAGTACTGGAGTCTGTTAGCCCGCTTCTGCCGGTTTACGAGAGTCTGCTAGCCCAGTGCTACAGCCGGAACTTACTTGCTGTTGACGACACGTTCGATGTTGGGTCATGGATGCTGTCCTGTAAGTCTGTGCCACTTTGGGTTTACGACTAGTCATGTCAGCCGGGCTCCTTTTCATATGGATGCTAGCGACACTATCATATCGTGTGCCAAAAGGCTAAGCGGTCCCGGGCCAAGGTAAGGTGGCACCGTTGGGATACCGTGCGTGAGGCCGCAAAGTGATATGATGTGTTCTGAGCTAGATCGATGTGACATTGAGTCGGGTCTGACAGCGTTGGCATCGAGCGGACTGCTGTAGGTTCTCCAAGCCAAACCGGTCGATGTTGAGTCTAGAAATGCTTTAGTTATATGTAGGGGAATTGTTTGTGGGATGGTACGTAAGGCTCTTTTTACTCCTTTATCTCATAATATTCTGATCTGAGTCAGTCCATTCTTCCACCGGGGGTTAAGGATTAGGACCTCCTCTCTCTGTTAGGCTCACGTGTTACTAATTAGTAGTACCTTGTAGGTTTGATGGTTACAAGCCTGGTTCAGTTTTACTATCCTGTTATGTTACTATTTGGACCCAGAATCTTGATATGAAATTGTTGAGTGGTTATGCAATTCCTTGTGAAATGTCTCAAACCCTTTTGAGCATTTACAGTCGTTATGCTGTCCAAATTCCGCTAGAAATACTAATGATTTAGCATTGTGGTTATGCTTCCAGATGGCCACTCGTGATCAAAATCAAGTGGTTCGTCTGACCAGATGCATTGGGGTGACCGGTCATACAACCATGCTAGTTCGGGTTATGATCGAAGCGGGATACCGTTGGTACCCGAATACAGTTGAAGAGCGATGTCGAGATTTTAATCAAAGTCGATATCTTTACCTTTGTCCGGTGTTTCCCTCTTATCCTGGTTCCACCGAGGCCCTTCACAGCTCTTATGGGCTTGGTGTTACTATTGATATGGCGGTGCAAGATGCTGCGTATTCTATGATGACCATTATACGAGCCAGATCGGGCTGCTCCGCAACACCGACTTCCGGTATATGCCGAGTTCACTTCTGGGCGTTTGGTTATCTTGAGCCATCTATGCTGATTCCAGTCAGGAGGACTCCCTAACCCGTACTACCGCCGAGCTGCTCGAGGACAAGGACCGAGAGAGTCGGGCCTTGAGGATGGAGCTCTTCAATGCCCGTCTTGATCACCGGGCTACCTTGACTCGTTTTGCACCGCTCTTCAAGCTGGTTATATGGATATGAGAGATTTGTATCCTGTCAGGGCTGATCTGCCGGACATGATGGACTGGCGTGATGTGGGGGGCATCACCCCACCCCGTGGTCCTCGCTTGCCACCGTTCGTAGGTCCAAGACCTCACCCTTGTCCTTACGGTCCAGGCTCCTCAGGACCGCCTGTTCCCGGACGATCATGTTGAACTCCTGTGTTACGGAGGAGACTTTTATGAGAACTACTACGAGACGCGTCGAGTTAGTAGTAGTCTCGCTAGTATTGTAATAGTTGTATTTCCACCGTCTGCGTGATTCGTGGAATATGACTTAGTGTGTACTAATCCGGAGGTGTAACAAAAATAATGTATAGGAGCTTGGTATGCCTCCGATGAGATGTAATCTTCCTTTCACCGTAGTAGTACTTTGTTTGGTCTTGTACTAAACCTTGTATGGTGTGTATGACGATGGAATAAAGAAGCAGTTTACAGATCTACCATGTCATACGGATGATCATCTCGCATTCGAGTTATCCATTACATTCTACACTTCTATGTCGAATCTTGCCATCTGGACTAAATCCTTGTCTTGTTTTCCTAGGATGGTTAACACCATAACAACCCCGCTCCGCCAGAGCAGGCGAAGGCGATGGAGTTGGAGAAGCAAACCTGCCTCACCCCCTTCTCCGGCGAAGTTATGCTAGAGGCGAGAGAAACAAACGGAGACCAACCGCTTGGTCGGAGCGTATCGAATGTAACACAGCCCATCATCCGAGAAACAACTTGGTGTCGCTCGGTGACTTCATCAAGTTACACCCTCCTACCTTCCACCACTCCGTCGAGCCTCTCGACGCCGATGATCGCTTCGCAAAGATTACTCACAAGCTGCGTTCGCACTAGTAGCCGAGGCTGATAAGGTCACCTTTGCTGCATATCATCTCGAAGGCCCCGCCATCTCGGTGGGAGAACTATATGGCTATCGCCCGATTGGCCATGTCACTACTTGGGCAGAATTCAGTGAGGCTTTCCGCGAACATCACATTCGGAGGTCTCATGGATCGTAAACGTGAGGAGTTCTGCAGTTTCACCCAAGGCCGTCTCTCCGTGGGCGCCTATAGTAGAGAGTTCGGTAATCTACGCACGCTATGCAATCAAGAGGTCTCCATCGACGCCAAGAAACAGGCAAGGTTCCGCAAGGGACTTAGCCCGAACCGCCGAGATCTCCGTCGCATGAGTGCACCTCTTTTGAAGCTTGTTAACAAAGCCATCGGTAGCTGAAACTGGTCGACTGATTTGAAGCAACACGCAAGCATGGCCGTGACATGGGTTCCTCATCCGGCCTTTGGACCACGAAGCGCCGTGTGTGGGTGCCTATCTTGCCTCGCCACCCAGATTCACACCGAGGCCATCCTTCGGCGCCTCGTCCCATTCAAAGAAGATGCACCAGCTAGGCCCTATGGTGGGCCAACCAACAATGTTCCTCTGCGCCAGCCCGTGGCGTGCTTCAAATGTGGTGAATCAGGCCACTACATGCGCGATTGTCCTCGCACCAACCCCAACCAGCCTGCAAAAGCTGTTGGCGTGGCAAGCCAGCAGAAAGGTGTTCTATGCCAAGCCGCCACCACCGCCGTGGCCATGTTAATTGTGTCTCACCAAGAGGCCCAAGAGGATCCCAACGTCGTGCTTGGTACGCTTCTTGTTAATTGCCACCCGCATCCGTTCTTTTGATCTTGGAGCATCTCATTCATTCATATCCGAAAACTATGCTCGTTTGCATAATACCGCATTCTGTGACATGCCTTCCACCATGGAAATTTCTACCCCGGGTTCTAGATGGCAAACCTCTAGAGTAAGTCATGGTAATGAAATTCAGGTCGACAGACTTGTTTTCCTTGCATCGTTGATAGCTCTCAAATCTTCGGATATAAATATCATCTTGGGTATGGACTGGATGTCGGCCCATCATGCCAAGATTGATTGTTTCTCTAGGACTGTTCAACTTACGCACCCCTCGGGAAAGATAGTCAATGTCTTGACCCGAATATCCAAGCGCCAACTATATTCTCTTAATGCCAGTCCATTGCCAGACCTCGAAGACGTTCCGGTAGTCCGTGACTTCCCGGATGTCTTTCCAGAAGAATTGCCAGGTGTTCCACCTGACAGAGATGTTGAATTCGTGATAGACCTCATTCCAGGAACTGTCCCAATTTCTAGAAGACCTTACAAGATGGCACCCCTAGAACTAGCCGAACTTAAGAAACAACTCGATGAGGCCTTGCAAAAGGGTTTCATCCGTCCTAGTTCATCTCCTTGGGCTTGCCCCGTTCTCTTCGTCAAGAAGAAGGATGGTACGGACCGGATGGTTGTAGATTATCGACCCGTCAACCTGGTCACAATCAAGAACAAGTATCCGCTCCCCAGGATCAACGATCTGTATGATCAGCTCGCAGGATCCTCAGTCTTCTCTAAGATGGATTTGAGGTTAGGCTACCATCAAATCAAAATCCGAAACGGGGACATTCCCAAAATGGCCTTTGTAACTCGTTACGGCCAATACGAGTACACCGTCATGTCCTTCGGTCTAACCAACGCCCCAGCCACATTCTCCCGGTTAATGAACTCAATCTTCATGGAGTATTTGGATAAATTCGTCGTGGTTTACCTCGATGACATACTCATCTATTCCATGAACGAGGAAGAACATGCCGAACATCTACGGCTAGTGTTGATGAAACTTAGAGAGCATCGCCTTTATGCCAAGTTTTCTAAATGTGAATTTTGGCTGCCAGAAGTGACCTATCTAGGACATGTAATTTCTGGTAAAGGTATTGCAGTCAACCCCGAGCGAGTTCGAGCCGTCCTTAATTGGACTCCACCTGAATCGGTCAAGCAAGTTCGGAGTTTCCTTGTCTTAGCGAGCTATTGTCGCCGCTTTGTCGAGAACTTCTCCAAAGTTGCTAAACCTCTAACTGAACTCCTCAAGAAAGATAAAAAGTTCGAGTGGACTCCACAATGTGAGCACAGTTTCGAGGCCGAAAAGACGTTTAACTTCGCTCCCGTCTTTGGTACCACCAGATTTCTAAGGACTTTGTTATCTATTGCGGCGCCTCGCGACAAGGACTAGGCTGTATTCTCATGCAAGATCGACACGTAATTGCTTATGGTTCACGGCAATTACACCCACATGAGGAAAACTACCCTACTCATGATCTAGAGCTTGCAACTGTAGTCTATGCACTCAAAACCTGGCGACATTATCTTCTTGGTAATCGTTATAAATCTACACCGATCACCAAAGTCTGAAATACATATTCACCCAACCAGATTTGAATCTCGAGCAAAGGCGTTGGGTTGAGTTGATCTCAGATTTCGATTTAGGGATAACCTATACCCGAGGAAAAGCCAATGTCATGGCTGATGCACTAAGTCGTAAATCTTATTGCAACAACTTGATGTTGCAACAAAGTCAACCACTTCTCCACGAGGAATTTCGAAGCTCAACCTTCACATTGTTCCTCGAGGGTTCCTTTCCACCTTGGTGGCGAAACCTTCCTTACGGATCAGATCATCAAAGCCCAAAAGGTAGATCCGGAATTTCCGCATCAAAAGAAACATCAAGAAAGGAGTTGCGGATTGTTTCTCCATTGATGATCAAGGAGTCGATATGCTTGAACCCGCCTAGTGGTTCCTAAGGTCTGAAAACCTGTGGCGATTGATCCTTAAGGAAGCTCATGAATCCTCTCACCATTCATCCGGTGGCACTAAAATGTATCGGGACCTCGCCAGAGGTTCGGTGGACTAGGATGAAGAGAGACATTGCTCAATATGTTGCTAATCTGCGGCGTGCGTAAATGCGTAAAAGCGAGCATCAACGGCCTCTTGGCACCCTTCAACCCTTAGCTATTCTGAATGGAAATGGGATAAAATCAGTATGGATTTCATCACCGGTTTTCCCGGGACCAAGAGGGGAATAATGCTATCTTTGTAGTTATCGACCGCCTTTCCAAAGTGGCCCATTTCTTACTGTTCGTGAGAGTATAACCGCTAGTCAGCTAGCAGACTTGTACATCTCCCGAATAGTATCACTTCATGGTGTTCCATTGAAATAAACTTCGGATCGAGGAAGTCTCTTCACCTCTCGATTTTGGGAAAGTTTCCAAAACGCTATGGGAACCCATCTTTCCTTTAGCACTTGCTTTTCACCCTCAATCAAGTGGTCAAGTAGAGCGTGTCAACCAAATCCTAGAAGACATGCTTGAGCTTACATTATCTCATTCGAATGGATTGGGAGAAATGCCTCCCATTTGCGAATTTGCTTATAACAACAGCTATCAATCTAGCTTGGGCAAAGCACCTTTTGAAGTTCTCTATGGACGAAGGTGTCGAACACCTCTTAACTGGTCAGAAACCGGGGAAAGACAATTCTTTGGCCCGGATATGATCCAGGAAGCAGAAGAGCAAGTTCGCATCGTTCGTGAAAAGTTGAAAACAGCCCAATCTCGTCAAAAGAGTCAATATGACCGAAAACATAAGGCTATGACTTACGAGGTTGACGAGAAGGCTTATCTTCGGGTTACTCCTCTGAAGGGAACCCATCGTTTCGGTATCAAAGGCAAATTGGCTCCTCGCTACATTGGACCCTTTCGCATTCTTGCCAAACGAGGGGAAGTTGCCTACCAATTGGAACTACCTCCGCATCTCTCCAAAGTCCACGACGTCTTCCACGTTTCTCAACTCAGGCGTTGCTTCTCGGATCCTATCCATGGAGTGGACCACGAAACGCTTGATCTTCAAGATAATCTCACATATCGAGAATACCCCGTTCGTATCCTCGATCAAGCTGAGCGTACTACTCGACGGCATAATATCAAGTTTCTCAAGGTTCAATGGTCGCACCATTCTGAGAGGGAAGCTACATGGGAAAGGGAGGATCGTCTTCGACTTGAGTACCCCGCCCTCTTTCCGGAGGAACCTAAATCTCGGGACGAGATTCTTTTGAGTGGGGGTGAGTTGTCACACCCTAGCTAGTTCATGCATTAGAGTGTTGCATCATGTCTATTTTTTTCAACAGAAACCTGAAATGGGATTGCCAGAACCCCCAGCTCCCCCTCTGAAACAACTAGGGTTTACTAAAAATATTTTCGATGAACCTGAAATGCCCTTCTAAAATGTCCATCATTTTTGTCTTGGTCCAGAAGCTTTGCCAAAAGTGATGCACAATTTCCTAGGACATCCCAGGGTCCTTGAATTAAATCATAGCTAATTGAATTTGGGCATTTTAAATTTATAAAATATTTCAAATGTCCAAATATCTCCAAACTAAAATGTTTCATGTTGGAAATATTCCAACAATGGACCAGGAGTAGTTTGGTGAATTTTAGAACCTTTCTGGTATTTTAAATAACTCAACAAAGTTGCAGGATAATAGAAAAAGAAAAAGAAGCGAAAAGCTCACCGGCGCCTCGGCCATGGGCCAGCCCACTGCCGGCCCAGCCCAAAGACCGCGCCAATGAAGCTGCTTGCGGCCAGCAGCAGGCAGCGAGTGCTCGACGGCGAGCACCGCATGGGTGCCACGCACCTGCTCGCCGTCTCGCCGCTTCCCTCGCCTTGCCACGTCGGGATCGACCCTCGCTCTCTCCGTACCCCAGACGCCCCGTTCCTCTCCAGCTCGCCTCCCTCGCTCCCCACGCCATGGCCGACGCCACCGCCGCCGCACCGTCGTAGCCGCGTTCTCCGTCAACCCCACGCCGCGCCACCGTGTCCGGAGCTCCGCCGCCGTCGACTCGCCGAGCTAGCCGAGCCCGGCGCTTCGCGTGCCAAGACGCCGCACCAGCCTCGCCCGAGTCCGCCGCCGCGGAGATCCCCTTCAACGCCGTCGCCGCTGCAGCTCGTCCCCGACCACGCCGTCTGCACCGTCGCGTCCGCTGTGAGCTTAGCTACCTCCCCGACCCTCTCTCTCTCGCTCCCGTGCACCACAGCGAAGCCACGAGATCGCCGCGCGCCGCCCACGGACCTCGTCGCCGGCGTGCTCCCGCCACACTCCGGCCTTCTCACCGTGTCCAACGCGTTCACCACATCGCGCTGGTGCTAACCAAGCACTCCACGCACCCCACCGCACACCCCAAAGACGAGTTCGTTTTCACCCGAGCTCGGTGGCCGCCAAAGTCGCCGCGCGCGTAACTCCGCCACCCCGAGCCCAACGGACTCGCCAGAGCTGCGGCTCGTCCTCGCTCCACTCCGGTGGTCGCCGCGTCCTTTCGGTGGCGAACGCCAAAACACTATCGCCGCCGCGTCGCTCGCGCCAAGGCTAAACGCCGTGGGTTTGACCACGGCTTTGACCACGGGTGGGCCCATGTTGACCCCGGGTCTATGACATGTGGGCCCACCACGCTAATTAATCTAGTTTAGTTTTAATTAAATTCTAATTAAACTAACCCCATCGACATCGCTGGGACCCACTGGTCAGTTTGACCTGACCAGCCCGTTGACCACCGACGTCATCATGACACAAGTCTTGACGATATTTAAATTCTCGAATTATTTTTACACAGAAATTCGAAAATTGTTTCAAACTTCAAAAATTCATATAAAATCAACCATAGCTCCAAATGAGACAAATTATATATGAAAAATGATCAGAAAAATCCAATCTATCCATCTGTACTGGTTTCATGCATGTTTACAGAAGCTAACCCACTGTTTATCACAGAACAAGTTTAAGCACTTTAAATGATCATATATGAGTTTGAATTTTGAATCTTTGGTTCAAATTGGTTCAAACCCATCTGATCTTAGTTGCATTAGCTCAAAGCACTCATTTTGCCATGTCTCATTGCATGCATCATATTGTTGCATATTGTTTGGTAATGCTTGTGTATCGGTATTCGCTGCGGCGAGTTACTCCCTCGAGGAGTACCGTGATAACCCCGACGAAGAGCAATACCGTGCAACGACCCGTCGAACAAGCAACCAACCATTTGATCATATCGATAAAATCCCATGTTCTTGCTCCTGCTCTTGTTTATGCATTAAGACAACGCGATTCAAACTGCTGTGTGCTGCGGTAGTTGAACCCATTTCCTCTGCATGACTGTCATTGCCACAAGAACTAGATGAAACCCACTAGCATGTGTAGGAGTTGATTGAGCCATATGAATGTGTTGTTCCTACCTTGCTATGCCTGCTATGCTTAGAGTCGTGTCGTCTGGTTCATCGGGTGATGGCTAGAGTGAAATGATCGAGTCGATGAGAGTAAGGTGTTGAACATGATTTGGTAAAGGTATCGATGAAAGGCCATGTAGGAGTACATGGTGGGTTGTTTCATTGAGGCCGTCCTTAAGCATCGAGATCTGTATGTGTGATTTAAGATTCACCTACTACCATGCATTGGGCTCGAAACCAATGGACCCTCTCGACTTCTTATTCACCATAGTCTTGGTCCGGGAGTTGCAAGTAGTTTCGGTGTTTGTAGCCTCTCTGGAGGCCGTGGACAGCGCCGACCGTAGGGGTGGGCTGTGATGCGGTAGGTGCGTGGCGGGTGTACCGGATGCCGTTTTGGTATCTCGGGAACCTTGTTCACATCGTTTGGGGCTGTGGCGAGACTTGGCCGAACTCCTCATAGATGGAACCCAAATAGGCGATAAACCGGACTAGAGGCTTAGGTGTCTAGGTAGGTCGTGGCCGACACCCACGTTGGGCTTCGCTTGAAGGTTGCCGAGTACATGTCGTGTAAACGGCGATAAGTGGTGAGCGTGTATGAAGAAGTACACCCCTGCAGGTTAACATCATCTATTCGAATAGCGCGTCATGTAAAGGACTACTTGGTTGCCTATACGGTTCATAGACAAGTAAATGGATACTACTAAAAGCCTCAAGATAAGCGTGAGTGCCGAGGATGGCTCCTCCGTAGGAAGGCGGGTTGGATCCTCGGTGGTGTATTGAAGTGATGAGTAGTGGACTCGAAAAGCAAAAACTATTTCAAGTTGGTGTCTCGTGGGATAGCTTAGCCATGAGTCAAAGCGGCTTGCTGCAATAACCCCACCAACCCTTCTTGATAATATGCATGTATGTAGGGTCGATGTAAGTCTTCTGAGTACCTTTGTACTCATGTTGCTTTAATTTACATTTTTCAAAGATGCCACAAACCCTTCCGACGGGTTCTTCGTGAGCGTTGACATCGATTTAGTAGACTAAGGCCGGTGGTGATCTGAGCAAGAGAAGGACCATGTAGTGTAGCTAGGCTTACCCAAGCCTCTTTTATTTTACTAGTTATGCGTACTCGGACAAAACACTTCATTGTTGGCTTGTATGCTTGTATGACTTGTATGTGGGTCGTGTGACCCGTGCTTGTGTGTATGTTACGAATGGCTCTCGAGCCTTTAAATAAAATACTTGTGTCGTAGAGTCATGTTGTGATGCCTTGTTGTATTTGCACATATCGAGCATATTGTGTGTATGATTGAAATGCTTGGTATGTGTGGGATCGACTATCTAGTTGTTTATCTTTAGTAGCCTCTCTTACGGAAATGTCTCCTAGTGTCTCCACGAGCCATGGTAGCTTGCTCTGCTCCGGAACACTTAGGCTGGCGGCATGTGTCCTTCTTCGTTCTGTATACATCCCGGGAAATGTCACGCATTGAGTACCGGAGTCTGTTAGCCCGCTTCAGCCCGGTTTATCGAGTCTGCTAGCCCAAAGCTACAGCCCGGAACTTACTTGCTGTTGACCGACACGTTCGATCTTTGGGTCATGGATGCTGTCCTGTAAGTCTGTGCCACTTTGGGTTTACGACTAGTCATGTCAGCCGGGCTCCTTTTCATATGGATGCTAGCGACACTATCATATACGTGTGCCAAAAGGCGCAAACGGTCCCGGGCCAAGGTAAGGTGGCACCCGTTGGGATACCGTGCGTGAGGCCGCAAAGTGATATGATTTGTTACAGGCTAGATCGATGTGACATTGAGTCGGGGTCCTGACACAAGGGTCTTGCCGGGTGGCCCGGCAAGGGTCTTGCCCTGGCGCGCTAGCGTCCCCGGCAAGGATCTTGCCGGGGGTCTTGTGGGTTTCTTCGGCGGTGATCTTGATGAGGATTGTTACCCTCCAACCATCACCTGATCTTGAGCATTCAATGTCTTCACAAAGATCTGCATGCCACCATGGAGGTGCCTCCCGAGCCCTGGTAAAATGCGGTTGCTGACATGGGAGGCCGTGGGTTCAAAGGTGGGTTGCTCCACTGGTGTAGGCGAGTTGCCCCGGCAAGGGGCTTGCCGAGGCTGCGGAGGCTGCCGCCGGCAAGGGTCTTGCCAGGGAAACCTTCTTCGCCCATCTACACTTTGTGGCCTTGGTCCTTGTCGTTGCTTTGTTTGGTTTGTGCCTTCGGCTTCTCTCCGGCTTCCCTTCCTTGCCCTGTTATGTGTGGCCGTGGCGGGTGGCTCTAACTGCCCGTGCACAAGTAAAGGGGTCAAAAGCAGGGCCCCTACTTTTGTACACCGACATGGGGTTTATATCATATTGTTTGAGTTTATCCCTCTACATCATGTCAACTTGCCTCATGCGTTACTCTGTTCTTAGGAACTTAATACTCTAGATGCATGCTGGATAGCGGTCGATGTGTGGAGTAATAGTAGTAGATGCAGGCAGGGGTCGGTCTACTTGTCGTGGACGTGATGCCTATATACATGATCATGCTTAGATAATCTCATAACTATGCACTTTTCTATCAATTGCTCGACAGTAATTTGTTCACACACCGTAATATTTATGCTATCTTGAGAGAAGCCACTAGTGAAACCTATGGCCCCTGGGTTTATCTTTCATCATATAAGTTTCCGATCTACTTTATTTTGCAATCTTTACTTTCCAATCTATATCATAAAATATTACGGTGGGTGAACAAATTATTTATCTTATCTTATTATCTCTTTCATATCTCACTTTCGCAAGTGGCCATGAAGGGATTGACAACCCCTTTATCGCGTTGGTTGCCAGGTTCTTGTTTGTTTGTGTAGGTACGAGGGACATGTGAGGAGCCTCCTACTGGATTGATACCTTGGTTCTCAAAAACTGAGGGAAATACTTACGCTACTTTGCTGCATCATCCTTTCCTCTTCAAGGGAAAACCAACGCAGTGCTCAAGAGGTAGAAAGAAGGATTTCTGGCGCCGTTGCCGGGGAGGCTTACACCAAGTCAAGTCAAGATTCGACCTCCCGCAAACATGCGATTTCAGGCGCCGTTGCTGGGGAGGTCTTCGCTCAAGTCAAGACATACCAAGTACCCATCACAAACTCATCTCCCTCGCATTATATTATTTGCCATTTGCCACTCATTTTCCTCTCCCTCACTTCACCCTTGCCGTTTTATTCGCCCTCTCTTTTCCGTTCGCCTCTTTTCGCTTGCCTCTTGTGTGCTTGTGTGTTGGATTGCTTGTCACGATGGCTCAAGATAATACTAAATTGTGTGACTTTTCCAATACCAACAATAATGATTTCCTTAGCACTCCGATTGCTCCTCTTAATGATGCCGAATCTTGTTAAATCATTGCTGCTTTGTTGAATCTTGTTATGAAAGATCAATTATCCGGCCTTCCTAGTGAAGATGCCGCTACCCATCTAAACAACTTTGTTGATTTTTGTGATATGCAAAAGAAGAAAGACATGGATAATGATATTGTTAAATTGAAGTTATTTCTGTTTTCACTTAGAGATCGTGCTAAAACTTGGTTTTCGTCTTTGCCTAAAAATAGTATTGATTCATGGAATAAGTGCAAAGATGCTTTTATCTCTAAGTATTTTCCTCCCGCTAAGATCATCTCTCTTAGAAACGATATTATGAATTTTAAGCAACTAGATCATGAGCATGTTGCACAATCTTGGGAGAGGATGAAATTAATGATTCGCAATTGCCCTACACATGGTTTGAATTTGTGGATGATCATACAAAAAATTTATGCCGGATTGAATTTTGCTTCTAGAAATCTTTTAGATTCGGCCGCGGGAGGCAGTTTTATGGAAATCACTTTAGGAGAAGCTACTAAACTACTAGATAATATTATGGTTAATTATTCTCAATGGCACACCGAAAGATCTACTAGTAAGAAAGTTCATGCGATAGAAGAGATTAATGTTTTGAGTGGAAAGATGGATGAACTTATGAAATTGTTTGCTAATAAGATTGCTCCTATTGATCCCAATGATATGCCTTTGTCTACCTTGATTGAGAATAATAATGAATCTATGGATGTGAATTTTGTTGGTAGGAATAATTTTGGTAACAACGCGTAAAGAGGAAATATTAATCCTAGGCCGTTCCCTAGTAATTCCTCTAATAATTATGGTAATTCCTACAACAACTCTTACGGAAATTTTAATAAGATGCCCTCTGATTTTGAGAATAGTGTTAAACAGTTTATGGTCTCTCAAAAGAATTTCAATGCTTTGCTTGAAGAAAAATTGCTATGATGAATTGGCTAGGAACATTGACAGAATTTCTCTTGATGTTGATTCTTTGAAACTTAGATCTATTCCACCTAAGTATAATATCAATGAGTCTCTCAAAGCCATGAGAATTTCCATTGGTGAGTGCAAAGAAAGAACTGGTAGGATGAATGCTAAGAAAGATTTTATAAGAGCGTGTTCTTCTAGTTTCCATGAAAATAAAGATTAAGATCTAAAAGTGATTGATGTGTCCCCTATTAAATCTTTGTTTTGCAATATGAATCTTGATAATGATGGGACTGGAGAGGAGTCAACTTTAGTTCAAAGGCGTCCCAATGATTCGGAGTTCTTACATCTTGATGCTAAATTTGCTAAAAGTTGGATTGGAGAGGTCATAACTTTACGTAGCATTGAACCCACTATTTTGGATTTTAAGGAATTTAATTATGATAATTGTTCTTTAATAGATTGTATTTCCTTGTTGCAATCCGTGTTGAATTCTCTTCATGCTTATAGTCAAAATAAAGCTTTTACCAAAGATATAGTTGATGCTTTGATGCAATCCTATGAAGAAAAACTTGATTTGGAAGTTTCTATCCCTAGAAAACTTTATGATGAGTGGGAACCTACTATTATAATTAAAATTAAAGATCAGGAATGCTATGCTTTGTGTGATTTGGGTGCTAGTGTTTCCACGATTCCAAAAACTTTATGTGATGTGCTACGTTTCCGTGAATTTGATGATTGCTCTTTAAACTTGCACCTTGCGGATTCCACTATTAAGAAACATATGGGAAGGATTAATGATGTTCTTATTGTTGCAAATAGGAATTATGTGCCCGTAGATTTTATCGTTCTTGATATAGATTGCAATCTTTCATGTCCTATTATTCTTGGTAGACCTTTCCTTAGAAGGATTGGTGCAATTATTGATATGAAGGAAGGAAATATTAGATTCCAATTTCCATTAAGGAAAGGCATGGAACATTTTCCAAGAAAGAAAATCAAATTACCTTATGAATCGATTATGCGAGCCACTTATGAATTGAATACCAAAGAGGGCAATACTTAGATCTATTCTCGCTTTTATGCCTAGCTAGGGGCGTTAAACGATAGTGCTTGTTGGGATGCAAACCAATTTAATTTTTGTTCCATGCTTTTTTGCTTATGTTTAGTAATAAATAAATCATCTAGCTTCTGTTTAGATGTGTCTTTATTTTTTAATTAGTGTTTGTGCCAAGTAGAACCTATAGGACAACCTACGGTGATAGTTAATTTGATTCTGCTGAAAAATAGAAACTTTTGCGCACACGACAATAATTTTAATAAATCACAAAAACTCTTGCGCACACGACAAATTGCCTAGTACTTCCTATTTTGGTAGGAATTTTAGAGTTCCAGAAGTATTTGAAGTTACCGATTGCTACAAACTGTTCTGTTTTTGACAGATTCTGTTTTTCGTGTGTTATTTGCTTATTTTGATGAATCTATGGCTAGTATCGGGGGGGGGGGAGTATGAACCATAGAGAAGTTAGAATACAGTAGGTTTATCACCAATATAAATAAATAATGAATTCATTACAGTACCTTAAGTAGTGGTTTTTCTTTCTTGCACTAACGGAGCTTATGAGATTTCCTGTTGAGTTTTGTGTTGTGAAGTTTTCAAGTTTTGGGTAAAGATTTGATGGACTATGGAATAAGGAGTGGCAAGAGCCGAAGATTGGGCATGCCCATCGACCCCCAAGATAATTCAAGGACAACCAAAAGCCTAAGCTTGGGGATGCCCCGGAAGGCATCCCCTCTTTCGTCTTCGTCTATCGGTAACTTTACTTGGAGCTATATTTTTATTCGCCACATGATATGTGTTTTGCTTGGAGCGTCCTGTATGATATGAGTCTTTGCTTTTTAGTTTACCACAATCATCCTTGCTGTACACACCTGTTGGGTGAGACACAACATGATTCGGAATTTATTAGAATACTCTATGTGCTTCACTTATATCTTTTGAGCTAGATAATTTTGCTCTAGTGCTTCACTTATATCCTTTTAGAGCACGGCGGTGGTTTTATTTTGTAGAAATTATTGATCTCACATGCTTCACTGATATTATTTTGAGAGTCTTTTAGAACAGCATGATATTTACTATGGTTATAAAATTGGTCCTAGAATGATGGGCATCCAAGTTGGGTATAATTAAAACTATCATAGGAAGTGAATTGGATGCTATGATCAATTTGATGCTTGACATTTGTTTTGAGATATAGAGGTGGTTATATTAGAGTAATGCTAGTTGGGTAATTATGAAATTGAGACATAATTGTGTTGAACTTGGCAAGTCCCATAGCATGCACGTATGGTAAAAGTTGTGTAACAAATTTGTAGCATGGGGTGCTCTTTTGATTGCCTTCCTTATGAGTGGAGGTCGGGATCGCATGATGGTTAACTCCTACCAACCCTTCCCCTAGGAGCATGCGTAGTAGTACTTTGCTTCAAGAGCTAATAAACTTTTGCAATAAGTATATGAGTTCTTTATGACTAATGTGAGTCCATGGGTTATACGCACTCTTACCCTTCCATCATTGCTAGCCTCTTCGGTACTGTGCATTGCCCTTTCTCACCTTGAGAGTTGGTGCAAACTTCGCCGGTGCATCCAAACCCCGTGATATGATAAGCTCTATCACACATAAACCTCCTTATATCTTCTTCAAAACAGCCACCATACCTACCTATTATGGCATTTGCATAGCCATCCCGAGATATATTGCCATGCAACTTTCCACCATTCCGTTCATCATGACACGTTTCATCATTGTCATATTGCTTTTGCATGGTCATGTAGTTGACATTGTATTTGTGGCAAAGCCACCTTCAAAAATTTTCGTACATGTCACTCTTGATTCATTGCATATCCCGGTACACCGCCGGAGGCATTCATATAGTCATATTTTGTTCTAGTATCGAGTTATAATTCATGATTTGTAAATAAATAGAAGTGTGATGATCATCATTATTAGAGCATTGTCCCCTAAAAAAAGAGGCCAAATAAAAAAAGAAAGGCCAAAAAAGAGAAAGGCCAAATAAAAAAGGCCCAAAAAAGGGGGGACAATGTTACTATCTTGTTCCACACTAGTGCTTCAAAGTATCACCATGTTCTTCATATAGAGTCTCCTATGTTGTCACTTTCATATACTAGTGGGAATTTTTCATTATAGAACTTGGCTTGTATATTCCAACTATGAGCTTCCTCAAAATGCCCTAGGTCTTCGTGAGCAAGCAAGTTGGATGCACACCCACTTAGTTTCTTTTGTTGAGCTTTCATACATTTATAGCTCTAGTGCATCTGTTGCATGGCAATCCCTACTCCTCATGTTGACATCAATTGATGGCATCTCCATAGCCTGTTGATTAGCCTCGTCAACGTAAGACTTTCTCCTTTTTTTTGTCTTCTCAACACAACCTCAATCATCATATTCTATTCCACCCATAGTGCTATATCCATGGCTTACGCTCATGTATTGCGTGAGAGTGAAAAAAGCTGAAGCGCCTTAAAAAGCATGAATCAATTGCTTCGCTGAAACCGGGGTTGTGCATGATGGGAGTATTTTGTGTGACAAAAATGAAACCTAGCCTAACTATATGATTTTGTAGGGATAAACTTTCTTTAGCAAGGTTATTTTGAGAAGACAAGATTACTTGTTAGTATGCTTGAAGTATTACTATTTTTATGTCAATATGAACTTTTATCTTGAATCATTTCTGAACATTCATGCCACAATAAAGGAAATTACATTGAAAAATATGCTAGGTAGCATTCCACATCAAAAATTCTATTTTTATCATTTACCTACTCGAGGATGAGCAGGAATTAAGCTTGGGGATTCTTGATACGTCTCCAATGTATCTATAATTTTTTATTGCCATATGCTATTATATTACCCGTTTTGGATGTTTATGGGCTTTACTTTACACTTTTATATCATATTTGGGACTAACCTACTAACCAGAGGCCTGGCCCGAATTGCTGTTTTTTGTGTGCATATTTCAGTGTTTCGAAGAAAAGGAATATGGAACGGAGTCCAAACGGAATGAAACCTTCGGGAGCGATCTTTTTGGAACAAACGCAATCTAGGACACTTGGAGTGGATGTGAAGAAGTAGCCGAGGCGGCCACGAGGGTGCCAGGCGCGCCCCCCACCCTTGTGGGCACCTCGTGGCTCCCCTGAACGACCTCCTTCGCCTATATATACCTCCATACCAAGAAAACATCGAGGAGCACCACGAAAACCTATTTCCACCGCAGCAACCTTCTGTACCCGTGAGATCCCATCTTGGAGCCTTTTCCGGCGCTCCGCCGGAGGTGGAATCAATCACGGAGGTCTTCTACATCATCGCCAAGGCCTCTCCGATAAGTTGTGAGTAGTTTACCACAGACCTTCGGGTCCATAGTTATTAGCTAGATGGCTTCTTCTCTCTCTTTGAATCTCAATACAAAGTTCTTCTCGATCTTCTTGGAGATCTATTCGATGTAACTCTTTTTATGGTGTGTTTGTCGAGATCTGATGAATTATGGATTTATGATCAAGTTTATATATGAGAAATATTTGAATCTCCTCTGAATTCTTTTATGTATGATTTGTTATCTTTGCAAGTCTCTTTGAATTATTAGTTTGGTTTGGCCTACTAGATTGATCTTTCTTGCCATGGGAGAAGTGCTTAGCTTTGGGTTCAATCTTGCGGTGTCCTTTCCCAGTGACATCAGGGGTAGCAAGGCACGTATTGTATTCTTGCCATCGAGGATAAAAAGAGGGGGTTTATATCATATTGCTTGAGTTTATCCCTCTACATCATGTCATCTTGCCTAATGTGTTACTTTATTCTTATGAACTTAATACTCTAGATGCATGCTGGATAGCGGTCGATGTGTGGAGTAACAGTAGTAGATGCAGGCAGGAGTCGGTCTACTTGTCGCGGATGTGATGCCTATATACTTGATCATGCCTAGATAATCTCATAACTATGCACTTTTCTATCAATTGCTCGACAGTAATTTGTTCACCCACCGTAATACTTATGCTATCTTGAGAGAAGCCATTAGTGAAACCTATGGCCCCCGGGTCTATCTTTCATCATATAAGTTTCTGATCTACTTTATTTTGCAATCTTTACTTTCCAATCTATATTTCTTATCTTATTATGTCTTTCAGATCTCACTTTCTCAAGTGGTCGTGAAGGGATTGACAACCCCTTTATCGTGTTGGTTGCGAGATTCTTGTTTGTTTGTGTTGGTACGATGGACTTGTGAGGAGCCTCCTACTGGATTTATACAGTGGTTCTCAAAAACTTAGGGAAATACTTACGCTACTTTGCTACATCACCCTTTCCTCTTCAAGGGAAAACCAACGCAGTGCTCAAGAGGTAGCAGCCCCCGCATCCTCTTCCCGCGGTTTCCTGAACCTTTTTTGGTGCCCAGCTCCACCATTTTTCTCCCAACACTATCACGTACCTCGCTGCGTATGTTTCTGTATGTGAAAACTTCTTGGGTTGTCGACCGCACTAGGGTCTATTCAAACACATCTTTACATGTTGTTCCCAATCAGTGAAGAAAGCGAATCCGACTGACGAGAGGATGCACGTCATCCAAATGTGCGGGGGTTTAGGGATTCAGATGAGGGTTAGGAGTACATTTCCCCCTATGACTTCCCTAGCCGGTTAGGGGATCGCAGTCGACCAAGTTCTACTGCCAAGATATTTCGACCCCTGGTCAGTCGATCGGTCTTCCTCCCTTCACCATGGATCGGGTCCGCCAATCCTCTTCATTGACCGAGACTTCAACAGAAAAAGTAGAGGTGTCCATGCTAGTCGAGCGGGTAGTCCAATTGGTCTGTGACGGTGTGACTGGCATGGATTTGTTGGAGGTGTTTCTTAGTCGACGCATCCGGCACCTCAAAGCTCGCGATCATCCAATGTGGATGTACTCGGGCACCAATGACACCACTCGGGTCCACCCAGAGGAGGTCACCGATGAGACTGTGGCACAGTGGCTGAAGAGCATTACTGAAAACAAAGATAACCCCAGGGGTTCCATAAGAGTTGCACCATTCGATGCTGAAAATGAGCCAGACAAGGTCGGATCCTTGTTACCGAGTGTCTTTTCATTCTGATTTGCAACTATCTTTGAATCTGATTGATGCTTCTTTAACTTCTTGCCTTGCAGATTTATACCAAGATGTACTCGATGCCAAACGGGGAGCAAGTCCAGGAGGGAGCGGAGAGCATGGACGAGAGTGCTGACTAGTACTCCCCCGACGATGATGATGAGGAGGAGAGTGATGAGTCAGATGATGGTGAAGAGTTCGACACACCACTTCGCACAGAACGCCGATCCAAATAGTCTCACGACCCTGCATGTAGGCGTAACAAGGCAGCTCCTCTAAGTGCACAAGTGCAGAAACGCACTCGGACTTTGTCTCCGAAGCCGTCTGAAAAGGTCGCCAAGCAGCCCAATGTTGCCCCCTCAAAGCCTCGGAAGACCTTGCTAAGATCAAGATGGACGTTCCCGTTGCTTCTGCGTAAGTGTTTTGTCTTTCTCTATGTTACCGTCGACTCACTCATCAGCTTGACCAAGTGAGTTCTGAATCTTTTAGTGATGTGACTTCTGGGACCTCCATGGACGTTGACAAGGCTCAAGACGATGAGGAAACTAAAGACGCGACCACTTCCAAAGCGGGTACAATTCTACCATCTCGTGCTTATTTTGTTGGTTGAGCTGTCGGTCGACTGAACTCTTAAGGTCGAGTCTTGTGCAGCACCACAGGATGTCATTGAACTTCCAGACGACGACGACGAAGTGCCCTAGAAGGTGATGGTAAGGAAGGGTAGGACTTCGAGCAGGAGAGCGCCTGCCAGCCAGGTGCCTCAGTCGATATCAGCGCCGGAAACAGTGATTCAACAATTCAGAGATCCAATTCGGGCCTCTGTTTCTTTTGGCAATCTTGTCGAATGTCCTTCACCATCGATTGCTCAAGTCCTTGCTCCGTCCGTGCAACTCCATGCTTTAGATCCTTTTGCAGCTCCGACTGTTCCACCAACTCCGCTCTTTGTCACCCATCATGTCCCAGAGGACCCGGTGAGTGCTGCTAAGGAAGCTATGCGCCAAGCAAGTTTTGTGATGGATCAAATGAAGGCGGTGCACGAGGCCACCAAGGCTGCCTACGATGCGAGCTCTGCTATTCAGACCAATCTCAAGGTGAGTTGATTTCCGACTGAACAGAAACTGTTGCTTTATTATCCATAAAATGTCCGTGGATGAGCATTTTGGAACCTTTTATGTGCGTCTATCATGAGTCTGTATTTTATATCCATTCACCCACTGGGTGCTTTAACTTTGCTGAATAGTTCTTCCACTTGAGTCGACCAATTCGTGTCAAGTGTATCTTTCAACCAATGGGGGCACGGAGAGTGCACCCACTAGGTGTAGTCCCCGAGACCGCCGTCGAATGTTTGATTCGTCGGGGGTTTTATTAAATGTTTCTTTATGGTTCTTCCACTCGGTCGAGATAGATCGTGCCGAGTGGGATCCAGACCAGTGGAGGCATGCTGAGTGCACCCACTGGGTGTAGTCCCTGAGACCGTGGTCGACTATGGGCAGTCGGCAGGGGTCTGAGAGAGATTTTTTTACTCATGCTAGGCAGACCATGTCGAGTGGGAAATTGGATCAGTGGGGGCACGCCAAGTGCACCCACTGGGTGTAGTCCCCGAGACTACTGTTGAATGTTTGATTCGGTAGTAGTCTTAGAACACTTTTTGTTGCGGTTTTGCTATGATTGACCTTTGTTTCTGTTGACTGATGTGTCTTATTTGTTAACTGCAGAAATCTTGTGAGCCCGGGGCCCAGTTTGCTGAATTGGAGAAGAAGCAGATTAGTCTCAACCTCGATCTGGAGCTGGCCAAGAAGAATCTTTAGAAAGCCAAGGATGATGCAGCTGCTATGGGAGGTAATAACTCATCGACTGTCCTCCTTATAATTTTTCCCTTTTAATCTTTTGAACCGACCGATTCCACTCAAACAGATGTGCATAGGGAAAACCATCAACTCCAAGCTCATCTGAAGAATAGTATTTCTTTAGTCAAAATGAAGTAGGCTCTGGAGCAGAAGGACCTTGACCATGCCGCGGCGCAGAGAGAGGCGTGAGAGAAAACTGAACTTGCCGACAAGAAACTGGCTTCAGTCAGCAAGTTGGAGGAGGAAAACGCCCAGTTGAAGACTACCATCAGCGAGGCCAACAAAGAAGTCGTGCAGCTGAAGAAGGACAAGGAGGCCCTGTCTGACCATGTTGGAGATCTCACTCGAAAGAGGGGTGAACTGGAGGCTTATCTGGGAGGACTCAGGAAGAAGATGTTCCTGAAGCTTGAAGGTATCCGACTGACTTGGCGCTATTGACTCATCATATAACTGCCGACTCACTATTTTTCCGCGTGTACAGAATTCTGTCAAGACTTCGAGGAAGAGACTGGGCAGATCGAGACGGATCTAGACCCCATAAACTCCCCCGTCAAGGACGAAGCTGCGATGAACGTGTTGTGACTGGAGTCTCGCCTTGCCAATGCTATGGATTATCTTGCTCGCCTGAAAGTAGCGGTGTCACGGATTAACACGGAGCTCTGGCCCCGAGTGGAGTTCCAGAATGATCTCGAGTCCTTGATGACTCGACTCAAAGAAATCCCTAGTCGAGTGCAAGAGTGGAAGAAGTTGTCTGCTTGTTGTGGCGCTGATGTGGCTCTGTCCCTGGTTTGAGTCCATTGCAAGGAGGTCAAAGAAGATAAGTTGGCGGCTGTCAAGGTTGCCAACACCAAGAAGCTCCAATTACAGTCCTTCATGGAGATCTTCATCGACGCTGCCTCTCGTATTGCAGACGGCATCCACCTTGACAGCTTCGTCGAGCCAGCAAGCCCTCCTCCTGCCAAGTCAACAAACTTAATGCCTCTCCTTTATTTGCCTCGGAATGCCGAGTGATTTTGTAACTGTTAAACTCTTTCAGGCCTAATGCCTGAGTACTTTTGCTCATAGTTCTGAACTTTGCTGGGTTTATCTAAACTTGGTTTTTCCTTAAATATGGTCGCTTTGTCTTCACCACTTTTAATCTTCTAACTCTGAGTGGAGCTTGATTTCCCACTCGGAATAGCCATTGTATTTGTGACGTAGCTCTGCCGACGTGCTCGATTGGCACCTCGTCGTCCTTGGGGATCAGGATGCAGAGGATGTTGTACTTGTGATGCAGCTCCGACGACGTGCTCGATTGGCACCTCGTCGTCCTTGCGGATCAGGATGGAGCGGATGTTGTACTTGTGACGCAACTCAGAGAATCTTTGTAACTTAGGCGAGTACGGGGTCGCAGCTAAGCCTCCGAGTGAGAGGGTTGCTCTTCACTCGGAGTGGTTTTTAAACTTAGGTGAGTACGCGGTCGCAGCTAAGCCCCCGAGTGGGAGGATTGCTATCCACTCGGAGCGGTTTTTTAACTTAGGCGAGTATGGGGTCGCGGCTAAGCCTGCTCTCCACTCGGAGTGGTTTTTTAACTTAGGCAAGTACGGAGTCACAACTAAGCCCCTGAGTGGGAGGATTGCTCTCCACTCGCAATAGTTTTTTTAACTTAGGCGAGGACGGGGTCGCAGCTAAGCCCCCGAGTGGGAGGATTGCTATCCACTCGGAGTGGTTTTTTAACTTAGGCGAGTACGGGGTCGCGGCTAAGCTCCCGAGTGGGAGGATTGCTCTCCACTCGGAGTGGGTTTTTAACTTAGGCGAGTACGGGATCGCAGCTAAGCTCCCGAGTGGGAGGATTGTCTCTGCTCGGATTGGTTGTTTAACTTAGGCGAGTACGGGGTCGCAGCTAAGCCCCCGAGTGGGCGGATTGCTCTCCACTCAGAATAGTTTTTTAACTTAGGCGAATCAGGTTCACGACTAAGCCTCCGAGTGAGAGGGTTTCTCTTCACTCGGAGTGGTTTTGAAACTTAGGCAAATCAGGTTCGCGGTAAGCCTCCGAGTGAGAGGGTTGCTCTTCACTCGGAGTGGTTTTGAAACTTAGGCGAATCAGGTTCGCGGCTAGGCCCCCGAGTGAGAGGGTTGCACTTCACTCGAAGTGGTTTTGAAACTTAGGCGAATCAGGTTCGTGGCTCAGCCACCCACTGGGGGATTTGAACACATGTGTTTACGGGGAAACAATCATTAAGGCACTGCAAAAATCTTGTCTTTGATAAGCAAACTCAAGGATTCTTATTACAACTCATCGATCCGAGTGGTTTAGGTATAGAAACGGCGGAGCAGCTCCACATTCCATGAGCGTGGCTCGTCTTCTTTCTTGGCTATGTTGTAGAGGTGACACGCCCCATTGTGGAGCACCTTGGTGATGATGAAGGGACCTTGCCAGGCTGGAGCGAGCTTGTGAGGTCGTTTCTGATGCACTCGGAGCACAAGGTCTCCTTCTTGGAATGCTCGACCTCTGACATTACGGGCATGGAATCGACCCAGGTCTTGTTGATAGATGGTCGACCGGACCAGAGCCATCTCACGTTCCTCTTCCAGGAGATCAACTACATCTTGGCGTGCCTGTTCTACTTTAGCTTCTGAGAAGAGTTCCACTCGGGGAGCGTTGTGCAGCAAGTCACTTGGAGGCACAACTTCAGCACCATACACCATGAAGAAAGGTGTTCGGTCAGTCGACCGGTTCAGATTTGTTCTCAGTCCCCATAAGACGGATGCAAACTCAGTCACCCAGGCTCGAGCAGCATGCTTGAGGTCGCGCATCAGTCGGGGTTTCAGTCCTTGAAGGATCAAACCATTCACCCTTTGTGCTTGCCCATTCGACTGCGGGTGCGCAATAGATGTGTAGTCGACCCGAGTGCCTTGGGAAGCAAAAAATGCCCTGAACTCATCAGAATCAAAGTTGGAGCCGTTATCTGTGATAATGTTGTGAGGGATTCCATATTTGAATATCAACTCCTTGATGAAACTTATGGCAGTGCTTGAATCCAGGTTCTTGATAGGCTTGGCTTCGATCCATTTGGTGAATTTTTCGACTGCCACGAGAAAATGAGTGAAACCACTTCTACCGGTCTTGAAGGGTCCAACCATATCCAACCCCCAGACTGCGAATGGCCAGACGAGTGGAATAATCTTCAAGGCAGATGCAGGCTTGTGAGACATGTTGGAGTAGAACTGGCAGCCTGTGCACTTGTCGACTATATCTTTTGCCATCTCATTTGCACGCGGCCAATAGAATCCTAGTCGGTATGCTTTGGCCACGATTGTCTGTGAGGACGCATAGTGACCACAGGTCCCCGAGTGGATCTCATTTAAAATCACTCGACCTTTTTTGGGGAGATGCAACGCTGAGCCACTCCTGTGACACTTTCCCTATAAAGTTGCCCTCTTATCACGGTAAAAGCTTTGGATCGACGGACGATCTGGCGGCCCTCATCTTCATCTTCTGGGAGTTCCTGCCTGAGCAGGTATGCGATATATGGCACCATCCAGTCAGGCGTGATCATTAAAACTTCCATGACCAAGTCGACTACAGTTGGGACTTCAATCTCAATCGGATTGGTTGAACCTATTGGTTGTGGGGGCTCTTCCTTGAAGGGATCTTCTTGCACTGATAGGGTGTGGCGATGCTCGAAGAACACATTACCGGGGATAGGCTTCTGAGTGGAACCTATCTTCGCCAGATCATCAGCAGCTTCATTCTTGATTCGGGGTATGTGGTGGAGCTCTAACCCCTCAAACTTCTTCTATAGCTTTCTTAATGCATTGCAATAACCGGTCATTGCTGGACTCCTGATGTCCCACTCCTTTATTACTTGATTGACCACCAAGTCTGAGTTGCTGTAGACCATCAAGCATCAGACGCCGAGTGAAATGGCCATACGTAACCCATACAAAAGTGCCTCATACTTAGCTTCATTGTTTGAAGAATCAAAGTGAATATTGAGGACATAGCTGAGCTTGTCACCTCTTGGGTATACCAAAACCACTCCTGCACCAGAGCCATTTTACATCTTGGACCCATCAAAGAACATAGTCCAATGCTCCGAGAGAATCTGAGCCGGTTGCTACTGTTCAATCCACTCTACGAGGAAATCTGCTATTGCTTGGGACTTGATGGCTTTCTTTGCCTCAAACTTGATATCCAACGGAAGGAGTTCAACCGCCTACTTTTCCACTCGACCAGTTGCATCCCTATTGTTCAGAATTTCTGATAATGAAGCGTCGCTGACGACTGAAACCGAGTGGTCTGAGAAGTAGTGTGCAACTTTCTTCGTGGTTAAGTAAATTCTATAAACAAGCTTTTGATAATGAGGATATCTCTGCTTGGATGGAGTCAAGACTTCAGAAATATAATACACAGGGCGCTGAACTTTGTAGGCTTTGCCTTCTTCTTCCTGCTCGACCTTGAGCACTGTGCTGACAACTTGTCCAGTGGCTGCAGTGTAAAGCAGTAAAGTCTCTTTGCTGATTGGAGCGGCAAGCACCAGCTGGGTGGAAAGCAGGGCTTTGAGCTGTTCAAACGCTGCTTTAGCTTCATCATTCCACTGAAACTTGTCAGACTTCTTCATCAGTTGGTAAAGAGGTAATGCCTTCTCACGGAGGCGTGAGATGAATCAACTCAATGCAGCCAAACAACCAGTAAGCTTCTGAACATCGTGCACACGCACAGGATGTTTCATTCGGAGGATTGTGCCAACCTTCTCTGGGTTTGCATCAATTCCTTGTTCAAAAACAAGGAAACCGAGTAACTTTCCACCTCGGACTCCGAATGTGCACTTTGACGGATTGAGCTTGATATCATATCTTCATAAATTAGCAAAGGTTTCAGCGAGGTTAGTCAGTAGGTCGGAACCTTTGCGTGACTTGACCTTGATGTCATCCATGTATGCTTCCACGTTCCGACTGATTTGAGTGTGCAGGCACTTCTGAATTATGCGCATGAACGTGGCACCAGCATTCTTGAGGCCAACGGGCATAATAACATAGCAAAAACACCCGAATGGGGTGATGAAAGATATTTTTATTTATTCGAGTCCATATAGTCGGATCAGATCGTACCCGGAATAAGATTCCAAAAAAGGACAAGCCCTCACACCCCGCAGTTGAGTCGACTATCTGGTCGATGCGGCACAGAGGGAAATGATCTTTAGGGCAGGCCCGATTGATATGCTTGAAATCGATACACATTCGAAGTGACTTATCTTTCTTGGGGACCATAACAACATTGGCGACCCACTCGGAGTGGTATATCTCGCGGATGAACTCAGCTGCCAGACACCGTGCCACCTCCTCGCCAATTTCCTTCCTCTTCTCCATGGCAGATTGTAGGATCGAAAGTATGTCTAGAGGGGGGGTGATTAGACAACTTGACCAAATAAAAACTTATCCTTTTCCCAATTTTAGTCTTTGACAGATTTTAGCTAACTTAGCACAAGTCAAGCAATCTTAACACAATTCAAGCAAGCATGCAAAGACTATATGAGCAGCGGAAAGTAAAGCATGCAACTTGCAAGAATGTAAAGGGAAGGGTTTGGAGAATTCAAACGCAATTGGAGACACAGATGTTTTTGTCGTGGTTCCGATAGGTGGTGCTATCGTACATTGTTGGTGTCAAAACCGGCGGATCTCGGGTAGGGGGTCCCGAACTGTGCGTCTAGGCGGATGGTAACAGGAGACAAGGGACACGATGTTTTTACCCAGGTTCGGGCCCTCTCGATGGAGGTAAAACCCTACTCCTGCTTGATTAATGTTATTCCTACTCTCGAGCCTGGTGAGAGCATGGTGTTCGTGTCTCACTTCCTTCGGGGTTGAGGCTTCCCGATGGACCCCTTCGTGAGGGGGCTCATGTTTTATTACGGGCTAGAATTCTACGACTTGGATCCGGAGTCCATCCTCCACATCTCAACGTTCATTGTCGTCTGCGAAGCCTTCCTCTGCATTACCCCTCACTTCGAATTGTGGCTCAAGACCTTCAAAGTGGAGCCGAAGATGATCAAGGGACGGCAGGCAGAGTGCGGAGGGGCTGTTATAAGCAAAAATGCTGACGCTCCATGGCCCGAGGGCTCTTTTCAAGAGGTGCTTGGTTTATGGCAACTGGAGTGGTTTTACATCACCGCTCCTGGGGCACCAAATGGGTGGCGCCACCGCCTTCCGCCTGGGTCCTCCACAGGTGGCGTCATGGGTCAACAAAGGGCTCGGCGGGGGCGTCCAGCGACGTTCCTCTCTTTGCAGGGCCGTTCGAGACCTCTAAGAGAGAGATCAATCTGGTCGTGAGTGGCGCAGGTCATGCTGATTCGGCGCTATACGCCCCTCGCGTCGCCCCCTCGCCTGTGGGAATTTAATCCAGAGGGACCACGAGCTCTCCGACATATCATGGGTGCGACGCCCATGGAGATGTATAAACTGTTCTTCGGATCACAAGAGATGTGTCCGGACATGACCGAGGACGCAGGTCTGAGATGCAATCGCCCGGATACTCAAGTAAGTAGTCTGCCCGGACACGCTATCCATACATTTATCATAAACTTGCCCTTTAAAGAGCTGTCCTTTGAACAGGAGTGGATAGCGAAAGCAAAACTAATAAGGTGTCCCGCCCCCCTCCCTAAGACCACGCCGGATCCTGTGTTAACCAAGATCTTTGGAGACTGCGCCTTTGGAAAAGGGCAAAGGGGGAACAGGAAACTCTGCCTCCGCCAAGGAGGCTTTCAAGAAAGGGGATCGAAATCCCTCCCTCGGGGAGAAGAGGACCGCTTGAGACCCGGAGGCCAAGGCCTCAAAGCGGGAAAGAAATCTTCACCAGAGGGTCTGCGCCGGGAAAACCCCGGCTGCACTATTTCCCCAAGGGAATCAGCCCTCAATGAGCCGTAAGTAGAAAGGGAGTTTTGTAATAAGGACATCCTATTTTTATTTCGAAGATAACGAGTTTTACCTTGTAGTTCGGATCTCAGCCCTTCTCATCAGAGCTCATCTTCGGGGGATCTTCGTCCGGAGATGATGGAGAACGAAACGCCTCCATCTGCCGTACCGTTACGCGGGGCGGACCACCCTGAGGTGTCGTCGCGGAGGGTTTCCCCGAGTCCGGCGGGGCCAGGAGGTCCGGCACCAACTAGTGTACGGTCGGAGGAGCTGAAGGATCTGCTCGGGCGAGCGTCTATCTCAGAAGATCACCGTGCGTTAATGGGTACGGTGATTGAAAGGATTTCATCCGCTGAGAGCGGATTGCATGAAGCCGTCAGACCTTTACTGGCGGGGTTTGAGGTACGCAAAAATGATATACCTTCTGACAGTTTTGCATATAGAATGCGCCCTATATAGATAGTTGCCCCTGAGGCTCGGTACATTGTCGAAAGTGACAGCGCGCCGAGGATCATAATCTCAGTTGTAAGATGTCGCCTGTCCTATATAGGTGGCGGAGCGTCCGGTGGCCAGCCAGACTGATCAATTTGCCGAACTGAAGCGGCAACTTGACGTGGCGGATGCGGACATCACGCTTATCAATAAGCGGCTTGAGCGAGTCTGGGTATGCAACTTCTCCGCGGATACCTGGTAAAGGAGCTTGACGCCCATGCCTTACAACATGTATGCTTTATGCATATGGTGCCGCTGCTATGGAGAACCTTCGGGCGGATTTAGCCCGAGTCAAGGAGCAAGCCAGAAAAATTGATGCGGCTGCCTTGAGGGCAGCCGAAGAGCTGAAAGCCGAATAGGCTGCTCACTGCTGAAGCAGGGAAGAAATGGCCGAGATGGTCCGAAGGTTGAAGAATGCTACCGACCGCTGCGAGTTTCTTGAAAAAGGACGTCGAGCAGAGCAAGAGGGCCTAAAGAAGGCCACCGTCGAAGCCAAGGATGCCCGCTCCGCGATGAGAGCTATAAAGGAGGAGCTACGTCGAGACGGGGATATCGCGGCTGGAAAGCCCTTTCTGCTGCGGAGGAAGTTCATGGATCCGAAGTATGCTCAGTTGGGCCAGCTGTGGGGTGCGGAGGATGCTTATCTGGGTTTGGCGGCAAGTGCCGCAGACGCAGTCGCACACTTTCGAGTCCAAAAGGATCACAGAATGGAAGAGCTTTTTTGGTCGCAGTTCCATAGTCCAGAGCGTCCGCTTCCATTGACCGATCGTTTGGCCGAATGGGCTAAGCTGAATAGGTTGTCTGGACTTGCCATGAAGGATGTCGTGACTCATTTGTGGCCAAGCAGGCCCAAGCCGAAGAGTTATTTTGGCTTGGTGCAGCAGTTCCTTGGTGCGGTGCCGCATATCGATGCCATGAAGCGGTCAGCATGCATAGAGGGTGCGCGGATGGCTCTTGCCCGTGTCAAGACTCACTGGGCGGAGATGAAGGCCACCGATGTTGCATCCCAGGATTCGGACAGAAGTCGAGTACCTGCCGAGCACTATTTTGAGGAAGTCCTGCAGGGCGCTCGTTTAATAGAGACGCAGTGCTCGAAGGATATTATGTTCTAATGACATGTATGATTTGTGAAACGATGTTTCAATATAATATAAGGGCTTTTATACTTGTGCGTTCAAGTATTAAAATACCTCCTGTGCGGCCGTTTAATGTATATGTGTATGTAACCTGAAAGATGGCAGTCTTCGGCTTCAGCCCCCACGCACATAGTGCGGGGGTGTTTGCAAAAAAAGCGCGTTTTCACACTTACAACATATTGGTCCTGTGAAGGAGGTGATAGCGTAGCAAACTAGGCAACCGGACTATAATGCTTTATCACTTTCACTTAGCCATAGGAGTTCGATGGTGGGGCTACTATATAGCCCCTAGGGGCACCGTGCTCTCCGAATTGAAGCGGCGTATGTGCTGACCGAAGCGGTCCTTCGTTAATCGGAGAATTCTAAACATTCCGGTGGGTCATCGAGTGGTTGACCAGTCTCACGCTATATCATGATAGTCAGTTTTCGGCTTTCTCTACTGAGGTGCTCGCTAGGCCGAACCGGGGCACAATCGCAGTAGTTCTCCTGGTGTCGCGTTAGCCGATAGAACGGAATGTAAGGCAGCAAAACACAGGAGCCGGGCAAACCCAACATTTGACCAAAGACATGATTCGGAGCTGATGCATATAAGGCCTAACTCGAGACGCCGAACACTCCCTAAGGTATTCTGTCTTTATGAAAACGGGCAGAACAATGCTCTAAGCCCCTAGTGTCCAGGTACGCGCAAAAATTTCTGACACGGCCGATGCAAAACGCCAGCCTCCTCCTCGGTTATAGCAAGAAACCGGGGGATGTGTAACAACAAGAGACAGTAAAAAAAAGGTTTACGCAGGGTCTTAATCTGAAAAGAATCCTTGCAACGGGTCCCTGCTGCACGTCTGCGCCTGTGTATCCGTTGTGCTGTATCCTGGAAGGGTATAGCACGGCGTTCATCTGTAAAAGAGAGGAACTTAGTTTGAGAAAAAACATCGTGCGAAAAATGTACATTATATTAAATAAACAGAGTACGATTAGAAAAGCGAATAAAATTGAGCTTTATTGTCTATTGTTGTACATGCATGCAGCCCCTTGTAAGGGGGTACGCGGCTAGTAAGCCCCTTGTTTATTTATACCGGACTCGCCTAACCGTGTCCGTGGTCTGAATGACCTGCTTAGGTGCCTTTGATCAGCAAAGCCGGATTAGTGTGTGGTTGTCAAGACAGTCTCACGTTCTTCCGTATTCGAGGAACACTCGAAGTTTCCCTTTAATGAGATGATGCCACGTGGACCGGGCATTTTAAGTGTAAGAGATGCATAATGCGGTATTGCGTTAAAGTGGGCGAAAGCTTCACGTCCCAATAGTGCTTGATAGCAACTTTTAAATGGGGTGATATGGAAGATTAACTTTTCGCGACGGAAGTTGTCGGATGAGCCGAACACAACTTCTAGTAGTAGAGAGCCCGTACAATGGGCATATTGGCCTGGCATCACTCCTTTAAAGGAAGTGTTGCTATGGCGAATTTTGGTTGGGTCTATCCCCATTCTGCGGATTGTGTCTTGATATAGCAGGTTTAGATCACTGCCGCCGTCCATTAGGACTTGTGTAAATTGTAGTCCATCGATTATAGGATCTAATATCAAAGCAGTCCATCCTGCGTTCCGGATACTTTCGGAGTAATCCTGATGGTCGAAGGTGATTGGTTTTGACATCCAGTGTCGGGACTCCGCTGGGGTGGACCGTGCGGCACGTATTTCAATGGGCTCCGCTCTATTTTTCCCTGTTGTCACTTGAAGTGAGTTTACTGTTTTGACCTCTTGTGGGAAATTCTTTTGTTTTCCGGTGCTCTGCTTGTGGGGTTCATCATCGTCCTCACTTGGTGTGTCGAGCCCCTTGTGTTCGGCGTTAAGTCGGCCGGCCTGTTTGAAGACCCAACAATCTCTGTGGGTATGGTTTGCAGGCTTCCCTGGGGTACTGTGGATTTGGCATATCTTGTCCAAGATTTTGTTTAGGTTCGACAGCTCGTCGCCGTTGTCCTTAAGAGGCAGTTTTTTGTTGTTCTGGCAAGAGCTTTTGAATCCGGGGTTGACTGCCGTGCTCTTCGGACTGTTTCCCTTGGTCCGGCGCTGGTTCTTGCTGCGTCGTGGTTTTCCATTTCCATCCCTGGCCTCGGATGTACTTGGTTCGCTGGTGCTGCATCTTGCCAGCCAGCTATCCTCTCCCGCGCAAAAGCGGGTCATGAGGCTTGTTAGTGCGGCCATTGTTCTCGGCTTTTCTTGGCCAAGGTGTTTGGCGAGCCATTCGTCTCGGACGTTGTGTTTGAAAGCTGCTAAGGCTTCGGCGTCCGGACAGTCGACTATTTGGTTCCTTTTGGTGAGGAACCTGTTCCAGAATTTGGGGGATGACTCTCTGGGCTGTTGAGCTATGTGACTTAAATCATCTGCATCCGGAGGGCGGACATAAGTCCCCTGAAAATTTGCCCGAAACGCATCCTCGAGCTCTTCCCAACTTCCAATGGTATTTTCCGGGAGGCTTTTGAGCCAATGTCGGGCTGGCCCTTTGAGCTTGAGGGGTAAGTATTTTATGGCGTGGACGTCATCTCCTCTAGCCATGTGTATGTGCGGATGTAATCCTCAATCCAGACTCGAGTCATTTGTTCCGTCGTATGCCTCTATGTTTACGGGCTTGAATCCGCTGGAAATTCATGATCCGGCACCTCATCGGTGAAACATAGGGGTGTCTGGCGCCCATACTGGGTGTGCCGTGATGTTGAATACTCGGCGTGTTGCATTGCTTTCTAGAGCTTGCTTTCTTGGCCCATAGATAGACGTGGTGGGCCATCCTTTTAGTCTTGGATCCTTATGCGGATCGCGTGCGGTGCGTCTTGATGCCACTTGCCGCTCTATGTTTGCCATGTGGTCATCTATCCAACTGGGCGGCCTCTTTGTTCTTTGATTGTGGGGGCTCTACGGCCTCCTCGTCAAATTCGGGCAGTAGTTTGCGCTTCAGGTAGCTCTTTGTTTGGCGACTATCAATGTATTTGTCTGCGGTGTTGAGTACTTTGCTCCATCTCATTCTGAGTGCGTCTTCTGCTGTTTTGAGCTTCCGCTTCTGCTTCTTCAGACTACGTGCAGTGGCGACGAGCCTTTTGTGGAGGTTCTTCTGCTAACGGTGTGTCCGGCGTGAGATCGTCCGGACTGTTATCTTCGCCGGGGACGGATTGTTTATCCAAGTTATCCTGTTCGGATGGTTGCTCGAGGGCATGTTCGTCATCCACCGGATCGCCCTGCTCTATGGCTGGGTCTGTATGGGTGTTGTCTTTGTCGAGGCGGGACTTTGAGCGGCGCTTACGTTGCCGTTTTGACTGCTTTTCGAGGGAATTATCCTTCGCAGCGTCCCATTGTTCCTCGTTATCGCTTCCTTTGGGTGTATCCACCATATATACATCGTGAGTTGAGGTGGCCTTCCAGTACCCTGTGCGCTGGTTCTTGGTCGTCTCCGTCATCGTCGTCCATACCGTCGATGTCTTCAGAGTCAAAGTCGAGCATGTCGGTTAAATCATCGACAGTGGCTACAAAGTGGGTGGTGGGTGGGCGTTGAATTTCTTCGTCGTCCGTGTCCCAACCTTCCTGACCATAGTCTGGCCAGGGCTCTCCTGATAAAGAGAGAGACTTTAGCGAGTTCAGGATGTCGCCAAAGGGCGAGTGCTGAAAGATGTTCGCGGCAATGAACTCCATAACAGGCGCCCAACCAGGTTCGATTGGCAGGGGCGTGGAAGGTTCAGAGTCCGGAGAGGAGTCCGGCACCTTGGAGTCACGAGCTTTGCAAAGGACAGGGTTGGTATTCGGCTCTATCGCCGTAGAGGTAGCAGCCTCCGAGGCGGTGTCGAGCCACCCGTCCTCGATCGGCGCAGTTGGCTCCGAGCTAGGGGTCGGAGCGGACACTTGTGCGGCCTCCAGGGCACTGTCCGGCAGCAGAGCTAGATCATGCCCATCGTGACAGTGCGGCGTGCTTGACTGTGGCTCGAACCCGTCGAAGATCAAGTCTCCGCGGACGTCGGCCGTATAGTTCAAACTTCCAAATCTGACCTGATGGCCAGGGGCGTAGCTTTCAATCTGCTCCGGATGGCCAAGTGAATTGGCTGCGCAGTAAAGCCGCCCGAATCTGAAGATCTGTCCGGGGAGAAAAGTCTCACCCTGGACCGCGTCGTTGTTGATACCATTGTACTTCCCAGGGCTCCTCTCAATGAAAGCACCAATGTTGGTGTCAAAACCGGCGGATCTCGGGTAGGGGGTCCCAAACTGTGCGTCTAGGCGGATGGTAACAGGAGACAAGGGACACGATGTTTTACCTGTGTTCGAGCCCTCTCGATGGAGGTAAAACCCTACTCTGCTTGATTAATATTGATGATATGGGTAGTACAAGAGTAGATCTACCACGAGATCAGAGAGGCTAAACCCTAGAAGCTAGCCTATGGTATGATTGTTTTTCGTCCTACGGACTAAAACCCTCCGGTTTATATAGACACCGGAGAGTTCTAGGGTTACACAGATTCGGTTACAATGGTAGGAGATCTACATATCCGTATTACCAAGCTTGCCTTCCACACCAAGGAAAGTCCCATCCGGACACGGGACGGAGTCTTCAATATTGTATCTTCATAGTCCAGGAGTCCGACCAACGGTGATAGTTCGGCTATCCGGACACCCCCTAATCCGGGACTCCCTCAGTCTTCATCATCAGAATCTAAGGTTCTCTTCTTTCTGGCCCTCGTGGCTGCCTTGGGTAAGTTGTTGGGTGTGCTCCTGCTACCCTCATCATAGCTGCTAGATGGACTAGAGCCCTCACTCACCTAAACCTGCTCCTCTGTCTTGTTCTGACTATCACTCTGATCACACATATTGCAAACACTGACAGTAGACCCTGTGAATAGATATAGATGAGGTAGAATAGATGAGCATCACAAAATACAGAGGTTTTTGCAAAAGAAAATGAGTCAAAAACTTAGTTTTAGTTTTCCACAGAAAGCATTTCGGATCTACCGATTTGTAAACTCGGTGATACTGAAGCAGCTTTTGGAACCTAAACTAGTGAACTCAGTCAGACCAAGTCACAGTTCGGTGGCACCGAGACTGCTAGGGTTTCACAAAGTCCTGAACTCGGTCACACCGATTTGCAATTCTCGGTCAGACCGAGAATTACATGTGCAATGGCCTTAGATTTAATCGGTGGTACCGAGTTCTACAACTCGGTTGGTCCGAGATGGTTTCATGAAACCTAACCTAAACTTTCAATTCCCTCTAATCTACGGAGTGTTTTCGGTGGATAAGATGATCTCAATCGTGGCAAGATTAATGGCAACACAATGTGCTAGAGATTTGGAGTTAGAAATAGCACAAAGACCAAGTCCATACCCTAGTTCGGCGATGGACTTGCTACGGCGGCAACGGCGGAGTCGATTCCCGTTGACGGCGGCGGAGACCAGCGGTGAGAGGCAGCTGGCGACGAGGAGGACGATCCGGAGACCTAGGGAGGCAGAGCAGGCTGACCGCGGGCGAAAGAGTTCGGAGAAATTTCCAAAATTTGACCCGTGGATATATATAGGCTGACCCTGTCGGTGTGACCGAGTGGAACAACTCGGTGGCACCGAGATGCATAACTGCGATTCTGACAACTTCGGTGTGACCGAAAAGTTCAAATCGGTTGCACCGAGATTGAAAACCTAGATCAACTTAGTGATCTCGGTATGACCAAAATGGAAGAATCGGTCAGACTGAAATGCACAAAGAAGTTTTGGGGGTTTAAGTCTATGACGAATCGGGGACTCCGAGTGCTCCTCACACAGAGTGGTTCAAATCTGACTTGATCAAATTTTGTGATGTAGCATGAATAGAGTTTGAGACAAGAAAAGCATAGATATGTAGAGAAGATTCTTAGGCGTTCTTGTCCATCCACTTGGCAAAAGAAAAGAAACCAATCAATCAAAACAACAAGTGGATGTCCTCTAATGAGTAAAATATGCAACCAACATGCTCACACAATAAAATGGCAAATGAAATATGTGGCAAAGCATGCACAACCAATTCTAGCATCTATCAAGCAATTGGGGATGACTAGGTCATCTATATATTGGGGATGACTAGGTCATCTAGGAGTCAAATGATAACATTTGATCATAGGTCACACTCATTGTTTAAGCACAAGTGGGGTTACCACTTTTACATAATGCATTGTTGTATACACACCATTAGAGTTGCTTTGACTCAATTCTTAGAGTAAAGCTCCCCCTGGATGTGAGATCCCCCCTTAAGAGGGATGAACTAACCTTGGGTTTTGTCGATGATGATTTCATGTAGGTGTTGAAGATGTGGATGCTCAATGTTGATGTAGATCATTTGGAGCAATCCCTTGGAGTGAGTTGCACTTTCAATACCTACACGGGTTAGTCCCACAAGGAACAAACAAGGATATCCATAGACATAGAGTGATGCACACACAAGATGATGTCTATGAAAGCATTAGGTTACCTTGTCCCTTGTCTTACCAACAAGATGGTTTGTGACTCCTTGAACTAGTGCAAGATGTGGAAGTTGATTACACTTGTTATTACCAAAATGACATCAGTGAAATATGTTGGCGGAGTCACCCTCAAGAACTCTCTAGTTCTTCTTCTTCGGGATCCACATCATCTTGATGGGAATCCTTGGAGTTGTAGTCGTACTTGATGAAGTAGAACTTGATGTAGTCTTGGGAACCCACTTGACCAAGGCCTTAGGAGCTTCTTCAAATGCATCAACCTCCTCTTGAAGCTTGTCCTTGCCTTTTTGCTTGTGCTCTTGTGGTGGAAGATCATCTTGAGCTTGTGTCCCTTTGAAGGAAGTAGGATAATACTTCTCTTGTTGAGGAACAAACTTCGTCTTGGGGTATTGACCTTCTTCCCACTCAACTCCATTGGCATTGAACTTTCGTTCAAAACCAACACCTTGGTTCTTCCGGTGCCTTCCTTGCTTGCATACAATTTCCTCGAATTGCTTACTCCCAGCAAGGCTCTTGTAAACACCTTTCTCTATAATTCCCTTCAATAAGCTATTTTCTTGCTCAAGTGTAACTTGGCTAAGAGAATCATTAGTGGAATCAAGAGATCTACTTTAAGCAACAACATTGGATTTGGCATGATTATTGTTACTACTAGAGGAAGAATCCTTCTTGTTCTTGTTACTAGAGTTGACTTGAGGCATGTAAGTAGATAAGAGTAAATGCTTGGCAATGTAATAAGAACTTTTCTTACGAAGATCATAATTGATTGCCTTTAAGAAATCATGCTCTTGCTCAAGGTTGAGCTTTTCAAAGCGTAACTTCTCATGAGTCCTTAAAAGTTCTCGATGATCTTCTAAGATAGTTTCATGAGCTAACTTAAGAGTGTTTAGTTCTTTAGTTAGAAGCTCAATCTTCTCCTTATCATTTTCATTCGTTTTATCCTGATTAGCATGATTAATTGACGTTTCATCATAGTATTCATCACTATAGTTGTCAACAAGTAAATCATCATTACCTAACAAGTCATCTTCATCACTATTGAAATCAACATACTCGGGGTGTGATACCTTTGGGCCTTTAGCCATGAAGCATCTTCCAAGTCCTTCATTTGGTGAATCAAATATGTCGTAGGAGTTTGTTGACACAAGTGCTAGACAGGCAACACCTTCATCTTGAGTATATTCGGAGTCGGAGTGATAGCTTCTCTCAGAGTGATTGTCGGAGTCGGAGCCGGATACCCATTCACCAACATGAGCTTGATGTCTTTGTTTTGTGTAGCTCCTTGATAACTTGTCCTTCCTTTCCGAATCCTTGCTTCTCCGGGATGTTCTTCGCTCATAACGATCATCTCTACTCCTCCTCTCTCTTGGTGGTGATTCTTCTCTTCTACTTCTCCTCTTAGGTGATTTTTCTCTTCTTTTATAGGGAGCCGTACACTCATTGGAATAGTGTTTGGGTCTTCCACAATTCTAGCAATTACGCTCTCGACTAGAAGATCTTTTGTCATTGTAGGACCTTGACTTGGAGCTTCTTTCTTTGCTTCTACTCTTGTAGAATTTGTTGAAGTTCTTCACCATTAGGCTCAAATCTTCATTGAAGGTTTGTTTCTCACTTGATGATGTGGGGGATTCACATGAGGCTTTGTAAGCACCACTTGACTTGTTGTGAAGTTCCTCCTTATTCTTGAGTGACATCTCATGAGCAACAATTCTTCCAATGACTTCCATTGGCTTGAGATCTTTGTAATTTGGCATCATTTGGATCAATGTGCACACGGTATCATATTTTCCGTCCAAAGCTCTTAGGATCTTCTTGATGATGAATTTGTCGGTCATCTCTTCACTTCCTAAGCCAGCAATCTCATTTGTGATAAGAGCAAGCCTAGAGTACATTTCAGCGACACCTTCACCATCCTTCATTTGAACTTGTCAAGCTAACTTTGAAGCACATCCAACTTGGATTCCTTGACGGTGTCAGTACCTTCGTGCATATCAATCAAAGTATCCCAAATTTCCTTTGCATTCTCAAGACGACTGATTTTGTTGAATTCTTCAGGGCACAATCCGTTGAAGAGGATACCACAAGCTTGAGCATTTTATTGCAGCATCTTCAACTCTTTCGCGCTAGCTTCACGGTTCGGTTCTCTCCCATCAAAGAATTCACCTTATAAGCCAATACACACAATAGCCCAAATGGCGGGGTTATGTCCAAGAATATGCATTTTCATCTTATACTTCCAACTAGCAAAATTAGTACCATCAAAGTAAGGACCTCTACGGTGATAATTTCCCTCGCTAGAGGCCATACTCTCCTAGGTTGTGAAACCAAGGCTATGACCACCAAAAGCTATGGAAATCAAAGCAAATGGATACCAAAGCTCTGATACCAGTTGTAGGATCAAAAGTATGTCTAGAGGGGGGGTGATTAGACTACTTGACCAAATAAAAACTTATCCTTTTCCCAATTTTAGTCTTTGGCAGATTTTAGCTAACTTAGCACAATTCAAGCAATCTTAACACAATTCAAGCAAGCATGCAAAGAGTATATGAGCAGCGGAAAGTAAAGCATGCAACTTGCAAGAATGTAATGGGAAGGGTTTGGAGAATTCAAACGCAATTGGAGACACAAATGTTTTTGTCGTGGTTCCGATAGGTGGTGCTATCGTACATCCACATTGATGGAGACTTCAACCCATGAAGGGTAACGGTTGCGCAAGTCCACAGAGGGCTCCACCCACGAAGGGTCCACGAAGAAGCAACCTTGTGTATCCCACCATGGCCGTCGCCCACGAAGGACTTGCCTCACTAGCGGTACATCTTCACGAAGTAGGCGATCTCCTTGCCCTTACAAACTCCTTGGTTCAACTCCACAATCTTGTCGGAGGCTCCCAAGTGACACCTAGCCAATCTAGGAGACACCACTCTCCAAGAAGTAACAAAAGGTGTGTTCATGATGAACTCCTTGCTCTTGTGCTTCAAATGATAGTCTCCCCAACACTCAACTCTCTCTCACAGGATTTGGATTTGGTGGAAAAAAGATTTGAGTGGAAAGCAACTTGGGGAAGGCTAGAGATCAAGAATGGAATATCTTGGCCTCAACACAAGTGTAGGTGGTTCTCTCTCAGAAAATGCAAGTTGGAAGTGTAGGTTCGTTTTGATGGCTCTCTCCATGAATGAAGAGGAGGTGGAGGGGTATATATAGCCTCCACACAAAATCTAACCGTTACACACAACTTGCCAAACTCAGTGGGACCAAATTGAAGAACTCGGTCGGACCAATTTAGCAAATCTAGATATGGTTAGGGTTAGGGCATAACATAATCTTGGTGAGACCGATTACACAAAGTCGGTGGGACCGATTTTGGTAATAAGCTAACCAGAGAGTTGGTCAGGTAAACTCGGTAGGACATGTTCGCTCATTTTGGTGAGACCAAAATGTTATGAAAAGGAAACAGAGAGTTTACATTGCAATCTTGATGGGACCGATCGCTCATCTCGGTGGTACCGAAACGTTACGAATGGAAACAGAGAGATTACAATCCCATCTCGGTGAGACCGAGATCCCTATCGGTGAGACCGATTTGCCTAGGGTTTGTGGCAGTGGCTATGACATCTGAACTTGGTGGCGTCGGATAGAAAGAATCGATGGGGCCGAGTTTGACTTTTGGTTTGGGTCATATGTGGATGTGAGAAAGTAGTTGAGGGCTTTGGAGCATATCACTAAGCACTTTGAGCAAGTAAGCCATTAAGCAACACCTCATCCCTCCTTGATAGTATTGGCTTTTCCTATAGACTCAATGTGATCTTTGATCACTAAAATATAAAATGTAGAGTCTTGAGCTTCGAGCTTGAGCCAATCCTTTTGTCCTTAGTATTTTGAGAGGTCCAATTTTCTCATCCATGCCATGCCAATCACTGAGCTTTCCTGAAATATTTAACTTGAAGTAGCATTAGCTCAATGAGCTATATGTTGTTAGGAATTACCAAAACCACCTAGGGATAGTTGCACTTTCACGGACCGACAGAGATGCCCTTTAACGGGTTTTGCTTTCGGGTCGACTCGCAAACGGTGCTCAGCCAGTCCCTGGGTACACCCGGCATGTCTGATGGTTTCCATGTGAAGATGTCCCAGTTCTCACGGAGGAACTGGATGAGTGCTACTTCCTATTTGCTGTCGAGCGTTGTTGAGATATGAGTCGGAGCAGCATTGGGATCGGTCGGGCGAATGTGAACTGGTTTTGTTTCACCAGGCGACTGAAATGCAGACTCTAAAGCAGGCCTCTTGGCATGCAACAAATCACTCGGATCTGCATTCTTCTGGTACTCTTGCATTTCTACTGCTTCCATCTGTTCATCAACGATCTTTGAGCCCTCTGGAGGCAATCTTCTGCCCTTTCCTGATTTCCAGTGACTGTAATCACACCTCTGGGGCCAGACATCTTCAACTTGAGGTACACATAACACAGTCGAGCCATGAAACGAGCATAAGCAGGCTTGCCTAGAATAGCATGATAGGCACTGTCAAAATCCACCACCTCAAACGTCAACTTTTCCTTGCGGTAATTCTTTGAATCACCGGAAACCACATCAAGAGTGATCTGACCGAGTGAATCAGCTTTCTTTCCTAGGATGACACCGTGGAATCTCATGTTGCTTTTGCTGAGATTGGACATCGTAATGCCCATCCCTCGGAGGGCCTCGGCATACAGTATATTCAAACCACTGCCACCATCCATCAAAACCTTGGTCAGTCGAGTGCCCCCAACAACTGGGTTGACCACCAATGCTTGCCACCCAGGGGTAGCAACGTGCGCTGGGTGATCGGACTGGTCAAATGTAATGGTTTTTTTTGAACACTTCAAATACGTCGTCATTGTCGGAGCAACCATGTTTACTTCTCTGTTGATAACTTCCAGTCGACTTTTGCTCTCGAGGTCAGCAAAAATCACCAAAGTGGCATTAATGTTGGGGTAACCGCCATCTTCCTCTTTGTCCTCCTCCTTATCAGACTCTTTTTCCTTTTCACTGGGCTGGCCCTCTCAGAAACTCTGAATCAGGAGTCGACACTGTCGAGTGGTATGCTTGGGAAGAATCAAGTTTCCCTCTTCATCTGTTTTGGTGTGTATATGACACGGTAAATCAAGCACATCATTTCCCGCTTGATCTTTCACTTTTCTAGGGGTTCAATTTAGGCTTCCCCTTGAACTCCCCTTGATTCAAAACTGCTGCCTCAACAGGACCTGCAGCCTCAGCTTTGTATTTCTGCTTCCGACTGGAGTTTCCTCCTCCGTTGTCCTGGGTGACGGATTTGTTCTTGCCGCTCCGGAGTCGGTCTTCTTCTTCTCCGTTAGCATATTGAGTGGCTATCTCCATCATCCGACTCAGAGACATGTCCGCGGTCCGACCAAACTACAAGTTGAGCTCCCTGTACGGGACGCCTTCTTTAAAGGTGCAAACTGCTTGATGCTCTTATACATTATCCACTGTATGATGAAGGGTAGTCCATCTCTGGATATAATCTCTCAAAGTCTCATTCTGCTTCTGAACACAATGCTGCAATTCTGCCAAACCAGCGGGTCGCTTGCAGGTGCCCTCGAATGTTTTGGTAAACACTCGGGCTAACTCTTCCCAATTGAAAATGCTCCTAGGGGCCATCTGATTCAACCAAGCTCTGGCAGAACCCTCAAGCATCAAAGGGATGTGTTTCATGGCCACTTCATCATTGCCACCACCAATGTGCACTGCCACTCGGTAATCCTCCAGCCAAGTGTCGGGCTTTGACTCTCCGGTGAACTTACTTACACCCGTTGCCAACCTGAAGTTGTGAGGGATCTCAGCGGCTCGGATGGCTCTTCTGAAGCACTTGGGGTCGGAAACGTGCACTCTGCTTCCACTGGGTCGATCTCTATCCATCCATTCTATGTACGGTCTATTCCTGTCGACCAAACCTTGCATGAGGACTGCTCATGCATCGAACCCAGGTTCCCTAGGGTTGACTGGAACTTTGCGGTCATTACCATACGGGCGCCTGTCGTCATACCGCCGGGGCGCGTATGACCCGCCCCTCGAAGGGAGCGAAGGCACTCGACGGTGGTTGTCACGGGCATACTCTCGATCAAATTCTCCATGGGCCCTTCCCAGGTGCCGATCCCGATGGTGACCACGATCTTCACGTCGCAAAGGTGACCCAGGAGTGTGTGCTGACTGAACTGTGTCTGCCCTCACTGGCCTGCTGTGGATCTTGTTGCGCGACTGAGAAACGGCCGAGTTTTGTTCTCCCGCCACCCGGAGCAGCGCTCGGATCTACTCCAAGCCTCTTCCAGCCTCTGAACAGGACGGTTGAATAGATTCCGCTATACATGTAGCGGCTGTAAGATTCTAGATCGGAGTGCGGTATAGTTGGGGTTCAGGTGGAAGCAATTGTCATTGTCGTCAACTGGATTCGGGAATCAGTCGACGGGCGCGTTCGTCGAGAGAATGTTGAGGTTCTCCAGACGCGTGCGCTCGGCCAAAGTGGCCAGGCGCGCAGCCTCCAAGGCCCGAGCCTCGGAAGTCTCCCCTAGGATAGGGGTCTGGAGCGCCTCCACGTTGCGGTGGTGCAACTCTTCCCTCTGCTGCGAATTGAGAGGTTGGGGCTCGTATTCATCATGATCATACAACAGGCCATCACCATCGCTGTTGCCGCCGTTGCGGCAAAACCCGGGTGGGCTGCGACGAGAGTCGACCATGAGAACTTCCGTCGCGGGGTCGCTGCTCCCACGCTCAGAAAGAGTATCCGCGGAGCCAGATGACGGGTCGAATGGTCCGTAGAGAAATTCATCGGGCTTGATCGCCGTGACTTGAGGGGTGGCCGTCTGGCGGGCCACTACATGCTTTACCCACCACTTGAGCCATGACCGACTGGATCGCTTGCGGCGGCGTCCAGCGGAGTGAGCGAATGATGCAAGAACCGACCGATACGGGGTCGATGGCTGCCGCAGAAGGACGCCGCAGGTACTAGCGCGGAAGTGCGATGCCCCGCGGATCAGAAGATACTCAACATCAAGGGGGGCTTCTTGAAGCCAGGCGGAGTCATCGGTGACGAAAGTGAGCGCGCCGAGTCGGAACTCGCGGCCCACAACCAGACCACCGCTGGAAACCATGTTGATGGAGATCGGGAAAAATGCAACTTCACCGGAAGTTGCCAAGACGCTTTGCCCCACGGTGGGCGCCAACAGTCGTGGTACTAAGTCTGACACTAAGAGTAGGGGGTACGTATGAGGAGGCAAGGACCTAGCTACGGCGAGGTTGTACACACGTGTTTACAAGTTCAGGCCCCTCCCGGAGGAGGTAAAAGCCCTACGTCTCAGTGCCCTGAGGCGGTCGACTGGAATATGGTGTGTGTGTGTGTTACAGGGGGTGCGAATCCTTGTGCGAGAGGAGGGGGTGGCTTATATAGTGTGCGCCAGGACCCTAGCCATCCCCCGTTACAGGGTTCAGTGTACATTAAGACAGGGCATTACTGGTAACGCCAGCTATAAATACCTAATAATCTTTAATTCCATGGAGTGAATGCCTGACCGTTGCCATCCTGGGTGACTCTAGGTCTTCTGTACTCCAAGTGGTTTCTTGTATGGTCGGCTGACTTCATCTTGGTCGAATGGAATTGGGGTTTCCTAGTGATGTAATTGGTCGAGTGGATTGCAATCCAAGGTTACTTCAATCAGTATCTCTTGTTACACTTTGAATGTCCTTGATTCTAGGGTAGTGACCTTGGGTAGGGAGTTTAGGTTAGGCCTATGACCCTACCCTAGGTCTATGTCATCGTCAGCGCCCCCTGCCGTATTTGTCAAAGGGGGAAGGAAAGGGGAGGGAGAGGGAAGGAAGTGGGAATCCTGATCCACACTTACCTTTCCCTTCTCCCTTTTCCTTCTCCTCCTTAGGCAGGCCCATATGGGGGCGCACTAGCTCCTTGTGGCTGGTGGGTTTCCTCTCTTGGCCCATAAGGCCCATATCTTTTGCCAGGGGTGCCCGGAACACCTTCTGGAGACCTGATAAGAACCGGTACCCCCTGAAACACTTCTGGTGTCCGAATACCATCGCCCTATATATCAATCTTTACCTCTCGACCATTTTGAGACTCCTCGTCATGTCTGTGATATCATCAGGGACTCCGTACAACATTCGGTCACCAAATCACATAACTCATATAATACTATATCATCATTGAACGCTAAGCATGCAGACCCTGCGGGTTCGAGAACTATGTAGACGTGACCGAGACACCTCTCCGGTCAATAACTGATACATCCATTTTGCATCATGCTTTTATATCGATATTTATTGCATTATGGGCTGTTATTACACGTTTTGTCACAACACTTATGGCTATCCTATCTTATTTTACAAGGTTTACATGAACAGGGAGAATGCCGGCAGCTGGGATTCTGGGCTGGAAAAGGAGCAAATATTGGAGACCTATTCTGCGCAGCTCCAAAAGTCCTGAAACTATACGGAAGTCATTTTTTGAATTAATGATAAATATTCAATGGAAGAAATACCTGAGGGGGGCCACCCACCGTCCACGAGGGTGGGGGGCGCGCCCTACCCCCTGGGCGCGCCCCCTACCTCGTGGGCCACCTGGCAGCCCTCCGGTGCCCATCTTCTGCTATATGAAGTCTTCTACCCTGGAAAAATCATAAGCAAGCTCATGGGACGAAACTTTGTCGCCACGAAGCGAAACCAATCTAGGGCTCCAACGGAGCTGTTCTGCCGGGGAAACTTCCCTCTGGGAGGGGGAAATCATCATCGTCGTCATCACCAACGATCCTCTCATCGGGAGGGGGTCAATCTCCATCAACATCTTCACCAGCACCATCTCCTCTCGAACCCTAGTTCATCTGTTGTATCCAATCTTTGTACCAAAACCTTAGATTGGTACCTGTGGGTTGCTAGTAGTGTTGATTACTCCTTGTAGTTGATGCTAGTTGGTTTATTTGGTGGAAGATCATATGTTCAGATCCTTAATGCATACTAATACTCCTCTGATTATGAACATGAATATGCTTTATGAGTAGTTACGTTTGTTCCTAAGGACATGGGTGAAGTCTTGCTATTAGTAGTCAGGTGAATCTGGTATTCGTTCGATATTTTGATGACATGTATGTTGTCTCTCCTCTAGTGGTGTTATGTGAACGTCGACTACATGACACTTCACCATTGTTTGTGCCTAGATGAAGGCATTGGGAAGTAATAAGTAGATGATGGGTTGCTAGAGTGACAGAAGCTTAAACCCTAGTTTCTGCGTTGCTTCGTAAAGGGTTGATTTGGATCCACTTGTTTCATGCTATGGTTAGGTTTACCTTAATACTTCTTTTGTAGTTGCGGATGCTTGCAATAGGGGTTAATTTTAAGTGGGATGCTTGTCCAAGAAAGGGCAGTACCCAAGCACCGGTCCACCCACATATGAAATTATCAAAGTAACAAACGCGAATCATATGAGCATGATGAAAACTAGCTTCACGATAATTCCCATGTGTCCTCGGGAGCGCTTTTCTCATTATAACATCTTATCCAGGCTTGTCCTTTGCTACAAAAAGGATTGGACCACCTTGCTGCACCTTATTTACTTTCATTGCTTGTTACCCGTTACAAATTATCTTATCACAAAACTATCTGTTACCTACAATTTCAGTGCTTGCAGAGAATACCTTACTGAAAACCGCTTGTCATTTCCTTCTGCTCCTCGTTGGGTTCGACACTCTTACTTATCGAAAGGACTACGATAGATCCCTACACTTGTGGGTCATCAATAACCAATAGCGGAACCTGGAGGCCCATATTGGCATCTACCTATTCTACGAAGATCTTTATCGGTCAAACCGTTATGACAACATACGTAATTCCATTTGTCCATCGATATGTTACTTGCCCGAGATTTGATCGTCGGTATCTTCATACCTAGTTCAATCTCGTTACTAGCAAGTCTCTTTACTCGTTTGGTAATACATCACCTCGTGACTAACTCCTTAGTAGTTTGCTTGCAAGCTTCTGATGTGTATTACCGAGAGGGCCCAGAGATACCTCTCCGATACTCGGAGTGACAAATCCTAATCTCGGTCTATGCTAACTCAACAAAAACCTTCGAAGATACCTATAGAGCATCTTTATAATCACCTAGTTACGTTGTGACATTTGATAGCACATAAGGCATTCCTCCGGTATCCGGGAGTTGCATAATCTCATTGTCAAAGGAATATGTATTTGACATGAAGAAAGTAATAGCAATAAAATTGAACGATCATTATGCTACGCTAACTGATGGGTCTTGTCCATCACATCATTCTCCTAATGATGTCATACCGTTATCAAATGACAACTCATGTCCATGGTCAGGAAACCTTAACCATCTTTGATCAACGAGCTAGTCTAGTAGAGGCTTACTAGGGACACGTTTTTTATTTATGTATTCACACATGTATTATGGTTTTTGATCAATACATTTCTAGCATGAATAATAAACCTTTATCATGAATATGGAAATATGAAATAACAACTTTATTATTGCCTCTAGGGCATATTTCCTTCAAAAATTACGAAGCAAATTTTTTGCATACCATCTTATGGAACAAACATGATAAGATTCCATTAACCTATACCAAGCATCCTTAAGATTTTCTCCTTGTTTCTACTTAAGTAAAGAACTTGAAAATCTAGTGACAAAGGAGGGATAGTTGTGCTAGTCATAATGACAAGATAAACAAGACAAAAGGCAAACGGAAAATATTTTTGTGTTTTTGGAAAAATGTTTTAGAAGTGGGGGAGCTGAAAATGACAGGAAAATGGCAAATAAAGTAATTGCAAGGAGATGAGAGTTTGTGTGTAGGAATCTGATAGATGTTGATGATGTCTCCCCGGCAACGGCGCCAGAAATTCTTCCTGATTGCTTGTATCTACATTGGTAATTCCCCGAAGAGGACGGAATGATGCAACACAGCAACGGTAATTATTTCCCTTGGTTATGAATCCAAGGTTATAAATCCAGTAGGAGAACCAAGCAACACTATGCAAACAATACCTGCACACAAACAACAAAAACTTGCAACCCAAACGCGTAAGAAGGGTTGTCAGTCCCTCCTCGTTATTGAGATAGATTAAATTGTATGAGATTTGATAAATAGATCTAACTAAAACACAAAATAAAATAAAGAAAGAAAAAGTGCAGCAAGGTATTTTTGGTTTTAATATGATAGGAAATAGACCGGGGGCCGTAGATTTCACTAGAGGCTTCTCTCGAGAAAATAGCATATGGTGGGTAGACAAATTACTGTTGGGCAATTGATAGAAAAGCAAATAATTATGACGATATCCAAGGCAATGATCATGTATATAGGCATCACGTCCAAGATTAAAATACCGACTCTTGCCTGCATTTACAACTATTACTCCACACATCGACCGCTATCCAGCATGCATCTAGTATATTAAGTTCATGAAAAAATGGAGTAATGCAATAAGAACACTGACATGATATAGACAAGATCTATTCATCTAGGAATAGGTGCCAACTTGTTATCCTTAATAGCAATGATACATGCGTGTCATGTCTCTTTCTGTCACTGAGGTTGAGCACCGCAAGATCGAACCCATCACAAAGCACCACTTCCCATGGCAAAAAATCAATCTAGTTGGCCAAACCCAACCAAAGTTTCGGAGAAGAAATACGAGGCTATAAAGATCATGCATAAAAGAGTTCAGAAAAGACTCGAATAATATTCATGGATAGATCTGATCATAAACTCACAATTCATCAGATGCCAACAAACACACCGCAACAAGTCAATACATCAAATAGATCTCCAAGAACATCGAGGAGAACATTAAACTGAAGATCAAAAAGAGAGAAGAATCCATCTAGCTATTACCTACGATCCCGTAGGCCTGTGGTAAACTACTCACGCATCATTGGGGGGGCAACAAGGATGATGAAGAACCCCTCCATGATCGTTGCCCCCTCCTGTAGAGTGCTGGAAAAGGCCTCTAGATTGAATCTCATGGTTTTGGAACTTGCGGTGGCTCGAATTGTGTTTCGTCGACTCCCCTAGGGTTTTGTGATTTTAGAGTATTTATAGAGGTGGAGGTCGGTGGAGAAGCTTCTCATGGGCTCTCATACCCACCAGGGCGCACTTGGGTCTTCCTGCGCGCCCAGGTGCCTAGTGGGCCCCTCGGGCCTCCTCCTGTGCACTTATTTGTCTCCCTGGGTGTCTTCTGTCCAGAAAAAAATCTCCAAAAAATTTCGTGGCATTTGGACTTCATTTGGTATTGATATTCTGTAATGTAAAGAAAACAAGCAGAAAACAACAACAGGCACTGGGCACTATATCAATAGGGTAATCCCAAAAAATGATATAAAGTTGCTAGTCAATGAGTATAAAACATTCAAGATTGATCAAAAAATTTGGATACATTGGAGACATATCACTGCCTCACGGCAAGGGGGTAGGGACAGGGGATGGTCGGCGGCGACCTAGGCTTGTCGCCCCTCAAGTTGCCCAAGCAGGGTGACGAGTGGGTGGGAGGGGAGCCTCTCAGCACAAGTCGGTGCTGTAAATCAACACGTACAGTGGAACCTTCCTCATGGCCGAGGAGCCAAGCCCAGGGGTACCATGACTTCATCCCTGGTCTTGTACCAGAAACTTAAGATATTATGAATTTGATTTTACCATGTGCGAGTGTATGCCTTGATTTCATACTTCGTGTTGGCATGTACATATGATGGTTTTGAGTTGAATGTGAAAATTTATTTCTAAGTGACCACTCAATGCCCTAAATTATTTATATTGATTTTGCAAAATTCAAACCCTTGAGATTTTGTTGGGTCTCAATTCATATTGAAAAGTGAACCTTTATTTCATGGAAAGTGCATCATGTACTCTTTTGAAAGTGAGAAAAGTGCACTTTTTAGTAAAATAAAATTCAGTTTTCAGAATCAAATTTGGCTTAACAAAATCTGAGCCAGCTATGGCATAGACGAATCATTTTCTTATTTTCACTTAACGCGATTACAACATGGACGTACCATTTTCTTGTTTGCACCTACAAATATTGCAAGACAATTTACTCCCGTGAAAAAGTCATAATCAAAAATTGGGAATTCCATGCCTGGTATAGGCACGCAATTAAAGTTATTGATACCATATTTAAACTTAATAATCAAAACTAAGTGCTAATGATCTTAAGTATGAAAACACGGTAATGGACTACAATTGGTTCAATGGATGTCGGTGGAAATGACACCTATGGGATCACGGGAATCCCTACTATGGTTGCGGGGCGCGGGGTCGAGAGAAGAGCGGGATCAACAATCAGCACAAGCACACGGGTCGTTTACCCAGGTTTGGGCCACGAGGATGCGTAATACCCTAGTCCAGCTTTTGTGTCTATTTGAGTGTTCTTGGAGTTCTTGAGCTAGCTACCATGAGTATAACTTGTCCAAGGGTCTGAATCCTACTCCTAGATACCTCGGGCCTCCTTTTATAGTCAAGGGGATCGCCATAGTGGCGCATAGGAGGCCGCATCGGTGTACAGTGGCTTTATCGCTTAGCCATTACGGGACAAGACGCATTTAATGTGCCCCTTAGGTCTCCCTCTCACTTTATCGAGGACGGAAATCAGCCCCCGTCCCGTCCACCACCGCCCCACCTCGCTCCGACACGCGTCGAGGCCAGCGGTGCGCATGGTGCCATGTAGGCTGGCAAGCTGCTGAGGTGGCGCGGTGGTAGAGCCTTCACAAAGATTTGCAAGCCACCATGTAGGCATGCGCTGAGTTGGCCTCGGGACTGCGCATTGCCACACAGGTGCCCGCCTGGCTGGCTGGCTGGTTGGCTGCTGCATGGGAACGGCGGTGGGGCCTTGGCACGCGCGGGCTTAGCCGCGGCCTCGTTGACGTCCTCGGCAGGGGTCTTGCCGGGGACCCCGGCAAGGGTCTTGCCGTGGTGTTGCGATCGTCCCCAACAAGGATGTTGCCGAGGGTCTCGTCCTCTGGTACTCATCTGATATTGTGTGTTGACGATCTTTACAAAGATCTGCAGCCATCCTGGAGGCGCCTCCCGAGCCTTGGTCCCAACGTGGTTGGTGGTGTTGGAAAACCTTGGGCTCGAGGTTGGCGCGCTCCGTTGGGGTTGGGCAAGCTGTACTGGCAAGGTCGTTGCCGGGTCCGTGGAGGCCTCCCCAGCAAGGGTCTTGCCAGGGGAACCCACCACGCCCTCTTGCTCTTCGTGTCTCTATCTTGGCGTTGCTTTGACCACCTTGTGGCTTTGATTCCCCGCCCCTGCCCCGCTTAAGTGTGGCCACAGGCGTGGCTCTAACTGCCCGTGCACAGGTAAAGGGGTACAAAGTAGTGCCCTTACTTCTGTACACCGACAGGAGCCCCTGGGTCTGGGCCACACATAAGCGCAACACATTGTTAGGCCAGGCCCAAAATGGTGCACGGGCAGGCGGGGTTGATTTTATTTTGGTGATTTCTCCACCCGCTGCGCTTCCCCACGATCCGCGTTGAATGCGTGACGTGGGGATCGTGCGTGGGGGTGATCGAAGCATGCTTGCGTCATCTTGCGGTTAACAGTAAAGAGGCAGCTTGCGTGTCCCTTCGAGACCGCAGGGCCGCTGCTCATTTACTCTCCCCACATAGGAACCGTCGTTCCACGCGTCCCACTATGCCCGTTCCTTGCGTCACGTACGCTGCATGCACGGCACGGGGCAGGTGACAGGCGCGGTGGAATATGGGAAGACGCGCGTGCACGCGCGTCGATACTCATGCGTCTTTAATTGGGCGAGGAGGCCGGTCGACAGCCTCGCCTGCTGCCATCTTAATGAGCTGGGTTGGCTGAGAGGGGTGGCCAAGCCCTGACCCCACCTCTTTATAAGGAGGGGAGCGGGAGGGATGGCACCCCTCAACCCTTCGCCATTCGCCTCCCCCATATTTGCTTCTCCCTCCTTTCTACCATGGCGAGAGGACGTGCTGATGCTTCGACGATGGCGGCGAGGGTTTCCGCTCGACAATGCACCCCTCCTCCCCAAGAGACCGTGGCGGCGGAGCCGGCCGTGAGGGGAAGGGGGAGGGGGCGAGGCCGAGGTCGCCGTGGTGCTTGGGGAAGAGGAGGCCGGGGCGGCGCATCGGCCACGCCTCCGCCGGCGGTCCCTCCCCCAATGGTGGGCCACATCGGGGACCAGCCCCGCGAGTTCTTCATCAGGATGCGCCGGCCAGCGCATCGTCATCTTCATCTTCCTACTCCATTTGCTCGGGAGATGGAGCTCGACCCGCCGCAGGCGCTGAGGTTGCACATGAGGGGCTGCGGGAACAGCGGCACATGGGCCGACGTTGATTTCCCAGCCCCTCACGTCATGTATCTCCGCCGCGGATGGAAAACCTTTGCTCGCATCCACACCTTGACGGCGAGGCTCATCCTCTACTTCAAACTAATGGAGAATGGCCTCCTCTCTGTCAAGGTCTTTGGCAAGTTCGGGACTCGCCTGAAGTGCTGCGCGGAGAGCTCTTCCGATGACGAAGACTCTTCCTCGAGCGAGAGTGAAGAGGAGGACAGGGACAGCGGCGACAAGGGCAGTAGGCAGGAGGATGACTAGTCCGACTAGGCGTCAGACCCGCCATCCCCGGGCGGTGCCAGCAGCAGCAACATCTGCACTGGGCCCCTTCTCCCGGTGGAGCCGGCTCCTTGAACTTCTTGGGGTCGCCTCCTTGGGCGGCTGGCGTGGGAAGGCCGGAGAAGGCGAAGAAGGAGGGTGGCGGGCCGTCAAGTCAGAGTACGATGGCACCGACGCCTTCGTAGCGTATTAACGGACCGCCACCTCATCTTCCAGCTCTCCTCCTGGCACCATCATCACCAGCCCTCCCCTAGGTGGCCGCTGGCATGTTCTCTTGGCGCCTTCTGTTGCTCGTACCTCGCCTAGGCGCTCCTCCTGCCCTCTTGCCTTCGTGTTCTGTTTCCTGATGAGAGCGACAAGAAAGGGATTACGGGAACCTTATCTTTTTTTAAGCCTACAAGCCTTAGTTAGATTTAAAACTTGTAACCCCCTGCTTATGTTTACATTCCGTACAAACTGTACCTGTGTGGGGTGTATTAATGAAAAAGGGTGTTTGTCGGTTTCTTTGTGCGTGAGCAAAACCCATACCAAGGAACGAATCCTTGTTACTTTTAATGTAAACATTGTTGCTCGGCAACAGGCCTTCCCGCTCCCTTTCTTCATTCGACCATACTCGCGCTCTTGGCGGAGACAGGGGTGAAGTAGGGTTAAGCCCTACGCTTGCTTCCTTGCCACTGCGTCTACAACCAGACCCCGAACCAAGAAGTAATTCTCGGGTACGGGAAGGGGGAGCATGGTGACTTAGGAGTGAAACGAGGTTTCACATGTCCCAACCCACACGGAAATGTAAACAGGGGAAGGAAAAACATATCTGAATCTGCAGCCCCCGGCAGCCTCAGCTTGCCGGGAGCGGACCCTTGTATCTTCGGTCATCGGCAAGCTTGGCTTGCCGGGGCTGGGGCGCTGGCCCGTTCTTTTTTCCCCATCCATCTTGGCGGGAGTGCTCATGTTTCCTGCGAACCAGAGGAGATGGAAAAGAAACAGAGGGACGCAGACTCGATCTATGCTAGGGGTTAGTCGCCGCTAAGCACTATCAACCCTAACCGAGCGAGAGACTCAACCTAGCATGCATGCTATAACTTAGGGCGCCAGCGCTTTGTTTATTTATGCTCAGGGTCTACGCCTAGCTTTGTACAGAGGGTTGCATGCCTTGTCGGCAAGGCTTGTACAAAAGGTGGCTTGTCGGGTGGCCCGGTAGCCGTGCCTTATGGGTAAAACTTGCGAAGATGCTCGATGTTCCAGGAGTTGCTCACTGGAATGGCATCTTCGGTCTCCAGGCGGACTGCGTCAGACCTGGTGACACGTGTTACCCGGTAAGGGCCTTCCCACTTTGGCGTCAACTTGTTGGAATTCTTGGCCGACTGAACACGCTGAAGAACAAGGTCGCCTTCCTCAAAGCTTCGGGCATGAACCTTGCGGCTATGGTAGCAGCGCAAGGCTTGCTGGTAGCGTGCTGCTCTCACAGCTGCCCGAAGACGATCTTCCTCGAGGAGCGTCGCGTCATCTTGCTGCAATCGCTCTTGCTCAAGCTCATCATAAGCGAGCACTCAAGGTGACCCATATATGAGTTCCATGGGGAGAACTACTTCTGCCCTGTATACCAGGGCAAAGGATGTCTGGTCGGTGGCTCGATTTGGCGTCGTTCTGATCGACCAAAGAACCACTGGCAACTCATCAATCCAGTGCCTTCCGCTCTTGTGTAGCCTGTTAAAAGTCTTCGTCCTCAGGCCACGCAGCACTTCAGCATTTGCCCTCTCCGCTTGGCTGTTGCTTCGTGGGTGTGCCACGGAAGCAAAACAGACCTTGCTGCCGAGGTCTCCAATGTATTGCATGAAGGTGTGGCTTGTGAACTGCGTGCCATTGTCAGTGATGACTCTGTTCGGCACACCAAAGCGGCAAACTAGCCCCATAAAGAATTTGACGGCTGACTGTGCGGTCACCTGCCTCACTGCTTCCACTTCTTGCCACTTTGTGAACTTGTCGATTGCAACGTACAAGTACTCAAAACCCCCGATGGCGCGAGGAAAGGGCGCAGTATGTCGAGCCCACAGACCGAGAATGGCCGGGAGAGAGGGATTTTCTGCAAGGCTTGAGCTGGCTGATGAAGCTTCTTTGAATGGAATTGGCATGCTTCACACTTGGTTACTAGTGCCAACGCATCCTGGAGGGCAGTGGGCCAGAAGAATTTTGCCGGAAAGCCTTGCTGGCAAGGGCCCTCGAGCCTATGTGGGAGCCACATATGCCTCCATGTATCTCTGCCAACAGCTCCAGTCCTTCCTCCTAGGGGGTGCACTTCAATTTCACTCCATTTGTTCTTTTTTTGTAATAGAACGTTGTCAACGAACTGGTACAGAGCAGACCGGCGGGCTACTTTCTCTGCTTCTTCCTGCTCCTCAAGAAGCTCCCCTGTTTGGAGGAATCGGACGGTATGTTGCACCCATGCTGGAGCCTATGGCTCGCTGGCAAGGACCAAAGGCATTTCCTCTGCCGTGGGAACGGTCGCCTCCACGGCAAGGGCTTGGCGCCCCGCCGCGGTCGGTTATCACATGGCAGGCTTGGCGTCCACGGCAACATCTTTGCCGGCGGCTCCAGGGAGCTCGGTGGGGAAGTACTTGCTGGGGCCTGACTTCGTTCGGTTGTTCTGCTCTGTTGATGGTTCAATGGATGGTTGAGTTAACCAAAGCACAAAAGTACCTGGTTCCACAGGTACCTTGAGGGCAGCGCGCTTCGACAGGTAGTCGGGAATGTTGTTCTCCACTCGGGGGACATGCTCTACCTGTATACCATCAAAGTGCTCCTCCAGTTTCCTCACTTCATCTACGTAGGCTTCCATCAATGGGCTTTGATAATCCTTGTTGATTTGCCAAACGACAAGCTGTGAATCGCCCCTGACAATGAGCTTTTTGACCCCGAGGTTTGCCGCGATCCTGAGACCGGCAAGCAATCCCTCGTACTCAGCTGTGTTGTTCGGCGACATCTCCCTGGGAAAGTGCATCTGGATCACGTACTTGAGGTGCTCTCCAGTGGGTGCGACGAGCAGCACACCAGCACCAGCGCCTTGTAGCGAAAGAGCCCTGTCAAAGTACATAACTTAGTTACGACTTGTTTCCTTGCCGGGAAGAGTGGTCTCCTGGATCTCTTCGTCGGGCGTCGAGATCCATTCGGCAATGAACTCTGCCAAGACTCTGCTCTAAATTGTCGAGGTGCTTTTGAAATTCAAACCAAAACTTGACAGCTCCAAGGCCCATTCCACAATCCTTCCCGTTGCATCTGGGTTATGCAGTATCCGTTGCAACGGGAGGCGGGTGACGACAGTGATCTCGTGCACTTGGAAGTAATGACGCAGCTTCCTCAAGGCCATAAGGAGGCCGAAGAGCAATTTCTGCACACCGGAGTACCTCGACCTAGCCCCCTGCAAGAGGGAGCTGACGAAGTAAACCGGGTGTTGCATCTTCTTCTTCTTCTGCACCACTTCACCTAGTTGTGTGGGCCCTGTTGCACTGGTGTCAGATCTTGCCGGGGGGCTAGCCTTGCCGGGACCAGGCCTTGCCGGGGAGAGTTCTGGCTCGCCATCCGTCAACTCTGCCGTTGTCGTTGCCTCTTCATCGACCTCCCTCTCGCCACCAGTGCAGCGCTAACCACTTGATTCGTTGCCGCTAGATACAGCAGCAACGGTTCTTGTGGTTTGGGCACAACCAGTACTGGGCTGGAGGAGAGGTATTTCTTCAAATCTTGCAGCGCTGCCTCGGCCTCCAGGGTCCACTCCATTGGGCCCGCCTTCTTTAAGATCTTGAAAAAGGGAAGGGCACGCTCAGCGGACTTGGAGATGAATCTGCTCATGGCGGCAACGCAGCCAGTGAGCCGGCGCACATCCTTGATCCGCTTAGGTGCCTCAATCTTCTCGATGGCCTTGATCTTGTCTGGGTTCGCCTCAATCCCACGCTGCGACACAAAGAACCCGAGAAGCTTGCCAGACGGGACACCGAAGACACACTTCTCAGGGTTCAACTTGAGGTTGATCTTGCGCAAATTTGCAAATGTCTCTTCCAAATCTTGCACAAGTGTTGCCTTGTCCTTGGTTTTGACCACTATGTCATCCATATAAGCTTCCATATTTCTATGTATCTGGGGCTCAAAACCAATTTGGACTGCTCTTGCAAAGGTCGAGCCAGCACTCTTCAACCCGAAAGGCATCCGTAAAAAGCAATACGTACCACATGGGGTGATGAATGTTGTATTCTCCTCATCTACTCTTGTCATGAAAATTTGGTGGTAGCCTGAGTAGGCGTCAAGGAATGATAACAGGTCACACCCGGCCGTGGAGTCAACAATCTGGTCAATGCACGGCAACAGGAAAGGATCTTTCGGACAAGCCTTATTGATATTTGTGTAATCAATACACAACCTCCACTTCCCGTTTGCCTTGCGCACCACCACCGGATTGGACAACCACGTCGGATGGAGTACCCCTCTTACCAAGCCTGCCGCCTCTAGCTTCCTGATCTCTTCCGTGATGAACTCATGCCTCTCCAAAGCTTGCTCCCAGACCTTCTTCTGACGGGCCGCGCATGAGGACAGACAGCAAGATGGTGCTCAATCACATCCCTGGGAACACCGGGAACGTCAGATGCTTGCCACGCAAACACATCGACATTAGCCCGCAGGAAAGTGACAAGCTCGCCTTCCTATTTGTTGTTGAGGGTGGAGCTTATGGTGAAAGCCCCTCCTGTGTCGTCCTCTCTGACGGACACCTTCTTGGTCTCTGGTGGTGCAGCTCTGGACTTCTTGCTCTTGCCGGCAGAGCTCTCTAGCACGTCCTCGATGGGAGCACAACACTCTAGAGAGGTGCGCTTGCCGGAGTGGGTGCGAGAGATCTCGCCAGACTTCCCTACCCCCGGGCTTTGGCGGCAGGAGCAAGTGCCTTAGAAGCAGCTGCTGCAACTGCTTCCCGATAGAGTTGGTCGGCGCAGATCAGCGCATCCTTCTTGTCAGAGGGGACGGTGATGATGTTCATCGGCCCCGGCATCTTCAGCGTGTTGTAGGTGTAATGTGACGCCGCCATGAACTTGGCAAGTGTCGGGCGGCCGAGCATCCCGTTGTAAGGCAAGGGGATCTCGGCCACATCAAAGACAATCCTCTCCGTCCTGTAGTTCAGTTCTCCCCCAAACGTCACGGGCAGCATGACCTTACCCTTTGGCTGACTTCTCCCCGGATTGACCCCTTGAAATGTGCCCGTCTCTTCGAGGTCTCCATCAGGAATCTGCAGCCTTTTGACCATGATCGGAGAGATCAAGTTCAGACCGGCCCCGTCGTCAACTATCATCTTCGTCACACTGAGGTTGTGGATTGTTGGTGAAACCAATGACGGAAAACACCTGACCGCAGTTGTGCGATCAGGGTGGTCCTCGGTGTCAAAGATGATAGGCGTGTTGGACCACTTCAGTGGCTTCCGTGCATCGAGTGACGGCTCCACCACTATGATCTCACGTGCCCACTGCTTGAGTTGGCAGTGAGAGGTGTGCAGTGAGGCGCCACCATCGACGCACATGGCCTCTGTAGCTTTCTGAACTCGTGGTCGCCGAACTCGTCGTCCTCCTCTTGATCATCATCTTCCTGCTTCTTATCGCGGCCTAGGGCGGGCCTCTCTAGCTGGTTATCCTTGCCGCGGCGGCCTCCCTGGCCGCCATGCTTCTTGCCGGATCCTTCCACACCTTCCTGGCCTTTCTCCTTGTCCGGCCTCTGCTACCTCTTGAGAACTGCGTTGGTTTTCCCTTGAAGAGGAAAGGGTGATGCAGCAAAGTAGAGTAGGTATTTCCCTCAGTTTTTGAGAACCAAGGTATCAATCCAGTAGGAGGCTCCTCAAAATTCCCACGCACCTACACAAACAAACAAGAACCTCGCAACCAACGCAATAAAGGGGTTGTCAATCCCTTCGAGAAAACTTGCAAAAGTGAGATCTGATAGAGATAATAAGATAAGATAAATATTTTTGGTATTTTTATGATATAGATTGGAAAGTAAAAGACGCAAATAGAAGTAGATGAAAAACTTATATGATAAAAGATAGACCCGAAGGCCATAGGTTTCACTAGTGGCTTCTCTCAAGATAGCATAAGTATTACGGTGGGTGAACAAATTACTGTCGACCAATTGATAGAAAAGTGTATAGTTATGAGATTATCTAGGCATGATCATGTATATAAGCATCACGTCCATAACAAGTACATCGAATTGATTCTGCATCTACTACTATTACTCCACACATCGACCGACTCCTGCCTGCATCTAGAGTATTAAGTTCATAAGAACAGAGTAATGCATTAAGAAAGATGACATGATGTAGAGGGATAAAATCAGGCAATATGATATAAACCCCCTCTTTTTATCCTCGATGGCAACAATACAATACGTGCCTTGCTGCCCTGCGCCACATCGGGAAAGGACACCGCAAGATTGAACCGAAAGCTAAGCACTTCTCCCATTGCAAGAAAGATCAATCTAGTAGGCCAAACCAAACTGATAATTCGGAGAGACTTGCAAAGATAACCAATCACACATAAAAGAATTTAGAGAAGATTCAATTATTTCTCATAGATAAACTTGATCATAATCCCACAATTCATTGGATCTTGACAAAACACACCGCAAAAAGAGTTACATCGAATAGATCTCCAAGAAGATCGAGGAGAACATGGTATTGAGATTCAAAGAGAGAGAAGAAGTCATCTATCTAATAACTATGGACCCGAAGGTCTGTGGTAAACTACTCAAAACTCATCGGAGAGGCCTTGGAGATGATGTAGAGGCCCTCCGTGGTCGATTCTCCCTCCGGTGGAGCACCGGCGAAGGCTCCAAGATGGGATCTCGCGGATACAGAAGGTTGCGGCAGTGGAAATAGTTTTTCGTGGTGCTCCTGGATGTTTTCGGGGTACGTGGATATATATAGGCGAAGGAGGTAGGTCAGGGGAGCCACGAGGGGCCCACGAGGGTGGGGCGTGTGCCGGGCACCCTCGTGGCCGCCTCGGTTACTTCTTGACGTCCACTCCAAGTCTCCTGGATTGCGTTTGTTCCAACAAGATCGCTCCCGAAGGTTTCATTCCGTTTGGACTCCGTTTGATATTCCTTTTCTTCGAAACACTGAGATAGGCAAAAAAATAGTAATTCGGGTTGGGCCTCCGGTTAGTAGGTTAGTGACAAAAATGATATAAAAGTGTAAGGTAAAGCCCATAAACATCCAAAACAGGTAATATAATAGCATGGAACAATCAAAAATTATAGATACGTTGGAGACATATCAGCCTCTCATATTCAGCTTTTTGCTTCTCAGCAAGCAGCTCGACTTGCCAGCAATTTTGGAGGTCATGGCCCTTGGTGCGGTGGATCTTGCAATACTGCTTGTCGGAGCTTCTCGGCTTGTCTGCCGACGCCAAGGCCCGGCAAGCGGCACACCCGACAACTTCCTTGCCGGGGTCGCTCGCCTTGGCCTTCTAGGCGGTGCCGGTGTCGTCGGACCCCTCGACAGGAAGTACAGTCTTGCCATTGCGCTTCCTGTTACGGCACCGGCCCTTCTTCGTCGAGGCAGCGGTGTCGTCGTCCGTGGAGTCGGTTTCCGCGCCGGCGTCCTCGCCGGGGTACTTCCTCCCCTCTTCTGCCTGAGCGCACCTATCGGCCAGAACATAAAGTTCGGCCACGTCCCTGACCTTGTTCATCACCAGCTCCTCGCGCATCTTGCGGTTACGCACATTCTGATGGAATGCACTGATCACGGCGGCGGGATGAACGTCTGGGATATAATACTGCACTCGGCTGAACCTTTGGATGTACTTGCGCAGGTTTTCTCCTTCCTTCTGGGGGATAATATGCAGGTCGCTTGCCTGGCCATGAGCTTGATGGCCTCCAGTGAAGGCGCCAACGAACTCATGGCACAGATCCGACCAAGAGGAAATGGAGTCCACCGGCAAGTGCATCAACCATGACATGACATTGGGCTTGAGCGCCAAAGGGAAGTAATTGGCAAGCACCTTATCGTCGCGGGCTCCAGCAGCTTGCATCATGATGGTGTAGATGATGAGGAACTCTGACGGGTGAGTCTTGTCATTGTACTTCTCGCCAATGTCGGGCTTGAACGTATGGTGGGAGGGCCACTGGAACTGCCGCAGCTCATGGGTGAAGGTCGGACAACCCACCTCGTAGGGTAGGCCACCGTAGCCTCCCGGTGCCGGGTGGTCCATAGTGGGTCATGCCTGCCTGTCTGATTGGTGGTGTGCATCACGCAGGCGCTCGATGGTGGTTCGAGCGTCTTCAAGGGCTCGCTCCTGAAGAACTTGACGCTGGTCGCTTGGGTCTGTGGATCGGACGACGCTATGGAGATATTATCGCAAGCGTCATCGCAACAGATCGACACCCGTGGTGGCTGGCGTGGGGGAGGAGAGTGCACCATGCCTGCATTGCCCCCAGTCCTTCCACCGCTAGCATGTGGTGGCTCAACGGAGCGACGGCCTATGGGCCCCGCTGGCCGCGGCTCATCTTTATTGGCGATGCCGATGAGGCTCCGGACAGTGGCTCTCCACTCGTTGAGCCTCTCCGCAGTAGGAGGAAAGTCGAGGAGCAGCTGCGCGCGCTAGAGCTTTTGCTGGTGTGGGTGGCGGCGAAAGCTGCGTGGACCGTGATGCGCTTCGACTTCTAACTATGTTAGAAGGAGCTCTATCACGGCCCTGCAGCTGTCCGCCATTTTTACCAGCGCCTCGGCGTGCATGCTAGCCTTCCTCATCCCGTGAAGGACGCGCGGGACTCTTCCCAGGGCGGCGCCCAGGGTCACCAACGGGGTGGCGCTGCTCATCCCGCACAACTTTGGAAGAACGCGCCGTGGGCGCTGGTGTTGGTGTCTTATAGGCTGCCGTGCCGCCGTCGGGCGGCATGGCGACGCCCCTGGAGGGCCCCGTGCCGCTTGCGGGGGGCCCAACTCCGTCTCTGGAGTTTGCGGTGTGCGGCCCATCGCCTGGCGCACGAACGACGCCGCTCGCCAGGTCTGGACTGCCAGGGTGATGTGGGTGTTCGCGAGTCGCGCCACGGGTTCTTTCCGCGACCGGCCCGCTACTGGCCTGTACCGGTACAGGCAGTCCGGTTCCGGATGAACCGATCGCCGTGGTCGTCTTCCTCTTGGGAGCCATGGCGACGAAGAGCTGTTCGACTAGCTGCTAAACCAGATTCTCACGACTGCATTCCCCTACCTGGCGCGCCAAAGATGTTGGTGGAAACGACACCTATGGGATCATGGGGAGAACAGCGGGATCAGCAATCAGCACAAGCACACGGGTCGTTTACCCAGGTTCGGGCCGCGAGGATGCGAAATGCCCTAGTCCTGTTTTTGTGTCTATTTGAGTGTTCTTGGAGTTCTTGAGCTAGCTACCATGAGTGTAACTTGTCCAACGGTCCGAATCCTTCTCCTGGATGCCTCGGGCCTCCTTTTATAGTCAAGGGGATCGCCATAGTGGCACACAGGAGGTGGCATCGGTGTACAGTGGCTAAGCTTATCGGTTAGCCATTACGGGACAAGACGCATTTAATGCGCCTTTAGGTGTCCTTCACTTTATCGGGATCAAACCAGCCCCGTCCCGTCCGCCGCTGCCCCACCTCGCTCCGACACGCGTCCAGGCCAGCGGTACGCATGGTGCCATGTAGGCTGGCAAGCTGCTGAGGTGGCGCGGTGGTAGGGCCTTCACGAAGATTTGCATGCCACCACGTAGGCATGCGCTGAATTGGCCTCGGGACTGCGCGTCGCCACGCTGGTGCCCGACTGGCTGGCTGGCTGGCTGGTGCATGGTAACGACGGTGGGGCCTTGGCGCGCGCGGGCTTGGCCGCGGCCTCGTTGACTTCCTCGGCAGGGGTCTTGCTGGGGGCCCCAGCAAGGGTCTTGCCGTGGCGTTGCGATTGTCCCCGGCAAGGATGTTTCGGGGGTCTCGTCCTCTGGTCCTCATCTGTTATTGTGTGTTGATGATCTTTACAAAGATCTGCATTCCATCATGGAGGCGCCTCCCGAGCCTTGGTCCCAATGCGGTTGGTGGTGTTGGAAAACCTTGGGCTCGATGGTGGCGCGCTTCGTTGGGGTTTGGCAAGCTGTGCCGGCAAGGTCATTGCCGGGGCCGTGGAGGCCGCCCCGGCAAGGGTCTTGCCAGGGGAACCCACCTCGCCCTCTTGCTCTTTGTGTCTCTGTCTTGGCGTTGCTTTGACCGCCTTGTGGTTTTGATTCCCTGCCCCTGCCCTGCTTATGTGTGGCCGCAGGCATGGCTCTGACTGCCCATGCACAGGTAAAGGGGTACAAAGTAGTGCCCTTACTTCTGTACACCGACAATGGATGAGGAAAAGGAAACTGAATTTAGTTCTGGGTTATATATTTTAAACCAGGCTTTCCCCTTTCCATTAGTTTTGATACTAGAAATATACGATTCATTATCAGTGGATATCTGGAGAGAAAAAAGAAAGAAAGGGAGCATTACCAAAAAAAGGATGCACATGCCTGCAATCTGACACATATACATGGCGAAAACACAATTTGGTCTTTGCCGTCTTCCACGACAAAAAGTTGACGGCAAAGAGTTGTACTGATGGCAAATTACCTGATTCCTGTAGTGTAACACTATCAGGTCTTTTTAATTCAAAGGATTTCAAAAGGAGCTTAGAAGGATTATAATCCTAAGAATTGTTTTCTTGCACACACCTTGGTTGATTTGTGCGATTACAACCCGTAGGATTTTTCCTTAGAATTCATTTGTACTAATTTCGTAGGAAAATATCCATTCGGACCAACCACATGTGAAGAATTCGATGTTTTCTTGTGGATAATCAAACACTCATACTATTCTTGTAGTATCCAAGATGATAACCACACAATTCTTTTGTCTTTTTTTCTATTCCTATGTTTTACAAATCCTGCAAATCAAAGAGACCCTCACAATGCAAAGCACAACCAAAATAAGGAACACATACATGGTTTTACAGACCAACATAAGAGGATGGCAAGTGAGAAAAACAATCTACTCTCTACAGCCAATTATAGATCCTCAATAGATTTTTGGCAACGACATGACAAGTTGGCAACAATAGTCTTTTGGCTTCGGGCTCCAAACTTTAGCTCTGCAGCATGCTTCAGCTTCTCCAGTCCTCCCTAGTACAATCAAAGCGAACAAGTGGCAAACACACCTCCAAAAATAATCATACTCACTCATCGACTCAAACATGATATAATCTATTGCCACCATTTTATACCAGTACATATGAATTGTGTGGCTAAATAGAGAAGCTAGCTGGAGCGGGGTTTTTAATGAAAACCAGGCAAGATGCCCGTTGTTTTAGAAAAATAACGGAGAAGCTAAATTAAATTGAAGGTTACTATGTCCTTCTCAAGGCATTTAGGACACATAGCAAAACAACTATGGAATAAAAGAAAGAATGAGTGGTAGATGAGAAGGAGAGTTTCATGAGGGTCACTCGATGTCTACCACCTTGTCCATTGAGATTTAGCATTCCATTATATAGTCTTGATGTTCTGGTGTGGAAGTGCCACATATTGATGCTTGAGAAATACCCGGGGCAAAGAAAAAGAAATGGGTTGTCCACATAATTCCAAGCATTTTGCAATTCATGTTAATTGTGTTTCACAAGAATTCTGTATACTGCTAGAGTTTACCAAGGCATATATTTCTCTTGACATACTAAATCGCGTGACCACACATTTTTTCAACTTGTTTCCGGTGATAATGTCATGTCATTTTATATGTTAAATATAATTATAATGTCATATCATTTCGAAGTGGGGTTTGATGATTATAAATTGTTGGTCCAAAAATCGTCATACACATTTGTCAACTCAAACAAGAATATAATTGGTTCCTACCATTTTATACTAGTATGTATGAATTGCGGGGACTAAACAGAGAAGTGGGTTGGAGTGGCTTCTTTAATGGAAGCCAGGCAGGATATGCCCAATTTTTTAGAAAGATAATTGAGATGCTGGATTAAATCGACGGTTATTATATGATTCACAAATAAAAATAAGGGTTATTACAAGAAATACCCGATGGTTCTGGAAAGGGAAAGGTGCTAGTGTTTTACGCCAATACTTGTGAGTTATGGCGGGTACACAGACAAGCGGGTTTAGATGGTTTCTTAATAAAAATAAAACAGACTCATTGTTTTAGAAAAAATAACAAAGAAGCAGGGTTATCAGGCAACCATTACTAGAAGAAAAAAAGGATAAAAGCAACGGTTATTAGAAGAAAAAATTATCAGAGGGCAGTTAGGTGCTATGTACTATTTTCATACCATTACACGTATGAATTGTGATACCTAAACAGTGAAGTGGGCTAGTGCAGTTTAATGTAAATGGGACAAGATGCCCTTTGTTTTTCTTAAAGTAACAAACAGCCGAATTAAAGCGATGGTTACTGGATAAAAATGATAATATAAAAGTGGTGGTTCTCAAAGGAAAATAAAAGGATGTCAATACCAATCTAACGTCCAATTTGGCACGGGGCTAGAGTGAACGGAGGGTTTGCTAAGACCGACTCCCCCTCCCCCCACCCCATGCAAACGATTTCGTTTGATAGGACGAACCTTTTTGCGGCGAACGATCCAGCCGCATGAACGACTTTGCTTGGCCGCTTGGCTCAATATAATTCCCTTTCCATAGAAAACAAAAAAAATGTGAAAAATGTCCTAAAACTATTATATGTACAAAAAGAGAGAATCCCTATGGAATATGTAGTATGTATTTCCATCCTAACCCAACATAATTCCCTTTCCACAAAATTTGATTACTTTGCGTAAGGGTTGGCCCACCTCTCAGAATTACTGATGTGGAAGTGCTACATTTTGATGCTTGGGAAATACCTAGGGCAAAGAAGAAGAAATGGGTTTCCCACATAATTCCAAGCATTTTGCGCTTCATGTTAATTGTGTTTCACAAGAATTGTGTATACTGCTAGAGTTTTAGCAAGGTGATAAATTTCACTCGAGATATTAAACCGCATGACCACACATTTCTTTAACTTGTTTCTGACAATAATGTCAGATCATTTCAAAGGGGGATTTGATTATTATAGTTTTCTTCAACTTGTTGGAGCGGCTTCTTTAACGGAAGCCGGGCAGGATATACCCGTTGTTTAAGAAAAATAACGGAGAATGTGAATTAAATAGTTGGTTACAAGAAGAAGATAAACTTATAAAGGCAACAATTACTAAAAGAAAGAAAAGGCTTAAAGTGGCGGGTGGCACGCGGATTTGTAGTTCTGAGGTCCTCCACCTAACGATATCCCAGCCAAAAGTTACTATGTTCTGCTCTAGGCATTTAATGGTCATCTTAATTAATAGAAGAGGACACATAGCAGAACAAATCCAAAATAAAAGAAAGAATGAGTAGTAGATAAGCATGAGAGTTTAATGAGGGTCACTGGATGTCTACCACCTTGTCCATTGAGATTTAGCATTTCATTATATAGTCTCGATGTTCTGATCTGGAATTGCCACATTTTCTTGCTTGAAAAAGACCCGAGACAAAGAAGAAGAAATGGGTTGTCCACATAATTCTAAGCATTCGCGATTCATGTTAATTGTGTTTCGCAAAAATTGAGTATAGTTCTAGAGTTTTAGAGAGGCGGTATATTTGCCTTGAGATACTAAATCGCGTGACCACACATTTGTTCAACTTATTTCCGGTGATAATGTCATGTTATTTTACATACTTCAAAATACAATGTCATGTCATTTCGAAGAGGGGTTTGATTATTATAATTTGTAGGTCCAAAAATTTTCATACACATTCGTCGACTCAAATATGAATATAATTTATTGCTACCATTTTTTACCTGTACATATGAATTGCGGGGACTAAACAGAGAAGTGGGTTGGAGCGGCTTCTTTATGGAAGCCGGGCAGGATATGCCCATTGTTTGAAAGTAATTTAGAATGTGGATTAAATTGACGATTATTATATTATTCACAAATAAAATTGATGGTTATTACAAGAAATACCCAACGGTTATGGAAAGGGAAAGCTGCTACTGTTTTATGCCAATACTTATGCATTATAGCGGCTAAACAAACAAGTGAGTTCAGATGGTTTCTTAATAAAAATCAAATAGACTCATTGTTTTAGAAAAAACAAAGAGGCAGGGTTATCAGGCAACCATTACTACAAGAAAGAAAAAGGATAAAAGCAACAGTTATTAGAAGAAGAAGAAAATATCAGAGGGCAGTTAGGTGCTATGTACTACTTTTATACCATTACACATTTGAATTGTGATAGCTAAACAGTGAAGCAGGTTAGTGTGGCTTAACGTACATGGGACAAGATGGCCTTTTTTTTCTTAAAGTAACAAGCGGACGGATTAAAACGACGGTTACTAGATAAAAACGATAATATACAAGTGGCGGTTGTGAAAGGAAAATAAAAGGACGTCAATACCAATCTGACGTTTGATTTGGCAGGGGGTAGAGTGCACGGCCCAACATAATTGCCTTTCCATAGAAAACAAAAAACTATGAAAAATGGCCAAAAGAAATTATATACACAAAAAGAGGGAAATCAGAATGGAATATGTAGGATGTATTACCAGCCTAGCCCAACATAATTCCCTTTCCACAGAAAATTGTATTACTTTGCGTAAGGGTTGGCCCACCTCTCGGAATTTCAAATGTGGAAGTGCCACATTTTGATGCTTGGGAAATACCTAGGGCAAAGAAGAAGAAATGGGTTTTACACATAATTCCAAGCATTTTGTGTCATGTTAATTTTTTTCACAAGAATTGTTTATACTGCTAGAGTTTTAGAGAGGCGATGGATTTGTCTTGAGGTACTAAATTGCATGACCACACATATCTTCAACTTATTTCCGATGATAATGTCATATCATTTCAAAGGGGGATTTGATTATTATAGTTTTATTTTTCAAAAAAATGCCATACTCATTCATTGGATCATACATGATTACAATTGATTGCTACCATTTTATACCCGTACATATGAATTGCTGCGACCAGACAGAGAAGTGGGTGCGGCTCCTTTAATGGCTGTCGGGCAGGATATGCCCATTTTTTAGAAAAATAATGGAGAAGCTGAATTAAATCGACGATTACTAGAAGAAGAAAAACATATAAAGACGGCAATTACTAAAAGAAAGAAAAGTCTCGAAGTGGCGGGCGGCACACGGATTTGTAGCTATGAGGTCCTCCACCCACCGAAATCCCAGCCAAACATTACTATGTTCTTCTCAAGGCATTTATTCGTCATCCTAATTAATAGAAGAGGACACGTAGCAATACAACTCTGATTGAAAAGAAATAATGAGTAGTAGATGAGCAGGAGAGTTTAATGAGGGTCACTGAATGTCTACCATCTTGTCCATTGAGATTTAGCATTGCATTATATAGTCTTGGTATTCTGATGTGGAAGTGCCACAGTTTGAATCTTGAGAAATTCTTTCGGCAAAGAAGAAGAAATGAATTTTCCACATAATTCCAAGAATTTTGCGATTCATGTTAACTGTGTTTTACAGGAATTGTGTATACTGCTAGAGTTTTAACGAGGCGATATATTTGTCTTGAGGTACTAAATCGCGTGACCACACATTTCTTCAACTTGTTTCCGGTGATAATGTTGTCCTATCATTTTACATCCTAAATATAATTATAACGTCAGATTATTTTGAAGGGGGGTTTGATGATTATAATTTTTTGGTCCAAAAATTGCCATACACATTCGTCGACTCAAACATGAATATAATAGATTGCTACCATTTTATATCAGTACATTTGAATTCAGGGACTAAACAGAGAAGTGGGTTGGAGCGGCATCTTTAATGGAAGCCGGTCGGGATATGCCCAAAATGGAGACGGTGAATTAATTATATTGATGGTTACTGGAAGAACAAAACGTATACAATGGCAGTTACTAAAAGAAAGAAAAAAGCCCAAAGTGGCGGGCGGCGGGCGGATTTGTAGTTCGGAGGTCCTCCACCCACCAAAATCCCAGCCAAAGGTTACTATGCTCTGCTCAAGGCATTTATTGGTCATCTTAATTAATAGAAGATGACTCATAGCAATACAACTCCAAAATAAAAGAAAGAATGAGTAGTAGATGAGCAGGAGAGTTTAATGAGGGTAACTAGATGTCTATCACCTTGTCCATTGAGATTTAGCATTGCATTATATAGTCTTGATGTTCTGATGTGGAAGTGCCACATTTTGATACTTGAGAAATACAGGGGCAAAGAAGAAGAAATGGGTGTCTACATAATTCTAAGAATTTTGCGATTCATATTAATTGTGTTTCACAAAAATTGTGTATACTGCTAGAGTTTTAGAGGGCGATATATTTGCCTTGAGGTACTAAATCATGTGACCACACATTTCTACAACTTTTTTCGGTGATAATGTCATGTCATTTTACATGCTAAATATAATTATAATGACATATAATTTCAATGGGGGATTTATTATTATTCTTTGTTGGTCCAAAAATTGTCATACACACTCATCGGCTCAAACATGAATATAATTGATTGCTACCATTTTATACCAGTATATATGAATTGTGGGGACTAAACAAAGAAGTGGGTTAGAACGGCTTCTTTAATGGAAGCCGGGCACGATATGCCCATGTTTTAGAGAAATGAATTAGAAGCTGGATTAAGTTGACGGTTATTATATTATACACAAATAAAAATGACATTTATTACATGAAAACCCCGACGGTTATGGAAAGGGAAAGGTGCTACTGTTTTATGCCAATACTTGTGAGTTATAGCGGCTAAACAGACAAGCGGGTTCAGATGGTTTCTTAATAAAAATCAGACAAACTCGTTATTTTAGAAAAATAACAAAGAGGCAGGGTTATCAGGCAACCATTTCTGGAAGAAAAAAATGATAAAAGAGACGGTTATTAGAAGAAGAATTAAAGATCAGACGGCAGTTAGGTGCTATGTACTATTTTTATACCATTACACGCCTGAATTATGTTAGCTAAACAATGAAGTGGGTTAGTGTGGTTTAACGTAACCGGTACAAGATGCCCTTTTTTATTAAAGTAACAAACGGCCGGATTAAAGCGACGGTTAGTGGATAAAAAATAATAATATAAAGGTCGCAGTTGTTAAAGAAGAAAAAGGACGTCAATACCAATCTAACGTTTGATTTGGTAGGGGGCTAGTGTGAACGGAAGCTTCGCTAAGACCGACCCTCCCTCCCCCCCCCCCCCCCGAACGAACAATTTCGTTTGATAGAACAGACCTTTTGTAGTGAACGATCCAGCCACATGAACAACTTTGCTTGGCCGCTTGGCCCAACATAATTCCCTTTCCATTGAAAACAAAAAAAACCATGAAAAATGTCCTAAAACAATAATGTGTACAAAAAGAGAGAATTCACAATGGAATATATAGTATGTATTACCAGCCTAGGCCAACATCATTCCCTTTCCACAGAAAATTTAATTACATTGTGTAAGGGTTGCCCACCTCTCGGAATTTCAGATGTGGAAGTGACACATTTTGATGCTTGGGAAATACCTTGAGCAAAGAAGAAGAAATGGTTTTTCCACATAATTCCAAGCATTTTGCGCTTCTTGTTAATTGTGTTTCACAAGAATCGTGTATACTGCGAAAGTTTTTGCGAGGCGATATATTTGCCTTGAGATACTAAATCGCATGACCACGGATTTCTTCAACTTGTTTTCGATGATAATGTCATATCATTTCGAAGGTGGATTTGATTATAATAATTTTGTTGTTCAAAAACTGGCCATGCACATTCATCGGCCCAAACATGAATATAGTTGATTGCTACCATTTGCACCAGTACATATGAATTGTCGGGACTAAACCAAGAAGTGAGTTGGAGCGGATTCTTTAATGGCTGCCGGGCAGGATATGCCCTTTCTTTTAGAAAAATAATGGTGAAGCTGAATTAAATCGACGGTTACTATAAGAAGAAAAACCTATAAAGGTGACAATTACTGAAAGAAAGAAAAAGCTCAAAGTGGCGGGCGGCACGCGCATTTGTAGCTCTGAGGTCCTCCACCCACCAAAATACTAGCCAAATGTTACTATGGTCTGCTCAAGGCATTTATTGGTCATCTTAATTAATAGAAGAGGACACATAGCAATACAACTCCGAAATAAAAGAAAGAATCAGTAGTAGATGAGCAGGAGAGTTTAATGAGGGTCACTAGATGTCCACCGCCTTGTCCAGTGAGATTTAGCATGGCATTATATAGTCTTGATGTTCTGATGTGGAAGTGCCACATTTTGATGCTTGAGAAATACCTGGGACAAAGAAGAAGAAATGAGTTGTCCACATAATTCCAAGCATTTTGCAATTAACAAGAATTGTGTATACTGCTAGAGTATTAGCGAGGCGTTATAGTTGTCTTGAGATACTAAATCGCGTGACCACACATTTCTTCAACTTGTTTCCGATGATAATGTCATGTCATTTTATATGCTAAATATAATTATAATGTCATTTCATTTCGAAGGGGGGTTTGCTTATTATAATTTGTTGGCCGAAAAATCGTCATACACATTCATCGGCTCAAACATGAATATAATTGACTGCTACCATTTTATTCCAGTAAATATGAATTGTGAGGACTAAAAAAAGAAGTGGGCTGGAGCGGCCTCTTTAATGGAAGGCGGGCAGAATATGCCCATTGTTTTAGAAAAATAATTGAGAAGCTGGATTAAACCGACGATTATTATATTATTCACCAATAGAAATGACGGTTATTACAAGAAATACCCGACGGTTATGGAAAGGGAAAAGGTGATACTGTTTTATGCCAATGCTTGTGAGTTATGGCGGCTAAACAGACAAGCAGGTTCAGATGGTTTTTTAATAAAAATCAAACTGACTCATTGTTTTGGAAAATAACAAAGAAGCGGGCTTATCAGGCAACCATTACTAGAAGAAAAAAAGGATAAAAGTGACGGTTATTAGAAGAAGAAAAAATATCAAAGGACAATTAGGTGCTATGTACTATTTTTATACCATTAGACGTATGAATTGTGATAGCTAAGTAGTGAAGCAGGTTAGTGTGGTTTAACATAAACGGTATAAGATGCCTTTTGTTTTTCATAAAGTAACAAACGGCCGGATTAAAGCAACGGTTACTAGATCAAACATGATGATATAAAAGTGGCAATTGTTAAAGGAAAATAAAAGGACACCAATATCAATCTGACGTTTAATTTGGCAGGGGCTAGAGTGAACAAAAGGTTCGGTAAGACCGACCCCCCTCCCCCCACCCGTCGGCGAACGATTTCGTTTGATAGTACGGTCCTTTTTGCGCGGAACTATCCAGCCGCATGAATGACTTTGCTTCGCCGCTTGGCCCAACATAATTCCATCTCCATAGAAAACAAAAAAAAATGTGAAAAATGTACAAAAACAATTATATGTACAAAAAGAGAGAGAATTCAGAATGGAATGTGTAGTATGTGTATTACTAGCCTAGCCCAACAAAATTCCATTTCCACAGAAAATTTGATTACTTTGCATAAGGGCTGGCCACCTCTCAGAATTTATGATGTGGAAGTGCCACATTTTGATGCTTGGGAAATACCAAGGGCAAAGAAGAAGAAATGGGTTTTCCACATAATTCCAAGCATTTTGTGCTTCATGTTAATTGTGTTTCACAATAATTGTGTATAATGCTAGAGTTTTTGCGAGGCGATATATTTTTCTTGAGATACTAAATCGCATGACCACACATTTCTTCAACTTATTTCTGACGATAATGTCATATCATTTCGAAGGGGGATTTGATTATTATAATTTTGTTGTTAAAAAAATCGCCATACACATTCATCGGCTCAAACATGAATATAATTGATTGCTACCATTTTATATCAGTACATATAAATTGTTGCGACTAAACAAAGATGTGGGTTGGAGCGGCTTCTTTAATGGAAGCTGGGCATGATATGCCCATTGTTTGATAAAAAATAATTGAGAAGATGGATTAAATCAGCGGTTATTAGAAGAAAAAGGCGACGGTTAAGTAAAGAAAGATCAAAGCGGCAATTAGGTGCTACTAGTTCTTGCGAGGATGTGTGAATTATGATGGCTAAATATATAAGCAGGTTCATATAGGTTCTTTAATGAAAATCGAATAGGATGCTGGTTGTTTTAGAAAAACAAAAAAGAAGCAGCATTATCAAGTAATGATTGTTAGAAGAAAAAAAACAAGACAAAATCGGCTATTACAAGAAGAAAAAAGATCAAAGCGGTAGTTAGGTGCTACATACTATTTTTATATCATTACACGTATGAATTCTGATGGCTAAACAGTGAAGCGGGTTAGTGCGGTTTAAGATAAACGGGACAAGATGTCCATTATATTGTTTTCTAGAACTAAAGAACGGCTGGATTAAAGCAACGGTTGTTGGAAGAAAATAATAATATAAAGAAAGGCGGTTATTAAAGGAAAAAAATAGACGCCAATACCAGTCTGGCATTCGATTTGGCAAGGGGCAAGAGTGAACGGAAGGTTAGCTAAGATCAACCTTTGTTCGATAGGACAGACCATTTTGGAGCGAATGGTCTGGCCGCATGACCGACTTTGTTAGACTGGCTGGCCCAACATAATTCCCTTTTCGCAGAAAACAAAAAAAAAATAAAGACACAATGACATTTGTAGCATGTAATAGTACTATGTAGTGTACACAAAATTAAATGCAAGAATGTCATATACATTGCCAACGTCTATTACAAAATAACCAAAAAATATCATGCATAGTAAAATTGCCATGCAAATATAGACATAAGAACTAGAAGAGAACAATAACGAAACCAAAAAACACAAAAACTGCGTAAGCTTGCCATCATAATGAGAGGAATGTTCGCACATAATATGCCATGTAAAATAACATACAATAAAACCAAGATTACCATGGTAGGTCTATGTTGAAATTGCTCCCGCCCCCATGTAACCACGCACTTAAGGAAAATACAACAAAAAAACTCCAGGGCCACCGGCTGTTGTGAGACTATAATGACGGGGATCGCCGGGAGAACTTGGTTACCGGATTCGCTAGGTAAGGATAAAGATGTCGGGTGGGGGGTTAGTCAGAGTGAAAGATAAGCTATAGAAAGGAAAAGAATCGTTCACTTATGCCGCACTATCAATTAAGAGTGTGTTTGGTTGTCTGCATATGACCCAGCCTGGCCCGTGTGGAAAAGATTGAGCTCGTTTGGTTGCCTGCATTTACTGTGCAATCCGCATGGCACGAAACTTAAAGCACACTTGGGCCTGACTCGCTGGAAACACTCGGATCGGCAGTTTCTAGCGAGCCAGGCTGAGGCGAGCACACATGGTGGGCCACTTGCACGAGGGGAGATGGGAGGGATACGAGCTGGTATGCAACCAGTAAGTTTCTATCCAATCTCCTCTCTTCCTTGTCCTTCTGATGTACACAACGGTGCTTCGATTCGAGGTAAGCTCTACACAAAAAAGATGCACCACGATGCTATGGTTTCATTCAGGCGATCGGTTCGTAGTTTCGTCAGCCGTAAGTTCTTAATTTCGTGTTCCCGTTTGGAGCTATTCTGAAAGAATTTTGTCAGATTCGTCGCGCACGATCGATCATTTAAAATTTCCTTTGACCAGCAGCCTAATCTTGCAGTTCCTCACAATATTCGTGTTGTAAGTTTTTGGTTTTGACAGTCGTAGCTTCATATCTTTTTAACAGCAGTCTACTACACTTACTGTCATGGTTCTAAGACTAACAGTAGAAAGGGGGGTTGGTATGGAGATGCAAGATCTCAGCTATGGTGAAGATGTACCCACAAGATTTACGATTTCATGCCCTTCGCGGAGGAAGTAATATCCCTACGTCTCAGTGCCCGGAGGCGGTCGACTGGATTATATGTGTGTGATGTTACAGGGGGTGCGAATCCTTGTCCCAGAGGAGGGGGTGGCTTATATAGAGTGTGCCAGGACCCCAGTCATCCTCCATTACAAGGGGCTTAATGTACATAAAGTAGGGGCGTTACTGATAACGCCAGCCATAAGTGCTATTAATGGCCTTAAAGACTACGGAGTGAATGTCTGACCGTTGCAATGTTGAGTGACTCTTGGTCTTCGGTAGGTCAAGTGATTCCTTGTATGGTCGAGTGACAACAAGTAGGAGGGGTACCCGAGTGATATGATTGGTCGAGGATTGCACTCGACACCTTTGACTGGGGGTTCTTTGTTGCCTCTTGGACTTCTTAGCTTCTAGGGTAGTGACCTTGGGTAGGGCGTATAAGTCAGGTCTATGGCCCTACCCCGGGTGTGTATCCTCATCAGTAGCCCCTGAATGCATTAAGGTTCGAGTGAAAGTAGGTTGAAGTTGAACTTGTTCTGAGCTTTGCGTCTCGCGAGTGTTCTACACAGGTCGGAAGGCTCACGTTGGTACTTCAGCTTCGCTTCAGTCGCCTTGATCGATTCAGAGAGTTGCCGAGTGAACTTGTAGCATCATCCGCCGAGTGTTGTCTTGGGGCGCAGAATCTTTGGCACGATTGATTGCAGTGTATCCCGGATTTCCCGGTATTCGAAATTTCAGCGAAGCGCGCGGGATGGGGCGTGGCTAAGTAAGCGGGGCAGATAAACAGTAGCGCCTCGATCTCCGCGCCACCTTTTTCGCCACGTACGTTGCGGGCGACTATTGCGGGATTTGACAGGATCGTCCGATCCCACGTGTCAGCCACTCGGAAGGGGCCCTTTATAAGGCGACGGAGCCGCGGCGCCTGCACTGTGTGCGTGTGCTTTTCTTTCTTCTTCCTCTGCTTCTCCACTGCATCCGGCTCCTTCGCTCTCGACGCCGCTGCTCCGCCACCATGGTGAAGGACAAGATTATGGTGTTGGAATGCCCGAAGAAGGCGACAGGGGCGGCGAAGGGCAAGAAGCAAAACCGCGGGTCGTCGTTGCGCTTGGGGCTGCCGCCAGGCTAGATCCAGGGCGATTTGATCCGGTCTTCGCTATGGCAGGAAGATCTGGATGAGTTGGTGGAGTCCGCGCTGATCGCCAAGGGTGCGGCAAGGCTGCCTAAGGGGGAGATGGAGCCACAGCCTCGACCGGGTGAGTGTGTACTGCTCGCCACCCACGTCGGCTGGGGCTTCTCGCTTCCTCCACACCCCTTCTTATGGGGCTTCTTGAACTTCTTGGTGCCCAACTCCATCATTTTTCTCCCAATACCATCATGTACCTTGCCGCGTTCGTGTCTATGTGTGAGAACTTTCTGGGGTGTCGGCCGCACTAGGGTCTTTTCAAGCATATTTTCACCATCCGTTCTCAGTCGGTGAAGAAAGCGAACATGAGTGATGAGAAAACCCATGTCATTCAGATGTGTGGGGGTTCAGGTATCCAGAAGAGGCAGATGAGTTCGTTCCCTTCCATGACTCTCCCGGAATCGGTTAGGGGCTGGCAGTCGACCTGGTTCTACTGCCAGGACCTCGCATTCTCGCGACCCCAGGTCAGTCGACCGGCCTTCCCCACTTCACTTTTGACCGTGTCCAGACTCCTTCCTCGCTGAAAGTGACTGCTGCTGAGAACGTGGAGACGATGATGCTGGTTGAGAAAGAGGTCCAACTGATCAATGAGGGTGTCACTGGCATGGATCTGCTAGAAGTATTCCTCAGTCAACGCATCCAGACCCTTCAAGCCCGTGACCATCCCATGTGGCTATACTCTGGGGCTGACGACACTGCTCGGGTTCATCTAGAGGAAGTGCCAGCCAAGACCGTGGCCATGTGGTTGAAGAGCATTACCGGCAACAAGGACAACCCCAGAGGAGCCAGGAGAGTCGTCCCCTTCAGTGATGACAATCAGCCTGACAAGGTATGTTCTTCATTCCGACTGTCTTTGCATATACATTCCGACTGCTCTTGAGCTCGACTGACTTTTACTCGACTTCTTGTCTTGTAGGTTTTTTCTGACATGTATTCGATGCCCAACGGTGAACATGTTCTGGAGCAGGGCCAGGAGGGAGAGGCCAGCGCGGAGGAGAGTGATGAATGGGAATCTTCGGATGAAGAAGAGGAGGAGGAAAGCGAGGAGTCAGACGAGGAGGAGGCGGTCGACTCGCCGCCGCGCTCTAAACACCGATCCAAGCAACACCATGACCCGGCGGGCGGGCGCGGAAAGAACGTGGCCCTGAGAACCCAAACACAGAAGTGCACTCGGACGTCGACTCCGGAGCCAATAGAGAAAGTCGCCAAGCAGCCCAAGGTTGCTCCTCCAAAGACTTGGAAGACTCTGCCGAGGATCAAGATGGACGTCCTTGTGGCTTCAGGGTGAGCATCTTTCTTGTGTTTATCTAGGCCGACTGATACTTCTGTTCTGACCGAATGGATCATGTATCTTTCCATCCCAACCTCTGCTGCGACGGACATGGATATTGACAAGGCTCCAGGAGATGAGGAGACCGATGATGCAGCCACCTCCCGAGCTGGTAAGTCCGCTTGACCAGAACTCATTTAGTCGATTGAGTTATTGGTCGGTTGAATTTCTGATGTTTTTCTTTTGCTGCAGTTCCGCGAGACATCGTCGTGCTTCCTGATGATGATGAAGAAGAAGTGCCTCTATAGGAGAGGAGGAGGAGAAGCGGGGGCTCAAGCGGGAGAGGGCTTGAAGTTCAAGTCCCTCAGTCAACGCCGGTGCTTGAGGCGGTGGTCGAGCGATCCGGAGATCTGGTTTGGACCAACGTCACATTCACCAACCCGCTGACGACTGATCGTCTGTCTAGGTCGACTGCTCCGACTCCTACGGTTCCAGTGCAACTCCACGCATCTGACCCAGTAGCTACTTCAGCCGCCTTGGAGCCATCACTTTTTGCTGCATACCAGACCCCAGATGACTCGCCAAGTGCTGCCAGGGAGGCTCTTCGCCAGGTGAACCTTGTTATGGAGCAGGTGAAGGTGGTGCACGAGGCCAGCCAGGTGGCCTATAACGCCAGCACCGCTCTGTAGACCAATGTTAAGGTCAGTAAACTCCCGACTTGTGCCTATTTTTAGAGTTTAAGAAGTCTTCCATTCCACTCGACTCGTGTTGAGTCTTAGTGTTCTGTCCGAACCAGTGGGGGCACGCCGAGTGCACCCAATGGGTGTAGTCCCCGAGACCACAGTCGACTGCTGGCAGTCGGCTAAGGTCTTAGAATCTACTTTTTTACTCTTTTTTGACTCACGCTGGGCAGACCATGCTGAGTGTTGATCTAGATCAGTGGGGGCACGCTAAGTGCACCCACTGGGTGTAGTCCCCGAGACTACTGTTGAATATTTGATTCGGCAGTAGTCTTAGAGTAACTTTCACTGTCATTGTCTTTTATTTCTGCCGACTGATATATCTCTCTCGCTGACTGCAGAGGTATTGTGATCTTGGAGCTCGGCTTTCTGAGTTAAACAAGAAGCACATCAGCCTCGAACTTGATCTTGAACTGGCAAAGAATAACCTCAAGACTGCTCAAGAAGAAACAGCCATCATGGGAGGTAAGCAATCGACACTTGTCCACCCAGTAGCTCGCGCCTTTCAGTGTTTTTCTTTCAGTCTCTTTGAACCGAGTGACTTCACACAAGTAGATGTGCGTAGTGAAAACCGTCAGCTTCAGGCTCGTCTGAAGAGTGTTGTTTCTTTAGAGAGAATGAAGGAAGCTCTGGAGAAGAAGGATCAGGACCTTGCTGCTGCTTAGAAGGAAGCACGAGAGAAGACAACGCTTGCGGACAAGAAGTTGGCTTCGGTCGGCAAGTTGGAAGAGCAGAACACGAAGCTGAAGACTGCCATCTCTGAAGCCAATCGGGATGTTGAGCAACTGAAGAAGGACAAGGAGAACCTGACCAATGAAGTTGGAGGCCTCAGAGCTAGGACAGGCGAGCTGGAGTCCTATCTGGGACAACTTGCCACAAAACTAGTCCTGAAGCTTGAAGGTACCGCCGCTCGACTGGTTAGTTGCCGTCGACTGAAGTATCTTGTTATATTGTCGACTCACTATTTTTCCTGATTGTGCAGAACTTTGTCAGGATTTTGAGGCTGAGACCGGGCGGGTCGAGACAGGTCTCGACCCCATCAATTGTCCTGTGAAAGATGACGTTGTGATGAACTTGCTGCGGTTGGAATCACGCTTGGACGGCATTGTTGCTTATCTGACTCGACTGAAGGCGGCGATGACTCGGGTTGACGCCGAACTCTGGCCTCAAGCAGAACTTTCACAAGATCTCGAGTCACTGATGACTCGACTCAATCAGATCCCTGGCCGAGTGCAGGAATGGAAGAAATTGTCCGCTCGCTGTGGCGCTGACGTCGCCCTGTCATTGGTTCGAGTGCACTGCAAGGACGCTAGACAAGACAAGTTGGCGGCTCTCAAGGTTGTGAATACTAAGCAGCACACCTTCTAGTCCTTCATGGACACCTTCCTTGAAGCTGCCACTCGTATTGCAGACAACATTGACCTTGACGGCTTTTGTGATCCAGCCATCCCTTCTCCTGACGAGTGATCGAAATAACATTATGTTTCACCTTTATTTGCCTCGGAATGCCGAGTGATTTTGTAATGTTGAAACTCCTTTGGGCCTGACGACCGAGCACTTTAATCCGCGGTTTGGAACCTTTGGATTTATTTGAACTTGGTTTATCTTTGAATATGTTGTGTTTGTCTTTGAGTGGAACTCGTTCTTCACTTGGATTGGTTCTTGTACTTTTGATGCAGCTTCTGAGGAAGAGGCCGCAGTCGACCTGTTGGACGAGTCCTGAGCAGCATTGATCAACTCATCAGCGAGGAACTCAGCAATGGTCTTGACGTTCCTCAAAGCAGCTCGCCTTGGCACTAGCTATTGGATGAGCCTTTGGTAGCATTGATCAGCTCATCAGCGAGGCACTCAGCAATGGACTTGACGTTCCTGAAAGCAGCTCACCTTGGCACTAGCTGTTGGATGAGCCTTTGGCAGCGTTGATCAGTTCATCAGTGAGGCACTCAGCAATGGTCTTGACGTCCCTGAAAGTGGTTCGCCTTGGCAACACGCACAATCTCGTCCTTCTTCTTGACGGTGCAGCCCCAGGGAGGGGGTCGTGGTCGACCTGCACCTCTCGGTAGGATTTTTTTAAGCTTAGGAGAATACTGGACTGCAGCTAAGCCTCCGAGTGTGAGGATCGCTCACCACTTAGTAGGATTTTTTAAGCTTAGGCGAATACTGGACTGCAGCTAAGCCTCCGAGTGGGAGGATTGCTCACCAATCGATAGGATTTCTTAAACTTAGGCGAGTACTGGACTGCAGCTAAGCCACCGAGTGGGAGGATCGCTCACCACTCGGTAGGATTTTTCAAACTTAGGCAAGTACTGGACTACAGCTAAGCCTCCGAGTGGGAGGATCGCTCACCACTCGGTAGGATTTTTCAAACTTAGGCGAGTACTGGACTGCAGCTAAGCCCCCGAGTGGGAGTATCGCTCACCACTCGGTAGGATTTTTTAAACTTAGGTGAGTACTGGACTGCAGCTAAGCCCCCAAGTGGGAGGATCGCTCACCACTCGGTAGGATTTTTCAAACTTAGGCGAGTATTGGACTGCAGCTAAGCCCCCGAGTGGGAGGATGGCTCACCACTTGGTAGGATTTTTCAAACTTGGGCAAGTACTGGACTCCAGCTAAGCCCCCGAGTGTGAGGCTTGCTCACCACTCGGTAGGATTTTTCAAACTTAGGCGAGTACTGGACTGCAGCTAAGCCCTCGAGTGTGAGGCTTGCTCACCACTTGGTAGGATTTTTCTTTTCAAATTAGGCGAAACGGATTCGCAGCTAAGCCCCTGAGTGAGAGGCTTGCTCACCACTCAGTAGGATTTTTTTTTACTTAGGCGAGTACTGGACTTCAGCTAAGCCCCCGAGTGTGAGGCTTGCTCACCACTCGGTAGGATTTTTCTTTTCAACTTAGGCGAGTACTGGACTGCAGCTAAGTCCCCGAGTGGGAGGATGGCTCAACACTCGGTAGGATTTTTCAAACTTAGGCGAGTACTGGACTGCAGCTAAGCCCCCGAGTGTGAGGTTTTCTCAACACTCGGTAGGATTTTTCAAACTTAGGCGAGTACTGGACTGCAGCTAAGCCCCCGAGTGTGAGGCTTGCTCACCACTTGGTAGGATTTTTCTTTTCAAATTAGGCGAAACGAATTCGCAGCTAAGCCCCTGAGTGAGAGGCTTGCTCACCACTCAGTAGGATTTTTTTTACTTAGGTGAGTACTGGACTGCAGCTAAGCCCCCGAGTGTGAGGCTTGCTCACCACTCGGTAGGATTTTTCTTTTCAACTTAGGCGAAACGGATTCGCAGCTAAACTCCCGAGTGAGAGGCTTGCTCACCACTCGGTAGGATTTTTCTTTTCAACTTAGGCGAAACGGATTCGCAACTAAGGCACCCACTGGGGGATTTAGGGCATGTAAAAAATGAACGACAATCATTCGAAAGACTGTAAAATCATGTCTTTGATAATCAAACTAAAAGGTATTTCTTATTGCATCTCAATAGTCTGAATGCTTAAGAGTAAAAGCGGCGGAGCAGTTCCGCATTCCAAGGGCGTGGCTCGTCTTTATTGTGTTCGACGTTGAAAAGACGATATGCTCCATCGTGGAGCACTTTGGTGACAACGAAGGGGCCTTCCCAAGCAAGAGCGAGTTTGTGTGGTTTCTGCTGGTTGATACGTCTCCAACATATCTATAATTTTTTATTGCTCCATGCTACTTTATTTACTGTTTTGGACTACATTGGGCTTTATTTTCCACTTTTATATTATTTTTGGGACTAACCTATTAACCGGAGGCCCAGCCCAGAATTGCTGTTTTTTGCCTATTTCAGTGTTTCGAAGAAACGGAATATCAAACGGAGTCCAAACGGAATGAAACCTTCGGGACATGATTTTCTCACCGAACGTGATCCAGGAGACTTGGACCCTACTCCAAGGAACAAAATAGGCGGTCACGAGGGTGGGGGCGCCCCCCTAGGGCGTGCCCCCCTGCCTTGTGGGCCCCCTGATGCTCCACCGGCGTACTCCTTCCTCCTATATATACCTACGTACCCCCAAACGATCAGAACGGGAGCCAAAAACCTAATTCCACCGCCGCAACTTCTTATATCCACGAGATCCCATCTTGGGGCCTGTTCCGGAGCTCCGCCGGAGGGGGCATCCACCACGGAGGGCGTCTACATCATCACCATAGCCCCTCCGATGAAGTGTGAGTAGTTTACTTCAGACCTTCGGGTCCATAGCTAGTAGCTAGATGGCTTCTTCTCTCTTTTTGGATCTCAATACAATGTTCTCCCCCTCTCTCGTGGAGATCTATTCGATGTAATCTTATTTTTGCGGTGTGTTTGTTTAGACCGATGAATTGTGGGTTTATGATCCAGATTATCTATGAATAATATTTGAATCTTCTCTAAATTCTTTTATGTATGATTGGTTATATTTGCAAGTCTCTTTGAATTATCTGTTTGGTTTGGCCAACTAGATTGGTAGTTCTTGCAATGGGGGAAGTGCTTAGCTTTGGGTTCGATCTTGCGGTGTCCTTACCCAGTGACAGAAAGGGTTGCAAGGCACGTATTGTATTGTTGCCATCGAGGATAACAAGATGGGCATTTTATCATATTGCATGAATTTATCCCTCTACATCATGTCATCTTGCTTAAGGCGTTACTCTGTTTTTAACTTAATACTCGAGATGCATGCTGGATAGCGGTCGATGAGTGGAGTAATAGTAGTAGATGCAGGCAGGAGTCGGTCTACTTGTCTTGGACGTGATGCCTATATACATGATCATACCTAGATATTCTCATAACTATGCTCAATTCTGTCAATTGCTCAATAGTAATTTGTTCACCCACCGTAGAATACTTATGCTCTTGAGAGAAGCCACTAGTGAAACCTATGGCCCCCGGGTCCATTTTCATCATATCAATCTCCATTACTTTAATACTTGCTTTGTTTTTACTTTGCCTTTTACTTTACACTTTGCATCTCTATATCAAAAATACCAAAAATATTATTTATCGTCTCTATCAGGTCTCACTCTCGTAAGTGACCGTGAAGGGATTGACAACCCCTAATCGCGTTGGTTGCGAGGAGCTATTATTTTGTGCAGGTACGAGGGACTTGTGCGTGGCCTCCTACTGGATTGATACCTTGGTTCTCAAAAACTGAGGGAAATACTTACGCTACTTTGCTGCATCATCCTCTCCTCTTCGGGGAAATCCAACGCAGTGCTCAAGAGGTAGCACTGGTCCACTCGAAGAACCAAGTCTCCTTCCTGAAATGCCCGACCTCTTACGTTTCTGGCATGGAATCGACGCAGGTCTTGCTGATAAATGGTCGACCGAATCCGTCATCTCTCTTTCTTCTTCCAGGAGATCGACTGCATCTTGCCGAGCCTGTTCTGCTTCTTCTTCTGAGAAAAGTTCGACTCACGGTGCATTGTGAGGCAAATCACTCGAGAGTACAGCTTCAGCTCCATAGACTAAGAAGAATGGAGTTCGCCCAGTCGACCGATTAGGAGTTGTCCTCAATCCCCAAAGTACTGATGGAAGTTCATCAACCCAAGCACCTGCTGCATGCTTGAGGTCACGCATCAATCGAGGTTTCAGTCCTTTGAGAATCAATCCATTTGCTCTTTCAGCCTGCCCATTTGACTAAGGATGGGCGACTGAAGCGTAGTCGACCCTCGTGCCTTGGGAAGCACAAAAGGCTCTGAACTCGTCAGAATCGAAGTTCGACCCATTATCCATGATGATGTTGTGCGGAACACCATATCTGAATGTCAATTCTCTGATGAAACTTACAGTTGTACTTGCTTCAAGGTTTTTAATGGGCTTGGCTTCAATCCATTTGGTAAACTTGTCGACTCCTACCAGCACATGGGTAAATCCACTCTTGCCAGTCCTCAGAGGTCCAACCATATCCAATCCCCAGACAGCGAAAGGCCAGACGAGTGGAATAGTCTTCAGAGCTGACGCAGGTTTATGGGACATGTTGGAGTAAAACTAACAGCCTTCACACTTGTCTACTATTTCTTTCGCCATCTCGTTGGCGTGTGGCCAGTAAAATCTGGCTCGGTATGCTTTGGCCACGATGGTCCGAGAGGACGCATGGTGACCACAGGTCCCCGAGTGAATATCATTGAGGATCATTCGGCCTTCTTCTAGCGTGATGCATTTCGCGCACTCGATTACACTTTCTCCGAACAAGCGACCTTTTATCACAAGAAGGCTTTAGATCGTCGGACGATCTGTCGAGCCTCTTCTTCATCCTCTAGAAGTTCTTTCCTAAGAATGTATGCAATGTATGGCACTGTCCAGTCAGGAGTGACGACCAAAACCTCCATGACTAAGTCGACCATGGCTAGGATTTCGACTTCAATCGGATCTATGGCACTCTTGGGCTGTGGGGGCTCTTCGGTGAAGGGATCTTCCTGAACTGAAGGTGAGTGAATATGCTCCAAAAATACATTGCTGGGAATGCTCTCGCTCTTGGATCCTATCTTTGCCAATTCATGTGCAGCTTGATTTTTCAGTCGGGGTATATGGTGAAGCTCCAACCCTTCAAACTTCTTTTCCAACTTTCTTACTGCGTTGCAATAACCAGTCATAGTCGGGCTCCTGACATCCCACTCTTTCATCACTTGATTAACCACCAAATCCGAGTCACCGTAGACCATAAGGCGATGGACGCTGAGTGAAATGGCCATACGAACCCATAAAAGTGCTTCATATTCAGCTTCATTGTTGGAGGAATCAAAATGAATCTGGAGAACATAGCTAAGCTTGTGTCCACGGGGGGATACCAATACTACCCCAAAGATCGAACCATTCAAAGATCTTGGAGCCATCGAAGAACATGGTCCAATGCTCCGAGTGAACTTGAGTCGGCAGTTGCTGCTCAATCCACTCGGCAAGGAAATCTGTAATTGCTTGGGACTTGATAACTTTCTTTGCCTCAGACTTGATATCCAATGGAAGGAGTTCAATCGCCCATTTTGCCACTCGACCAGTTGCATCTCTGTTGTTCAGAATTTCAGATAATGGTGCATCGCTTACGACTGTAATGGAGTGATCAGAGAAATAGTGTGCAACCTTCTTCATGGTCATGTAGATTCCATAAACAAGCTTCTGATAATGTGGATATCTCTGCTTGGATGGAGTCAAAACTTCAGAGAGATAATACACTGGGTGCCGAACTTTATAAGCTTTTCCTTCTTCTTCCCGCTCGACCATAAGTATTGTACTGACAACTTGTCCTGCGGCTGCAATGTAAAGCAGCAAAGGCTCTTTGCTGATTGGCGCAGCAAGCACCGGCTAGGTGGAAAGCAGGGTTTTGAGCTCTGCAAACGCTGCGTCATCTTCATCAGTCCACTTGAACTTATCAGATTTCTTCATCAATCGGTAAAGAGGTAAAGCCTTTTCACCAAGACGAGAAATGAATCGACTAAAGGCAGCCAAACAACCAGTAAGCTTCTGAACGTCATGCACACGCACAGGGCATTTCATTCGGAGGATGGCGCCAACTTTTTCTGGGTTCGCGTCGATCCTAAAACAAGGAAACCGAGTAACTTTCCACCTGGGACTCCGAATGTGCACTTCGACGGATTAAGCTTGATATCATACCTTCTTAGGTTGGCAAAGGTATCTGCGAGGTCGGACAGCGGGTCGGAACCTTTACGCGACTTGACCATAATGTCATCCATGTATGCTTCCACATTCCGACTGATTTGAGTGAGTAGGCACTTCTGAATCATCCTAATGAATGTGGCGCCGACATTTTTGAGACCAAATGGCATGGTGACATAGCAAAAGCACCCAAAAGGGGTGATGAAAGATGTTTTTATTTCATCGGGACCATACAGACGGATCTGATGATACCCGGAATATGCATCTAGAAAAGACATGCGCACACACCCCGCAGTCGAGTCAACAATCTGATCGATGCAGGGGAGAGGGAAATGATCTTTCGGGCAGGCCCGATTGATATGCTTGAAATCAATGCACATACAAAGTGAATCATCCTTCTTAGGGACCATGACCACATTGGCAAGCCACTCGGAGTGGTAGATCTCTCGGATGAACTCTGCTGCTAGGAGCCGAGCCACTTCCTCGCCAATTGCTTTTCTCTTCTGCACAGCGGACCGTTGAAGATGCTCTTTGACGGGTTTTGCCTTCGGATCGACACGCAAACGATGCTCAGCCAGTCCCCTGGGTACACCCGGCATGTCAGAAGGTTTCCATGCAAAGATGTCCCAATTCTCATGGAGGAACTCGATGAGCGCTTCTTCCTATTTGCTGTCGAGCGTTGTTGAGATATGAGTCAGTGCAGCATTGGGATCGGTCGGGTGAATATGAATAGGCTTCGTTTCTCCAGACGACTGAAATGCAGAATCGGTGGCAGGCTTCTTTGCTTGGAGCAAATCACTCGGATCTGCATTCTTCTGATACTCTTGGAATTCAACTACCGCCATTTGTGCATCGGCAATTTTAGAACCCTTCTGGAAGCACTCTTCTGCCTTCTGCCGATTACTAGTGACCGTGATCACTCCTTTGGGGCCAGGCATCTTCAGCTTGAGGTACACATAACATGGTCGAGCCATAAAACGTGCATAAGCAGGCCTACCCAGAATAGCATGATAGGCACTCTGGAAATCCACTACTTCAAATGTCAACTTTTTCTTGCGTTAATTCTTGGAATCACCGAAAACCACGTCAAGGGCAATCTGGCCGAGTGATTCGGCTTTCTTTCCAGGGATGACACCATGAAAGCTCATATTGCTTTCACTAAGCTTGGACATCGAAATGCCCATCCCCTTCAAGGTCTCAACATAAAGGATATTCAGGCCGCTACCACCATCCATTAGCACTTTGGTCAGTCGAGTGCCTTCGACTACTGGGTCAACCACCAACGCTTGCCTCCCAGGAGTGGCTATACGCGCCGGGTGATCAGACTGATCGAATGTGATGGCTGTTTGTGACCATTTCAGGTATGCGGCTGTCGTCGCTGGAGCAACCATATTCACTTCTCTATTGATAACTTTCAATCGACTCTTTCTCTCGACATCAGCAAAAATCATCAGGGTGGAATTGACTTTGGGATAACCATTTTCTTCCTCTTCATCCTCGTCTTTGTCCGACTCTTTTTCCTTCTCACTGGGTTGTTTCTCTCGGAACTTCTGGATCAGGAGTCGACATTGTCGAGTGGTGTGTTTAGGATAAATTAGATTACCCTCTTCATCCTTCTTCGTATTAATGTGACATGGTAAATCCAACACATCATTTCCCGCTTGATCTTTTACCTTCTTAGGCATCCAGGGCCCTTTTCCTTTAAACTTTCCTTGCACTACTGCTGCAATCTCACCAGGTGCTGCAGGTTCAGCCTTTCGTTTCTGTTTCAGATTACCTCCGCCGGCGTCCTGGCCGACTGGTTTACCCTTGCCACTTTGGAGCCGGTCCTCTTCTTCTCCGTTAGCGTACCGGGTGGCTATTTCCATCATCCGAGTCAGAGTCATATCTCTAGTCCGACCGAACTTCGGGACTAGCTCTCGATATTTAACGCCTTCCTTGAAGGCACACACTGCTTGATGTTCAGATACATTTTCCACTGATGATACAAAGTGGTCCACCTCTGAATGAAATCCCTTAGAGTCTCACTCGGTTTCTGCACACAATGCTGCAATTTTGTCAACCCTGCTAGCCGCTTGCAATTGTCCTCAAAAGTTCTGACGAACACTCGAGCAAGCTCTTCCCAACTGAATATACTGCCTGGGGCTAACTGAGTGAACCACTCTCTGGCCGACCCTTCCAACATCAGAGGAAGATGCTTCATTGCCACTTCATCATTCCCGCCACCAATCTGCACAGCCACTCGGTAATCCTCAAGCCAAGTTTCAGGCTTGGACTCTCCAGTGAACTTGCTGACTCCAATCGCCAACCTGAAGTTCGGAGGAATCACTGCAGCCCTGATGGCTCTGCTGAAACACTCTGGACCCGAAACATGAACTCTGCTGCTAGTCGGACGATCTCTGCCAAGGTCTTCCCCGTGCGCTCTATTTCGGTCGAATAGACCTTGAACGAGAATAGATCTTGCATCAAAGCCTGGCTCTCTTGGGTCGACTGGTGCTCTGCGCTCGCCACTGTGAAGGCGTCTATCATCGTACTGCCGAGGCTCATATGATGCACTCCTCGAAGGAGGTGTAGGCACTCGACGATGATTGTCGCGGTCGAGTCGGTGATCATACTGCCCACGGCCTTCACGCCGTAGGGGCGATCTTGGGCTATGGGCCGACTGAACAGTATCCGCTACCACGGATCTGCTATGAATCCTATTCCGCGACTGAGACACTGCTGTGTTCTGCTCCCCTGCTGCCCGGAGTAAGGTCCGGATTTTCCTCAAACCTCTACTGGCATCCGACTAGGAAGGTTGAATTGACTCTGCTATTCAGGCCGCAGCTGTGAGATTTTGAATGGGAGTGTGGTATACCTTAGGTGGAAGTGGAAAAAGCTGTCGTCGACTGGAATCAGGGATCCGCTCCTGAGCACGCTCGTCGAGTGTGCGCTGGAGGTTCTCTAGTCGAGTGTGCTCAGCCAAATTAGCCAAGCGCACCTCTTCCAAGGCCCGAGCCTCGGGGGTTTCTCCAATGATGGGCGTGTGGAGTGCATCCATGTTGCAGCGATGAAGTTCTTCCCTCTGCTGCAAAGAGAGGGGTTCGGGGTGGTACTCCTCGTGGACGCATGACGGATCGCCGCCACCATCCCCACTGTCTTCATGGCAGAAACCAGGTGGACTACGTGGTCCATCGGCCATCAAGACTTCAGCCGCAGGGTCGCTGCTATCGCACTTGGATGCGGTCTCGACGGAGCCAGTCGACAGGTCGAACAGGCCGTGGAGAGTTTCGTTGGGCTCGATTGCCGCGACTTGATGGGTGGCCGAATGTCGAGCCACCGCGTGTTTCACCCATCGCTGAAGCAGCGACCGACCGGATCGCTTGCAGCGGCGAACAGCGGGGGGAGAAGACATCATGGGAGCCAACCTATACTGGGTCGACGGCTGCCGGAGAAGGACGCCGCATACGCACGGGCGAAAGTGTGTCGCCCCTCGGACGGGGAGCGCCTAGACGTCAAGGGGAGCTTCCTGAAGCCAGGCGGAGTCATCGGCGATGAAAACGAGCACGCCGAGACGGATCTCGCGGCCCTCAGCCAATCCACCGCCGGAAACCATGATGATGGGGATCGAAAAAGTTGCAACTTCACCAATAAGTCGCTAAGACACCTGCCCCACGGTGGGCGCCACCTGTCGTGGTTCTAAGACTGATAGTAGAAAGGGGGGTAGGTATGGAGAGGCAAGATCTCAGCTATGGTGAAGATGTACACACAAGATTTACGAGTTTAGGCCCTTCGCGGAGGAAGTAATAGCCCTACGTCTCGGTGCCCGAAGGAGGTCGACTGGATTATATGTGTGTGATGTTACAGGGGGTGCGAACCCTTGTCCCAGAGGAGGGGGGTGGCTTATATAGAGTGCGCCAGGACCCCAGTCATCCTTCATTACAAGGGGCTTAATGTACATAAAGTAAGGGCGTTACTGATAACGCCAGCCATAAGTGCTATTAATGGCCTTAAAGACTACGGAGTGAATGTTTGACCGTTGCGATGCTGAGTGACTCCTGGTCTTCGGTAGGTCGAGTGATTCCTTGTATGGTCGAGTGACAACAAGTAGGAGGGGTACCCGAGTGATATGATTGGTCGAGTGGATTGCACTCGACACCTTTGACTGGGGGTTCTTTGTTGCCGCTTGGACTTCTTAGCTTCTATGGTAGTGACCTTGGGTAGGGCGTATAAGTCAGCTCTATGGCCCTACCCCGGGTGTGTATCCTCATCACTGACGCCGCCATGTCAAGCTCTTATGTCCTCTGCTCAGAGCCCTCCTATTTGTCACGCTCGACGCCGACGCCCTTCCCCAATGATCTCCTTGCCCACGTCCTACTACACTAGAGTCGTTTCCGGTGTCGTTCATCTCGGCCTACTCTCTGTCGTCCTCCTACTGCAATGATGCGCACACTACTTTTTTGTGTCCTCTGCATCCGTGCACACTGCAATTCGCCGCGCCGCCGACGGGGTTGATCATCTTGGCCTCCTCTCTCTCGCCCTACTATACTGGAGTCGTTTCCGGCATCGATCATCTCGACCTCCTCTCTCGTACACTGCACTGACGATACCATGGCGCGCGAGCACTGTATTCCCCTCCTCTAACGACTGTCTTTGCGCGAGCACCACAACTAGTTCACCGACGGTGTCGCTCGCCGTGCCGCCGACGGGGTCGCTTGTCCACGACTCCATGCTCGTCATGTCAGTCACGGCGCCACGACACTATCCACCGCAGTCGCCATTGTCCGGCGCACACTGCATTTCTTCTCCCCCTCCCACTGCTAGTTGTTAACCCTGTGTGTTAAGTGCAAGTGCTAGCTCTTAATCATACCTCATGCGTGCAACCAAACACCGTGTTCATGTGCCACTTGGGCCAATGCAGGCAACCAAACAAGCACTTGCTTATTACCTAATGCAGGGACCCTAGATGCAAGTAACCAAACAATTTGCAGATGACGCATTTGGGGCTGTTTCTGCTCAACCGGGCTGGGTTGAGATGTGTATGCAATGCAGCTACTGTTCACCACTGCAACCAAACACGCCCTTAACGAGTCTAGAATCAACATGCCACTGGCCTCCTTGCGCCAAGATGCGTGCTCTGGATCCGACGACAGAAACAAAATGTTCGCTACGCATTGCTATAAATCCAACGTCAGATTTATAGTGATTCTGAATCTGAAAGAAAATAATCAAAGCGGCTCTTCAGGCTGCACGCGGGGCTCACCGGTCGACGGGGTCAGTCGCAAGAGACAAACATGCCCAGGCCCAACAGGACACGTTGTCGCCTGCTGTTTTATTTTTTCTCCCATAAAAAGCCACGTGCGAATGTTCATGTATTTTATTTTTCTTCCAATAAAGGATCAAAAATAAAGATAAAAGCATCTGGCACGCTGCGGGGTCAGTCGCAAGAGACAAACCTGCACCTTGGTGCCGCGAGCACACGGCGGGGCCGCGTGCTGCTAGGCCCTGGTCGAACTGGTGTGATTTGATCGCTTGACACTGACCGCCATGTGGGGGCCGGCCACAGCTACCGGTTTCAAGACCGGAGCTATCAATTCACTTTTTTTTTAATTCTTGTCTTAGGTGTGACTATAACTAAACACCCATCTAACTTGATAAAACTTGCCTAAGGTAAAATGTGACAAAGTATGACAAGATGTGGCTAGGAACCGAACAGCCCTATGTTTTCTTTCCTCCATCCCATTGTATTGTTTTTAGGGAAATGGAAATGTGTGTACCGTGACCGGGCCAAGATCTTGGACGCGAGCGCGGGCGAGCGTTTTTGCGTAGCTTTTTCTGCATGGTTTCCGCTGCCTTTTGGGTAGTCTAGTGGTGGTGCTGCTGGCATTCCCCGTGCCACACAACTTCTCCAAACTTTCTAGTGATACCTGCAGCTACCGCCCCTGGAAACATCGGATGTATCTGTGGGCTGCTTGCATGCGCCCTGTCATTGCTGCGTGGCACTTACCCACTAATAACATGCATGATTGCTAATCAAAGTATGCATTGCTAGGGTCACTCGTGGGGAAAGAAATCGCGCATTAACATGTGTTGTCACTTCCAGGAAAAGAGAAAGAATGAAATCCCTTTCTGTGCAGTAGTATTTCTTTTTCTTTGGGTTTTTGATGTCTTACCACTAGTCAGAAGGTATTTCTTGCTAAACTTCTACACACCTCGTAGCTACTGATATAAAATAACGACGCTCATTCGTCTGCATTTGGTGCTCCAAATTTTCTAAACGTATAGGGTGGACTACATGTAGAAGTTTCACAGGCATTTCGCGGGCATTATTCAAGTGACATTTCGAAGATTCCCTCGTCAAAGTTGCACTAGTTAATTAGGTCGTCGACGGTCGCGTGCTCCCACACACACCACACACAACAGAATGCATATATGTGCATGTACGTCCAGGGATCGAGCCAAAACTTTAGACTTTGGGGGCCAGTGAGGAGTGCTTTATTAAAATCGCATGTGAAGTTGCCATATACTTATGTCGGCATTTCCTCTAGTTGGCCACACGGCCGGGGAGGTCCACACGTACCCACCCTTTGGTATTGCAGCGCTCGAAGACTCTCTAGAGTCTAAAGTCTTCCAAGTCTACTGACTCACTCCACATTATTCCGACCATGTGCTTAGTTGCAAATGTACTACGGAGCAGTAACAAGTTTACCTCTTTGATTTGCCTCTTACATGTTCTTTCCCTGGGACAGCGATAGCACGCACGGAGAAACAAACATTCATGCATGTACAGCTGCCAAGCCCCCGAGCCGGCCGACCGTATCGTAACAGAATTTGAGTTTTGGAACAGAAAATCTTTGTCGTCGATCATGAGCAAGGTGCCAGGGACAGGCCTTGACACCCACCCATTGATGAGAACAGCTAGGCAGCACCTGGAACTGCACGATCGACATGCACGCGTCGTCGATCGACACGCACTGGAGAGATCTGATGAACAGCTGGCTGGCAACATGCACCCAAATGCCGCATTGCTTCTTTCTTGGCCTACAAGTAGTATGTTGTATGCATCGATCTAGTTTGCCTGGCTGTTTTTATTGTGAACCAGCACGGAAAACAAGTATAGTGGGTGTATATTCCTTGTGGGCCCGCAAGATTCTAGACAGCGCATGGCTTGCGCGCCTCGCCTGCCTTCAAGATTCTAGCCGGGCTGCAAGGGAACGTGCTATCAGTGCATGCACGCCTCATGGTCCTGGATGTACTTTGGACGTAAACTATTGTCACCCACTGTTCTACGCCGGGCGGTCAAAGCCGCCGTACGCGTGTTGGCCAACCTCACAATCCATCGTCCGCCATACGCAAACCGCCGCCCAGAAAGGAGAAAGTGGCCTAGTTCTTCTTTCAAACGGGCATCTAGAAATATTCTCCATGGTATATAAAAACGAAACGTTTACAGCAGAGGTAAGCCGTGACATCATATACAATTTGTTTGTTTTGTTTGTCCCCAACCCCCCATGCATCGCATTGTATATAGTTGGAGTAGTATTAATTTGCACGATGAAGCTTTAGTCAGTTGGCAATCTCTTGCCTGCCTTCCTTCTCACACATGTATACTACTCTACTATGTAGGAGTAACTAGGTAGATATATAAAGAAGACAAAGATATCTTTCTGAAGCGTAGAGAACAAACCCACTGACAAAACGCACACACTGAACGAGTCTCCATCAGGAGTTCGAGACGGGGAGCAGCACCGTCCAATACTGCTAGCTAGGTAGCTACTCATGACAGGAACTGAATACAAACTAGTGAAGTACGTGTTGTTTTGGTACGTAGCACATGCATTGAATCCCCAGGTAGGTGACGAGGAAAGTACTCGGTTCACTTGTCCAGATCTTGAAGTTTAATATTCACCGAAGCGACAACTGTCGTCGTAATGTTGCTCTATGCACGTATTGCTGATCTGTCCGGGGTTTCAAAACTGATATATATTGCGGTATCTTCTTTATCTTCTCATATCTTGACAATTAACATGACAACAATAGCAATGCCGTCTCGTTTGGTGAGAGAGAGAGAGAGAGAAAGACCAAGGTGTCTCTCCCCCCGTGTCGTCAGACATAGACGACACATCATGCATGGGTAGCTAGGTGGCAAAGGGGGAGAGAGACAAAAGCAACACGAAGAATTTCTTGAGGAAGAAGAAGCTCACCTTTCTGACCAACCTTTGCAGTTCTTCAAACAAAGTAAAGAAAAACATATACATACTCCCTCCATTCCAAATTATAAGATGTTTTTAGCTATTTTAATATGAATTACATACAGACTAAAATGAGTGAACAAATATACTAAAACGCGTTTATATACATCCAATTTGGAGAAAAGTTAGAACATCTTATATTTCAGAACGAGTATTTAACCAAAAACTACCACAATTCGTGGATCCTTGCCCACAAACTACCACTTTACGAATTTGTGCCGAAAACTATCATTTTTTTGCTAATCTATGACTAAAAACTACCATGTCTGTAAATCGACCAATTCGTCCATTTTAAACGTGCTTATGATAGACTGGGCCCATTCGTCAGGACTGAAAAAGTCAGCACCGTTAACTTTGAATGTTAACATGTGGAGTCCACATGTCAGTTCTATCTCCTTCCTCTGAATTCCCCATGGAGGATTTAGATAAGGGGTTCCGTCGCCTGCGAGCTCCGGTGGCCATCCTCTGCACCCGAGGCCTCCCTAACATGCTCCGGCGAGGCCGAGCCCCCCGCGCGAGCCCCTGCCTGCTCCGGCAAGGCCGAAGCCCCTTGTGCCTGTGCTCCTACCCGCTTCGGCGAGGCCGAGCCCCGCATGCCCGCACCCTCGCCCGCTCTGGCGAGGCCGAGGCCAAGCGCCACTGCCCGCTCCGATGAGGCCGAGTCCCCCGTGTGCACACGCCCTTGCCCGCTCCGGCGAGGCCACGACGTTGACCTGCTGCTAGCCAGGGCAGATGCGACAGGAGGCGTCGGTGCGATTCGACTGGAGACAATCTCGAGAGCAGCGGCGTTGACCTGCAGATGGTCGGGGTTGATTGATTCGTCGGCGTACGACCGTGCTGCGGGCGGTTGGCTCCTGCCTTGCCCTCGACCTCCCTGCCTCCCTGTGCTCTGGATCCGGTTGTGCCGCCATGCTGGCTAGCCATGGCCGCAGCCGTGCCCAGGCTTGTGCTTGGTAGGGAATTTCAGAGGTAGGAGTTGTAGGAGATGGAACTGACATGTGGGCCCCTTAGGTTGACGGTCAAAGTAACGGTGTTGACTATTTCAGCTCGGACGGGTGGGCCTAGCTTCTCATAATCAGGTTTAATCGACCGTTTTTCATACTTGGTAGTTTTTAGCAAGGGATTAGGAAAAAAGCGGTAGTTTTTGACACAAATTCGTAAAGTGATAGTTTGTGGGCACGGATCCACGAATTCTGGTAGTTTTTGGTTAAATACTCGTTCAGAATGAATGGAGTACATGGAGACATTGCTCTAACATTTATCGTGGGCATTTGGGTCAGCTAATTCTTGATTAATTTGTGCATGATCGAGGTAATATAAAGAGCGGCATCAGAAGTACTTCCTTCGTCCCAAAATAAGAGTTTTAATTTTAGTACAACATTGTAAGGGTATTGGAAGGACACGACGGTAACAAAGGTGAGAACCAGGAGCGGGGAGACACTTGTATGGCGCGCAAGCCGGGGGTCCATAGTTTAGGGATCCCCGAAAGGAAGTCCTTTGCAAGTTGATTGACGACTTGACGCACTTGCATCTGTACACGAAAGCATGCGAATATTCTCGTGTCCCAGCACGAGTCCAAGGAGGACGCGACTCGTCTGCCGTGAAGAAGGCACGGCAGAACTGCCGTGGAGCATAATCTCAACCGTTCTTATTTCATCAAGCTGATCCGACGAACAGCAAAACAGCCCGTCCACGTAAGCACGCAGGGAGCGCGCCAAATCTCTGCTTCCCTTCTTTCGCTGGCGCCAAAAGGCAGCCGCCTGCTTGTATTCTAGCGCCAAAAATTAGGTCCTTGGCTGCACGGAGAGAGACGAAGACGATCATCCACTGGCGCGCCGCCGTGGCCGCCGGCGATCATCGCTCAAGACGGCGGGTCGTCGCTACAGACGGCGATCAACTCGGAAGACGGCGGGCTGCCGTGGCCGACGGCATCCGAACGCCGCTGCCTCTCTCCATTAACCCTGACGCTCCCTATATTCTTGAAGGTAAAATACAATCCACGATCTTGTTTGCCGTCGACCACAGTCCACCTTCACCCCCATCTTCTTATCTTTTCTACATCACTCTCAAGTCTGTTTAATCACTGCTGATTTTGTGCAATCCACCCAAATGAGCTTCTGTAGCTTGGAGAACCAACAATCAACGAGGAAAACCAGACCTCTGCTTCAATTGGGTAAGTGAGAAGCATTACAACAACAGCAACATAATCCTCTTTATGTTTTAGAAGAAACAATTGTGTGCAATCTCCTAACCATTGTCTAGTGTTGTCTATTTTACAGAAATGATGTACCAAGCTGGATACCACAAATTGGCATGAAGTTTAGCAGTTTGGATGAGGCTTGGATTTTTTGGGAGCATTATGGTGGCAGAGTTGGGTTTGGTGTTAGGAAAAGGTACTCAAATCTGAGCAAATTTGATGGAACAATTACTTCATGCAGATTTGTGTGTAGTAAAGAGGGTCGTCGAGGAAAAGACAAAAGAGATAATCATATTAAGCAACCTCGAGCAGAAATTAGGACTGGTTGCCAAGCTCGTATGGGTCTTACAATAAACCGGGAAAATGGTCATTACGAAGTTTTTGATCTTGTTCTTGAACACAATCACATGTTGCAGTTGCAAGAAACATGCCACCTCATGCCCTGACAGTGAAAGATAACTGAAATTCAAGCGTTTGAGATTGAAATTGCCGATGATTCGGGTATTCTGATTAAAAGTTGTATTCTGATTGTGTGTTGATTAAAGAATGAGATAAGCGTTTTAGCAGCCAAGGTGGCTTTGTTTTGTACCTCCTGGTAGTCTGAACTTTAGGCCGGTGATCTGCTTGTGGTCGTCAGTTTTGTTCCCTTGCCGTCGAGAGCGACGAGACAGTGACAAGTCATCGTGCAGTGCTTAGTGCCGACGGCCGCGGCAGTGCGTCGTCGGACGGCCGCAGCGTCACCGGACGTTCAACTATGCTCTGTTTTTCTTTCTGCGTCAGGTCTGTTGCTCGGAAATACTCACAGAGTAGAAGGGAAGAGACTTGGCGCGCTCCTGCATGCGTACGTGGACGGGCTGTTTTGCTGTTCGTCGGATCAGCTTGACTAGATAAGAGCGGTTGAGATTATGCTCACGGCAGTTCTGCCGTGCCTTCTTCACGGCAGACGAGCGCGTCCGAGAGACGCGACTCGTCTGCCGCGAAGAAGCACGGCGAACTGCCGTGAGCATAATCTCAACCGTTCTTATTTCATCAAGCTGATCCGACGAACAGCAAAACAGCCTGTCCACGTAAGCACGCAGGAGCGCGCCAAATCTCTGCTTCCCTTCTTTCGCTGGCGCCAAAAGGCAGCCGCCTGCTTGTATTCTAGCGCCAAAAATTAGGTCCTTGGCTGCACGGAGAGAGACGAAGACGATCATCCACTGGCGCGCCGCCGTGGCCGCCGGCGATCATCGCTCAAGACGGCGGGTCGTCGCTACAGACGGCGATCAACTCGGAAGACGGCGGGCTGCCGTGGCCGACGGCATCCGAACGCCGCTGCCTCTCTCCATTAACCCTGACGCTCCCTATATTCTTGAAGGTAAAATACAATCCACGATCTTGTTTGCCGTCGACCACAGTCCACCTTCACCCCCATCTTCTTATCTTTTCTACATCACTCTCAAGTCTGTTTAATCACTGCTGATTTTGTGCAATCCACCCAAATGAGCTTCTGTAGCTTGGAGAACCAACAATCAACGAGGAAAACCAGACCTCTGCTTCAATTGGGTAAGTGAGAAGCATTACAACAACAGCAACATAATCCTCTTTATGTTTTAGAAGAAACAATTGTGTGCAATCTCCTAACCATTGTCTAGTGTTGTCTATTTTACAGAAATGATGTACCAAGCTGGATACCACAAATTGGCATGAAGTTTAGCAGTTTGGATGAGGCTTGGATTTTTTGGGAGCATTATGGTGGCAGAGTTGGGTTTGGTGTTAGGAAAAGGTACTCAAATCTGAGCAAATTTGATGGAACAATTACTTCATGCAGATTTGTGTGTAGTAAAGAGGGTCGTCGAGGAAAAGACAAAAGAGATAATCATATTAAGCAACCTCGAGCAGAAATTAGGACTGGTTGCCAAGCTCGTATGGGTCTTACAATAAACCGGGAAAATGGTCATTACGAAGTTTTTGATCTTGTTCTTGAACACAATCACATGTTGCAGTTGCAAGAAACATGCCACCTCATGCCCTGACAGTGAAAGATAACTGAAATTCAAGCGTTTGAGATTGAAATTGCCGATGATTCGGGTATTCTGATTAAAAGTTGTATTCTGATTGTGTGTTGATTAAAGAATGAGATAAGCGTTTTAGCAGCCAAGGTGGCTTTGTTTTGTACCTCCTGGTAGTCTGAACTTTAGGCCGGTGATCTGCTTGTGGTCGTCAGTTTTGTTCCCTTGCCGTCGAGAGCGACGAGACAGTGACAAGTCATCGTGCAGTGCTTAGTGCCGACGGCCGCGGCAGTGCGTCGTCGGACGGCCGCAGCGTCACCGGACGTTCAACTATGCTCTGTTTTTTCTTTCTGCGTCAGGTCTGTTGCTCGGAAATACTCACAGAGTAGAAGGGAAGAGAGACTTGGCGCGCTCCCTGCATGCGTACGTGGACGGGCTGTTTTGCTGTTCGTCGGATCAGCTTGACTAGATAAGAGCGGTTGAGATTATGCTCCACGGCAGTTCTGCCGTGCCTTCTTCACGGCAGACGAGCCGCGTCCGTCCAAGGAATACATTCCGGCCGAGCTCCCGCGAGGGTCGCATGCATGTGAAGCGACCCTTCGTGTAGCCCGGATCCTAGACCGTGAGCAGAGAAGGACCCGAGCCCATGCATAGCCGGGTCAAAGAGGGGATGTCAGGCCAAGTACCCGGTCGATAATTACCATTGTCTTCGTCTCTCCGCGGCTGGGTGCGCACATGGATGCACGCATGGTGCACGACGTAGCGCCGCCCGGAGGGAGCGTGGAGTCGAGCCACATGCTAGGTCATTAGGACTGCAGTGAAGCGTGCAGGCCGGCCGGCACGCGGCCGCGCGCCCATGCAGGCGCCTGTGGGTGCGCATCTAGCGGCGCTACGTAGGCTACCGGTAGCTATAGGTACGCGCTGCGGCCGATCGGCTCGCAGTGCTGGCCGAGCGCGCGTGTCCGCGTCCGCGACAGACCGAGAGGACGAAGCTAAAGCGCGCGCGCCATGCCGAGACAGCTACAGGCCGAAAGAGTGTGTGCTTTCGTGCGCGCGCGCGTGGCGGGGAGCGACGCCAAGTGCACGCGCCCATGCCCCTGGTGAGTGGCCAGAGACGCTCCATCGGGGTTCAGTGGTGGAGGGTCAAGGTCGGTCGGTGGGTGGAAAGGGCACCTACCTGGCTCGAACGCGCGGTGCGACGAGGCAGCTAGGCGCATTGAGCTTCCCTGGCTTTTGTTCATCAGGCTAACTTCAGCGCACGGTTCCAAACGGACGTCCATTTTGCCAGGATTCTGTCCGTTTGGATAAGGCAATGGGGTCGTGTTCGGGTCTGTCCTGGGATGCGGTGGCCGTGCGCTCAACGCGCAGACGCATCCTTTGGCCACATCCTGTCCGCCACGGCCAAAGATACCTTGCACCAGTGCAACCACCAGAAGATCTTCATCATCCGAGGACTAATCGTCCGATGAATAAATGAAGTGATGGAAGAAAAATTTATCTCCACTGTCCATACCTTTATGGGCAAAGTGTCAAACACCTTGAAGTCATGGTGTCATAGAGACCGCGATGATCACCTCGATGTAGCAGGGGTGGTTGGCGGCCGGCTACTGGCCGCTCTGGAGCACTCGACGGAAACTGTCGTGGCCCATAAACGTCACCGGCGGTCATATCCCTTCTGGCACTGGCTACGACGGCGACGGCCAAATCTCCTCTAAGCGATGGCTAGAAATCCTACGAAAGCGCGGGCGTGGTGGCGGCCATGTCGAGACGTGGTTTGGTATGGACGGCCAGCGGGTGAGCAGTAAGCAGGCAGCCGGAGAATAGTGGCGGCGCCGGCGGCCGGGTGGGGCGGGGGAGAGCGGGTGAAGGCGTTGAAGAGGAATGGACTGCTAGTGTCTCCGACAGGCGGGCCACGGGGGGACAAGGGCGTGCGTCGAGCCCGTCCGCGCGATGTCCGTTTCACCCCAAACTCGGCGCAAGTTTTGGCTGGAAATGGGTCGAAAACGGATGAAATCCGGACATTTGTCTATTTGGGGCCGCGCGTTGGGCAGCGCTATTCGTCCGTTCTACCCCAAACGGACGCATTCACCATACCCTGATATGTGCCACCACGCTCTGCAACCCAAAGTAGGAGAGAGGGACGCAAGTATCAGACTTCGACCTGCTGGCTGGAGTTTCCCCCGTCAGGCACCCATCTAGTTCATGCCGTCAGCCAATCTCCACAGCTTAATAAATAGTAACGTCTAACTGAGCCAGTTAGTTAGATGCGTACAATTGGTGTAGTAGGAACTTTATTTAGTTTGATGCATACACTTGTTCTTTTTTGGTAGCCCTTTTGTAATGATGGCTGATGTTTGGTTTGGAAGAGAGAGCTGCGTCTTCACTCTTACGGCACCTTCTTTCGCTTCATTGCACCCCAGCCCTGGTTGCTGCTCCTGCTGTTTTCAATGTAGAATCAGTAGTATATTTCGTCTATTGGTTGAATAAATGTGTTGTTAGAACGACAAACACAATGATTTGGAAGTCGTTGCACGGTTCGATCCTTTAGTGCCCCGTACCGTACGTAGCTCATACTATTTTTCGTACGGAACACATTTTCCACTTGTTGATAACATGCAGCCCAATGATGAAGGCCCAATAGAAAGCCCATAATTAATCGGAAGGAAGGCTCTCACATGAATCCGCCCAGTACATGCTCATGGTCCCTAAACATAAATAAGTAAATAAATAAATAAAGCTAAATGCTCATGCACCAGTTCTTTGGGAAAATAGGTAGCCCAAGATTTCTTTTTGAAGAATACCCAAGCTAGGCCTATTTGTTTTCTCCGAATTACTGGGTTGCAAATCTTTCAAGACGAGGAGGGATGCATTCCGTCCTGGCCAAAGAGTATGGTCAATGTCTATTAAAAGTAATATCAAAAGGGGTTGAAAATTCCAAAAAAATTATAGTAAATGGGATATTAGTTTTTTTTTTGGTTTTTGTTCTTCACTGATATCTTATACGTATTTCATTGGATTTAACATGACATAGTACTAATTTATTTTTAAATTTGTTTTAGTATGGCTATTAATTTTTGGATTAAGAATATTTCGTTCCCCAGTAAAAATTTGCGAATTTTCAAACTTTCCCACATATTTAGTTAATTTTTTGACCCTGGTACTGACCAGAAAATGGCCAGCAATTCTAAAAATGGAAAATGGGCTGCAATAAATCCCATATGAATTAGAAAATGAGTAAGAATAATAGCAAATGGGCTGTACACGCCATAGATTTCGAGGCTGACTTGTTTACGCAAGGCTTTGTCAGCGAACACACGATTCTAGAAGCAGTGACTGTTGGATGTCCATCCAAAGGCCGACGTGCTTCTTCAATCTCTGATCTTCCTGCTCCAGCCGCCTAAACTAGCGCCGACGGGACTGCCTGCTCCCTCCTCTTGTGGCCCGCTGTGATGCCGCGCAGGCTTCTCCGGCCCACCCTACTCCCTCCGCTGGCCTGGCCGCACGCAATCAACTGCCTCATTACGCAAAAAAATGATTCCTCCCACTGACATCAGGGGCGCACCGGTTGGGAGGCTGACCTGTGGGCCTACTACATTGACGTGTACGCAGGGCTTGTCAACTTAGTCAACAAACTATTCTAGCAGCAATAACCGTTGGATTTGAACGGTCCTGCTGCTTCTTCAATCGCTGCTCTTCTTGCACCAGCCGCCCAAACCAGCACCGGGGAGACCGCCTGCTCCTGCCTCCAGTGGCCAGCTGTGCTGCCGTTGAGGCCTCATCGCCCCTACTACTCCCGCCGCTAGCCAGGCCCTGCTGCGACGGCAGCCTCACATCGCAGCCGAACCAGTGAACCCTTGTACTCCTCTCCGCGTGGGCATCCACTGTCGCGTCTTCCCCGGCTCCACATCGTCCCCTTCCTAGGCCTCGTCATCGTCCACCGCCTTGGTGCTCTCAACGCGGCGTGGTCAATGTGGTCAACGACATTCCATCGGAAGAGTACTGTACATGGAGAGGCTGACAGCTGGGTCCATGGCCACAGCCCAGTTTTTTTGTGATTTGCCAAGTAAGTCGCTTTGTCAGGCCTGTTGGGCTGCAAATCTTTCAAGACAAGGAGAGCTTTCATTCGGCTGGCCGAGAAAATGGCCCATCAGTAATGAGAAATGGGTTGTACATTTTTAAAACACATCAAACCGGCAATTAGTTTCAAAAATCTTTTTTTTATTTCAAGATTTTAAATTACATTATTTTTTATGTGTGGAGAATTTGTTTGATTTTATATTGATATACATTTATTTTTAAAATCAGTTTGAATATGAGTCGAAATTTCAGGATTAAAAACAGCTCGGACCGCACCGAAATATGCAAAATTTCGTATACTTTTTTAACCGTGGCCACAATATGGGCTGTAATGCTAACAAAAAGAATATGGGCTCCAAAAAACCTTAAGAATTAGCAAATGGGCTGTAAATTGTTAAAAATAATGGCAGATGGGTTGTATGCTGTTTTTCACGGATTTGAGGCTTTCCTTAAAAAGGTTGGCGACTGGCAAAGGATCGTTGGATGGCCATCCAACGGCCGTCGTGCTTCTTCAATCTCTACTCTTCCTGCTCCAGTCGCTCAAACAAGCGCCAGCGGGACTGCCTGCTCCCTCCTCCCTGCGGCCGGCTCTGACAGCTCGGACCCACCAGCTATATCTACACACGCAAGGAAATGCCTCCTTATTACGCAAAAAAAATGAATACTCCCCCTGTTAGCTGGGACCCAGTATAGAGGCAGGCTAACTTGTGGGCCTACTAAGTTGACTGAGACAGAGGGCTTTGTCAACTTAGTCAATATGCATGATTCTAGCTCCAGTGACCGTACGATGTCCATCCAACGGCCGTAGTGCTTCTTCAACCTCTGGTCTTCTTGCTCCAGCCACCCAAACCAGCGCCGGTCGTGCCTCGTGCTCCTGCCTCCCGTGGCCGGCTACGAAGCGGCGGGGGCCTCACCGCCCCCTACTACTCCCACCGCTGGCCAGGCCATCCCTCTGCTCACCCACCCCCTCTGTTATTCTGCGGCGACGGCAACCTAACGCTGCAACGAACCAGTGAACCCTCGTGCTCCTCTATGCATGGGCATCCACTACCGTGTCTTCCCCGGCTCCCTGTCGTCCCCTTCCTAGGCCTCGCCGTCGTTCACTGCCCTGGTGCTCTCGGCGCGGGGTGGTCAACATGGTCAAGGAATGGCTTCCATCGGACATGGACTGTACGTGGAGAGGCTGACAGTTGGGTCCACGACATGACAAGGAAGTGCCTCCTTATTCGCATAAAATAATTATTCCTTCACCGACGCAGGACCCACGGACGGGCCACCATATTTCGCGAAAAAACATTTCCCCACATTGCTGGGACCCACTACTACACCTTCGCACGCAAGAAAGTGCGTCCGGGCAAAAAAAAGGGACAATTGCATTTTAACCCCTAGTTGGTTCCTACCCACGGGTTTTGCCCTTACTTTTCGTGCTTGCTCAGTTTTGCCCTTACTTTTTCCATCGGGGTCCCTCGAATGCCCTTTGACCGTTTGACCAAAACTTTGAAAATTCATAACTAATTCATACGAACTCAGAAAAACGCAAATAAGATATCAAAATGTTTAGATAAACATTACCTTTATGGGCATATCATTTGCATTCAGGACAAAAGCATCGTTTAAACTACCCGTGGTAATTAATGTTATTCACATTATTAAAAATAAATAGGTATAAACAATATTTTTTCCGTGAATAAAAATTATATGAAATGTAGGTGATGTTTTCTGGACATCCTGATACCTTATTTGCATTTTCCTGAGTTCGTATCAACTTGTTATGAATGTTTTAACGACTTTGACCCCCTGACTGCTGGGACCCACCAGCTACATCTTCGCACGCAAGGAAGTGCGTCCGGGCAAAAAAAACGATTCGCCCCCTGACTGCTGGGACCCACCAGCTACATCTTCGCATGCAAGGAAGTGTGTCCGGAAAAAAAAACGATTCGCCCCCCTGACTGCTGGGACCCACCAGCTACATCTTCGCAAGCAAGGAAGTGCCTGATAGTCGGGACCCACCTAGTCGAAGCGTATGTAGTGTTGTCATTCTGGTCGTGAACGTGTACGTACATACTGGTCGATGTAGAGGCGTGCACGTGTCGTAGTAGAGGCGCGCACATGTCGTAGTAGAGGCGCGCATGTAGCATGTACACGTGCGTACAACGGCGAGGGTGCAAGAAAGAAAATACGGCCACGTACGTACATACAGGAAGGGTCTCGAACGCCTACTTGCGCATACGTACATAGCTGGGTCAGAACGGAGAAATAGCGTCGTTGTCGTGTTCATGGGGAGCCAACCGGCTGGGTCGAAACGGAATGCATGGTTGTGTTCATCGGGAGGGCTTGGACGGAACAGGCGATTCAAACGAGGCCTGGCGTACCGCACAACGGAGGAAACGGCCTTGTGTTCGACCGGCCACGTTCGAAACGGGATCCTGTTGATCGGGAGGTGCCTGGCGTCTTGCAAAAGCGGAGAAGCGGACCTCCTACGGTCGAAATGGGGTCTGTTGATCGGGAGGGTGTGGCATACCGCAAAACGGACCGAAACGGATTTGTGTTGGGCGCTTCGGTCAAACGGGGTCCTGTTCGCCGGGAGGGTGTGGCGTGCCGCAAAATGGGACTCCACGGATCTGTTCATCTCCACCGTCGACCTCCTCCAGCCTCTACGGGCTACCGTCGACCTCCTCAAGCCTCCACGGGCTCCTGTTCATCCAGCCTCCACCGCGCGCTACTCCACCGGCTACTGTTCAACCATCCCTCCACCGTCTACTGTTCATCCATCCCTCCACCATCTACTATTCATCCAGCCCTCCACACCACGGGGTCCTATTCAACCACCCCTCCACGGGCACCCCTCCACCGTCTACTATTCATCCAGCCCTCCACACCACGGGGTCCTGTTCATCCAGAGGCAACGCCACCGCCATCGCTCATCAACCCCCCAACGCTCATTTGTTCATCAATCGACCGGCTTTAGTTAGCAGCAATAGCGAAGAATCGCTCGATCGGGTTCGATTAACGACCATCGATCGATCGCTCGGGTTCGATGAACGCGTAACTGCGGTCTGTCGCTTCGGGTTCGATTAGAGCCTAACGCCTCGCTTCGGGTTCGATTAGAGCCAACCCCTCGCACACACGCTGCATACAGACGAGAGAAAGCAGCGCATCGCTCGGCCCCCGACCTCCCACCGTAACCGGCAACTCCCCGAAATTTTCCTCTACCATGGTTTTTTTCGTCATGGACGGCCCAAAGAATGTCATGCAGCTGCGTCTCCGGCCCGCCCAGGACGAAAAGCCCATTTTCTGTCATGATTTTTTGTCATAGAAGTAGGAGCCCACAACATCTGTGATGATACCAGGTTTTGTCACAATTATCGTCATAGAAGTGTCATATGTATGACAGAAAAAAATTCCGTTTGGCCCAAATGTCACGGATGTGTCTTTTTTTTGTAGTGCACGTCGACGTTGAGCTTCATTTGCAAAGTCGATGATGGGTTGTTGAGTTTCACTCTTCCTCTTGAAGAAGTATACCCAAGTGTATCTTGAATTATCATCCACAATCACCAAGCAATACTTTCTACCTCCAAGACTATCAAAGGATGGAGGCCCAAAGAGATCCATGTGAAGGAGCTCCAAGGGTCTCTTCGAGTAGATGATGGTCGTGGGAGGGTGAGCCTTCTCATGAAGCTTTCCTTCAATACAAGCACTGCAAGCACGATCTTTGGCAAAACTAACATTTGTTAGTCCACGGAAATGGTCCCCCTTGAGAAGACTTTGCAAAGATCTCATATTGACGTGGGCTAAACGGAGATGCCAAAGCCATCCCACATCAACTTTAGCCATTAGGCATGTCGCGGTCTTAGTGGGTTGCTCCGAAAAGTTAATCACATAAAGACCGTTCTCGACATGCCCAACAAAGGCTACTTTAAGAGTCTTGCTCCACAAGAGGGCCACGGTATCAATATCAAAGAAAGTGGCAAAGCCCATGAGTGCAAGTTGACGAACGGAAAGAAGATTGAATGCAAGGGACTCAACAAGCATGACTTTCTCGATCGTTAGATCATGAGAGATGACAACCTTGCCAAGACCCAATACCTTAGAAGACGAGGCATCACCCCACTCGACATTGGTGGGCATAGAAGGAATCTTGTGCACGTCCACCACCAAGTCCTTGCTCCCGGTCATATGATTTGTTGCTCCACTATTGAGCAACCATGATCCCCCCACCGGAAGCAAACACCTACAGGCGATCAATGCTTGGTTTTAGGTACCCATTTAGTAATGGATCCTTTGATGTTATTAACAAGGGTCTTAGGAACCCAAATAGACCATTCAATGTACTCATAAGGAGAACCAACAAATTTAGCATAAACATGCCCATCACTAGCACGGCACAACACATATGAAGGGTTAAAGTCGCCGGCTTTGTTGGAGGAGGAGGTGGTTTTGCCCTTATTGACATCAACACCCTTCACATTGTTCTTCTTCTCCTTAGGAGCACCCTCTCCCTCTTTCACAAAGGTTTACTTGAGAGGAGGAGGTCATTTGGTCTTGTCGTTCTTCTTCTTGTTCTTGGACTTGGGTGCGAACCCAATTCCTTCCTTGGCCACAACTTCCTTTTGATTTCTCAAAAGTTCGTTGAGGTTCTTCTCACCTTGAATGCATGTCACGAGGCCTTTCTCAAGCTAATCCTTCAATTTTGCATTCTCCTCCACAAGATGCACATGCTCACAATACGGGTTAGTGGCATATGCATTATCAATTAATACCATATGAGGAAAAGTGGCCTTTTCCTTGGTTAGCTTAACTTGGAGTTGAGCATGAGACTCCTTGAGGTTAGCATGAGCACCCTTCAAGACCTTGTGGGCCTTGTCAAGTACATCAAACTCCTCCTTGAGTCTAGCATGATCAACCCCAAGTTTAGCCTTCTCGGAAGCTAGCACACGAGACACAACAAGTGCATGATCAAGATCTTTCTTTAACTTAGCATAGTCATCGTTGTGTGACTCCTCAAGAGCCAAACGATGCCCACGCTCTTCCTCAAGAGCATTAGAGAGATCCGATATCTCATCGGCATAGTCATGACTATGACCTTCCATCTTAGAGATGGTCTCTTTGTGAGCTTCGATCATGTCATTCGCTTCACCAAGTTGTTCCAAGAGAGCAACAAAGTGCTGTTGGGGAACGTAGTAATTTCAAAATTTTCCTACGCACATACAAGATCATGGTGATGCATAGCAACGAGAGGGGAGAGTGTTGTCTACGTACCCTCGTAGACCGAAGCGGAAGCAATCACAACGTAGAGGAAGTAGTCGTACGTTCTCCTCGCGATCCAACCGATCCCAGCGCCATTACTCCGGCGCCTCAGAGTTCTTGACACACGTCAGCTCGGTGGCGCTCCTCGGGCTCCAATCCAGCAGAGCTTCGGGAGGAGAGTTCCCTCGGCCGACGGCGTGGTGGCGATCTTGATGTTCTATCGACACGGGGCTTCGCCTAAGCACCGCTTCGATATGGTGAGGTGGATTATGGTGGAGGGGCACCGCACACTGCTAAGGAACGATCTCAAGGATCAACTTGTGTGTTCTAGGGTGCCCCCCTGCCCCGTATATAAAGGAGCAAGGGGAGGGCGGCCGGCCCTAGGAGGCGCGCCAAGGGAGGGGGAGTCCTCCTCCTAGTGGGAGTAGGACTCCCTTTCCTAATCCAACTAGGAAGGAGGAAGGGGAAGGAAGGAGAGGAGAGGAAGAGGAAAGGGGGCGCGCCCCTCCTTGTCCTATTCGGACTCCCACAGGGGCGCGCCACCTCTGGTGCGGCCCTCTCTCTCCCTCTTGGCCCACTAAGGCCCATAACTTCCCGGGGGTTCCGTAACCCTCCCAAGCACTCGGTTTTCTCCGAAACTTCCGAACCTTTCCGGTGTCCAAATATAGCCGTCCAATATATCAATCTTTATGTCTCGACCATTTGAGACTCCTCGTCATGTCCGTGATCACATCCGGGACTCGAACTTCTTCGGTACATCAAAATACACAAACTCATAATATAACCGTCCATCGAAACCTTAAGCGTGCGGACCCTACGGTTCGAGAACAATGTAGACATGACCGAGACACGTCTCCGGTCAATAACCAATAGCGGGACCTGGATGCCCATATTGGCTCCTACATATTCTCGAAGATCTTTATCGGTCGGACCGCATAACAACATCGTTGTTCCCTTTGTCATCGGTATGTTACTTGCCGAGATTCGATCGTCGGTATCAATACCTAGTTCAATCTCGTTACGGCAAGTCTCTTTACTCGTTAATGTCGTCATTTCACAGCTAACTCATTAGTTGTAATGCTTGCAAGGCTTAAGTGATGTGTATTACCGAGAGGGCCAGAGATACCTCTCCGACTATCGGAGTGACAAAACCTAATCTCGAAATCGCCAACCCAACATCGCCTTTGGAGACACTGTAGTACTCCTTTATAATCTGCGATTCGTTGTGGCGTTTGGTAGCACCAAAGTGTTCCTCCGTAAACGGAGTTGCATAATCTCATAGTTATAGGAACATGTATATGTCATGGATAAAAGCAGTAGCAACATACTAAGCGATCGTGTGCTAAGCTAATGGAATGGGTCATGTCAATCGATCATTCACCTAATGATGTGACCTTGTTAATCAAATAACAACTCTTTGTTCATGGTTAGGAAACATAACCATCTTTGATTAACAAGCTAGTCTAATAGAGGCATACTAGTGACACTCTGTTTGTCTATGCATTCACACATGTATTATGTTTCCGGTTAATACAATTCTAGCATGAATGATAAACATTTATCATGAAATAAGGAAATAAATAATAACTTTATTATTGCCTCTAGGGCATATTTCCTTGATCTCCCACTTGCACTAGAGTCAATAATCTAGATTACATAGTAATGATTCTAACACCCATGGAGTCGTGGTGTTGATCATGTTTTGCTCGTGGAAGAGGCTTAGTCAGCGGTGCGCTACATTCAGATCCGTATGTATCTTGCAAATCTCTATGTTTCCCACGGACTAAATCCGGATGGAATTGAAGCGTCTCTTGATGTGCTTGGTCCTCTTGTGAAATCTGGATTCCTTCGCTAAGGCAATTGCTCGATATTGTCACGAAAGATTTTCATTGGACCCGATGCACTAGGTATGACACCTAGATCGGATATGAACTCCTTCATCCGACTCCTTCATTAGCTGCTTCGGCTGCTATGTACTCCGCTTCACATGTAGATCCCTTCTGACGCTTTGTTTAGAACTGCACCAACCGACTCTCCTCCGTTTAGTGTAAATCGTTATCCGGTCTGCGATTTAGAATCGTCCGGATCGATGTCAAAACTTGCATCAACGTAACCGTTTACGATGAGCTCTTTGTCACCTCCATATATGACAAACATATCCTTAGTCCTTTTCGGTATTTCAGATGTTCTTGACCGCTGTCCATGATCCACTCTGGATTACTTTGGTACCTCCTGTTAAGCTTATAGCAAGGCACACATCAGTGCAGTACACAGCATTGCATACATGATAGAGCCTATGGCTGAAGCATAGGAACATCTTTCATTTTCTCTCTATCTTCTGCGGTGGTCGGGCATTGAGTCTTACTCAACTTCACACCTTGCAACACGAGCAAGAACCCTTTCTTTGCTTGATCCATTTTGAACTTTTTCAAAATTTTGTCAAGGTATGTGCTTTGTGAAAGTCAATTAAGCGTCTTGATCTATCTCTATAGATTTTGATGCCCAATATGTATGCAGCTTCACCGAGGTCTTTCATTGAAAAACTCTTATTCAAGTATCCCTTTATGCTATCCAGAATTCTATATCATTTCCGATTAGTAATATGTCATCTACATATAATATCGAAATGCTCTGAGCTCCCACTCACTTTCTTGTAAATCTGAGCTTCTCCAAAAGTCTCAGATGAACCCAAATGCTTTGATCACACTATCAAAGCGTTTATTCCAACTCGAGATGCTTGCACCAGTCCATAAATGGATCGCTGGAGCTTGCACACTTTGTTAGCTCCTTTGGATCGATAAAACCTTCTCGTTGCATCATATACAACTCTTCTTCCGTAAATCCATTCAGAATGCAGTCTTTACATCCATTTGCCAAATTTCATAATCATAAAATGCGGCAATTGCTAACATGATTCGGACGGACTTAAGCATCGCTACGGGTGAGAAGGTCTCATCGTAGTCAATCCCTTGAACTTGTCGGAAACCCTTTGTGACAAGTCGAGCTTTGTAAACGATTACATTACCGTCGGCGTCGGTCTTCTTCTTGAAGATCCACTTGTTTTCTATTGCTTGCCGACCCTCGGGCAAGTCAACCAAAGTCCATACTTTGTTTTCATACATGGATCCCATCTCAGATTTCATGGCCTCAAGCCATTTTGCGAATCTGGGCTCACCATCGCTTCTTCATAGTTCGTAGGTTCATCATGATTTAGTAGCATGACTTCGAGCAGGATTACCGTACCACTCAGTGCGGATCTTACTCTGGTTGATCTACGAGGTTACAGTAGTAACTTGATCTGAAGTTTCATGATCAACATCATCAACTTCCTCACTATTTGGTGTAGATGTCTCGAAACGGTTTCTACGATAAACTACTTTCAAATAAGGGAGAAGGTACAATTACCTCATCAAGTTCTACTTTCCTCCCACTCACTTCTTTCGAGAGAAACTCCTTCTCTAGAAAGGATCCATTTTTGGCAACAAATGTCTTGCCTTCGGATCTGTGATAGAAGGTGTACCCAACTGTCTCCTTTGGGTATCCTATGAAGACACATTTCTCCGATTCGGGTTCGAGCTTATCAGGTTGAAGCTTTTTCACATAAGCATCGCATCCCCAAACTTTGAGAAACGACAACTTTGGTTTCTTGCTAAACCATAGTTCATAAGGTGTCGTCTCAACGGATTTTGACGGTGTTCTATTCAGTGTGAATGCGGCCGTCTCAAGAGCATAACCCCAAAACGATAGCGGTAAATCTGTAAGAGACATCATTGATCGCACCATATCTAGTAAAGTGCGATTACGACGTTCGGACACACCATTACATTGTGGTGTTCCGGGTGGCGTGAGTTGTGAAACTATTCCGCATTGTTTCAAATGTAGACCAAACTCGTAACTCAAATATTCACCTCCACGATCAGATCGTAGAAATTTAATTTTCTTATTACGATGATTTTCAACTTCACTCTGAAATTCTTTGAACTTTTCAAATGTTTCAGACTTATGTTTCATTAAGTAGATATACCCATATCTGCTTAAATCATCTGTGAAGGTGAGAAAATAACGATATCCGCCACGAGCCTCAACATTCATCGGACCACATACATCTATATGTATGATTTCCAACAAATCTGTTGCTCTCTCCATAGTACCGGAGAACGGGATTTTAGTCATCTTGCCCATGAGGCACGGTTACGAAGTGCCAAGTGATTCATAATCAAGTGACTCCAAAAGTCCATCGGTATGGAGTTTCTTCATGCGCTTTATACCGATATGACCTAAGCGGCGGTGCCACAAATAAGTTGCACTATCATTATCAACTCTGCATCTTTTGGATTCAACATTATGAATATGTGTATCACTACTATCGAGATTCATCAAAATAGACCACTCTTCAAGGGTGCATGACCATAAAAGATATTACTCATGTAAATAGAACAACCATTATTCTCGATTTAAATGAATAACCGTCTCGCATCAAACAAGATCCAGATATAATGTTCATGCTCAACGCAGCACCAAATAACAATTATTTAGGTCTAAAACTAATCCGAAGGTAGATGTAGAGGTAGCGTGCCGACCGCGATCACATCGACTTTGGAACCATTTTCCACGCGCGCCGTCACCTCGTCCTTTGCGGTGTTAAGCAATCCGTAGTCCCTATTTCGAGTTGCAAATATTAGCAGCAGTAACCAAGATCAAATACCGGTGCTCTGCGAGCTCTAGTAAGGTACACATCAATAACATGTATATCACATATACCTTTGTTCACCTTGCCATCCTTCTTATCCGCCAAATACTTGGGGCAGTTCCGCTTCCAATGACGATCCGCTTGTAGTAGAAGCACTCGGTTTCAGTTTAGGTCCAGACTTGGGTTTCTTCTCTGAGAAGCAACTTGCTTGATGTTCTTCTTGAAGTTCCCTTCTTCTTCCTTTGCCTTTCTTCTTGAAACTAGTGGTCTTATTGACCATCAACACTTGATGCTCCTTCTTGATTTCTACCTCCGCAGCCTTTAGCATTGCGAAGAGCTCGAGCATAGTCTTTACTAACCCTTGCATATTATAGTTCATCACGAAGCCTTTGTAGCTTGGTGGCGGTGATTGAAGAATTACATCAATGACACAATCATCCGGAAGATTAACTCCCGGTTGAGTCAAGTGATTGTAATACCCGGACATTACGAGTATGTGCTCACCGACGAACTATTCTCCTCCATCTTGCAGCTATAGAACTTATTGGAGACTTCATATCTCTCAATCCGGGCATTACTGTTGGAATATCAACTTCAACTCTGGAACATCTCATATGCTCCATGACGTTCAAAACGTTGTTGAAGACCGGTTCTAAGCCGTAAAGCATGGCACATTGAACTATAGAGTAGTCATCGGCTTTGCTCGCGGACGTTCTTAACGTCGTCGGTTACATCGGCGAAGAGTTCGCACCCAGCGGTGCATCCAGGGCGTAACTCTTACGTGCAGCAATGAGGATAATCCTCGATTACGGACCCGATCCGTGTAATTGCTACCATCATCTTTCAACTTTGATTTCTCAAGGAACGCATTAAAATTCAACGGAACAACAACACAAGCCATCTATCTACAAACAATCATAGACAAGCAAGATACTATCAGGTACTAAGTTCATGATAAATTTAAGTTCAATTAATCATATTACTTAAGAACTCCCACTTAGACAGACATCCCTCTAGTCATCTAAGTGATCACGTGATCCAAATCAACTAAACCATAACCGATCATCACGTGAGATGGAGTAGTTTTCAATGGTGAACATCTTATGTTGATCATATCTACTATATGATTCACGCTCGACCTTTCGGTCTCCGTGTTCCGAGGCCATATCTGCATATGCTAGGCTCGTCAAGTATAACCTGAGTATTCTGCATGTGCAAAACGGCTTGCACCCGTTGTAGATGGACGTGAGAGCTTATCACACCCGATCATCACGTGGTGTCTCGGCCGACGAACTTTGGCAACGGTGCATACTCAGGGAGAACACTACTTGATAATTTTAGTGAGAGATCATCTTAAAATGCTACCGTCAATCAAAGCAAGATAAGATGCATAAAGGATAAACATCACATGCAATCAATATAAGTGATATGATATGGCCATCATCATCTTGTGCTTGTGATCTCCATCTCCGAAGCACCATCGTGATCACCATCGCCACCGGTAGCGACACCTTGATCTCCATCGTAGCATCGTTGTCGTTCGCCATCTATTGCTTCTCGACTATCGCTACCGCTTAGTGATAAAGTAAAGCAATTACAGTAGCGTTGCATTTCATACAATAAGCGACAACCATATGGCTCCGGCCGATTGCCGATAACCGGTTACAAAACATGATCATCTCATACAATAAAATATAGCATCACGTCTTGACCATATCACATCACAACATGCCCCGCAAAAACAAGTTAGACGTCCTCTACTTTGTTGTTGCAAATTTTACGTGGCTGCTACGGGCTTAAGCAAGAACCAATCTCACCTACGCATCAAAACCACAACGATACTTCGTCAAATAGACTCGTTTAACCTTCTCAAGGATCAGGCGTAGCCATACTCGGTTCAACTAAAGTGAGAGAGCAGACACCCGCCATCACCTTTAAGCACGAGTGCTCGTAGCAGTGAAACCAGGTCTCGCGTAAGCGTCTGGCGTAATGTCGGTCCGGCCGCTTCATCTCACAATACCGCTGAACCAAAATATGACATCTTTGGTAGGTAGTATGACTTGTATCGCCCACAACTCACTTGTGTTCTACTCGTGCAAAACATCAAACCATAAAACCTAGGCTCGATACCCTTTGTTGGGGAACGTAGTAATTTCAAAATTTTCCTCGCACACACAAGATCATGGTGATGCATAGCAACGAGAGGGAGAGTGTTGTCTCGTACCCTCGTGAGACCGAAGCGGAAGCAATCACAACATAGAGGAAGTAGTCGACGCGTTCTCCTCGCGATCCAACCGATCCCAGCGCCGTTACTCGGCGCCTCAGAAGTTCTTGACACACGTCAGCTCGGTGGCGCTCCTCGGGCTCCAATCCAGCAGAGCTTCGGGGAGGGAGAGTTCCGTCAGCACGACGGCGTGGTGACAATCTTGATGTTCTACCGACGCAGGGCTTCGCCTAAGCACCGCTACGATATGACCAAGGTGGACTATGGTGGAGGGGGGCACCGCACACGGCTAAGGAACGATCTCAAGGATCAACTTGTGTGTTCTAGGGTGCCCCCCTGCCCCCGTATATAAAGGAGCAAGGGGGAGGGCCGGCCGGCCCTAGGAGGCGCGCCAAGGAGGGGGAGTCCTCCTCCTAGTGGGAGTAGGACTCCCTTTCCTAGTCCAACTAGGAAGGAGGAAGGGGAAGGAAGGAGAGGAGAGGAAGAGGGAAGGGGGCGCGCCCCCTCCTTGTCCTATTCGGACTCCCACAGGGGCGCGCCACCTCCTGGTGCGGCCCTCTCTCTCCCTCTTGGCCCACTAAGGCCCATAACTTCCCGGGGTTCGGTAACCCCTCGGCACTCCGGTTTTCTCCGGAAACTTCCGGAACCTTTCCGTGTCCGAATATAGCCGTCAATATATCAATCTTTATGTCTCGACCATTTCGAGGCTCCTCGTCATGTCCGTGATCACATCCGGGACTCGAACTTCTTCGGTACATCAAAATACACAAACTCATAATATAACCGTCATCGAAACCTTAAGCGTGCGGACCCTACGGTTCGAGAACAATGTAGACATGACCGAGACACGTCTCGGTCAATAACCAATAGCGGGACCTGGATGCCCATATTGGCTCCTACATATTCTCGAAGATCTTTATCGGTCGACCGCATAACAACATCGTTGTTCCTTTGTCATCGGTATGTTACTTGCCCGAGATTCGATCGTCGGTATCCAATACCTAGTTCAATCTCGTTACGGCAAGTCTCTTTACTCGTTACGTAATACATCATTTCACAGCTAACTCATTAGTTGTAATGCTTGCAAGGCTTAAGTGATGTGTATTATCGAGAGGGCCCAGAGATACCTCTCCGACTATCGGAGTGACAAAACCTAATCTCGAAATCGCCAACCCAACATCGCCTTTGGAGACACTGTAGTACTCCTTTATAATCAGCCGATTCGTTGTGACGTTTGGTAGCACCAAAGTGTTCCTCCGATAAGCGGAGTTGCATAATCTCATAGTTATAGGAACATGTATATGTCATGGATAAAAGCAGTAGCAACATACTAAACGATCGTGTGCTAAGCTAATGGAATGGGTCATGTCAATCAGATCATTCACCTAATGATGTGACCTTGTTAATCAAATAACAACTCTTTGTTCATGGTTAGGAAACATAACCATCTTTGATTAACAAGCTAGTCTAGTAGAGGCATACTAGTGACACTCTGTTTGTCTATGCATTCACACATGTATTATGTTTCTGGTTAATACAATTCTAGGATGAATGATAAACATTTATCATGAAATAAGGAAATAAATAATAACTTTATTATTGCCTCTAGGGCATATTTCCTTCAAGTGCTTCTTGGATTTGCCCTTGAGCTTACTCATAAAGGACTCAAATTCATTCACATCCTCATTAGACCCCTCATGTTCATTAATGCAACCCGCCAAAGAGGGATTAGTAATCATGGTGTTTTTGATGTTGGGGGTTACCTTGTTAGAGGCTTTGGCCATGAGGCACGTGGCGGTGATGTTCTCGTTGGGTGAATCGAAGAGAGACATCTGGGGAGTTGTGGCAATGGAAATGGATGCCATGGCCACCACTTCACTATCTTCATCATCATCGTCATCCTCACGGTATTATTCTTGAACCACCAACCCTCGAGTAGGAGTCTTTTTGGTGAAGTTGTTCTTGTTGGGGAAGGACTTGGCTTTGTCTTTTCGGATGAGCTTGCCACCATTGTCTTCCCGCTTCTCGTAAGGACAATCCACAATGAAATGGCTCACATTGCCACAGTTGTAACAAGTTCTTACTCGTTGCTTGCCCTTGAAGCCACTTGAGTTGGTCTTGTAGAAATTGGGCCTTGAATTCTTCTTGCTCCAAAATTGTCTTGAAGCAAGAGCCACGTGCTCATGATAATCATATTTCGTATCTTCGGGGTTGCTCTCCCCTCCTCTTCTTCCTCTTCTTCCACAATAACCTTGGCCTTCAAGGCAAGGTTGGGCTTCTTTGCCCTTTGAGAGCGGAGCACCGCGTCGTCCGTGGTCTTGTCCAAGATGCTCATTGCAACGAACTCATCCAACACTTCACTTGAGGTCATGGAGTGGAAGTCCGGTCTTTGACGAATGACGGAGGACATGGCCTTGTTGTAGGGCATCATGGCCTTGAAGAACTTGCGCTTGATCCTATTGTCATCCGTGTCCTTGCTCCCATGATCTCGGATAAGACCGCGAGTTTGGTCACTCTTCGAAATAGCTCACGAGGTTCTTCATCTTCTTTCATTTCAAACTCACCGGCTTCATCTTGCACCACTTCATAGTTGGAGCATTGAATGCTTGCACTTCCCTGATAGAGAGACACAACGCATTTCCATGCGTCTTTGGCCATGGCATGGGGTCGAAGATGAGGGAGATCTTCGGGAAGGATAGCATCTTGGATGATGAAGAGAGCATTCTCATTGAATTGATTATCCACTGCTTCTCTAGGGGTGAAGTTGCTTCGGTCATGCGGATAGAAACCTTCTTCAATGATTCTCCAAAGATTAGTATTCACATGATTTAAATGACGCTTGAAGCAATACACCCAAGAATCAAAATCCTCATTTTTCACAATCTTAGGAGGAGGACCGGCATGATTTAAATGAGTAGAGGGAATCGGTCCTCCATAAGTTCGAGGTTCCACATGGGCAAAGATGCCGGTGCCATTTCTACCACTAGTAGAAGGACCCTTCTCACTATTAGCTCCCCCCTTGTCGGAGTTAGCATTCGTCACCTTGTTAGTGGGATCACCCACTTTCAACGGCGAGGTAGGTAGTTTAAGTCCTTCTAAGAATTTATTAAACATGCTTTCAACCGTGGTTGTCATGGAGGTTTTCAATGTGTCCAAGGCCACATTGAATTCCTCATGGGACACTGTGGTTTCCCCATCACCCGTAGACGAGATTGGATTCACAACGGAGTGCTCCGCCTCCCCACCATCTATGGTGTCAACCATACTCTTCGGACGGCAAAGTCCTTAATAAAGAGACGAGGCTCTGATACCAATTGAAAAGATCGATATAGTTGACTAGAGGGGGGGTGAATAGGCAACTAACAATTTTTAGCTTTTCTTTACCAAATTCAACTTTGCATCAAAGTAGGTTGTCTAGATATGCAACTAGGTGAACAACATATATGATGCAACAACAACAAGCACACAAGCAAGCAAGGGATATAACACAAGTAAGCTTGCAAAAGTAAAGGCGCGAGATAATCAAGAGTGGAGCCGGTGGAGACGAGGATGTGTTATCGAAGTTCCGTCCTTTTGATGGGAAGTACGTCTCCGTTAGAGTGGTGTGGAGGCACCATGCTCCCCAAGAAGCCACTAGGGCCACCGTATTCTCCTCACGCCGTCACACAATGCGATATGTCGTGATTCCACTATTTGTGCCCTTGAAGGCGGCGACCGGACCTTTACAAACAAGGTTGGGGCAATCTCCACAACTTAATTGGAGGCTCCCAACGACACCACGAATCTTCACCACAATGGACTATGGCTCTGAGGTGACCTCAACTGTCTAGGGTGCTCAAACACCCAAGAGTAACAAGATCCACTAGGGATTAGTAGGGGGAATCAAATTTCTCTTGGTGGAAGTGTAGATCGGGGCCTTCTCAACCAATCCCGAGCAAATCAACAAGTTTGATTGGCTAGGGAGAGAGATCGGGCGAAAATGAAGCTTGGAGCACAATGGAGCTTAGGGATGAAAGAGGTAGTCAACTAGAGGAATAAGACACCCCTTATATAGTGGAGAGACAAATCCAACCGTTATCCACTTACTCAGCCCGTGACTTGCGGTACTACCGCTCTAGACAAGCGGTACTACCGCAGGGGCTCATGGTACTAGCGTGATGTGCCGCGGTACTACATTGCAGTTCAGAGTCTAGTCGAGCCGAGTCACCAAAGTGAGGCGTTCTTGCGGCCGACGCGTACTCACGCTCCCCGAGCGGTACTACCTCAAGGCCAGGATGGACTAGGCTGGGAAGGGCACGGATGAATAAAAATACATTTGTGTCTACTTCCACTGAAAATCGAACGGCGCAAAAATCCGACACGGTACTACCGCGCCTGGCTTGCGGTACTACCATGCAGGGAGCGGATGTAAAAAATTACATCCGCCCCTACTTCTGCTCGTGCTACCGAGCCGGACCAGGACTCACGGTACTACCGCGCACCTGGGGCGGTACTACCGCGTAGGGAGCGAACGTAAAAAATTACATCCACCCCTACAGCCGCAAGAGAGACTGAGCCTGGCCTGAGGCCATGGTACTACAGCTCCATAGGAGCGGTACTACCGTGGGAACCTACGGTACTACCGCGAGAGCTTGCGGTACTACCGCAGGGGCCTGCGGTACTACCGCTCCTAGAAGCAGTACTACCGCATGCCTCAAATAGCAGCACTTAGGAATCCTTCTTTTTGCACAGTAAAGGGGATAACGGAGGATGCTCCAAAGCGCAAAGGGAAAGGCGGGGTAAAGGAAGAAAACGTGTACGTGATGATTCCACCCAAACCTTTCCACCGTGGACCCCCTCTTAATAGAACGGCTATCCTACGACTCAAATCCACCAAAAGAGACGTAGAACACCTCCGTCTTCAATAGTCTTCAAGGGGTACCAAACTGTCTTGTGTCTAACGACGAAGCAACTGAAATACTCAAGGCACACGATTAGTCCGCAAAAGCATTGTCATCAATCACCAAAACACCTTAGGGATAAACATGCCCTTACAGAGGTACCATTTGAATGAGTGGGGCAACAATCCAGTCCAAAATGATAAGGATCTATTCAACCTTAGGCACTCTTCACTAGGGTGACGGTAGAGAGGGCTTTTGGATCTCTCAAGAGGCGTTTCAAAATTTCAGATGATGCCAAACCATTCTTTACTTTCCCAACACAAGTTGACATTGTCATAGCTTGTTGTGTTCTTCACAATTATGCACTATCACAAGGGATTGATGAATTTGTTATACCGGAAGTGACATGGACAACCCAACCAATTCGAACATCAAGGCAACAAGGAAGTGACACTAGGGCCGTGGTAGACCGTAGGCTACAAATGGCAGCCCAAATGTGGGAAAATAGACAACTCATGTATGCTAATCTATGAGTGTGGCACACTCCATGTATTTGTATCATTTACTATATTTGATACATGTATTTGGGATGTTTGGACAACTACATTTGAATTTATTTGATGGCTGGACATATTGTATCATTAACTATATTTGAACAATGTATTTGTGATGTTTGGACAACTACATTTGAATTTATTTGATGGCTGGACAGATTGTATCATTTACTCTATTTGAACCATGTTTTTCAAATGCTATAATCCATGTTTTCTCAATCTTTTGTTGGCTGGACAGAAATGGAGAGTGCTAAAGTCACTGCTGCAAGTGGGAGCTCCGGGAGAGCTGGGATCATTGTATGGACCAATTCCATGACGAAAACCATGCTTGGTTTTTTGGCTGGTCTTGTTGCTGATGGGAAGAGAACTTCAAGTGGATTCAGGGATGTGCATCATAGACAATGTGCTGCTGTTTTGAACGAGCAATTCAAACTTTCTATCACTGAAGATCAAGTCAAAAACCATCTCAAGAAGTAGAGGAAGATATGGGGAAGGGTAGCCAACTTGAAGAATTTAAGTGGAGCTCTATGGGATGAAGACACTTGCACAATTAGGCTCAGCGAGGAGCACTATGCAGGGCATTGTATGGTATGCTTATCACCCCACAAATCTGATGCCATTTATGTTTGCATTATGCTGATCAATTTGCACAATGCATGTAGACCCACAAAGCTGATGCCCCCTTCTTGAATACACCAATTGAACAATATCATGCCATGGCTTCCATTTATATATGGGACAATGGGGGCCAAGGGTCAGAATGCTAGGTCTGGCAACGATCTTCTTTCTATTGATCTCGAAGACGAGGAGAATGGTGAGGTGAACACGTCACCAAATGTTGGTGAGTCTTCTGACCCCAAAGCACCACCCAAAAAGAAGGCTAAGATAAAGCACCTTGTTGAGGATCCACTAGTTATCACTCTCAAAGATGGGTTCAAACTTGTGGCTGAAGCGCTTGTGAAGTCTAGTGGAGATGATGATGACATACCCGATGACCTTTGGGAGTTATCCACATTGCCAGATTTTGAAGAAGAGCACCTAGCCCATTACTATGCTCATCTTGTGGACAACCCCAAGACTGCAAGAGCCTTCATGAAACTTACCAAAATCAACAAGTCCGTTTGGGTGAGTAGGTATGTCAAGAAGAACTTCTAAATTCGATATGGTTGTATGGTTGCCAAGTATGTGAACTTGACATGTATGGCTGTAGTGTACTTTGATTGCTTTTGGACATTTGGTATGTGAACTTGACACGTGTGGCTGTCAAGTAGGTGAACTTGACATGTGTGGCTGTCAAGTATGTGAGCTTGACATGTATGGCTCTATTGCACTCTGATTGCTTTTGGGAAACCTGTGTTATATGTGTTGTTGAAACCTGTGTTATATGTGTTGTCATTTATATGTTAAGATTGTCAATATATATTGTCATGTTGTCTTTCTTGAAAATACAAATGAAATGTTGTCGAAATTTTGAATTTATGTCATTCCATTTTTCATTCCTTCTTCCAACCAAACAGCGGAATGGAACCAACCTGTTCCGCTCTTTTGCTCCTACCAAACACAGAAATGGAACGGATCCATTCCTCTGGAATGGAATCATTCCATTCCATGACAGTTGGTTCCCCAACCAAACACATCATAAATTAAACCTGGACAAACGTGCACGCGGAACATGCAGAGACAGTACTGGTCTATACTTGCATGTGACGTGACGTTGTGGTTGGGGCAATGCGTTTTGGTAATGGAAAAAAAGCTGATCTGCATGCATGACGACATTTCCTTGAAGATGAAAAACTACATGTCGACATTCTTGGAGCTTTACGTGCGTCCGCAAGAACCGAAGCAGGATACGTCCGATGGACCATGCAGTACGGTAAAATATAGCGTTCCTTACGTGGACTTTTGAATTAGAATCACTACGGACAAATCAGTTGATATTGTTAAATACTAAGGTGCAACTGCATCCAGCATGCACGTATCAGATATATTATCCGACGATGTATGTGGCGTGATGAAGTTTAATTATCTTGTGAAGATTAATCCATGGCCACCTACGTACGCAAATAACGACATTGTTGTTCCAAAAAAAAAGGGGTCATTGACTCATTGTTACCTTTCACCGTTGGTCTCCTGTACACGGTGCATACGCATGCTCGTGCCTGCACGTGTCTGTGTGTTGCTCCACGCGTGGATGCCCCTTCCGGCAACGTGCAGGCACACTACGTCTACGTACGTGCTCCACGACATTGTATGCATATGTTAGCTGATTCATTTAAGTTCATTAACGAGCTAGCCTTGCCGGACTACCAAGCGTCCAAGCATATGCATGCAATGGTGCAAAACTGAGTCAGGTGTGTACTTACGTGCCTAGTCAGGTACTAGTACATGTCAGTGCGCCAGCTAATTCTTCCCGAGCAAGCGCTTTTTCAAGAGATCGGTGGAGACAAGGACAAAGGGAAAGAGCCCAAATGGACAGTCGATTCATAGTCAATCATACGTGGGAGCCATTACTTAAAAACATCCAGCAGCCACTTGACTGCTGCCTCCTCGCCTCGTTACGTTACATCGATCGACATCTCTCGGTTGCTTCGCAGTATTTGCTTTGGTTAAGTATATGCGTACGTACATGCATGTCGTTTTGTTGCCGTACACGCATGGAAGCTTCCTCCTTCAAGGCCAATACATTTGCTAAGCGCCAAGACCAACTAGGGCTCAGTTTAATCAATCAATCAAGTCACTTTTGTATGTAGTTTGGTTTGCCTCTTCGCCGTAATTTGCCGGTTTGATTCACACACGTCAGCGCCGTACGCGCCTCTTGGAAATGTAGCTTTCGATTTTCTGGTTGCAACTAATCTGCGGTTGTTGCTGTTGAAAGTACACAATATGCTGTGGTTTATATGTAATGATTGATTCGCTAGGTGTCAAAGGTGCATGCATCGGGCCCTGTGCATAGTAGTGCTGCATGTCCGGTTGCATGCAGTACTGTGGCAAAAGCAAGTGAAGATCGATCGAAGAGAGCAAATGTACATATGCACCTAGCTAGCTGCCAAGCAAAAGCAAAAACTTAGTGGGTGGTGACTAGATTTGATGATTGGGCGTGATACGGAAAGACGCGATTGTTTACCCAGCAAGTAGTTTGGCCAAAGTCAGGTCGGCTGCGTGATTAATTGCGTCTCTGGAGTCTGGACTCTAGGGTTTAAACAGATCAGACTGCATGTATTGTAGTGTTTGTGCCTAGCTTGCAAATCTAATGATCAGATATGTGTGATCTTGTTGTTTGGCCGATAGCTAGGATAAATCCAACAAATAAATTAACATCGTGACTAGTTGATGCAGCCAGGTAGCACACAGATTTCGGTTCTTGCTAGCTAGCTAGTTGCATCTTTTTAGGTAGTCCCTGGGTACGCTTTTACGAATGACACATGGACATGACAGACACCCAAAAACATGGACGGTGTTCGATCGGCATAAATTTCTCCGGGACGGTACTAACTTACGTGTCACGAGCGAGTGTTTGCTTAATCAACTCTGTCGATCGAGATTGCGATATCTAGCTTCTTTTGTTCCATGCGCTTTGGCGAGTTAAAATACCAAGTGATCAGGTAGATTTGATTTGGTTCCGGCAAATCGATGGATTCCTGCTGCATCATGCAATATATATGTCGAGACGTGCGTATATATAATAGCGCACCATGTACTTTTTTTGGCGCCTTTGTGATGCATGCAGCCTTATACATTGTTATTGTATGTGACATGCTAATTTGGCAATACCGACTTAAGTAATTCTTCTAACGAAGATCACAAGTATGTCTAGCCGATTTGATTGATCATGGAACTCGAACGTGTGTCAGCGTCTGTGCGTATGGACAAAGCTAAGCTCACGGGCCCATATAAAATTCTAACAACTTTTAGTCTGTTTAAAATCTTAGCAAAGTGGCATGTAATACCACTACTAGGGAAAAGCCTATACACAGAAATTTAAAAACCCTCGTTACTGCTATACGTTAGCTGTAGCGCCTTATTAGTAGCGCCGGTCCCCGCGCTACTAATAGGCCCAAAACCCGCGCTGCTGCTAGGCTTTTCCCTAGTAGTGTGCTGCAAAGAAAGCTACCCAAAAATGGATTGCTGAAAAGAAATAATGCCACCAGAAACTGACTTCTCCCCGATTTTCACATGCCTAGGCTGCTGTGTAAATGGTAGCTGCAACTTTTTGCGAAAAAAATAGGGAGGGCCTGAGGGAGACAAATCGCTTCAGCATGCGGGTTGCATATTTAGAAACAAATCATGCATTGTTCTGATAGCTATGCTAGATCGAACTCCGATCTTGCCTTTTTACTTCCTTTTCGTCCTTCCGTGGACAACAATGATGTTGGGGCATTTCCATGGCACTCACTAATGAAAATCCACTTTTGGCCTGTTTGCGATCGGATCTTAATATCTTATGATTAAGGTTTGAAGAGCTAGCCAGTATAACTATGGGTTCCTAAATCCTCGTGTAGGTGACTTCTGTGAGAAGATAAAATTTCTTTGGATGGAACAATGTGTCAAATGTGGACTTGCAACCAATTAATCGTACTTACATTGCACGCAAGTTTTAAAAGGCGGAGAAAAAGCTTGCACACCGGCTAGCTAGCTTGCTAGATACTCAGATTGCTAACATTGGGCACTTTGGCAAGATATACTTGGATGGTAACTAGGGCATGTAACGTCGCGTGGAAATAGATATGGCTAGCTAGTACGCGATCACAACACTGGAAAGGGGTTTGCGATCGAGGCGTCCGGAGAAACTATGATGAGATTACAAGATATGATGATACGCCGTAAACCCAATATCTAAGCATATTCTTCTTGAGACGAAGAGACAGACGCGAGCACATCTGTACGTGTGTGTGTAGCTCGCCAAATCTTGAGCATATTTGATCGAGCTTGCTCTGGTACTCCAAACGAGAAATCGTACATGCGTCATGTAGATATTTCTGCACGTAGGGCAATCCACGAAAAGTTTCATAATGTAAGACGTTTTTTTTAAATATATTCCCAATTACTTCCTCTGTTTCATAATGTAAAACATTTTTTGAGAGGAAGGGAGTACTTCGTATCCTTGCAAATGGACAGACAATCGGAGAGTAACTAGCTTGCATGAGTGGCCAGTACTTGTGTCACTGCAACTGCGAGACACGAATCCTAAGGACAGCCTGCATGCATGCCAGTAGCTAGTGCCTAGTGGTGAGGCTCATGCGTCCCTTTCTTCCGAACCATGCAGCATGATTGAGTGATCGATGCTCATGTCCTTGAGGTTCCAACAAGTAGCCTGGCTCCGTAGCTAAAGCGCCTTGTTTTGTCACTTGGAACCATCAACTTGCGTGCACTATCGTCGTCTCTATGGCCTGCAGCAGAAGTCAAGAACGGAAAGGCAATCTACGAGGACTAGGCATCAAGTAGACATTCACGCAAAAAAAAAAAAACCTACTGACCTAGTAACCTCCAGATTTGCTTGTCAAACTTACTTTGCTTACTAGGGGTACTAGTAATTTTTAAAATTTGTTATGTAGACCACCCAGAGTTAATTAATACTGAAATTGTTGAAAATAATAGTAAGACTAAAGCATACAATCTTCTGCTTATTAAGTCAAATTAATTTTTATTTTATTTTTTGAAAAGAGGATAATCCCCCGGCCTCTGCATCTGGACGATGCATGCGGCCATCTTATTAATTATTCATAGAGACCATACAAAGTAGTACATCAGTGAGCCTGAAGCCACCATCTAGGCAACACATGTTGCTACTCTATTCCATTGATGAAGGAGTGCCGAATATCCGGGTCTAATATCAAACGAACATCGCACCAAACCCTAACATCTAATGTCGGATGCCTCAGCCCAGCCACACATCGGGACTGGGTCCCATACCGGACCGACGCACTCTCGGAGGCTGCCGCTGCTATCTTCCACTGGTCCATCTCCAGAGTAGCAACTGACCCATCGACCTTGCCTGACCTGCCGTCAACGCCACCACGACGCCAGACAACTCCACCATCCTGCACGAATCCGTCCACACGCGCCCGTCGCCGAACCCCCGCAACACCATGCCACCAGGATCTGCCGTAGACCTTGCGGTGGATGAGATACCACTCTTCCGCTTGTCCCGTCCACTAGCACTTGCTCCAAAACGATGCCCTCAGGAGGGACAACGGCATCAAAGGTACCATCATCGTCCGATCCGGTAGATCCAGATCTAGGGTTTCCCCCGAAGCATCACGAGTAAGGGTGTCACGACCTGCAACAACGATGCCCCGAGAAGGGAACGACGTCATAGACGCCTCCATCGTCCGCCATGACCGAATTCAGCGCGATTTTCACCGGAAGTCATGTCCTCCCAACCTCGCAGCTGGCTGGAACCGAACGGAGCCTCGCCGTGGAGATGAGGGCTGCCGTCGGCACGCCGGCAGGGAGCCTCCAGCAGCCGCCCCAGATCCGCAGCCATCGGAGCCACCCATGTGCCCGTGGCCGCCACACCGTCGGCCATGTAGGTTCCCATCGCCGCCGCGCAGCAGGGGCGCCACCCTGACTGCCGCCCCCGGCCTCCCCGCGTGAGACGCCGCCTCGGCCTCACTGGATCTGCCGCGGCGACCACCCTCCCTAGATCTGCGGTGCAGGGCCCGCCGCCACCATGGGCGCTTGCCGGCGGCAGCGGCGGCTGGGGATGGAGGAGCGAGGAGGGGCTGGCGGCGCGGGATCTGGGGCCCCTGGCGCCGCACGAGGGGAGGCGACGCGAGGGGAAGGGGAGAGACGCGAGCACGCACAGTTTGGCACTCTCTTCTTAATTTGTCGTAGCAACTTCTGGTTAGGTTTTGCATATCCTTTAGTATTATTATTATTACCTCAGTTTAGTTGCGTACGCAGGACAAGTCCTGAGTGCCTGGAATTGTTATAAAAACATGTATGACCACCAAACAAATTGCGATATATAAATGTACATTCTTATGATTTTCTTTTTACTTGGAGCGGCGAAAACAAATTTGCTTCCGCCAGAAAAAGACGATGCCCTAGGAAAGAAATGCTTTAACGATTAAAATTGTTTTTTCAGTGTGCTTTGGATCCAAAGTGGTTGTAGGCTTTCTGGAGTTTCTTCTCACTATGCAGAGTAGAACCTGCCTGCCCTGCCAGAGAGAACATTAAGCGCATCTGCAAGCATGTATCGTATCGACTACTGGACAATGAAAAACGAAAGGGCAATAGACACGCAGAGGTCGGTCAATACTTTCCCCTGGGGCCTGGGTATTAGTGGGTATCTATACTAATAATACTACTATACTCTTAATATTAAAGAGTTCCATATACTGTCATGTGTGAAGAATTGGTTTTTTGGATAAAAATGTGTGAAGAATTGGTGGTGCTTTTTACCGGTGATTCTCTAGCATCTGTCTCCCGCTCACATGTGCAAATTAATCAGGAATCAAGAGATCTTCATGTTCTTTAGGTTACAAATTAAGCACCCACCTCCAGAATCAATTGACCACCCAGTACCGGCAGGTCATCCCTGACCAAGCAGTCAGCTTGGTAAGCTATCAACAAAAAAACTAAAACATCCCTGGACCTCTCAAATTATAGCATCTTTAAAGCAAACCAAATCGCATCAATCGTTAGGCCTTGATTCTTCGCTTGTTCTAATTCCTGATTTACGTGCCTGGAAGTCCAGAAAAAGGCAAACTAATCATATCGGCACGTGCTTAGCAAGCTAGGCCTGCAGAGCATGCACATCACTTTATCCCTAACCATTTCGCCTGAAGAATGAAGAATGCCTCGTGCGTGCAAATGGCATCAGTAGTTGCTTCTTGCTTGTAGTACTACAGTTGCTAGAAGGCATGCAATAATAGGTGATTGCTTAAGCCATAGGCTTGCGGAATAATCTTGGAACGCACATAGTGACACGCACGATCGACGAGTTGAAAAAGTTAGCACGCACGCTCGCACATTTGAACAGTGTAGAACCTGCCTGCCCTGCCAGAGTAGACGACGATCTTTGACTATCCTGATCATGCGTGCTAGTGTTACTGTTTGCTCGTTATTGATCTAGATTGTTTCGAGAAACAAAGAAAGTGGTGTAGATGCATTGAGATGTCTCTGGAGTGCTTTCTTTTTCCTGAAGGACTACTGATGTCCGTGACTGTGAGTGATGTGTCGACTATACTATATATGCCATTTCGCACGTGTTGGATTTGTGGTAAAAGTGCCTGGGCCCTGGCCGGGCAAACCGCAAAGAAGTTGCAGAGAACATTATATGGTGCTGCCTTTTTCTCCTCGCTTGGCTAGCTAGCCAGTCACGCCACGGCCGAGCAGTGACCCGGAGCACGGAAATATTCGGCGGTGCGGCTGCTTCTCTCGTGGCGAGCGAGGGAGATGCCCTCAAGGCCCTTCTTTTTCATGCGATTTGGTGGAGAAAACAAAAAGGGTGGAGTGGAATCATGTGCGATTTGTGGAGTTGTTGAGGTTGGAAACGAATCCATGCGTGTTGTCTAGGGGCTTGGCTGATGAATGGTGACGCGGCTGCCGGCCGGCCAACCACGCCCACGGTAATGTAATGCCGGCGGCTAGAAGCCTGGATTAATGGACCATCAGGACTTAGGCGCAAGGAAAGAGTAGTGAATCACACAATGTATGATCCACTGAACTTATAAAAATTGTTCGTCTGGCTGCTGGATAGCGAGAAAGGCAGTGCTGCATGTTCAAATTGCTCTATGGTCACACTCGGTTTTGAATTATTATGTCCAAAAGTGATGATCCGATATTGCGACCCAGAATCCTGGATTTTTTTTTAGAAAAGGAGGAGGACCCCCGGCCTCTGCATCTGGGCGATGCATGAGGCCACTTTATTAATTATTCTCACAAGACCTTACAAAGTCATACAACAGTAAGACTAAAGCCATCGTCTAAGCGACGATTGTCGCTACTCCTATCCAGTTGATGAAGGGGCGCTGATAGCCTGGGCCTAATACCAAACAGACATCGCAGCCAAAGTTAAACATCTAAGACCTAAGGCCCAACCAGGACGCCTGCCGGGTATGGGGCACCTACCAGTCCGGCGCACTCCTCAACCAGGACGCCTCCCGGGTATGAGGCCGCCGCAGCCACCTGCTACCAATCCATTTTCAGAGCTGTACTGTTGCATCTACCGTGCCAGGTCTCTCTGCCATCGATGCCACCACGATGCCAGACAACGTCGTCCTCCTGCGCGAGTCCATCCTCGCACATCGAACTCCGAATCTACACTGCGCCACGCCGTCGAGATACGTCGCCATCAATGTGTAGGATGAAGCACCGCTCCACCAAAGATGCCATCCGCCGGTCCCGCGAAGCTGAGTGCACCTCCTAGAATGCCTCCCCCAAGGGGGTAAGCCAACATCCGATCAGCTGATCTAGGGTTTCCCCCGGAGGTATTGAGTGAAGGTGGGAGCTTCACCATGATGATGCCTTCATGAAGGAAATGATGATAACGGCATCGTCATCACCGGCTCTGGCCATCGACCGGAAACCAAGTTTTCACCCGGATCCGTCCCAAGAAACCCACCCGACAACATGTGCACCATCTCGACCGCCTTCAAAGCCCCAGATCCAGCTGCCTAGATCCGACGACCAACCGCAACAACAGTGCCACCGTAGGAGCCCTGGCACACCGGGCCACAGCCTAAGTGTGCCACCACTGGAGCCTAGGAGGAGGGCTCCCACCCCACCTCGCCAAGCCGCGAGAGCCGCCGAGATGGATCCCGCGCGCTCGTCACCGTCTCTGATCCGAACCAATTCATAGCAGATCGCCGTCACAAATCCGCCTTGGACAGGGACATCACGCCATGCCGCCGCGGGAAGCCCTAGCTTCACCAACCGCCACCCTCCAGGGCCGCCGCCCCGAGATCCAGACAGAACATCGCCGCTGCCACCGGAGATGTGCCGCCGCCGCCGACCGGCCAAGCCGCCGGCCCCTGCGACCTACGCCGCCATGACCAAGCACGCCCACCGAGCAGCCGGCACCACCAGATCGTCCATGAAGCCCGCCGTTCTGCCGCCGCCTCCGTCGCCACGCCGCCCGCAAGCGGCGGCCTCAGATCGACCAGCGCCGCCCGCGACGGCTCACATCGGGAGAAGGCCCACATGCCGGGTGACCCGCCTCACCCAAAGGAACGCGGGAGGGAAGGGAGCCTCCGCCCCGCCGTCAGCCGCCCGGGGCTTTGCCCGGCGGCCTCCTCCAACGGTGGTGGAGGGGAGGGGAGGGAGAGGTTGGGAGCCCGGCGGCGGTGGGGGTAGGGTTCCGCCCGAGCCGCCCTAGCGGGGGGCGACACGGGGCCACAGTCGGTGATATAATCTATTTCATCAAGGAGATGATAAAAGAGCCACCGGAAAAAACCAGGGCGGGAAATGGTGACCGGGAACGGGAAGAAGGAAATATTCTGCGGTGAGAAAGGCGCGGCTGCTTCTTGAGCAAGATGCCCTGAAGTGAATGCCTTTCCTTTCCGGTGAAGTTCTACCAGGTGGAGGAAAACACAAATATGGAATGAATCATGTACGATGTGCATGGTTGAGTTGTTGAGGTTGGAAACGGGTGTCTCTAAAGATTTTTTTTAAGGGATAGGGTGTCTCCAAAGATATGATTGCCAAAATGACAGAACAAATCAGATACAGAAGCCAGAACATAAATCAATTCTGCAGCTTCACGCTGCCTCGGTCCAGCCCGGCAGGACAGCACGCGATCGATTGCGCTGTAGCGACTAACCGATTGGGCTGACCAACTAACGTATAGTAGCGACTCAGAACCAGGGATAGGGCACCTGTATCGAACGCTCGACACTATAGCGATGTTTTTTCAATAAGTGGACCTTTTCTGTGAACTCCAGAAACAAATTTGTGAACATTATTTTTAAACGCGGTGTTAATTTTCTTTTGACCAGATTTTGAAAATGTGACTTTTTTATATATAAATTTATGAATAATTTTTGAAAAAAAAAAACGAGAACCTTTTTCTGGAAAATGAGAACGGTTTTCATGTATCAAACATTTTTTGTATAATAGAAATGTTTTCCAAATTTTGAATAGTACCTTAAAATGGACATATTTTGCATTTTTCTAAACATGGATACTTTTTTCAAATTTGTAAATATTTTCTGGAAATGTAAAGATTTTTTCAAAATTATGAACATTTTTAAAAACTTATTAAGCTTAAAAATGAAAAAAGGAAAAACAATAGATAATAAAGAAAAAACGGTTAGGAACCATCCAGATATTTCTCAAAACCTGTATGAATTGACTCAGAATTCTAGAAGGTTCCCACAACCGAACTAGAACCCCTCTGCCTACCCTACAATGGGACGTCCCACTAGATCACTGTGTGCTCCTCCCACGTGTATTTGGCAACAATTGGACGCTTAATGCGTCTCTAATAATAGTGTCATATTTGTTATCTTCGAAATAACCGGTTTCCAGTCACATTATAACAACTCAGTCCAAATATAGATCAGGTGTAAGAGCTAGGGCCACCCGACAAGCGTCAGGTTGTTCCCCTCCCGCACAAGGGAGCAAACCGATTGGGCTGGCCAACTAACGCATAGTAGCGACTCAGCACCAGGGATAGGGCACCTGTATCAAACGCTCGACACTGTAGTGAACCAAAAAACTGTAGTGATGTTTTTTCAATAAGTGGACCTTTTCTGTGAACTCCAAAAACAAATTTGTGAACATTTTTTTAAACGCGAGTACTTAATTTTCTTTTAACCAGATTTTGAAAATGTGATTTTATATATATATAAATTTATGAATAATTTTTGAAAAAAAACGAGAACCTTTTTCTGGAAAATGAGAACGGTTTTCATGTATCAAACATTTTTTGTATAATAGAATGTTTTCCAAATTTTGAATATTACCTAAACATGGACATATTTTGCATTTTTCTAAACATGGATACTTTTTTGAAATTTGTACATATTTTCTAGAAATGTAAAGATTTTTTTCAAAATTATGAACATTTTTAAAACCTTGGTAAGCTTAAAAATGAAAAATGGAAAAACAATAGATAATAAAAAAAAGGGTTAGGAACCATCTAGATATTTCTCAAAACCTGTACGAATTGACTCCGAATTCTAGAAGGTTCCCGCGACCGAACTAGAACCCCTCTGCCTACCCTAAAATGGGACGTCCCACTAGATCACTGTTTCCTCCTCCCCCGTGTATTTGGCAACAATTGGACGCTTAATGCGTCATACAGGAAATTCCCTAATTTCCCCTAAAAAAAAGGAAACTCACAAATTTCTACTCGGCACTTGAGGCGCCATGTACAGTACAATTCATACATGGCGCCCCGAGCAATGTGAATTTCATGGCCCGTCCCATCTCAGTGCGCTCACACAGTCGACCAATGGCAAATCCTCTTCCAATTTTGTGAGGCTTCTGGCATAGTTTTATTTTCATTGGATTTGTGTTGTTCGATTTCAGTTTTTTCACCCAGCTGTTGTTACTTTTTTTTATCTTTTTTGTTTGTCTTCATTCATTATTATTTTTACTTTTTTCCTAAAATTAATGAACTTCTAAGTTTCCAAAAAAAATCTCAAAATTTGTGAACTTTTCTTAGATATGTTTACATTTTTTTCATTCTATGAACTTTCTAAAATTTGCAAAAAAATCAAAGCTCATGAAAACTTTTTAAAATTCAGGAACTTTTTCCACATTTATGAACTTTTTCAGATTCACAAACCTTTCACAATATTTATTTTAAGAAAGTTGAGTTTTTTTGAATTTTTTATAAATCCGATAAATTTTTTGAAATCTATGACAAATTTCAAATTCATGAATCTTTCAACATTTATAAACTTTTTGTATGGTTTACTCCCGGTTTTCTGCTAATTTACTAGGCAATTCTCTTCTGCTGAACTAATGGATTAGGCAAAACTTTTGCCTCCGTTTAAATAAAATTAAAAAAAATTGTTAATGAATTTTCTTTCCCTAATTTCCTGAATTTTTTCAAATTTGCAAAAAAATCATTTTTCTAAACTTTCATTTGCTATGCGAACATTTTTATTTTTGTAATTTTTTTGAAAAGTCGAAGGTCGATGGGTCAACTGATCAATGATCAACCAGTCAAACGGTCGAGCTACGATCAAGCAAGCGAGCCAGGGGAGGTCACACTGTTGGGCCGGCCCACTACATGGGGCTGGTGAGCGCTAGTTCGCTAGCTGGCGCTTACAGCATGATTGGTAGTTTAAGGGAAAGGGGATGAGAATTTATGAGAGGGAGTTGTTTGAGGGATTAGACTTGGGAAGTGGACTATTCCCAATCCCATGTTTGGTGTGGGGTGGGAATTATTTGTGGGAATAATTATCATGAACACAGGAAAAGGCAGGGGACACATAAATGGTGAAACAAATCTGTAACATGTGAAGGCAGAAAAAAAGGTAGGAAGGAAAATAGATCTGCATCGGTTTGTGAATGGAAAGATAAATAATAAAACTATGTTGCGTAGCAAAATCATATGGTATGTATTTAAAAAATAGATGGGATGCAACTTGCTGCGTGCCCATGGTTAGCTGAGATGTATTCGTGCTTGGCGTTGCGTCTACAGATTAGGGAGCAGTTATCTCGCCGATTTTTTTGGAGGAAAAATGATGCTGCCGAAAGTATTTAGTTAGGATTTTTATGGAGTTTTTTCTTTCGCCGGGTGAGGTGGGCCACTGTAACACACTTTTATAAAAACGTCAACTCCCATTCCTTTGTTGAATTACCAGTCCCGAAGAGATCGGTGCGTGTTAGGCCTTCAAATTCCCTTTCCCATCTTAATTCTTAAGTCCCTAATCCAATCAAGAGATTTTGTGTCTCACCCATCTTAAATTCCCATTCCCTAGCTCCAACTCCCCCAAACGCGCTTAAGGAATGAGTAAGAAGACTCTTAGATAGGCACCCATCGCTTAATGCTCGTGGCGACATTGCCCAGTGGAAACACGAAGACCCAACAAGCCATACAAAGTTGTATCTTTCGAAAAACAAATTACGTAGGTAAATTGAGGGGACTTCCGACTCTAGGAGTAACTTTTTTCTTGGGATAACCATCTCCAGGAGCAACTAGCTAGTCAGAGTGTACCCTATAGGTGTGATTTGCTGAAGTCACTTGTGAAAGTGCTAGTGCGCCAGCGCTGCTACGTGTCGCACGTTGGACAATTCCTTGCGAGGTGGTCTTTCTGGGAGGGGGGGGGGTTATATTGGTTTTTCCCGCGCGCGCATGGGTGGGGGGAGGGGGAGGGGGAGGTCTCGGTATACAGGGTTTTCTAGTTCTTTGGTTTTAAAAAACATATGTTTCTTTGGGTTTTTTTTTGTTTTTGTTTGCTAGGGTGTTGTGCTTCTGCGTGATGTGATTCACCCGCACGTTGGAAGCACTGTTAGTTTACTTGGGGAAGCACAACTTGAGCTAGTTCAATTTGAGAACACATGCTAGTTCACTTTGGGAGCACCATTTTCGTGAAAAAACTTTATGAAAACCTATAAATATTGGATCTAGTTTCGTAGAACTCGACACAAGAAGTGCCATGATGAAAATGGTTTGTTATTTCGACGCATGATTCCTTAAAATTATGAAAACAGTTTCATAGATCTTGATAGCTAGTTATAAATGAAAATATTGGATCTTCGAAAAGAAAGCACAAATAAACCACTCATCCCTCCTTTCGCGTGGAAAGAAATCCCATCAAAACTTCAAGGTTGTGGCAAGTCACACACATCTGGTGTGCCTCTTAGTACCACCAAAGGAGGCGAGAGTTCTTTTTTTGCGAGAGAAATTTCCAATCTATTCATCAATCATGGCAGTACACAGAACACTAGAGGTAATAAAAATTGCAACCTGGTCAATGGACAACCTAGCAACGACTACGAGCACTGAAGCGAGCCAAAGGCGCGCCGCCATCATCGCTCCTCCCTCACCGGAGCCTGGCAAACCTTGTTATAGTAGACAGTCAGGAAGTCCTCGTGCTAAGGGCCCAAAAGACCAGTGCACCAGAGCAGCAACCATCACCTATTAAGAGAGTTGTTGGTTAGAAAGACTGAACCTATAACCACACGAATGAAGATGAACCGGATCCAAATAGATCCACCGAAGACTAGGACCGACCGGATCCCGCAAGATCCGACGGAAACACACCTCCACATATCCTCCGACCTTGATATTCACACCATCGGGGAGGGGATAGGACGTGGGAGACATTATTCCTACCGAGAGACAACGCCACCGCCAGACTGCCCCGACCAAGACGTTGAACCTAACAAAAAACGAGAACAAGGTCCCTCCCCCCGGCGAGGAGCCAAGATCCTCCGCACCTCCATGGCCCAAAGGCCATCAAAGGTGGGGCATATTGGCAGTGCTGGCAGTGGGAGGAGAAAAAGACTTTTCTTGAGAAGGAGGAAAGACACTCGCGATAGTTCCCTGGGAGGATGCGAGAGTTATTTTGCAAAAGATTCCCTTTAGTCAGTAAGATTATTACGTCGAATAGGACGGGATTCACATAGAGGCGTGTGAGCTAGAGTAGCCTATTAGATAGCATACAAACATTTTTTACCGTGTTCGTCTTTCCTAGCGTGTTTTTCTGTTTCGTTGTTCTTAATCATTTTCCTATTTTGGTATTTTTAAAAACATGAAAAAATTACTTTATTAAAATTTGAGAATATTTTTTCAAGTTTTTGAAATTTTTAATAAAACTTTTCATTTTTTGAAACATCAATTTTTTGGGGAAAACCTTTTACTTTTTTAAACAAGGTGGTTAAAAATGGAAATCTTAAAATTTTAGTAACATTTTTTAAATGCGGACATTTTTTATACATCAAATTTTTTGAACCTTTATACAAATAGAGCAATCTCGAAATTTTATAATTTATAAAACAAAAAATATTGGAGAAGATGATTTTTGAATTTTTTTAACCTTTTTTTAAATGTGAACATTTTTTGAATTTTTTAAACCTTTTTTTTAAATGTGAACATTTTTTGTATTTTCCAACTTTTCTAAAAGTACTATCATTTAAAAATCCAAACCAATATTTAGGAAAAGGGACGAAAGAAACAAATAAAAACCCAAAATGAAGAAGTGCTACCTGTGAGCTGCGTCGGGATTTCCTCAAAGAGGAGGGGATGATGCAGTACAGTAGATATAAGTATTTTTTTCTCAGTTATGAAACTAAAGTTATCAATCCAGTAGGAGAACCAAGCAATACTATGTAAACAACAACTGCACACAAATAACAAATACTTGCAACCCAACGCGTAGAGGGGTTGTCAATCCCTTAACGGTATTGAGATAGATTAAATTGTATAGGATTTGATAAGTAGTTCTAACTCAAACATAAAAAAAATTACAGCAAGGTATATTCGGTTTTAATATATGATAGAAAATAGACCCGGGGTCATAGTTTTCACTAGAGGCTTCTCTTAAAACAATAGCATACGGTGGGTAAACAAATTACTGTTGGGCAATTGATACAAAAGCAAGTTATTATGACGATATCCAAGGCAAGGCATCATGTCCAAGATTAGTAGACCGAAACGATTCTGCATCTACTACTATTATCACACACATCGACCGCTATCCAGCATGCATCTAGTGTATTAAATTATTGAAAAACGGAGTAATGCATTAAGAAAGATGACATGATGTAGACAAGATAAAGTCATGTATGAATAAACCCCATCTTGTTATCCTTAATAGCAATGATACATGCGTGTCATGTCTCTTTCTGTCACTGAAATTGATCACCACAAGATCGACCCCATCACAAAACACCTCTTCCCATGGAAAGATAAATCAATATAGTTGGCCAAATCAAACCAATAAATCGGAGAAGAAATACGAGGGTATAACAATCATGCATAAAAGAGTTTAGAAAAAACTCAAATAATATTCATGGATAGATCTGATCATAAACTCATAATTCATCGGATCCCAACAAACACATCGCAAAAGGTCGTTACATCAAATAAATCTCCAAGAACATCGAGGAGAACATTGTATTGAAGATCAAAAAGATAGAAGAAGCCATCTAGCTACTAACTATGGGCCTATAGGTCTGTGGTAAACTACTCATGCATCATTAGAGGGACAACAAAGATGATGAGGAACCCCTCCGTGGTCGTTGCCCCTCCGGTAGAGTGCTGGAAAAGGCCTCTAGATTGGATCTCGTGGTTCTGGAACTTGCGGCCGCGGAAAAAGTGTTCCGTGGATTCCCCTAGGGTTTGGGGGATTTTAGAGTATTTATGGAGGCGGAGGTAGGTCAAGGCGGTGCTCATGGGCCCCACTACTCACCAGGGCGCCAAGGGTTTGCCTAGTGCACCCCATGAGCCTCTTCTCGTGGCCTCTAGAAGCTTCCAGGGTCTCTTCTTGCCAGAAAAAAATCTTCAAAAAGTTTTGTGGCATTTGGACTTCGTTTGGTATTGATATTCTGCAAAGTAAAAAAACAAGCAAAAACAACAACTGGCACTAGGCACTAAGTTAATAGGTTAGTCCCAAAAAATGATATAAAGTTGCTACCAAATTATATAAATCATCAAAGATTGATAATATATTAGCATGGAACAATAAAAAATTATAGATACGTTGGAGACGTATCAAGCATCCCCAAGCTTAATTCATGCTCGTCCTCGAGTAGGTAAATGATAAAAGCGGAATTTTTTATGTGGAATGCTACTTATCATGTTCATCACATATTGTTTTCTTTTGTAGCATGGACATTTGGGCTTTAAGTGATAGAAAACAATAGTCTATAATTGGACATAAAGACATCAATACTCAAGCATATCAACAAGCAACCATGTCTTTCAAAATATCAATGCTAAAGCAAGTTATCCCTAGCCCATTATGCTCAATCATTGATCCATTCATGAAACACACTAAAATATTAGCTACATCCAGTGCACAAGTATGACAATAGTGTTCCCTAGTTGGTGCTTTATAAGAGAAGATGGAGATTGAATAAAAATAAATATTGCATAAAAGTAAATAGAAGGGCCCTTCGCAGAGGGAAGTAGAGATTTGTAGAGGTGCCAGAGCTCATAGCTTAAATTGAGAGATAAAATTGTTTTGAGAGGCATGCTTTTCCTGTCAACGAAAACGACCGAGAATTCCCAATATCTTCCATGATAGATAAATTATATGCGGTTCCCAAATGGAAAATAAAGTTTATTTTCTTTCCACCATTCTTACACAATCCATGGTTCGCCGCATCCACGGGTGCCTTCCATACCAACACTTTCCAAGGAATTTATATGAACAACATATATAATTATTATTTTCATTTCGGGAATGGGCATCCCTATTACGTGTCACACTCTCGTGCAATGACAAGTGAATAAACACTTAACTTGAGAATAACATACCTAGCATGGAAAACATTGCCCACCCCATGCCGCTTCATGAGCGGTACGGGCACACAAAAAGGAAATTTATTTTGAACATTAGAGTTGGCACATACAAATTTACTTGGGATGGTCTGAAAACACCACATATAGGTAGGTATGGTGGACTCATTTGGCACAACTTTGGTTTAGAATTTGGATGCACAAGTAGCATTCCCGCTTAGTGCAAATGAAGGCTAGCAAATAGATTGAGAAGCGACCAACCAAAAAACGAAAACGATCATAAACGAGCATTAAACATAACTAACACTGAATAATGCACCACAAGTAGGATGTAACTTCGTTGCATAACTATTGACTTTCGTGCTTGCATAGGGAATCACAAACCTTAACACCAATATTATTACTAAAGCATAATTACTCACCAACATGACTCACATATCACTATCTCCACATCGCAAAACTATTGCAAGGAATCAAGTTTTAATATAGAACGATCTTCATGAAAGTTTTTGTTATATCCCTCTTGAATATCTATCACTTTGGGACCAAAGTCATATCTCGTGCAAATTATCATTACTATTCTTAACTCTCAGAAAGATCTAAGTGAAGCACGAGGGCATAATATGTCTTCAAAATTTACCATATCAACTCTTAAAATAATTTAAGCAAAGCATGAAAGTGCATTTATTTAAAAGTTTCTAACTCTCAAATTAATTTAAGTGAAGCATGAGAGCATATTTCTTTAAAATTTACTAACTCTCAAAATGATATAAGTGAAGCATGAGATCATATTTCTTTAAAATTGACTAACTCTTAAAATGGTATAAGTGAAGCATGTGAGAATATTTCTTTAAAATATAACCATCTCCATGCTCAAAAAGATATAAGTGGAGTACTAGAGCAATTCCCTAGCTCAAAAAAAATTTAAGTGAAGCACATAGAGCAATTCTAACAAATCAAGTTACCATTATGGCTCTCTCAAACAAGTGTGTTCAGCAAGGATGATCGTGACAAACTAAAAAGCAAAACAATCAAATACTCATATAATACAAGACGCTCCAAGCAAAACTCATGATATGAGATGAATAAAAATATAGCTCCAAGTAAAATTACCGATGGTCGTTAGAAGAAAGAGGGGATGCCCTTAGTTGCTTGGGGGTCCTTGAATATTACCTTGGGGTGCCTTGGTCATCCCAAGCTTAGGCTGTTGCCACTCCATATTCTTTCATCCATCGTGATCTTATCCAAAACTTGAAAACTTCAATCACACAAAACTTAAGAAAACCATCATGAGATCCATTAGTATAATAAAGCAAATCACCACTTTAAGTACTATTGTAAACCAATTCATATTTTGTTATTGCATTATACCTATTGTATTCTAACTTTACCATGTCTTATACCCCCCCCGATACAATCCACAGATTCATCAAAATAAGCACACAATGCAACGAAAATATAATCTATCAAAAACAGAACAGTCTGTAGTAATCCGAACTTTGACCATACTTCTGTAGCTCCAAAAAATTCTGAACAATTAGGACAACGTAGGCAATTTGTATATCAATCATGCATAAAAAATTCGGAATTTTATCACGCTCCATCAAATTTTAACAATTCTGCTACTGGACACAAAAGTTTTTGATAATGCACAGAATCAAATCATCCCAAAGGCTTTACTTGGCACAAGCACTAATTAAAACACTAAAACACAATCATAAAAGTAGTATAATTGTGCAACACAAGGGCTATTGTTTTATGCCCCTAGCTAGGCATAATGCATAGTTTCAAGTATTGTCTCTTTGGTTTTGCTCCATAGGTTGCCCTCATGATTAACTCATATGGTGGCTTAATTCTAGTTCTAGGGAAGTGTTCCATACCCTTCCTTAACGGAAACTAAAATTTAAATTCCCTTCTTTCATGTCAATCACAACACCTATAGTTCATAAAAATGGTCTACCTAGTATTATGGGACAAGACGGATTGCAATCAATATCAAGTACAATAAAATCTACGGGCACATGATTCCTATTTGCAAGAATAATAACATCATAATTCTTCCCAAAGGCTTTTTAATAGTAGAATCAACAAGTGCGAATTAAGATAGAAATCTTCCAAATTGGTAAAACCTAACACATCACATAGAGATTTCGGAATTGTGGAAACACTAGCACCCAAATCACATAAAGCATTGCACTCATAATTTTTATCTTGACTTTAATGGTGGGTTCCAATTCATCATACAATTTTCTAGGATTGAAATCTCTAATTCTAACTTTTATTCTAAAGCCTTCATCATTGCTTTTACAATATGTTTAGTAAAAGCTTTACTTTGTCCATAGGCATTGGGTGAATTTAGCATGTATTGTAACAAAGAAATGCATTCAGTCAAAGAAAAATTATCATAATTAAAGTCTTGTAATCCAAGAGAGTGGGCACATCGCTAGTTAAAGTTTTTACCTCTCCAAACCCAATTTTAGTAATTTTTTCATCAAGATTTTCACCCTTCGAATCATCAGGACGCCTTCTAGCTAAAGTTGACTCTTCTTCAGTCCCCTTATTATCAAGTTTAATATTACTAAATAAGGAATCAATAGAAGAAACACCAATCATCTTAAGATCTTCATCATTACTATGAAAAAAATCAGGTGGAATCGCCTTTTCTAAAAATTCTCTTTTATCTCTTAGCATAGCAGTTCTTTTCTTACTTTCATCCATGGAGACATACAAAGCTTTAATTGATTCCTTAACATCAACCTTGGGTGGAAAAAAATTAATCTTGAGATTTTCTACATCATGTGTAATTCTATCAATGCTCCTAGACATATCATCAATCTTACTCAATTTTTCTTCTATCGTAGTGTTGAAAACTTTTTGAGCATTGAAAAATTCTTTAATATTATTCTCAAGATCAGAGGGCATCCTATTATTATTATTATTATTATTATTATTATTATTATTATTATTATTATTATTATTATTATTATTATTATTATTATTATTATTATAATTGTCATAGGAATTTCCATAATTATTAAAGGAACTTCCATGAAAAGGCCTAGGATTAAAATTACCTCTATAAGCATTATCATTAAATTTGTTTCGCGAGACAAAATTCACATCTATGGGATCATTATTTTGCTTAATCAAAGTAGAAAAAGGCACATCATTAAGATCAATAGGAGCATTTTTACTAGCAACCAATTTTATAAGTGCATCAACTTTTTCACTCAAAGTACTAATTTCTTTAACGGAATTAACCTTTTTACTAGTAGGTGCTCTTTCGGTATGCCATTGTGAATAATTTGCCATAATATTGTCAAGTAATTTTGTAGCTTCACCCAAAGTAATCTCCATAAAAGTACCACCTGTGGCGGAAGCTAAAAGATTTCTGGAAACAAAATTTAATCACGCATAAAGATTATGTATGATCATCCATAAATTTAAACCATGTGTAGGGCAATTTATTAGCATTAATTTCATTCTTTCCCAAGATTGTGCAACATGTTCATGCTCGAGTTGCTTGAAATTCATAATTTGATTTCTAAGGGAAATAATTTTTGTGAAGGGGGGATACTTAGTAATAAAAGCATCTTTGCACTTATCCCAAGAATCAATAATATTTCGTGGCAAAGATGAAAACAATTTTTTTGCACGATCCCGCAAAGAGAAAGGAAATAACCTTAATTTCACAATATCATTGTCCACGTCTTTTTTCTTTTGCATATCACACAATTCTATGAAAGTGTTTAGATGGGAAGCGACATCCTCGTTAGGACTACCGAAGAATTGCTCTTTCACAACAAGATTCACCAATGCGGCATTAATATCATAAGACTCCGCACTAGCGCCGTGAGGAGCAATAGGAGTACTAATACAATCATTATTATTAGTATTAGAAAAATCACACAGTTTGGTATTTTCTTGAGACATTTTTATCACTACGCAAACAAGATCACAAGCAAACAAATCAAGAAAAAGGGAAACGACAATTATTTTTGTATTTTTGAAAAAGCTTTTTGGAAGTGGTGGAGATGAAAATGAGAGGCAAATGACAAATAAAGTAATTGTAAGGAGATGAGAGTTTATGCATAGGTACTTGATAGATGTTGATGATGTCTCCTCGGCAACGACGCCAGAAATTCTTCCTGCTACTTGTGAGCTGCGTTGGGTTTCCCCAAAGAGGAGGGGATGATGCAGTACAATAGAGATAAGTATTTCCCTCAGTTACGAAACCAAGGTTATCAATCCAATAGGAGAACCAAGCAACACTATGTAAACAACACATGCACACAAAAAACAAATACTTGCAACCCAATATGTAGAGGGGTTGTCAATCCCTCAACGTATTGAGATAGACTAAATTGTATAGGATTTGATAAATAGATCTAAATCAAACACAAAATAAAATAAATAAAATAAAATTGCAGCAAGGTATATTTGGTTTTAATATATGATAGAAAATAGACCCGGGGGCCTTAGTTTTCACTAGAGGCTTCTCTTAAAAAATAGCATATGGTGGGTAAACAAATTACTATTGGGCAATTGATACAAAAGCAAGTAATTATGATGATATCCAAGGCATGATCATGTATATAGGCATCATGTCCAAGATTCTGCATCTACTACTATTACTCCACACATCGACCGCTATCCAGCATGCATCTAATGTATTAAGTTCATGAAAAAACAGAGTAATGCATTAAGAAAGATGACATGATGTAGACAAGATAAAGTGATGTATGAATAAACCCCATCTTGATACCCTTAATAGCAACGATACATGCGTGTCGTGTGTCTTTCTGTCATTGAGATTGAGCACCGCAAGATCAAACCCATCACAAAGTACCTCTTCCCATGGCAAGATAAATCAATCTAGTTGGTCAAACCAAACCAATAAATCAGAGAAGAAATACCAGGCTATAATAATCATGCATAAAAGAGTTCAGAGAAAACTCAAATAATATTCATGGATAGATCTGATCATAAACTCACAATTCATCTGATCGCAACAAACACACCGCAAAATGTCATTACATCAAATAGATCTCCAAGAACATCGAGGAGAACATTATATTGAAGATCAAAAAGAGAGAAGAAGCCATCTAGCTACTAACTACGAACCCGTAAGTCTGTGGTAAACTACTCGCGGAGGGGCAGCAAAGACGATGAAGAACCCCTCCCCGATCGTTTCCCCCTCCGGCAGAGTGCCCAAAAAAACCTCTAGATTGGATCTCATGGTCCTGGAACTTGCGGTGGCAGAAACAGTATTTTATGGACTCCCCTAGGTTTTTGGGATTTCATATTATTTATGGAGGCAGGGGTAGGTCAAGGCGGTGCCCGTGGGCCCCACTATACACCTGGGCATGCCAGAGGTCCCTGGCGCGCCCTGGTGCCTAGTGGGCCCCATGAGCCTCTTCTCATAGCCTCCAGAAGCTTCTAGGGTCTCTTCTTGCCAAAAAAATCTCCAAAAAGTTTCATGGCATTTGGACTTTGTTTGGTATTGATATTCTGCAAAGTAAAAAACAAGCAAAAAACAGCAGCTGGCACTGGGCACTGAGTTAATAGGTTAGTCCCAAAAAATGATATAAAGTTGCTAGTAAATATATATAAAACATCCAAAATTGAGAATATAATAGCACAGAATAATTAAAAGTCATAGATACGTTGGAGATGTATCAAGAAGATAGTAGGAAAATGGACAAATTGAAAACAAAACCAAAACATTATAGACTCTAAGACTGAAAGTGTCACTAATCCCTGGGTGGTTTTGGTAATTCTTAACAACATATAGTTCATTGAACTAATGCTCTTTGAAGATGATCATTTCAGAAAGTTCAATGATTGGCATGGCATGGACTAGAGATGTGGACCCCTCAAAATGCTAAGGACACATATTGGCAACAAGCTCAAGACTCTACATTTTCATTTTAGTGATCCAAGATCACATTGAGTCCATAGGAAAGCCAATACTATTAAAAGGGGATGAGGTGTTGCTTAATGGCTTACTTATTCAAAATGCTTAGTGATATGCTCCAAAACCCTCAGCCACTTTCTCATTTCCACATATGTCCTAAACCTAAAAGTCAAATTCGGCCCCACTGATTTGATCTATCCGGCGCCATCGAGTTTCATTTGACATAGCCACTACCACAAACCCTAGTCACTTCGGTCTCAACGATAGGGATTTCGATCTCACCGAGATGGGATTGCAAACTCCATGTTTCCTTTTTGTAACATTTTGGTCACACCGAAATGAGCGAATCGGTCCCATCGAGTCTGCAATGCAAACTCCCTGTTTCCTTTTCGTAACACTTCGGTTCCATCGAAGTGAGCAAATCGGTCCCACCGAGTTTGCCTGACCAACTCTCTATGTGCCTATTGCTGAAATCGGTCCCACCAAGATTACATTATGCCCTAACCCTAGCATATCGGTCTCACCGAGATAACTGTGTCGGTCCCACCGAAAACTCTAATGTTCACATTTTGACCTGAATCGGTCTGACCGAGTTTTATGATTCGGTCCCACCGAGTTTGGGAATCTGTGTGTAACGGCTAGATTTTGTGTGGAGGCTATATATACCCCTCCACCCAATCTTCATTCGTGAGGAATGAGGAGAGCCATCAGAACGTGCCTACACTTCCAGCATTCATTTTCTGAGAGAGAACCACCTACTCATGTGTTAAGACCAAGATATTCCAATCCAACCACAAGAATCTTGATCTCTAGCCTTCCCCAAGTTGCTTTCCACTCAAATCATCTTTCCACCATAGCCAAATCTGTGTGAGAGGGTTGAGTGTTGGGGACACTATCATTTGAAGCACAAGAGCAAGGAATTCATGATCAACACACCATCTATTACCTTTTGGAGAGTGGTGTCTCCTAGATTGGTTAGGTGTCACTTGGGAGCCTCCGTCAAGATTGTGGAGTTGAACCAAGGAGTTTGTAAGGGCAAGGAGATCGCCTACTTCCTGAAGATCTACCCTAGTGAGTCAAGTCCTTCGTGGGAGATGGCCATGGTGGGATAGACAAGGTTGTTTCTTCATGGACCCTTCATGGGTGGAGCCCTCTGTGGAGTCGTGCAGCCATTACCCTTCGTGGGTTGAAGTCTCCATCAACGTGGATGTATGATAGCACCACCTATCGGAACCACGCCAAAAATCTTCATGTCAACATTGCGTTTGCTCCCTCCAAACTCCTCCCATTTACTCTCTTGCAAGTTGCATGCTTTACTTTCCGCTGCCCATATACTCTTTGCATGCTTGCTTGAATTGTATTGAGATTGCTTGACTTGTGCTAAGTTGCTAAAATCTGCCAAGAACTAAAATTGGGAAAAAGTTAAGTTTTATTTGGTCAAGTAGTCTAATCACCCCCCTCTAGACATACTTTCGATCCTACAAGTGGTATCAGAGCTTTGGTCTCCATTTGCCTTGATTTCCATAACTTTGGTGATCATATTCTTGGTTTCACAACTAGGCGAGTATGGCGTCTAGCGAGTGAAATTACCACCGTAGAGGTCCTTACTTTGATGGTACTAATTTTGCTAATTGGAAACATAAGATGAAAATGCACATTCTTGGACATAACCCCGCCGTTTAGGCGACTTTTTGTGTATTGGTTTGCAAGGTGAATTATTTGATGGGAGAGAACCAAATCGTGAAGCCACTGCGGAAGAATTGAAGATGTTGCAATACAATGCTCAAGCTTGCGATATCCTCTTCAACGGATTGTGCCCCGAAGAGTTCAACAAAATCAGCCGTCTTGAGAATGCAAAGGAAATTTGGGATACTTTGATTGATATGCACGAAGGTACCGACTCTGTCAAGGAATCCAAGTTGGAAATGCTTCAAGGTCAACTTGACAAGTTTAAAATGAAGGATGGTGAAGGTGTCGCTGAAATGTACTCTAGGCTTGCTCTCATCACAAATGAGATTGTCGGCTTAGGAAGTGAAGAGATGACCGACAAATTCATCATCAAGAAAATCTTGTGAGCCTTGGATGGAAAATATGAGACCATGTGCACTTTGATCCAAATGATGCCAAACTACAAAGATCTCAAGCCAACCGAAGTCATTGGAAGAATTGTTGCTCATGACATGTCACTCAAGGACAAAGAAGAGCTTCACAACAAGTATAGTGGTGCTTACAAAGCCTCATATGATGCTACTACATCATCAAATGGGAAACAAGCCTTCAATGAAGAATTGAGCTTAATGGTGAAGAACTTCAACAAATTCTACAAGAGTAGAAGCAAGGAAAGAAGTTCCAAGTCAAGGTCCTACAATGACAAAAGATCTTGTAGTCATGAGCAAAATTGCTACAATTGTGGAAGACCCGGACACTACTCCAATGAGTGTATGGCTCCCTTCAAAAGAAGAGAAGACTCACCTAAAAGGAGAAGCAAAAAGGAAGAATCACCTCCAAGAGAGAGAAGGAGTAGAGATGGTCATTATGAACGAAGAACCTCTCGAAGAAGCAAGGATCCGAAAAGGAGGGACAAGTCATCAAGGAGCTACACAAAACGAAGACATCAAGCTCATGTTGGTGAATGGGTATCTGGCTCCAACTACGACCATCACTCCGAGAGAAGTTATCACTCCGACTCCGAATATACTCAAGTTGAAGGTGTTGTTGGTCTAGCACTTGTGTCAACCAAATCCTATGACATATTTGATTCACCAAATGAAGGGATTGGGAGATGCTTCATGGCCAAAGGACCCAAGGTAACACACCCCGAGTATGTTGATTTCAATAGTGATGAAGATGACTTGCTAGGTGATGATGATTTACTTGTTGACAACTCTAGTGAAGAATACTATGATGAAAATGCTATTAATCATGCTAATCAAGATGAAACGAATGACAATGATAAGAAGGAGATTGAGCATCTAAGTAAAGAACTAAACACTCTTAAGTTAGCTCATGAAACTACTTTAGAAGATCATCAAGAACTTTTAAAAACTCATGAGAAGTTACGCTTTGAAAAGCTTAATCTTGAGCAAGCACTAGTAGAAAAAGGGTCTAATGTGTAGCTCATTAGTCCCGGTTTGAAATTGAGCCGGCACTAATGAGACCATTAGTGACGGTTCCAATGGCTAGGCGCGCCACTCTCTTTAGTATCAGTTCGTGCAGAACCTTTAGCACCGGTTCGTGCCATGAACTGGTACTAAAGGGTGTGGTGGCAGGATGTTGTCAGACTAGGGCCCGTCCAGCACCTTTAGTACCGGTTCTTGCCACGAACCGGTACTATAGGTCATCCTGCATATAAACCCTTCGTCCAGCTTCCTCTATTCTTCCCCCTTTCCCCTTGTTACGTCCTGAGCTAGCGTTGGTTTTCCTTGAAGAGGAAAGGGTGATGCAACAAAGTAGCGTAAGTATTTCCCTCAAATTTTGAGAACCAAGGTATCAATCCAGTAGGAGGCTCCTCAAAAGTCCCATGCACCTACACAAACAAACAAGAACTCGCAACCAACGCAATAAAGGGGCTGTCAATCCCTTCACGACCACTTGTGAAAGTGAGATCTGATAGAGATAATATAATAAGATAAATATTTTTGGTATTTTTATGATATAGATTGGAAAAGTAAAAGATGCAAATGAAAGTAGATTGAAAGCTTATATGATAAGAGATAGACCCGGGGGCCATAGGTTTCACTAGTGGCTTCTCTCAAGATAGCATAAGTATTACGGTGGTTGAACAAATTACTGTTGAGCAATTGATAGAAAAGCGAATAATTATGAGATTATCTAGGCATGATCATGTATATAGGCATCACGTCCGTGACAAGTAGACCGACTCCTGCCTGCATCTACTACTATTACTCCACACATCGACCGCTATCCAGCATGCATCTAGAGTATTAAGTTCATAAAGAACAGAGTAATGCATTAAGAAAGATTACATGATGTAGAGGGATAAACTCATGCAATATGATATAAACCCCATCTTTTTATCCTTGATGGCAACAATACAATACGTGCCTTGCTGCCCTTGCTGTCACTAGGAAAGGACACCGCAAGATTGAACCCAAAGCTAAGCACTTCTCCCATTGCAAGAAAGATCAATCTAGTAGGCGAAACCAAAATGATAATTCGAAGAGACTTGAAAAGATAACTTAATCACACATAAAAGAATTCAGAGGAGATTCAAATATTTCTCATAGATAAACTTGATCATAAACCCACAATTCATCGGATCTCGACAAACACACCGCAAAAAGAGTTACATCGAATAGATCTCCAAGAAGATCGAGGAGAATTTTGTATTGAGATTCAAAGAGAGAGAAGAAGCCATCTAGCTAATAACTATGGACCTGAAGGTCTGTGGTAAACTACTCACAATTCATCGGAAGGGCCTTGGAGATGATGTAGAGGCCCTCCGTGGTCGATTCCCCCTCCGGCGGAGCACCGGTGAAGGCTCGATGATGGGATCTTGCGGTTACAGAAGGTTACGGTGGTGGAAATAGTTTTTTGTGGTGATCCTTGATGGTTTTAGGGTACGTGGGTATATATAGGAGGATGAAGTAGGTCGGTGGATGCTCGAGGGGCCCACGAGGGTGGGGGCACGCCCACCTGTAGAGGGCACGTCTGGCACCCTTGTGGCCGCCTCCTTTGTTTCTTGACGTCCACTCCAAGTCCTCTGGATCACGTTTGTTCCGAAAAGATCGCTTCCAAAGGTTTCATTCCGTTTGGACTCCGTTTGATATTCCTTTCCTTCGAAACACTGAAATAGGCAAAAAAAATAGCAATTCGGGCTGGGCCTCCGGTTAGTAGGTTAGTCCCAAAAATGATATAAAAGTGTAAAGTAAAGCACATAAACATCCAAAACAGGTAATATAATAGCATGGAACAATAAAAAATTATAGATACGTTGGAGACGTATCAAGCATCCCCAAGCTTAATTCCTGCTCGTCCTCGAGTAGGTAAATGACAAAAACAGAATTTTTGCTGTGGAATGCTACCCAACATAATTCTCAATGTAATTTTCTTTATTGTGGCATGAATGTTCAGATCCAAATGATTCAAAATAAAAGTTCATATTGACATAAGAAATAGCAATACTTCAAGCATACTAACTAAGCAATCATGTCTTCTCAAAATAACATGGCTAAAGAAATATATCCCTACAAAATCATATAGTTTGGCTGTTGCTCTATCTTTGTCACACAAAGTATTTAATCATGCACAACCCTGATAACAAGCCAAGCAATTGTTTCATACTTTAGTAATCTCAAACTTTTTCAACTTTCACGCAATACATGAGCGTGAGCCATGGACATAGCACTATATGTGGAATATAATGGTGGTTGTGGAGAAGACAAAAAAGGAGAAGATAGTCTCACATTAACTAGGCGTATCAACGGGCTATGGAGATGCCCATTAATAGATATCAATGTGAGTGTGTAGGAATTGCCATGCAACGGATGCACTAGAGCTATAAATGTATGAAAGCTCAACAAAAGAAACTAAGTGGGGGTGCATCCAACTCGCTTGCTCACGAAAACCTAGGGCATTTTGAGGAAGCCCATCATTGGAATATACAAGCCAAGTTCTATAATGAAAAAATCCCACTTGTATATGAAAGTGACAACATAAGAGACTCTCTATCATGAAGATCATGGTGCTACTTTGAAGCATAAGTGTGTTAAAAAGGATAGTAGCATTGTCCCTTCTCTCTTTTTCTCTCATTTTTTATTTGGCTTTTTTTTTATTTGGTGGGCTCTTTGGCCTCTCTTTTTTTAAGTCCGAAGTCTCATCCCGACTTTTGGGGAATCATAGTCTCCATCATCCTTTCCTCACTGGGGCAATGCTCTAATAATGAAGATCATCACACTTTTATTTACTTACAACACAAGATTACAACTCGATACTTAGAACAAGATATGACTCTATATGAATGCCTCCGGCGGTGTATCGGGATATGCAATGGATCAAGAGTGACATGTATGAAAATTATGAAGGTGGCCTTGCCACAAATACGATGTCAACTACATGATCATGCGAAGAGCAATATGAAAATGATGATGCGTGTCATAATAAAAGGAACGGTGGAAAGTTGCATGGCAATATATCTCGAAATGGCTATGGAAATACCATAATAGGTAGGTATGGTGGCTGTTTTGAGGAAGGTATATGGTGGGTGTATGGTACCGGTGAAAGTTGCGCGGCACAAGAGAAGCTAGCAATGGTGGAAGGGTGAGGGTGCGTATAATCCATGGACTCAACATTAATCATAAAGAACTCATATATTATTGCAAAAATCTAGAGGACATTGAAAACAAAGTACTACGCGCATGCTCCTAGGGGGATAGATTGGTAGGAAAAGACCATCGCTCGTCCCCGACTGCCACTCATAAGGAAGACAATCAATAAATAAAATTATGCTCCAACTTCATCACAAAGCGGTTCACCATACGTGCATGCTACGGGAATCACAAACTTCAACACAAGTATTCTTTAAATTCATAATCACCCAACTAGAATAACTCTAACATTACCACCTCTATATCTCAAAACAATTATCAAGTATCAAATTGATTATAGCATCCAATTCACTTCCTATGATAGTTTTTATTATACCCAACTTGGATGCCCATCATTCTAGGACTAATTTTATAACCATAGCGAATACCATTATGTTCTAAGAGACTCTCAAAATAATATAAGTTAAGCATGAGAGATCAACAATTTCTTCAAAATTAAGTCACTGCCGTGCTCTAAAAGATATAAGTGAAGCACTAGAGCAAAAACTATCTAGCTCAAAAGATATAAGTGAAGCACATAGCGTATTCTAATAAATTCTAAATCAAGTGGACTTCTCCCAAAAGGTGTGTACAGAAAGGATGATTGTGGTAATCTAAAAATCAAAGACTAATATCATACAAGACGCTCAAAGCAAAACACATATCATGTGGGGAATAAAAATATAGCTCCAAGTAAAGTTACCGATAGACGAAGACGAAAGAGGGGATGCCTTCAGGGGCATCCCCAAGCTTAGGCTTTTTGTTATCCTTGAATATCTTGGGTTGCCATGGGCATCCCCAAGCTTAGGCTCTTTCCACTCATCATTCCATAATCCATCAAATCTTTACCCAAAACTTGAAAACTTCACAACACAAAACTCAACAGGAAATCTCATAAGCTTCGTTAGTGCAAGAAAGAAAAACCACCACATAAGATACTGTAATGAACTCATTCTTTATATATATTGGTGTTAAACCTACTGTATTCCAACTTCTCTATGGTTCATACCCCTACATCCTAGCCATAGATGCATCAAAATAAGCAAACAGCACACGAAAAACAGAATCTGTCAAAAACAGAACAGTCTGTAGCAATCTGTAACTATCTAGTACTTATGGAACTATAAAATTCCTACAAAAATAGGAAGTCCTGGGAAATTTGTCTATTGATCTACATAAAAAAGAATCAATGCAAAACCACGTTTCTGTGAATTACTAAAATTATTTTCGTGCATGCAAAGTTTCTGTTTTTCAGCAGAATCAAATTAACTATCACCGTAGGTTATCCTATAGGTTCTACTTGGCACAAACACTAATTAAAACATAAAACACATCTAAACTGAAGGTAGAAGAAAAAATTATTACTAAACAGAAGTAAAAACAAAAAACAAAAATAAAATTGGGTTGTCTCCCAACTAGCGCTATCGTTTAACGCCCCTAGCTAGGCCTAAAAGCGAGGATAGATCTAAGTACTGCCATCTTTGGCACTCAATTCATAAGTAGCTCGCATGATAGATTCATAAGGTAATTTAACTTTCTTTCTTGGTAAGTGATCCATGCCTTTCCTTAATGGAAATTGGAATCTAATATTCCCTTCCTTCATATCAATAATTGCACCAATCGTTCTAAGGAAAGGTCTACCAAGAATAATAGGACATGAAAGATTGCAATCTATATCAAGAACGATAAAATCTACGGGCAAATAATTCCTATTTGCAACAATAAGAAACTCATTGATCCTTCCCATAGGTTTCTTAATGGTGGAATCCGCAAGGTGCAAATTTAAAGAGCAATCATCAAAATCATGGAAACCTAGAATATCACATAAAGTTTTCGGAATCGTGGAAACACTAGCACCCAAATCACATAAAGCATAAAACTCATGATATTTAATTTTAATCTTTATAGTAGGTTCCCACTCATCATAAAGTTTTCTAGGTATAGAAACTTCCAAGTTAAGTTTTTCAGCATAAGATTGCATCAAGGCATCAACAATATGTTTGGGAAAAGCTTTATTTTGACTATAAGCATGAGGAGAATTCAACACAGATTGCAACAAGGAAATACAATATACTAAAGAAAAATTATCATAATTAAATTCCTTGAAATCCAAGATAGTGGGTTCAATGCTATTTAAAGTCTTGACCTCTCCAACCCCACTTTTACCAAATTTAGCATCAAGATCTATAAACTCCGAATCATTGGGACACCTTTTAACTAAAGTTGACTGATCTCTAGTCCCATCATTATTAAGATTCATATTGCAAAACAAAGATTTAATAGGGTACACATCAATAACTTTTAGATCTTCATCATTATTTTCATGGAAACTAGAACACGCTTTTACAAAGCAATCTTTCTTAGCATGCAATCTAGCGGTTCTTTCTTTGCACTCATAAATGGAAATTCTCATAGCTTTGAGAGACTCATTGATATCATGCTTAGTAGGAGTAGATATAAGTTTCAAAGAATCAACATCAAGCGAATGTCTATCAATGTTCCTAGCCAAATCATCAACTTTAAGCAATTTTTCTTCAAGCAAAGCATTAAAATTCTTTTGGGAGATCATAAATTCTTTAACACTATTCTAAAAATCAGAGGGCATCTTATTAAAATTTCCATAAGAATTATTGTAGGAATTTCCGTAATTATTAGAGGAATTACTAGGGAATGATCTAGGATTAAAGTTTCGTCTATAAGCATTGTTACCAAAATTATTCCTACCAACAAAATTCACATCCATAGATTCATTATTATTATCAATCAAAGTAGACATGGGCATATCATTAGGATCAATAGGAGCACTCTTAGTAGCAAACAATTTCATAAGTTCATCCATCTTTCCACTCAAAACATTAATTTCTTCTATAGCATCCACTTTCTTACTAGTAGATCTTTCGGTGTGCCATTGAGAATAATTAGCCATAATATTATCAAGGAGTTTAGTAGCTTCCCCTAAGGTGATTTCCATAAAAGTGCCTCCTGCTGCCGAATCTAAAAGATTTCTAGAAGCAAAATTCAATCCGGCATAAAAGTTTTGTATGATCATCCATAAATTCAAACCATGAGTAGGGCAATTGCGAATCATCAATTTCATTCTTTCCCAAGATTGGGCAACATGCTCATGATCAAGTTGTTTAAAATTCATAATATCGTTCCTAAGAGAGATGATCTTAGCGGGAGGAAAATACTTAGAGATAAAAGCATCTTTGCACTTATTCCATGAATCAATACTATTCTTAGGCAAAGACGAAAACCAAACTTTAGCACGATCTCTAAGTGAAAACGGAAATAACTTCAATTTAACAATATCATTATCTGTATCTTTCTTCTCTTGCATCTCACACAAATCAACAAAGTTGTTTAGATGGGTAGCAGCATCTTCACTAGGAAGGCTGGGGAATTGATCTTTCATAACAAGATTCAGCAAAGCAGCATTGATTTCACAAGACTCAACATCATTAAGAGGAGCAACCGGGGTACTAAGGAAATCATTATTATTGGTACTGGAAAAGTCACACAATTTGGTATTATCTTGCACCATCGCGACAATCCAACACACAAGCAAACAAAATAGCAAGCCAAAGAGAGAGGAGATTGGGAAAGAGACGGCGAATAAAACGGCAAGGGTGAAGTGGGGGAGAGGAAAACGAGAGGCAAATGGAAAATAATGTAATGCGAGGGAGATGAGTTTGTGATGGGTACTTGGTATGTCTTGACTTGAGCGGAGACCTCCCCGACAACGGCGCCAGAAATCTTTCTTGCAACGTCTTGAGCTTGCGTTGGTTTTCCTTGAAGAGGAAAGGGTGATGCAGCAAAGTAGCGTAAGTATTTCCCTAAGTTTTTGAGAACCAAGGTATCAATCCAGTAGGAGGCTCCTCAAAAGTCACACGCACCTACACAAACAAACAAGAACTCGCAACCAACGCAATAAAGGGGTTGTCAATCCCTTCACAGTCACTTGCGAAAGTGAGATCTGATAGAGATAATATGATAAGATAAATATTTTTGGTATTTTTATGATATAGATTGGAAAAGTAAAAGATGCAAATGAAAGTAGATTGAAAGCTTATATGATAAGAGATAGACCCGGGGGCCATAGGTTTCACTAGTGGCTTCTCTCAAGATAGCATAAGTATTACGGTGGTTGAACAAATTACTGTCGAGCAATTGATAGAAAAGCGAATAATTATGAGATTATCTAGGCATGATCATGTATATAGGCATCACTTCCGTGACAAGTAGATCGACTCCTACCTGCATCTACTACTATTACTCCACACATCGACCGCTATCCAGCATGCATCTAGAGTATTAAGTTCATAAAGAACAAAGTAGTGCATTAAGAAAGATGATATGATGTAGAGGGATAAACTCATGCAATATGATATAAACCCCATCTTTTTATCCTCGATGGCAACAATACAATACGTGCCTTGCTGCCCCTACTGTCACTGGGAAAGGACACCACAAGATTGAACCCAAAGCTAAGCACTTCTCCCATTGCAAGAAAGATCAATCTAGTAGGCCAAACCAGACTGATAATTCGAAGAGACTTGCAAAGATAACTTAATCACACATTAAATAATTCAGAGGAGATCCAAATATTTCTCATAGATAAACTTGATCATAAACCCACAATTCATCGGATCTCGACAAACACACCGCAAAAAAGAGTTACATCGAATAGATCTCCAAGAAGATCGAGGAGAACTTTGTATTGAGATTCAAAGAGAGAGAAGAAGCCATCTAGCTAATAACTATGGACCCAAAGGTCTATGGTAAACTACTCACAACTCATCGGAAAGGCCTTGGAGATGATGTAGAGGCCCTCCATGGTCGATTCCCCCTCCGGCGAAGCGCCGACAAAGGCTCCAAGATGGGATCTCGCGGTTACAGAAGGTTATGGCGGTGGAAATAGTTTTCCGTGGTGCTCCTCGATGGTTTCAGGGTACGTGGGTATATATAGGAGGAAGAAGTAGGTCGGTGGATGCTCGAGGGGCCCACGAGGGTGGGGGGGGGGCGCCGACTTGTAGAGGGCGCGTCGGGCACCCTCGTGGCCGCCTCCTCTGTTTCTTGACGTCCACTCCAAGTCCCCTGGATCACGTTTGTTCCAAAAAGATCGCTTCCGAAGGTTTCATTCCGTTTGGACTCCGTTTGATATTCCTCTCCTTCGAAACACTGAAATAGGCAAAAAAAAGCAGCAATTCGGTTAGTAGGTTAGTCCCAAAAATGATATAAAAGTGTAAAGTAAATCCCATAATCATCCAAAACGGGTAATAGCATGGAACAATCAAAAATTATAGATACGTTGGAGATGTATCACCCCTCTCCTCCTCTCTGTTCTTCCTCTTCTCCCCTCAAGCTCATCACACATTTTGCCCAAATTTTGTCAAGATTTGATGGCCCCCATCCAGTCAAGTGATCAGCAACTTTGTCCTTTAGTCTCTCATTGCTAGATTAGCTCTTGCAATGCTTTATATAGTGATTAATTTGTGGGTTTTAGTAATTTGGGAGGAATTATATGTGGTAGTTTATTTGATTTATATTCAATTTGAGCTTAAAATAACTCTTAGTTTGCATATGTAGGTGTGGTTTAGTTAGTGCCTTCCCGTCTCCGTCGTAACCACCGTCAATCATCCGCACCGACCCGTCGCCGGCACCACCTTGTGGTGAACCTCTCGTTCTTATCGCTTTTATATAAAAAAAATCATGTTTGTGTGATTTAGATATATAGTTACTTGTATAATTATCTTACCCGTACATTGTTTGTTATACATAGTGCCATGGTTTTGATATCCGTCCCCGTCGGCCCTTGTCCGTGTTATGATTTGGATGTGGTATATTCTCTTTCAAAACTATTTGTTGCATTTCGTGTTTATGACAAATTGTGCTCATCAAGTTGACATGGATATTTTTATCTAGGAGGTATGTGAACCAAAATTCCAACCGACCCTATTGTCGAGAGGTTAAATTTAGTTGAAAGAGAAAACAAGTATTTGAAAGAAAAATTGAAATGAGGGGGAGAAGATGGACTTGGAGTTGCATGTTGTCGATTTCATCGATGATCACAAGATCAAGATGGAGAAAATGCGGTTGAAGATTAGACAGATTAAAAAATATGCCATTGATAGTGTGGCTTGGTATCGTTATGCTGTTGGACCAATTGTTACCTTAGTTGCGATCTTGATCACATTTGTTGTTGCATTTAAATGCTTTTGCTAGAGAGTTATTTGTATGTTGCATTTAAGTGTTGTATGAACTTCACATATGAACTTTATGTATGAACTTGTATTAATTTGGTCTATTCGATGGTGTGTAATGAAGATGCGCCGGCAATGGATGTACGATGACTGATACATCTCCAATGTATCTATAATTTTTGATTGTTCCATGCTATTATATTACCCCTTTTGGATGTTTATGGGCCTTATTTGACACATTTATATCATTTTTGGGACTAACCTACTAACCGGAGGCCCAGCCCATATTGCTGTTTTTTTGCCTATTTCAGTATTTCGAAGAAAAGGAATATCAAACGGAGTCCAAACGGAATGAAACCTTCGGGAGCGTGATTTTTGGAACAAACCTGATCCGGAGAGCTTGGAGTGCAAGTCAAGAAGCTCCGAGACCCCATGAGATAGGGGCCGCCCCCACAGCTAGGGCGCGCCCCTATCTCTCGGGCCCCCAGGCGCCACCGATGTACTTCTTCCTCCTATATATACCTCGCACTCAAAACATCCAGAGCACCACGAAACACAATTTCCACCGCCAGAACCTTCTATATCCGCGAGATCCCATCTTGAGCCTTCACAAGACTCTGCGGGGGGGGATCGACCATGGAGGGCTTCTACATCAACATCCTTGCCCCTCCGATGAGTTGTGAGTAGTTTACCACAGACCTACGGGTCCATAGTTATTAGCTAGATGGCTTCTTCTCTCTTTTTGGATCTCAATACAATGTTCTCCCCTTCTCTTGTGGAGATCTAGTCGATGTAAAATCTTTTTGCGGTGTGTTTGTCGAGATCCGATGAATTGTGGGTTTATGATCAAGTTTATCTACGAATAATATTTGAATCTTCTCTGAATTCTTTTATGTATGATTGAGTTATCTTTGCAAGTCTCTTCGAGTTATCAGTTTGGTTTGGCCTACTAGATTTGTCTTTCTTGCCATGGAGAAGTGCTTGGCTTTGGGTTCAATCTTGCGGTGTCCTTACCTAGTGACAGAAAGGGTTGCAAGGCACGTATTGTATTGTTGCCATCGAGGATAACAAGATGGGGTTTACATCATATTGCATGAGTTTATCCCTCTACATCATGTCATCTTGTTTAATGCGTTACTCTGTTCTTATGAACTTAATACTCTAGATGCAAGCAGGAGTCGGTCGATGTGTGGAGTAATAGTAGTAGATGCAGGCAGGAGTCGGTCTACTTGTTATGGACGTGATGCCTATATACATGATCATGCCTAGATAATCTCATAACTATGCGCTTTTCTATCAATTGCTCAACAGTAATTTGTTCACCCACCGTAATACTTATGCTATCTTGAGAGAAGTCTCTAGTGAAACCTATGCCCCCCGGGTCTATCTCTTATCATATTTTCTTTCAATCTACTTTTTTGCATCTTTACTTTTTGCATCTATATCATAAAATACCAAAAATATATTTATCTTATCATCTATCTTTATTAGATCTCACTTTCGCAAGTGGCCGTGAAGGGATTGACAACCCCTTTATTGCGTTGGTTGCGAGTTCTCAGTTTGTTTGTGTAGGTGCATGGGACTTTTGAGGAGCCTCCTACTGGATTGATACCTTGGTTCTCAAAACTGAGGGAAATACTTACACTACGCTTGCTGCATCACCCTCTCCTCTTCAAGGAAAACCAACGCAAGCTCAAGACATAGCAAGAAGGATTTCTGGCGCCGTTGCCAGGGAGGTCTTCGCTCAAGTCAAGACATACCAAGTACCCATCACAAACCCATCTCCCTCGCATTTACATTATTTGCCATTTGCCTCTCGTTTTCCTCCCCCCACTTCACCCTTGCCGTTTTATTTGCCCTCTCTTTCCCAATCTCCCTCTCTCTTTCGCTTGCCGTTTTTCTGCTTGCTTCTGTGCCTATTTGTCCTTATGGCTTTGCCTAAGGGTCCTAACCACCTTCTCAGAAGGATGGATGAGATTGAATCAAATATTAGAAGCTTTATGAATTTGCAATTTGAGCACAATAATTTCTTTAGAAAAGAACTTAAGAAACAAAAAAGTTTTTTGGGGTTTATGAACAAAGAGCTTGATGATATGAATAAAGAATTTTATGGTGTTAACGCTCAAATTACCCGGCTTGAAAATGCTATAGCCAAAATTTCTGACAAGCAAGCCACTTTAGTCAATAAGATGGCCGCTAAACCAGAAAAATTACGTGAAAATAATGATGAGGATCTTAAAGTTATTGATGCATCTCCTATTAGATCTATGTTTTGCAATATGAATTTTGATGATTATGGGACTGATGATGAATCAACTTTGCCTAGAAGGCGTCCCAAGAATTCGGAATCTTTAGATCTTGATGCTAAATTTGGTAAAAGTGAGATTGGAGAATCCTCAACTTCTAATAACATTGAACCTACTATCTCGGATTTCAAGGAATTTGATTATGATAATTGTTCTTTAAAAGGTTGTATTTCCTTGTTGCAATCAGTTGTTAATTCTCCTCATGCTTATAGTCAAAATAAAGCTTTTACCAAACATATTGTTGATCCCTTGATGCAATCTTATGATGAAAAACTCAATTTGGAAGTTTCTATACCTAGAAAACTTAATTATGAGTGGGAACCTACTATAAAGATTAGAATTAAAGATTATGAGTGTTTTTCTTTGTGTGATTTGGGTGCTAGTGTTTCCACGATTCCGAAAACTTTATGTGATATTCTAGGTTTCCATGATCTTGATGATTGCTCTTTAAATTTGCACCTTGCGGATTCCACCATTAAAAAGCCTATGGGAAGGATCAGTGATGTTCTTATTGTTGCAAATAGAAATTTGGTGCCCGTAGATTTTATCGTTCTTGATATAGATTGCAATCTTTCTTGCCCTATTATTCTTGGTAGACCTTTCCTTAGAACGATTGGTGCGATTATTGATGTGAAGGAAGGGAACATTAGATTCCAATTTCCCTTAAAGAAATGCATGGAGAACTTTCCAAGAAATAAAGTCAAATTACCTTATGAATCTATCATGCGTGCTACTTATGAATTTAGTGCCAAAGGTGGCACTACTTAGATCTATCTTTGCTTTTTATGCCTAGCTAGGGGCGTCAAACGATAGCGCTAGTTGGGAGGCAACCCAATTTTCTTTATGTTTTTTGTTTTTGCTCCTATTTAGTAATAAATCTTGCATCTACCTTCTGTTTAGATGTGTTTTTATCTTTTAATTAGTGTTTGTGCCAAGTAGAACCTATAGAATAACCTACGATGATAGTTGATTCGATTCTGCTGAAAAACAGAAACTTTGCACGCACGAATATAATTTTGTTAAATCACAGGAACATGCTTTTTGCGTTGATTATTTTTGCTTCTATTCAATAGACAAATTGTCCAGGACTTCCTATTTTGGTAGTATTTTTAGAGTTCCATAAGTTTGCGTTAGTTACAGATTGCTACAGACTGTTCTGTTTTTGATAGATTCTGTTTTTCGTGTGTTGTTTGCTTATTTCAATGCATCTATGGCTAGTAAATTAGTTTATAAACCATAAGGAAGTTGGAATACAGTAGGTTTAACACCAAAATAAATAAAGAATGAGTTCATTGCAGTACCTTATGTGGTGGTTTTGTTTTCTTTCACTAACGGAGCTTATAAGATTTCCTGTTGAGTTTTGTGTTGTGAAGTTTTCAAGTTTTGGGTAAAGCCTTTATGGACTATGAAATAAAGGTTGGCAAGAGCCTAAGCTTGGGGATGCTCAAGGCAGCCCAAGATATTCAAGAATATCCAAAAGCCTAAGCTTGGGGATGCCCCGGGAAGGCATCCCCTCTTTCGTCTTCGTTCATTGGTAACTTTACTTGGAGCTATATTTTTATTCGTTACATGATATGTGTTTTGCTTGGAGCGTTGTGTATTATATTAGTCTTTGCTTTTTAGTTTACCACAATCATCCTTGCTGTACACACCTTTTGTGAGAAGCCTATTTGATTAGAATTTGCTAGAATACTCTATGTGCTTCACTTATATCTTTTGAGCTTGATAGTTTTGCTCTAGTGCTTGACTTATATCTTTTAGAGCACGGTGGCGTCTTATTTTTGAAGAAATTGCTAGTCTCTCATGCTTCACTTATATTATTTTGCGAGTCTCTTAGAACAACATGGTATTTGCTATTATCATAAAGTTGGTCCTCGAATGATGAACATCCAAGTTGGGTATAATAAAAACTATCATAGAAAAAGAATTGGATGCTATGATCAATTTGATGCTTGATAATTGTTTTGAGATATGGAGGTAGTAATATTAAAGTTATGCTAGTCGGGTGATTTTGAATTTAAAGAATGCTTGTGTTGAAGTTTGTGATTCCCGTAGCATGCACGTATGGTGAACCGCTTTGTGATGAAGTTGGAGCACATTTTTATTTATTGAGTGTCTTCCTTATGAGTGGCGGTCGGGGACGAGCGATGGTCTTTTCCTACCAATCTATCCCCCTAGGAGCATGCGCGTAGTGCTTTGGTTTTTGATGAATTCTAGATTTTTGCAACAACTATATGAGTTCTTTTGATTAATGTTGAGTCCATGGATTATACGCACCCTTTCACCCTTCCACCATTGCTAGCCTCTCTTGTACCGTGGCACCCACCATACTCCTTCCTCAAAACAGCCACCATACCTACCTATTATGGCATTTCCATAGCCATTCCGAGATATATTGCCATGCAACTTTCTACCGTTCCGTTCATATGACACGCATTACTTTTGTCATATTGCTCTTTGCATGATCATGTAGTTGACATTGTATTTGTGGCAAGGCCACCTTCATAATTTTCATACATGTCACTCTTGATTCATTGCATATCCCGGTACATCACCAGAGGCATTCATATAGAGTCATATCTTGTTCTAGCTTTGAGTTGTAAATCCATAAAAGTGTGATGATCTTCATTATTAGAGCATTGTCCTAGTGAGGAAAGGATGATGAAGACTATGATTCCTCCACAAGTCGAGATGAGACTTCGGACTTTACAAAAAGAAAAAAAAAGAAAGAAAAAAAAGAAAAAAAAGAGAGAAAGGCCAAAAAGAAAAAAAAAGAAGGGCAGAGAAAAAAGAGAGAAAAAGAGAGAAAGGACAATGCTACGATCTCTTTTTCCACACTTGTGCTTCAAAATAGCACCATGATCTTCATGATAGAGAGTTTCATATGTTGTCACTTTCATATACTAGTGGGAATTTTTCATTATAGAACTTGGCTTGTATATTCCAATGATGGGCTTCCTCAAAATGCCCTAGGTCTTCGTGAGCAAGCGAGTTGGATGCACACCCACTTAGTTTCTTTTGTTGAGCTTTCATAAATTTATAGCTCTAGTGCATCCGTTGCATGACAATCCCTACTCACTCACATTGATATCTATTAATGGGCATCTCCATAGCCCGTTGATACGCCTAGTTGATGTGAGACTATCTAATCCTTTTTTGTCTTCTCCACAACCACCATTCTATTCCACATATAGTGCTATGTCCATGGCTCACGCTCATGTATTGCGTGAAAGTTGAAAAAGTTTGAGATTATTAAAGTATGAAACAATTGCTTGGCTTGTCATCAGGGTTGTGCATGATTAAATACTTTGTGTGATGAAGATAGAGCAACAACCAGACTATATGATTTTGTAGGGATAACTTTCTTTGGCCATGTTATTTTGAGAAGACATGATTACTTTGATTAGTATGCTTGAAGTATCACCATTTTCATGTTAATATGAACTTTTATTTTGTATCATTTGGATCTGAACATTCATGCAACAATAAAGAAAATTACATTGAGAATTATGCTAGGTAGCATTCCACATCAAAAATTTCTTTTTTATCATTTACCTACTCGAGGACGAGCAGGACTTAAGCTTGGGGATGCTTGATACGTCTCCAACGTTTCTATAATTTTTTTATTGTTCCATGCTATTATATTACCCCTTTTGGATGTTTATGGGCTTTATTTTACACATTTATATCATTTTTGGGACTAACCTACTAACCGGAGGCCCAGCCCATATTGCTATTTTTTTGCCTATTTCAGTATTTCGAAGAAAAGGAATATCGAACGGAGTCCAAACAGAATGAAACCTTCGGGAGCGTGATTTTTGGAACGAACCTGATTCGGAGAGCTTGGAGTGCAAGTCAAGAAGCTCCTGAGGACCCCACAAGATAGGCCCCCCCTGTAGGGCGCGCCCCCTGTCTCGTGGGCCCCTCGGGCGGCCACCGTCGTACATCTTCCTCCTATATATACCTACGTACCCCGAAAACATCCAAGAGCACCACGAAACACAATTTCCACCGTCAGAACCTTCTCAGATCCACGAGATCCCATCTTGGAGCCTTCACTGCACTCACGGGAGGGGGAATCGACCACGGAGGGCTTCTACATCAACATCCTTGCCCCTCCGATGAGTTGTGAGTAGTTTACCACAGACCTAACGGGTCCATAGTTATTAGCTAGATGGCTTGTTCTCTCCTTTTGGATCTCAATACAATGTTCTCCCCCTCTCTTGTGGAGATCTATTCGATGTAAACTCTTTTTGCGGTGTGTTTGTCGAGATCCGATGAATTGTGGGTTTATGATCAAGTTTATCTATGAATAATATTTGAATCTTCTCTGAATTCTTTTATGTATGATTGAGTTATCTTTGCAAGTCTCTTCGAATTATCAGTTTGGTTTGGCCTACTAGATTGGTCTTTCTTGCCATGGGAGAAGTGCTTAGCTTTGGGTTCAATCTTGAGGTGTCCTTACCCAGTGGCAGAAAGGGTTGCAAGGCACATATTGTATTGTTGCCATCAAGGATAACAACATGGGGTTTACATCATATTGCATGAGTTTATCCCTCTACATCATGTCATCTTGCTTAATGCGTTACTGTGTTCTTATGAACTTAATACTCTAGATGTAGGGAGTCGAGTCACGATGTGTGGAGTAATAGTAGTAGATGCAGGTAGGAGTCGGTCTACTTGTTATGGACGTGATGCCTATATACATGATCATGCCTAGATAATCTCATAACTATGCGCTTTTCTATCAATTGCTCGACAGTAATTTGTTCACCACCGTAATACTTATGCTATCTTGAGAGAAGCCTCTAGTGAAACCTATGGCCCCCGGGTCTATCTCTTATCATATTTGCTTTCAATCTACTTTTATTTGAATCTTTACTTTTTGCATCTATATCATAAAATACCAAAAATATATTTATCTTATCATACTATCTTTATTAGATCTCACTTTCGCAAGTGGCCGTGAAGGGATTGACAACCCCTTTATTGCGTTGGTTGTGAGTACTCAGTTTGTTTGTGTGGGTGTGTGGGACTTTTGAGGAGCCTCCTACTGGATTGATACCTTGGTTCTCAAAACTGAGGGAAATACTTACGCTACACTTGCTGCATCACCCTCTCCTCTTCGAGGAAAACCAACGCAAGCTCAAGACGTAGCAATGACCGATGCTCTCCCCAGTTCATTGATGGCGTGCATACTTTTCTGATTACGGCTTAGGCAAACAAGCGAGCGGATGGTTTTATGCCTTGTCCATGTGCTGGCTGTAAGAATAGTCACAATTACTCTAACTCAAGAACCATTCACGTCCACCTGTTTGAGTCCGGTTTCATGCCCCACTATAATGTTTGGACCAATCACGGAGAAAGAGGGGTTATGATGGAAGACAATGAAGAAGAAGAGGACGATGATAACTATCATGGCCATGGGTTCCCTGAATATGATGATACAACAATGGGAGAAGAAGCTGAGTTGGCCATGCAGGAAGAAGCTAAAGAAGAGGCATCAGATGAGCCCGCTGATGATCTAGGTCGGGCCATTGCCGATGCAAAGAGAAACTACGCAAGTGAAAAGGAGAAGAAGAAGTTGCAGCGCATGTCAGAGGATCACAAGAAATTGTTGTACCCGAATTGCAAAGGTGACAAGAAAAAGCTGGGCACCACACTGGAATTGCTGCAATGGAAGGCAGAGAATGGTGTATCTGACAAGGGATTTGGAAAGTTGCTGGTAATGATAAAGAATAGGCTTCCAAAGGACAACGAATTTCCCGAGAGTATGTACGAAGCAAAGAAGGTTGTCTGCCCTCTAGGGTTAGAGGTGCAGAAGATACATGCATGCCCTAATGACTGCATCCTCTACCGCAGTGAGTACGAGGATTTGATCGCGTGCCTGGTATGCGGTGCATTCCGCTATAAGATCAGCCGCGATGACCCTAGTGATGTCAAGGGCGAGCGCCCCAGGAAGAAGATTCCTGCGAAGGTGTTGTGGTATTCTCCTATAATACCACAGTTGAAACGTTTGTTCCAAAACAAAGAGCATGCCAAGGCGATGCAATGGCACGGAGAAGACCATAAGAAAGACAGAAAGTTGAGAGTACCCGCTAACGGGTCGCAGTGGAGAAAAATCGAGAGAAAGTACAGGGAGGAGTTTGCAGGTGAACCAAGGAACGTATGGTTTGGTCTAAGCGCTGAGGGCATTAATCCTTTTGGGGAGCAGAGCAGCAACCATAGCACGTGGCCTGTGACTCTATGTATGTATAACCTTCCTCCTTGGTTGTGCATGAAGCGGAAGTTCATTATGATGCCAGTGCTCATACAAGGCCCTAAGCAACCCGACAACGACATTGATGTGTACCTAAGGCCATTAGTTGAAGAACTATTACAGCTGTGTAATGGAAAAGGTGTACGTGTGTGGGATGAGCACAAACAGGAAGAATTTGACCTAAAGGCATTACCGTTCGTGACCATCAATGATTAGCCTGCTCTCAGTAACCTTTCAGGACAGACAAACAAGGGATACCGCGGATGCACGCATTGTTTGGATGATACCGTCAGTATATATTTGGATAGTTGTAGGAAGAATGTGTACCTGGGACATCGTCGATTTCTTCCGAGCAGGCATCCCGTAAGAAAGAAAGGCAAGCATTTCAAAGGTGAGGCGGATCACCGGACGAAGCCTCGCCACCGTACTGGTGCCGATGTACATGATATGGTCAAGGATTTGAAGGTAATCTTTGGAAAGGGTCCTGGCAGACAACCTGTTTTGAAGAACGCTTATGGACGCGCACCCATGTGGAAGAACAAATCTATATTTTGGGACCTGCCCTATTGGAAAGACCTTGAGGTCCGCTCCGCAATCGACGTGATGCATGTGACGAAGAATCTTTGTGTGACCCTGCTTGGCTTCTTGGGCGTGTATGGGAAGACAAAAGATACACCGGAGGCACGAGAGGACTAGCAACGTATGCACGGAAAAGACGACATACATCAGGGTCATGCCAGCTACGCTCTTACCAAAGAAGAGAAGGAAACTTTCTTTGAATGCCTGCTCAGTATGAACTTACCATTTGGCTTCTTATCGAATATAAAGGGAATAATAAATATGGCAGAGAAAAAGTTCCAGAACCTAAAGTCTCATGACTGCCACGTGATTATGACGCAACTGCTTCCGGTTGTATTGAGGGGGCTTCTACCAGAAAACGTTCGATTAGCCATTGTGAAGCTATGTACATTCCTCAATGCAATCTCTCAGAAGGTAATCGATCCAGAAATCATACCAAGGTTACAAAATGATCTAGTGCAATGTCTTGTCAGTTTTGAGTTGGTGTTCCCACCATCCTTCTTCAGCATCATGATGCACGTCCTAGTTCACCTTTGCGAAGAGATTAACGTTTTGGGTCCTGTTTTTCTACACAATATGTTCCCCTTTGAGAGGTTCATGGGAGTCTTGAAGAAATATGTTCATAACCGTGCTAGGCCAGAAGGAAGCATCTCGAAGGGCCATGAAAATGAGGAGGTCATTGAGTTTTGTATTGACTTTATTCCCGACCTTAAGTTGATTGGTGTTCTGAATCGCGCATAAGGACAGATCGGATGGAAAAGGCACGCTAGGAGGATCAAATAATATGTATGGACGGGCATTCTCTCACCAAGCACACTACAGCTTGTGCTGAATTCCGCCTTGGTGGCTCTGTATATGGAGGAACACAAGAATTTTCTACACTCCAAACACCCGGAGCAGTCCGACGACTGGATTACACGTGAACAAACAAGGACTTTTGTCGGTTGCTTGCAGACACGTGCCATGCATGATGGCGATATTGAAGATGACCTGTACTTTCTGTCCCAGTTACCATCTTCGAATATAATGACTTTCAAAGGGTACGAGATAAATGGGAATACATTTTACACGATCGCCCAAGATAAGAAGAGCACCAACCAAAACAGTGGTGTCCACTTTGATGCAACAACCAAGACGAGAAAGGAAACATATTATGGTTACATATAGGATATATGGGAACTTAACTATGGAGGTGGTTTGAAGGTCCCTTTGTTTCGGTCCAAATGGGTCAATATGACACGAGGCGGGGTAATGGAATACCCGCTGTATGGAATGACAACAGTGGATCTCAACAATCTTGTGTATGCAGATGAACCATTCGTCCTAGACAATGATGTGGCGCAGGTTTTCTATGTGAAAGACATGTCTACCTGGCCGAGAAAAAGAAAAGATAAGGAAGCGAATGCATCATACGATGAGCCAAAGTGCCACATAGTTCTTTTAGGCAAAAGAAACATCGTGGGAGTGGATGACAAGACAGACATGTCAGAAGATTATGAAAAGTTTGATTAAATTGCTCCATTCAGAGTGAATATTGATCCGAGCATACAGTTAAATGATAAAGATTGTCCATGGTTACGACGCAAAGGGACACACACGAAGAAAATGTTTCACACCCAAAGATCCCACTCTGGCATGTGATAGGCTTCACCGTCATCACTTTCTTCTGTAGTGACTTTCCAGACTTATATATCTGGAAAGTGCCGCGTCGAACAAACCGGCGGGAATCTTTGTAATAGTTAGGGTACTTATGTGTTTTGGTATTTGAAACGCGAAGAAATTTTATGTGCAAAAACTGGACGCACTTCGTCTACAAATTAGTTCGTCAAATAATTCAAATTTAAACTATTCAAATTTGAAAACTACTGGCACTAACAGAAAGTTTGTAATTTTTTGTAACTATAGAAATAATATTCAGAAATAAATAAATGAAAATAAATAAAGAAGAAAATAAAAAAACTAAATTTTTGTTGAGACAAAAACTAAATAAAAAATTAAACTATTCAAATTTGAAAACTACTCGCACTAACAGAAAGTTTGTAATTTTTTGTACCAGAAGAAAAGATATTCAGAAATAAATAAATGAAAATAAATAAAGTAGAAAAGAAAAAAACTAATTTTTCGTTGAGACAAAAGTTAAATAAAAAAAGCCCACCTACTAGGCCACAGCGGCCTGCATACGACTAGTAACCGAACCTGTAGTTGGGCCAGGATGCAGGCCCGCAGGGCCCAGTAGGCCCACAGAGCTAAGAGGTAGAGTTAGGCCCAGAAGCCTGCTATAGAGAGGAGTTCAATATAGCTGCCGCGCCGGGGCTTTTAAACAGGTGCGGGGCGCCCTCGACTAGCGAGGTGGGACTAAACTTGCCCGCACTGCACCTACACCACCGCACCCCCTTTAGTACCGGGTCGTGGCTACAACCGGTACTAAAGAGGGGCCTTTAGTAACGGTTGTAGCCACCACCCGATACTAAAGGGGGTGCGCTTCCCGCCGCTTCGCCTGGCCAAAACAGACCTTTAGTACCGGTTAGTGGCTCCAACCGGTACTAAAGGTAGGTTCTATATAAGAAAAGACTTCAAAAAAATTCGGTAGTTCGTTCTCCCTCTGCTTCTTCTCCTGTGCCCCATTGCCGCCGTCCCTCATCGCTGCCCCTGTCGCCGCCCCTGTCCCGCACCGTCCCCGTCCCCGTCCCCGTCATCGCTGTCCCTGTCACGACGTCGCCCCGTCCCTCGCCATCGCCATCCCCTTGCCTTGTCGTCGCAGTCGCCTTGGATCGACCTCCCCTCGCCATCGCCGTCGCCTGGACCTCGTCATCGCCGTCACCTCGACCTCGCCCGTGCGCGCTGTGAGCCCCTCCCCCGGCCTCTCCTCCCTCCAATCCAATGCGTCGCCGCCAGCACCGGCTGTCGTGGTTCTAAGCCTGACAATAGAAAGGGGGGTAGGTATGGAGAGGCAAGATCTTAGCTATGGCGAAAATGTACACGCGATGTTTACGAGTTCTGGCCCTTCTCGGAGGAAGTAATAGCCCTACGTCTCAGTGCCCGGAGGCGGTCGATTGGATTATGTGTGTTGAATTACAGAGTGTGCGAACCCTTGTCTCAGAGGAGGGGGGTGGCTTATATAGAGTGCGCCAGGACCCCCGCCCACCTCCATTACAAATGGCTTAATGTACATAAAGTAAGGGAGTTACTAGTAACGGCAGCCTTGAATGCTCTTAATGCTCATGAAGACTAAGGAATGAATGCCCGGCCGTTGTGCGCTCTTCTGATTCCTGGTCTTCAATATGGTCGAGTCATTCCCCACACGGTCGAGTGAAAGTGGGGAATGATGGTCGAGTGATTACATCGTCGAGTGGATTCTGGGTCTTCTTATCTTCTGGGGTAGTGACCTTGGGTAGGACGTATAGGTCAGGCCTATGACCCTACCCCAGGTCTGTACCGTCATCAGTAGCCCCCGAATGGATTAAGGTGTGAGTGCGAAATGGACTAAAATTAAGCTTGACCTGAGCCTAAGGATCTCGCGAGCGGTTTCCGTACGTCTGAGTGCCCGCATCGATGTTTGGTGTCGACTCAGTCGCCTTGATCCATTCAATGGACAGTCGAGTGAACTGTTGATCTTATATGCCGAGTGTTGCCTTGGAGCGGGGGATCCTAGACGCGATTGCCTGCAGTGTATCCCGGATTCTGCGGGATACGAAATTTTGGGGAAGCGCGCCAGACGAGGAATGCCGAAGCGGGCGGAACGGATAACAGTGATTCCTCGATTACCGTGCCGCCTTTTTCGCCACGTACGCTGCGCGCGACTGTTGCAGGATTTGACGGGATCGCCTGGTCCCACGCATGAGTCACTCGGAAACAACCTCTTATAAGGTGGCTGGACCGAGGCGCCGGTACTGTGCACCTCTTCTCTTCCTTCTTCTTTCTCCATCTCTGCGCCACACCTTACTCTCCCGCTCCGACGCTGTTGCCCCGTCGCCATGGTGAAGGTCAAGACGGCGGCGCTAGAGCGCGCGAAGAAGACGAATGGAGTGGCGAAGGGCAGGAAGCAGCAGCACGGGTCGTCATCGCGCGCGAGGCTGCCGCCGGGCTGGATCCAAGGCGATTGGATCTGGTCTTCGATCCAGCAGGTGGATCTGGACGAGTTGGCGGAGTCGAGGTTAATCGCCAAGGGAGCGGCAAGGCTGCCGGAGGGGGAGATGAGTCCTCAGCCCCAGCCGGGTGAGTGTGTTCTGCTCGCCACCCATGTCGACCGCGGCTTTTCGCTTCCCCCGCACCCTTTCTTCTGGGGGTTTCTGAACTTTTTTGGTGCTCAGCTCCACCACTTCTCCCCAAACACCATCACGTATTTAGCTGCTTTCGTGTCAATGTGTGAGAACTTCTTGGGTTGTCGACCACACTGGGGCCTTTTCAAGCACATCTTCACTATTCGTTCTCAATCGGTGAAGAAGGCGAAGTCGAGTGATTCGAAAACCCATGTCATCCAGATGTGTGGGGGTTTAGGTATCCAAAAGAGGAAAGGGAGTGCCTTTCCTGCTATGACTCTTCCTGATTCCATTAGAGGTTGGCAATCGACTTGGTTCTATTGCCAGGATGTCGCGGCCCCAGGTCAGTCGACCGGCCTTCCCCACTTCTCATTTGACCGAGTCCAGACTCCTGCCCTGCTCAAAGTTACGACTGGTGAGACCATGGAGACGAGGATGCTGGTAGATAGGGTGGTCCAACTTATCAATGACAGTGTCACGGGTCTGGATCTGCTGGAGGTGTTCCTCAGTCGACGTATCCAGCCTCTCCAGGCCCACGATCATCCGATGTGGATGTATTCTGGACCGGACGACACCGCACGGGTTCATCCGGAGGAAGTACCATCTGCAACAGTAGCTTCGTGGCTGAGAAGCATTACAGGCAATCAGGACAATCCCAGAGGATCCAGGCGAGTCGTCCCCTTCGGCAGCGACAACACGCCCGACAAGGTATGCCTTTCGCTCCGACTGTTTCCCATTCATGTTCCGACTGTACTTGAGATTGACCGACTCATGTTTGACCAACTTTGTTCTGCAGGTGTTCACTGAGATGCATTCGATGCCCAATGGTGAGCAGGCTTTAGAGCAGACCCAGGAAGGGGAGGACAGCGCGGAAGATAGTGACGAGTGGGATTCTCAGGAAGATGACGACGAGGAGGAGGAGAGCGAGGAATCGGACGAGGAGGAGGAGGTCGACTCGCCACTGCGCTCCGAACACCGATCCAAGCAGCAGCATGACCCGACCGGTGGGCGCAGGAAAGGTGTGGTTCCGAGTGCCAATACCCCGAAGCGCACTCGGACGTCTACCCCGGAGCCGACGGAGAAGGTGGCCAAGCAGCCTAGAGTTGCTCCCTCTAAGGCTCGGAAGACACTACCGCGCATCAAGATGGATGTCCCCGTTGCCTCAGGGTGGGTATCTTGTTCATGTTCCCATAAGTCGACTGAAAAAATTCTTGATCTGACCAACCCATCTTTGCGTCTTTGCAGCCCTACCTCTGCTGCCACCGACATGGACATCGACAAGGCACCAGGAGATGAAGAGGCCACCTCTCGAGCTGGTAAGTTCATTCGACCAAGTTATGTTTAGTCGAGTGAATGGCCAATTGACTGAAAACTTGACATTTCTCTTCTTATGTAGCTCCACAAGATATCGTTGTGCTTCCTGATGACGAAGAAGAAGAAGTGCCTCCACAGGAGAGGAAGAAGAAGAGTGGAAGCTCAAGCAGGAGGAAGCTTGAGGTCCAGGTCCCTCAATCGACACCGGCGCCTGAAGCGATGGTCCGGACCAATGTCACATTCGCTAACCCATTGGCGACTGATCGTCCGTCGGGGTCGACTGCGCAGACACCTGCTGCACCGGTACAACTCCACTCATCTGAACCGGTAGCTACTTCAGCCCCTCTGGAGCCATCTCTCTTTGCTACATATCAAACCCCGAATGACTCACCGAGTGCTGCTAGGGAAGCTCTTCGCCAGGCGAACCTTGTCATGGAACAGGTGAAAGTGATGCATGAAGCCAGTTAGATAGCTTACAACACCATCACTGCTCTTTAGACCAATGTTCAGGTCAGCAAAGCTCCGACTGAAATTTCTGGATGTCACTTTTATATTCGATCACCCACTGGGTGTTCTTTTGTTTAGAACTCAGGAAATCTTCAATTCCGCACTTTGCGAATTGGTGGGGGCACGTCGAGTGCACCCACTGGGTGTAGTCCCTGAGACCACGGTCGGCTGCTGGCAGTCGACTGAGGTCTAATGATGTGTCTCTCTTTCTATTTTTTGAACTCATGCTGAGTATTGATCTGATCGAGTGGGGGCACGGTAAGTGCACCCACTGGGTGTAGTCCCCGAGACTACTGTTGAAAACTTGATTCAGTAGTAGTCTTAGAATAGTTCTTTGCTTTCACTCGGCTCTGCGATTTGTCGACTGATATGTTCTGTCTTTCTGGTTGCAGAGGTCTTGTGATCTTGGAGCTCGGCTCACCGAGTTGAAGAAGAAACATATCAGCGTTGAACTTGACCTCGAACTTGCAAAGAAGAATCTGAAGAAAGCTCAAGAAGAAACAACCATCATTGGAGTTAATCACTCGACCGTTTTGTCTGCTTTGTAGCTTTACACTTGGCACTGGCTCTTCTTTCAGTCTCTTTGAACCGAGTGAATTCGCATAAGCAGACGTGCGTAGTGAAAATCGCCAACTCCAGTCTCGTCTGAAGAGTGTTGTTTCTTTAGAGAGGATGAATGAAGCTCTTGAGCAGAAGAATCTGGACCTTGTAGTTGCTCAAAAGGAAGCGCACGAGAAGACGAAGCTTGCGGACGAGAAGCTGGCTTCAGTTGGCAAGTTGGAGGATGAGAATGTGACGTTGAGGACGACTGTCTCGGACGCTAACCGTGAAGTTGAGCATGTAACGCCCCGGTTTCGATGCGCCAGGTGTTCGCCAGTTATTCGCCGTCATTGCCATGTCATTTGCTTGCGTGTAGCACTTTGCCATGTCATCATATGCATTTCATATCATGTCATCATGTGCATTGCATTTCATATGTGTTCGTCTCATGCATCCGAGCATTTTCCCCGTTGTCCGTTTTGCAATCCGGCACTCCTATGTCATCCGGCGTCCCCTTTTTGCCTCTTCTCTTGTGCGGGTGTTAAACGTTCTCGGAATGGCCCGAGGTTTGCCAAGCGGCCTTGGTACACCACCGGTAGACCACCTATCAAGTTTCGTGCCATTTGGAGTCCGTTTGATACTCCAACGGTTAACCGGGGAACCGTAAAAGCCTATTTTGTGTGCAGCCCAACACCCCTCCAAAGTGTCCCAATAACCCATCCAAACCCCTCCATGCTCTCCACCGTTTGATCACGATCGTGTGGGCGAAAACCGCACCTCATTTGGACTCTCCTAGCTCCCAGAAACTATATATATGCCTTCCCCCGTCCAAATCTGGGTCCAAACCCTAGTCTAATCCTTCCCGCCGCCACCGGACACGTCCGGCCGCAGCCGGACACGTCCGCCTGCCGCCCGCCAATCCTGCCTCGCCACGTGGCACTCTGCCGCCGTCCGCTGCCGCCGCCCATGAGCCCACAGCGGGCCCATGAGCCCGACTCCGCCGCCCAGCGCCAACCAGCGCGTCCTCGCCACCAGCGCCGCCGTCTCCGGCCACCGACCCGTCGGTGCCTCCGCCGCCGCCTTGCCGGCGTGCTCGCCGTCGCTTTGCCGGCCGCGTCGCCTCGTCGCCGGCCGCCGCGCCGCCGTCCGCGCCCTCGCCAAGGCTCGCTGCCCTCGCCGCCGCCCGCCTGTTCGCTCGCCGCCCGTCGCACGACCACCGCCGCCCGAAGCGCCGCCTCGAAGCTCACCATCTCGCCGTCGCCCTCCGCCGCTAGCTCGCTGCCGGCCATCTCCGGTGCCGGATCCGGCCGGGGCCACCGCGGATCCGTCGTCCTCGGTCTCCTCCGGCCTCCCCGCGCCCTCTTCGGCCATCTCCGGCCACCTCCACGTTCAACTCCGGTGAGGTCCGGGAAGATGGATGAGATCCACCCATCCCCGGATCCAAACGCCCTCGCCCCGCCCGGATCTCTCCGTCCCGGGTCTCCTCCATCCCGTTTTCCCCGAGGTGCTATTTCCACTAAGTCCCTGTAATTTTTACATTCTGGTCCCCTGTTCATCGCATCATAACTTGCTGCATACTGCTCCGTTTCGTGCGTGTAATATGTCAAATTGTTTGTCTTGACGAGTACTTCATTTTATTCCATTGCATCATGTTCATTTGAGTTCATCTTGTTGCCTGAATCATCGTTGCAAGAGTACTATGTGATGTTAATCTGCTGAAATTGTTATAACTTGGTGATTTGTCATTTTTGTTGCATTTGGTGTGCATCCCATGAGCATGGGCTCTACATGTGTTTTGTACTACATTATGCCATCTTTACAGAGGTGCAACCCATGTATTTTTGTGAGTCTTGTACTGAGTGCATAGAGCTCATGAAGTAGGGTACTTGCTGTTACTGTTTTGCTAGGCTGAATTCTGTTATATTATGATGTTATGTAAACCTGTTGCTACAAGTCATTCTGTGCATAATCTGGAGATGTTCACTAAGGATTATTTGTCACACATGTCATGCTCTATCCAGTCCTGCCCCTGGTTGCATTTATAGCCTGCTGTAACTTGTTATCTTGCTCCAAACTTGCTAAATAATGTTGCTGTCAGCCTGTTAACTTTAAGTTCAGTTTTGCCATGAGCTTTGCTAGTGATCCATGCACCCTATGAACTTGATCTTTCCATGCTTAGTTTCATAAACATGTATTCTTACTGTTGGTCACCTTGCCATGCCATGTATTTCTTTGTGGTGAGTTTTACAAGCTCACCAACATGCCTACTTATTGTTGTTTCTGCCATGTTTGAATCTGTCATATTATTTGCCATGTTTATATGGGTGCCATCATATCTTCTGCTCCTTTTTGGCTCATCGTCAGTAAGGGACTTTTGTTATATGCAATCAGTAGGTTCATGCCATGCCTTTGTTTGCCATGTTAAGTTCTTGTAACATGTTGTTTGATAGCTCTAAACATTGCAACCTGATGTTATTTCTGCCAAGTCTGTAAACTGTTATTATTGGCAATCTTGCCATGTCCTTTTGAGCATCATCTATTAATTTCTGGAGATAGCTCAGTGTTCATGTTTTGCCATGTTTTACCTTTACTTAATGTCCATGCCTTTTGTTTTCATATTGTGGTATTGTAGCATGTTGTTTTGGTGCTTGCAAGATGCCTAGTTGCTGTTTTGGACAGATTGTTGTTATAACTTGTATAGTGTATGTGTTGAACCGTTGCTCCGTGTTGAGTGTGCTCTATATGAAACTTGCTTAGAATTGCATGTAGCTTCATATTATCATGTTGCATCCTTGTTTTGAGGTGTTTGCTTGATGTTTGTATGCATTTTGCATCAATGCCATGTTTAACTTGTTTTGTTCATATCTTCTAGGCCGTAGCTCCGAATTAAACGAACTTTATATGTAACTTGACTAGAATCTCGTGTAGATCATCTTGGTGCATTTCAACTTGCTGTTAAACAACTTGAACATAAGGTTTATTCAGATCTGGACCAATTTCGAAATTTGTATATGAGGACTTACCGGAATTGTTATATGTTGTTTTCGGCCTCATTTAAACTTGCCTTGATGTGTTGCTCTTATTTGCATCATCTCTTGCCATGAGTAGCTTCATGTAGTCTTGTCTTGCATCATGTTTGGTTGTGCATCATGTCTTGTCTATGTGTGGTGTGTTTACTATGTTGTGTGCTTCTTCTCAATAGTTCCCATTTCATTGCGATCGTGAGGATTCGTTCGTCTACGCTTGGTTCGTCTACGTGGCTTCATCTTCTTCATGGACTCGTTCTTCTTCCTAGCGGGATTTCAGGCAAGATGACCATCACCTTGGATCTCACTACTATCAATGCAATGCTAGTTGTTTCGTTCTATCGCTATGCTGCGCTACCTATCATTTGCTCTTCAAGCCTCCCAATTTGCCATGTCAGCCTCTAACCTTTTTCACCTTCCTAGCAAACCGTTGCTTGGCTATGTTACCGCTTTTCTCAACCCCTCTTATAGCGTTGTTAGTTGCAGGTGAAGTTGAAGATTGATCCATGGTGGACATGATTATGTTGGGATATCACAATATCTCTTATTTAATTAATGCATCTATATACTTGGTAAATGGTAGAAGGCTCGGCCATATGCCTGGTGTTTTGTTCCACTCTTGCCGCCCTAGTTTTCGTCATACCGGTGTTATGTTCCCGGATTTTGCATTCCTTACGCGGTCGGGTGATTTATGGGACCCCCTTGACAGTTCGCTTTGAATAAACTCCTCCAGCAAGGCCCAACCTAGGTTTTACCATTTGCCTCACCTAGCCCTTTTTCCCCTGGGTTTCGGGAGCCCGAGGGTCATCTTTATTTTAGCCCCCCCGGGCCAGTGCTCCTTCGAGTGTTGGTCCGAAACGGGTAGACTGCGGGGCCACATCGGGGCAACTCGAGGGTTGGTTTTACTCGTAGGCTGACCTATCCGGTGTGCCCTGAGAGTGAGATATGTGCAGCTCCTATCAGAATTTGTCGGCACATTCGGGCGGCTTTGCTGGTCTTGTTTTACCATTGTCGAAATGTCTTGTAAACTGGGATTCCGAGACTGATCGGGTCTTCCTGGGAGAAGGAATATCCTTCGTTAATCGCGAGAGCTTATCATGGGCTAAGTTGGGACACCCCTGCAGGGTATAAACTTTCGAGAGCCGTGCCCGTGGTTATGTGGCAGATGGGAATTTGTTAATGACCGGTTGTAGATAACTTGACACCAGATCCGAATTAAAACGCATCAACCGCGTGTGTAGCCGTGATTGTCTCTTTTCGGCGGAGTCCGGGAAGTGAACACGGTTTTGGGTTATGATTGACGTAAGTAGGAGTTCAGGATCACATCTTGATCATTACTAGCTTCACGACCGTTCCTTTGTTTCTCTTCTTGCTCTCATTTGCGTATGTTAGCCACCATATCATGCTTAGTCGCTGCTGCAACCTCACCACTTTACCCCTTCCTTTCCCTTTAAGCTTTGCTAGTCTTGATACCCATGGTAATGGGATTGCTGTGTCCTCGTGGCTCACAGATTACTACAACAACAGTTGCATGTACAGGTTATACGATGATCTTGACGCGAGAGCGATGTTTGCTTGTTTGGAGTTCTTCTGCTTCTTCTTCAATCAGGGGATAGGTTCCAGGTCGGCAGCCTGGCCTAGCAGGGTGGATGTCGTTTGAGTTTCTGTTTGTGTTTCATCCGTAGACGGATGGTACTCTTATGTAAGATGATGTTGTATTCGTGTGGCATTGTATGCCTTTTGTATGTATCCCAATCTATAATGTAATGTTGATGTAATGATATCCACCTCGCAAAAGCGTTTCAATATGCGGTTCTATCCTTGGTGGGACCTTCGAGGCTCTTTAGGATAGTATCGCATATTGGGCGTGACAAGTTGGTATCAGAGCCTCGACCGACCCTAGGAGCCCCCTTGATTGATCGTGTAGTTTGGCCGTTGTTGAGTCTAGAAGAAAACTAATTTCGGAGTCTAGTTATATCAGAGAGTAGGAATTCTTTTTACTCCTCAGCCCCCTTCGTCGCTCTGGTAAGGAATCTTGACGTAGGTGTTTTGAACTACCCCTCTTCCCCTTCAAATTTTTTATTTAGGTTCATGCAGTTGGTTTTTCCGATCGTTGGTTCTCAGCTCTTTTCATCCGGTGCATTTCTCGTCAAGTTGACTCGAGCCTCTTCATCTTTGCCAAGTTCCATCATCAGTTTTCTTCTTTTCCCACCCACCGACCCTTTTTCTTCACGGAACCGGAGTCCGTAATCAAGTATCCATCCTACTCGCGCGAAGTCTTTGCCTTCTTTCCTCAATGATTTCAACCGGTGTTCTTCTCTTCAAGTTATTCATCGGTTTTTCCCCTTCCAAGTTGCCTTTGTTTTCCCGCCCTCCCACCCTCTTCTTCCCGGAGTTTGAGTCTCTTTCGACCATCAATTTCATTCGTGTGGAGCCTCTTCAGTCTTTTGTCAATTATTTCAATCGGTGAATTCTCGCCTAGTTCATCATTGTTTGTCTTGTTTTCTTTTCCGGTGGATTCAATTCAAGTTTTTCATTGTCAATCGTATTCTTTCCCTCAGCTCAAATATTTCCCTTTGCCTGTTCGCCTCTCGCCAGTTTATCCTTCCGGAGTGTTCAAGACATCTCAGGAGATTCGTCTGTGTTCCAATTAATTCGAGGTTGTAACCTCATTCAAATATTTCAATTATTCCGGTGCATCATCTATCTGTTCAACAATCTTTTCCAACGGTGTTTTTCTCTTTAGTGGGCCCTAACCCACAGGTCTTTTCCCAGGATCTTACCTGACTCTTCTAATTATTGCGGAGCCATTCATAATTCTTTTTCGAGTTTGACGTAAGAATGAATTTCATCAGTCACATGCCTTTTCCAAGATCGATTTCGAATCATTTCATTGTTGGCTCAACCCCTTCGCTTTTCTTTCTCCTGGAGTATCTTAGTAATTTTGGTGGTGTTTCTCGTCATCATTTGAAGACCGAAGAATAATTTTTCCTCTAAATCTTGCTCCTTCTCTAGAAGATTCGTGGTTCTAGCTTCTTGTTATCCTCTCGAATTATTCCATTTGTCAGATATTCATTCTTACCCATCCAGAGTATGTCAGGAGTTGTTTTCCTGTTTCTTTTCACCGGAGGCCAGCATTCCAGAAGAATTCTTCGTCCTCACATTTCAGCTATCGTTATCTAATTATCCCGGTGCTTCGTTCAAGTGTTTTTTAATCAGCTCATGATCTCTTTGTTCTTTTGCATCTAAATCCCCTCGAGCATATTGGTTCTTCTGATTCTTCCCGGTGATTCAATCTCTTTTTAGCAGTCATTTTTGAATTCTTACGGTGGATCATTCAAGATTCTTTTTCTTTGATTATCATATTAATTCATTCGTTCTTTCCAATCCTACCGGTGGTTCACGAAGACCTTCTCAAGTTTGCGATATGTCACATCTCAATCCTTTTCAAGAAGAATAAGTAGTATGCAAAATCCATTGCTTGTCATCAATTTAATTTGATGAAGGATAAGCATACAATAAATCTTATTCTTATTTCCTCAAAGTGATTAATCCTTTTCTTCGGAGTTTGTTCTTGTTGAATAAATTCTAGTTCCAAGTGTTTTCATTCTTTCTTTTTTGGAGTTCAAATTTCCTCGGCCATCTCGTCGGAACCTCCATCTAAATCATCGCAAGGCTCATCTTATTCTTTCATCCTTCATTCCTATCTCATCATCTTTTGTTACCGGAGTTCTTCTGTCACGCCCAATATGCGACCCTATCCAAAAGGAACTCGAAGGTCCCACCAAGGATAGACCCGCATATTGGAACGCTTTTGCAAGGCGGATATCATTACATCAACATTACATAATAGTGGGGATACATCCAATACATACAATGTCACATGAATACAACAATACAACAAACAAGAACAACATCCGACTACGGATGAATCATAAACAAAACTCAAACAATATCCACCACCTAGCCCAGTGCTGCCGACCGAACCTATCCCCGATCGAAGAAGAAGCGGAAGAAGAACTCAACGCAAGCAAGCATCGCTCTCGCCATGATCATCGCACAACCTGTACCGCAACTATTGTTGTAGTAATCAGGAGCCACGAGGTCTCAGCAATCCCATTACCATGGGTGTCAAGACTAGCAAAGCTTAATGGAAAGGAAGGGGTAAAGTGGTGAGGTTGCAGCAGCGGCTAAGCATGATATGGTGGCTAACATACGCAAATGAGAGCGAGAAGAGAAACAAAGGAACAGACGTGAAGCTAGCAATGATCAAGAGGTGATCCTGAACTCCTACTTACGTCAATCAAAACACAAAAACCGTGTTCACTTCCCGGACTCCGCCGAGAAGAGACCATCACGGCTACACACTCGGTTGATGTGTTTTAATTCGGATCTGGTGTCAAGTTATCTACAACCGGACATTAACAAATTCCCATCTGCCACATAACCGCGGGCACGGCTCTCGAAAGTTTATACCCTACGGGGGTGTCCCAACTTAGCCCATGACAAGCTCTCGCGATCAACGAAGGAATAGACCTTCTCCGGAAGACCCGATCGCCCTCGAATCCCGGTTTACAAGACATTTTGACAATGGTAAAATAAGACCAGCAAAGCCGCCCGATCGCCGACAATCCCGATAGGAGCTGCACATATCTCGCTCTCGTGGCAGCACCGGATAGGTCACCCTCGAGTAAAACCAGCACCTCGAGTTGCCTCGAGGGGCCCCCATCTGCCCGATTCGAGTCCAAAGACTTAGATAAGCACCGCCTGGGGGCTAAAATAAAGATGACCCTTGGGTTGGCCGACCCAAGGAAAGGTATAGGTGGTGGTGAGGCAAATGGTAAAACCAAGGTTGGGCCTTCTTTGGACAAGTTTTATTCAAAGCGAACCGTCGGGGGGTCCCATAAATCACCCGACCGTGTTAGGAACGCAAAATCCGGGAACATAACACCTGTATGACGGAAACTAGGGCGGCAAGAGTGGAACAAAACACCAGGCATAAGGCCGATCCTTCCACCCTTTACCAAATATATAGATGCATTAATAATATAAGAGATATTGTCATATCCCAACATAATCCTGTCCACCATGGAGCAATCTACAACTTCACCTGCAACTAGCAACGCTATAAGAGGGGCTGAGCAAAGCGGTAACATAGCCAAACAACGGTTTGCATAGGAAAGGTGTCAAAGGTTAGAGGTTCATGGCAATATGGGATGGCTTGATAAACAGGTAATAGGTAGCGCAGCATAGCGATAGAACAAAGCAACTAGCAAAGCAATGATAGTAGTGAGATCCAGGGTAGCGGTCATCTTGCCTGAAATCCCGCAAGGAAGAAGAACGAGTCCATGAAGAAGATGAAGCCACGAAGACGAACCAAACATAGACGAACGAATCCTCACAATCGCAACGAAACAGGAACTAACAAGAATAAGCACACAACATAGGTAAACACACCACACATGAACAAGGCATGATGCACAACAAGCATGATGCATGACCAAGCTACATGAAGCTACTCATGGCAAGAGATGATGCAAACAAGAACAACACATCAAGGCAAGTTTAAATGAGGCCGGGAACAACATATAAAATTTCCGGTAAGTCCTCATATGCAAATTTCGAAATTGGTCCAGAACTGATTAAACCTTATGTTCAAGTTGTTAAACAACAAGTTAAATAGCACCACGAGGATCTACACGAAATTCTAGTCAAGTTACATATAAAGTTCATTAGATTCGGAGCTACGGCCTAGAAGATATGAGCAAATCAAGTTAAGCATGGCATTGATGCAAAATGCACCCAAACATCAAGCAAACACCTCAAAACAAGGATGCAAAATGATAATATGAAGCTACATGCAAAATCAAGCAAGTTCCATATAGAGCACACTGAAAATGGAGCAACGGTGCAACACACACACTATACAAGTCATAACAACAATCTGCCCAAAACAGCAACTAGGCATCTTGCAAGCATCAAAACAATATGCTACAGCACCCCAACATAATAAAAAAAGGCATGGGCATGAAGTACAGGTAAAGCTTAACAAAACATGAACACTGAGCTATCTCCAGAAAAGACTAGAACATGCTCAAACACACATGGTAAGATTGCAAATAATAACAGTTTCAGACTTTAGCAGAAATAACATCAGGTTGCAATGTTTAGGGCTATCAAACAACATGTTACAGGAACTTATCATGGCAAACAAAGGCATGGCATGAATCTAGTAAAAGCATAGATCAAAAGTCTCTTACTGACCATGAGCCAAAAAGGAAGCGAAGATATGATGGCACCCATGTAAACATAGCAAGTTATATTACAGGTTCATACATGGCAGGAACAATAATAAGTAGGCATGTTGGTGAGCTCGAACCACTCACCACAGAGCAATACATGGCATGGCAAGGCAACCAACAGTAAGAATACATGTTTATGAAGCTAAGCATGGCAAGTGCAAGGTCATAGGGTGCATGGATCACTAGTAAACCATCATGGAAACATAGAACGTAATGTTAACAGGTTGACAGCAACATTATCAAGCAACTTTGGAGCAAGATATGAACAATCTACAGCAAGCTATAAATGCAACCAGGGGCATGTATGGATAGGGCATAACATGTAGATCAAAACATGTTTATAGAACATCTCCAGATTATGCATAGAATGATTAGTAGCAACATGTTAACATAGCAACAAAATATAACAGAATCTGTCAGGCAAACAGCAACAGCAACTACCCTACTTAGCAAGCTCGATGCACTCAGCACACAACTCACAAAAATACATGGTTGGCACCCCTGGAAAGATGGCATGACATAGATTAACATACATGTAGACATCAACCTCATAGGATGCACACATCAAACATGGCAAAAATGATAAATGAGCAAGTTATAACAGTTTCAGCAGATTAACATCAACATGCACTCTTCCAACCGCATTTCGGGCATCAAGATGAGCTCAAATGAAAATGATGCAATGGAATGAAATGAAGTACTCGTCGAGTCGAACAATTTGACATATTACACGTACGAAACGGAGCTACGGATGCAGAGATGTGATGCGATGAACATGGCATGATAATGACAAAAAATCTGGGACTTAGTGGAATTTCACCTCGGGGCAAAGTGGACGGGGCGATCCGGGACGGAGGCGTTTGGATCGGGGGCTTGGTGGATCTGATCCAGATCTGGTTCGAGACGCGCGGAACACGAGGTTCGCCGGAGAAGCAGGTCGCGGTGACCGGAGGAGGCGCCGGAGGGGTCGGGGATGGCGGGGCCGGGTCGGTCCCGCCGGATCCGGCGCGGGCGGCGCGACGCAGACGCCGGGCGAGGCGAGGGCGGCCGGCGAGATCCCGGCGAGCCTCGCGAGCCGGGCGGTCGGCGGCGGCGCACGCAGGGAGCGCCGCCGGAGGAGGGGCGGCGGCGTCTTGGCTGTGGCTGGCGGGCGGGCGGCAGCGGAGGGCGCGGCGCCGGCGGCGGCGGCGGCGGGGTTGCGGAGGAGGCTGGCAAGGCGGGCGGGCTCTGCGGAGGCGGATCGGGCCTCGCGGCGGCGCTGGGCGGCGGAGGCGGCGGCGAGGTCACCGCGCGAGGGCGGCGGAGGCGCAGCGGCGGCGGGCGGCCGGGCGGCGGGGGCGGGTCCGGGCGACTCGATGGGCTCCATGGCTCGCCTGGCCTGGGCGGGCTGCTGTGGCGCGGGCGAGGCAGCGACACGTGGCAGGCCCCCGTTGGCTGCGGGCGGCGGTGGCGATGCTTCCGGACGGCGGCGGACATGTCCGCGCGGCAGAGAGGAGAGATCTAGGGTTTCGGGGGAAAAACATCCGCGAAAATGGAGGGGGAGGACCTATTTATAGGTAGAGGGAGCTAGGAGAGTCCAAATGAGGAGCGGTTTTCGGCCACGCGATCGTGATCAAACGACCGAGAGCATGGAGGGGAGTTTGCTGGGTTTTGGGCCACTTTGGAAGGGGTGTTGGGCTGCAACAAAAGGGGGCTTTACGGTTACCCGGTTAACCGTTGGAGTACCAAACGAACTCCAAATGGCATGAAACTTGACAGCGGTTCACGGTGCTATACCAAGGCCGCTTGGCAAGACTCGTCCATTCGAGAAAGTTTAACACCCGCACACAACGAGAGACAAAAGGGGACGCCGGGGACATAGGTGTGCGGGATTGCAAAATGGACAACGGGGAAAATGCTCGGATGCATGAGACGAACACGTATGCAAAATGAAATGCACATGATGACATGATAAAATGTAACATGCAAGCAAATGACATGGCAACAACGACGAATAACTGGCCGACACCTGGCGCATCGAATCCAGGGCGTTACAACACTCCTCCACTAACAAGAGATCTCGTCCCGAGATCTTAGGACCGAGACAGAAGGGAAAAGGGATGAGGTCAAACAAGAACTCAAGAGAAGAAGCAAAGACTCGAGAGCACTCGAGAAGAAGAGAGGAGCGACGAGAATTGAAAGTTCACGGAACCAGATAGACTATGAAACCACTCGTTCTAACCGGAGTGGTTAGAATGAGAAAAGAAACGTATAAGACTGAAAGGATTTAGGAAGCACTCTGGCTGAAACATGGAAGAATAGAACACGAGCTTGAGAGGACGGAATGATACTTGATGAAGACATGACACAAAACCTCCAGAAAGAATTGAAAGAGTTGAATGAAAAGAACGAATAAGAATATGACAACTTGTGCCACGAATGAAATGAGAATAAGAATTATGTTATTCTTATCCTTCATCAAATTAAATTGATGACAAGCAATGGATTTGCATATCACTTATTCTTCTTGAAAAGGATTGGGAATTGACATGTCACAAACTTGAGAAGGTCTTCATGAACCACCGGTAGGATAGAAAGAATGAATGAATAAAAACGATAATCAAGGAAAAAGAATCTTGAACGAACCACCATAAGAATTCGGAAATGATTGATGAAAGAGAATGAATCACCGGGAAGAATTAGCAGAACAAATATGCTAGAGGGAATTTAGATGCAAAAGAACGAAGAGATCGCGAACTGATTGAAGAATACTTGAACGAAGCACCGGAAGAATATAGAGACGACCCAAGCTGAAAACTAGAACGAAGAAATCTTCCGAAAAGATGACCTCCGATGAAAAGAAATGGAAAAACAACTCCTGACATACTCCAGATGGGTGAAAAGAATTTACATGACTAGAAACAACTTGATAGGATAACGTCGAGCTAGCATCGCGAATCTCCGGGAGAATGGACAAGATTTAAGAGAAAAACTCTTCTTCGATGTTCAACTGACCACGAGAAAAAACCACCAAAATTACTGAGATACCCCGGGAGAACGAAAAAGCGAAGAGGTTGAGGCAACAATGAAATGATTTGAAATCGATCTTGGAAAAGGCATGTGACTGATGGAATCCATTCTTACGTCACACTTGAAAAGAATTTAGAATAACTCCGGGGGAATTAGAAGAGTCAGGTAAGATCCTGGGAAAAGACCCGTGGGTTAGGGCCCAGTAAAGAGAATACACCGTTGGAAAGGATTGTAGAACAGACAGATGATGCACCGGAACAATTGAAATATTTGAATGAGGTGACAACCTCGAATTAATTGAAACACAGACAAATCTCGTGAGATATCTTGAGCACTCCGGAAGGATAAGCTGGCGAGAGGCGAACGAGCAAGGAAAAACACTTGAGCCAAGGAAAAAGAATATGATCAACCCGAAAAACTTGAATTGAATCCACCGGAGAGATAAAGAGATGAAGAATGTCCACCGAGACGAGAATTCACCAGTTGAAATGATTGAGGGAAGACTGAAGAGACTCCACACGAATGGAATTGACGGTCAAAAGAGACTCAGGTTCCGGAAGAAAAGGCTGGGAGGGCGGGAAAACACAGGCAACTGGAAGGGGAATCGACGAATATCTTGAAGAGAAAAAACACCGGTTGAAATCATTGAGGAAAGAAAGCAAAGACTTCACACGAGTAGGATGGATACTCAATTACGAACTCCGGTTCCGAGAAGAAAAAAAAGGGGGCGGGTGGGAAAAGAAAACAACTGAGGATTGAACGCAAAGATGAAGAGACTCGAGTCAACTTGACGAGAAATGCACCGGACAAAAAGAGGATGGACAACTCACGAAACTAACCACGTGATCCTAAAGAAAAATTTGAAGGGAAGAGGAGTAATTCAAAACACCTACGCCAAGATTCCTCACCGAGCGGCGAAGGCGGAGGAGTAAAAAGAATTCCTACTCTCCGATATAACTAGACTCCAAAAATAGTTTTCTTCTAGACTCAACAACGGCCAAACTACACGATCAATCAAGGGGGCTTCTAAGGTCGGTCGAGGCTCTGATACCAACTTGTCACGCCCAATATGCGACCCTATCCAAAAGGAACTCGAAGGTCCCACCAAGGATAGACCCGCATATTGGAACGCTTTTGCAAGGCGGATATCATTACATCAACATTACATAATAGTGGGGATACATCCAATACATACAATGTCACATGAATACAACAATACAACAAACAAGAACAACATCCGACTACGGATGAATCATAAACAGAAACTCAAACAATATCCACCCTGCTAGCCCAGGCTGCCGACCTGGAACCTATCCCCTGATCGAAGAAGAAGCAGAAGAAGAACTCAACGCAAGCAAGCATCGCTCTCGAGTCATGATCATCGCACAACCTGTACCTGCAACTGTTGTTGTAGTAATCTGTGAGCCACAAGGACTTAGCAATCCCATTACCATGGGTGTCAAGACTAGCAAAGCTCAATGGGAAAGGAAGGGGTAAAGTGGTGAGGTTGCAGCAGCGGCTAAGCATGATATGGTGGCTAACATACGCAAATGAGAGCGAGAAGAGAAACAAAGGAACGGACGTGAAGCTAGCAATGATCAAGAGGTGATCCTGAACTCCTACTTACGTCAATCATAACACAAAAACCGTGTTCACTTCCCGGACTCCGCCGAGAAGAGACCATCACGGCTACACACTCGGTTGATGTGTTTTAATTCGGATCAGGTGTCAAGTTATCTACAACCGGACATTAAAAATTCCCATCTGCCACATAACCGCGGGCACGGCTCTCAAAAGTTTATACCCTGTAGGGGTGTCCCAACTTAGCCCATGACAAGCTCTCGCGATCAACGAAGGAATAGACCTTCTCCCAGAAGACCCGATCAGTCTCGGAATCCCGGTTTACAAGACATTTCGACAATGGTAAAACAAGACCAGCAAAGCCGCCCGATGCGCCGACAATCCCGATAGGAGCTGCACATATCTCGTTCTCAGGGCAACACCGGACCTCGAGTAAAACCAGACCTCGAGTTGCCCCGAGGGGGCCCCGCAGTCTGCCCGGTTCAGACCAGCACTTAGACAAGCACTGGCCCGGGGGGGGTTAAAATAAAGATGACCCTTGGGTTGGCCGACCCAAGGGAAAGGTATAGGTGGTGGTGAGGCAAATGGTAAAACCAAGGTTGGGCCTTCTGGGACAAGTTTTATTCAAAGCGAACCGTCGGGGGTCCCATAAATCACCCGACCGCGTTAGGAACGCAAAATCCGGGAACATAACACCGGTATGACGGAAACTAGGGCGGCAAGAGTGGAACAAAACACTGGCATAAGGCCGAGCCTTCCACCCTTTACCAAATATATAGATGCATTAATAATATAAGAGATATTGTGATATCCCAACATAATCCTGTCCACCATGGAGCAATCTTCAACTTCACCGCAACTAGCAACGCTATAAGAGGGCTGAGCAAAGCGGTAACATAGCCAAACAACGGTTTGCATAGGAAAGGTGTCAAAGGTTAGAGGTTCATGGCAATATGGGATGGCTTGATAAACAGGTAATAGGTAGCGCAAATAGCGATAGAACGAAGCAACTAGCAAAGCAATGATAGTAGTGAGATCCAGGGTAGCGGTCATCTTGCCTGAAATCCCGCAAGGAAGAAGAACGAGTCCATGAAGAAGATGAAGCCACGAAGACGAACCAAACGTAGACGAACGAATCCTCACGATCGCAACGAAACAGGAACTAACAAGAATAAGCACACAACATAGGTAAACACACCACACATGAACAAGGCATGATGCACAACAAGCATGATGCATGACCAAGCTACATGAAGCTACTCATGGCAAGAGATGATGCAAACAAGAACAACACATCAAGGCAAGTTTAAATGAGGCCGGGAACAACATATAACAATTCCGGTAAGTCCTCATATGCAAATTTCGAAATTGGTCCAGAACTGATTAAACCTTATGTTCAAGTTGTTAAACAGCAAGTTAAAGAGCACCACGAGGATCTACACGAAATTCTAGTCAAGTTACATATAAAGTTCATTAGATTCGGAGCTACGGCCTAGAAGATATGAGCAAATCAAGTTAAGCATGGCATTGATGCAAAATGCACCCAAACATCAAGCAAACACCTCAAAACAAGGATGCAACATGATAATATGAAGCTACATGCAAAATCAAGCAAGTTTCATATAGAGCACACTCAAAACGGAGCAACGGTGCAACACACACACACACACTATACAAGTCATAACAACAATCTGCCCAAAACAGCAACTAGGCATCTTGCAAGCATCAAAACAATATGCTACAGCACCCCAACATAATAAAAAAAGGCATGGGCATGAAGTACAGGTAAAGCTTAACAAAACATGAACACTGAGCTATCTCCAGAAAAGACTAGAACATGCTCAAACACACATGGTAAGATTGCAAATAATAACAGTTTCAGACTTTAGCAGAAATAACATCAGGTTGCAATGTTTAGGGCTATCAAACAACATGTTACAGGAACTTATCATGGCAAACAAAGGCATGGCATGAATCTACTAAAAGCATAGATCAAAAGTCTCTTACTGACCATGAGCCAAAAAGGAAGCGAAGATATGATGGCACCCATGTAAACATAGCAAGTTATATTACAGGTTCATACATGGCAGGAACAATAATAAGTAGGCATGTTGGTGAGCTCGAACCACTCACCACAGAGCAATACATGGCATGGCAAGGCAACCAACAGTAAGAATACATGTTTATGAAGCTAAGCATGGCAAGTGCAAGGTCATAGGGTGCATGGATCACTAGTAAACCATCATGGAAACATAGAACGTAATGTTAACAGGTTGACAGCAACATTATCAAGCAACTTTGGAGCAAGATATGAACAATCTACAGCAAGCTATAAATGCAACCAGGGGCATGTATGGATAGGGCATAACATGTAGATCAAAACATGTTTATAGAACATCTCCAGATTATGCATAGAATGATTAGTAGCAACATGTTAACATAGCAACAAAATATAACAGAATCTGTCAGGCAAACAGCAACAGCAACTACCCTACTTAGCAAGCTCGATGCACTCAGCACACAACTCACAAAAATACATGGTTGGCACCCCTGGAAAGATGGCATGACATAGATTAACATACATGTAGACATCAACCTCATAGGATGCACACATCAAACATGGCAAAAATGATAAATGAGCAAGTTATAACAGCCAAATGATTAACATCAACATGCACTCTTCCAACCGCATTTCGGGCATCAAGATGAGCTCAAATGAAAATGATGCAATGGAATGAAATGAAGTACTCGTCGAGTCGAACAATTTGACATATTACACGTACGAAACGGAGCTACGGATGCAGAGATGTGATGCGATGAACATGGCATGATAATGACAAAAAATCTGGGACTTAGTGGAATTTCACCTCGGGGCAAAGTGGACGGGGCGATCCGGGACGGAGGCGTTTGGATCGGGGGCTTGGTGGATCTGATCCAGATCTGGTTCGGGACGCGCGGAACACGAGGTTCGCCAGAGAAGCAGGTCGCGGTGGCCGGAGGAGGCGCCGGCGGGGTCGGGGATGGCGGGGCCGGGTCGGTCCCGCCGGATCCGGCGCGGCGGCGGCAAGACGGCACGCCCACGAGATCCGGGCGGGCCTCGGCGAGCCGGGCGGTTGGCGGAGGCGGCCACGGCGGGAGCGCCGGCGGGAGGCGGGGGCGGCGTCTTTGTGGCTGCGCGCGCGAGGCGGCAGCGAGGGCGCGGCGCCCGGCCGGCGGGCGGGCGGGTCTGGCGGAGGAGGCAGCCTTGGCGGCGGGCGCGGCGGAGGCGGATCGGGCCTCATGGGCGGCGCTGGGCGGCGGAGGCGGCGGCGAGGTCACCGCGCGAGGGCGGCGGAGGCGCAACGGCGGCGGCGGCCGGGCGGCGGGCGCGTGGTCCGGGCGACTCCCGATGGGCTCATGGGCTCGCCTGCTGGGCGGGCATGCGGTGGCGCGGGCGAGGCGGCGACACGTGGCAGGCCCCGTTGGCTGCGCGGCGGCGGCGGCGATCCGGACGGCGGCGGACATGTCCGGCGCGCAGAGGAGGAGATCTAGGGTTTCGGGGGAAAAACATCCGCGAAAATGGAGGGGGAGGACCTATTTATAGGTAGAGGGAGCTAGGAGAGTCCAAATGAGGAGCGGTTTTCGGCCACGCGATCGTGATCGGACGACCGAGAGCATGGAGGGGAGTTTGCTGGGTTTTGGGCCACTTTGGGAGGGGTGTTGGGCTGCAACAAAAGGGGGCTTTACGGTTACCCGGTTAACCGTTGGAGTACCATACGAACTCCAAATGGCATGAAACTTGATAGGCGGTCTACCGGTGCTATACCAAGGCCGCTTGGCAAGACTCGGTCCATTCCGAGAAAGTTTAACACCCGCACACAACGAGAGACAAAAGGGGGACGCCGGGGGACATAGGTGTGCCGGATTGCAAAACGGACAACGGGGAAAATGCTCGGATGCATGAGACGAACACGTATGCAAAATGAAATGCACATGATGACATGATAAAATGTAACATGCAAGCAAATGACATGGCAACAACGACGAATAACTGGCCGACACCTGGCGCATCGAATCTAGGGCGTTACAACACTCCTCCACTAACAAGAGATCTCGTCCCGAGATCTTAGGACCGAGACAGAAGGGAAAAGGGATGAGGTGAAACAAGAACTCAAGAGAAGAAGCAAAGACTCGAGAGCACTCGAGAAGAAGAGAGGAGCGACGAGAATCGAAAGTTCATGGAACCAGATAGACTATGAAACCACTCATTCTAACCGGAGTGGTTAGAATGAGAAAAGAAACGTATAAGACTGAAAGGATTTAGGAAGCACTCCGGCTGAAACATGGAAGAATAGAACACGAGCTTGAGAGGACGGAATGATACTTGATGAAGACATGACACAAAACCTCCAGAAAGAATTGAAAGAGTTGAATGAAAAGAACGAATAAGAATATGACAACTTGTGCCACGAATGAAATGAGAATAAGAATTATGTTATTCTTATCCTTCATCAAATTAAATTGATGACAAGCAATGGATTTGCATATTACTTATTCTTCTTGAAAAGGATTGGGAATTGACATATCACAAACTTGAGAAGGTCTTCATGAACCACCGGTAGGATAGAAAGAATGAATGAATAAAAACGATAATCAAGGAAAAAGAATCTTAAACGAACCACCATAAGAATTCGGAAATGATTGATGAAAGAGAATGAATCACCGGGAAGAATTAGCAGAACAAATATGCTAGAGGGAATTTAGATGCAAAAGAACGAAGAGATCGCGAACTGATTGAAGAATACTTGAACGAAGCACTGGAAGAATATAGAGACGACCAACGCTGAAAACTTAGAACGAAGAAATCTTCCGAAAAGATGACCTCCGGTGAAAAGAAATGGAAAAACAACTCCTGACATACTCCGGATGGGTGAAAAGAATTTACATGACTAGAAACAACTTGATAGGATAACGTCGAGCTAGCATCGCGAATCTCCGGGAGAATGGACAAGATTTAAGAGAAAAACTCTTCTTCGATGTTCAACTGACCACGAGAAAAAACCACCAAAATTACTGAGATACCCCGGGAGAACGAAAAAGCGAAGAGGTTGAGGCAACAATGAAATGATTTGAAATCAATCTTGGAAAAGGCATGTGACTGATGGAATCCATTCTTACGTCACACTTGAAAAGAATTTAGAATAACTCCGGGGGAATTAGAAGAGTCAGGTAAGATCCTGGGAAAAGACCCGTGGGTTAGGGCCCAGTAAAGAGAATACACCGTTGGAAAGGATTGTAGAACAGACAGATGATGCACCGGAACAATTGAAATATTTGAATGAGGTGACAACCTCGAATTAATTGAAACACAGACAAATCTCGTGAGATATCTTGAGCACTCCGGAAGGATAAGCTGGCGAGAGGCGAACGAGCAAGGAAAAACACTTGAGCCAAGGAAAAAGAATATGATCAACCCGAAAAACTTGAATTGAATCCACCGGAGAGATAAAGAGATGAAGAATGTCCACTGAGACGAGAATTCACCAGTTGAAATGATTGAGGGAAGACTGAAGAGACTCCACACGAATGGAATTGACGGTCGAAAGAGACTCAGGTTCCGGAAGAAAAGGCTGGGAGGGCGGGAAAACACAGGCAACTGGAAGGGGAATCGACGAATATCTTGAAGGAAAAAAACACCGGTTGAAATCATTGAGGAAAGAAAGCAAAGACTTCACACGAGTAGGATGGATACTCAATTACGAACTCCGGTTCCGAGAAGAAAAAAAGGGGGTGGGTGGGAAAAGAAAACAACTGAGGATTGAACGCAAAGATGAAGAGACTCGAGTCAACTTGACGAGAAATGCACCGGACAAAAAGAGGATGGACAACTCACGAAACTAACCATGTGATCCTAAAGAAAAAATTTGAACGGGAAGAGGAGTAATTCAAAACACCTACGTCAAGATTCCTCACCAGAGCGACGAAGGGGCAGAGGAGTAAAAAGAATTCCTACTCTCCGATATAACTAGACTCCAAAAATAGTTTTCTTCTAGACTCAACAACGGCCAAACTACACGATCAATCAAGGGGGCTCCTAAGGTCGGTCGACGCTCTGATACCAACTTGTCACGCCCAATATGCGACCCTCTCCAAAAGGAACTCGAAGGTCCCACCAAGGATAGACCCGCATATTGGAACGCTTTTGCAAGGCAGATATCATTACATCAACATTACATAATAGTGGGGATACATCCAATACATACAATGTCACATGAATACAACAATACAACAAACAAGAACAACATCCGACTACGGATGAATCATAAACAGAAACTCAAACAATATCCACCCTGCTAGCCCAGGCTGCCGACCTGGAACCTATCCCCTGATCAAAGAAGAAGCAGAAGAAGAACTCAACGCAAGCAAGCATCGCTCTCGCGTCATGATCATCGCACAACCTGTACCTGCAACTGTTGTTGTAGTAATATGTGAGCCACGAGGACTCAGCAATCCCATTACCATGGGTGTCAAGACTAGCAAAGCTTAATGGAAAGGAAGGTGTAAAGTGGTGAGGTTGCAGCAGCGGCTAAGCATGATATGGTGGCTAACATACGCAAATGAGAGCGAGAAGAGAAACAAAGGAACAGACGTGAAGCTAGCAATGATCAAGAGGTGATCCTGAACTCCTACTTACGTCAATCAAAACACAAAAACCGTGTTCACTTCCCGGACTCCGCCGAGAAGAGACCATCACGGCTACACACTCGGTTGATGTGTTTTAATTCGGATCTGGTGTCAAGTTATCTACAACCGGACATTAACAAATTCCCATCTGCCACATAACCGCTGGCACGGCTCTCAAAAGTTTATACCTGCAGGGTGTCCCAACTTAGCCCATGACAAGCTCTCGCGATCAACGAAGGAATAGACCTTCTCCCGGAAGACCCGATCAGTCTTGGAATCCCGGTTTACAAGACATTTTGACAATGGTAAAACAAGACCAGCAAAGCCGCCCGATCTTGCCGACAATCCCGATAGGAGCTGCACATATCTCGTTCTCGTGGCAACACGGATAGGTCAGCTCACGAGTAAAACCAGACCTCGAGTTGCCTCGAGGGGCCCCTGATCACCCAGATTCAGTCCAAAGACTTAGACAAGCAACGCCCGGGGCTAAAATAAAGATGACCCTTGGGTTGGCCGACCCAAGGGAAAGGTATAGGTGGTGGTGAGGCAAATGGTAAAACCAAGGTTGGGCCTTGCTGGACAAGTTTTATTCAAAGCGAACTGTCAGGGGGGTCCCATAAATCACCCGACCACGTTAGGAACGCAAAATCCGGGAACATAACACCAGTATGACGGAAACTAGGGCGGCAAGAGTGGAACAAAACACCAGGCATAAGGCCGAGCCTTCCACCCTTTACCAAATATATAGATGCATTAATAATATAAGAGATATTGTCATATCCCAACATAATCCTGTCCACCATGGAGCAATCTACAACTTCACCTGCAACTAGCAACGCTATAAGAGGGGCTGAGCAAAGCGGTAACATAGCCAAACAACGGTTTGCATAGGAAAGGTGTCAAAGGTTAGAGGTTCATGGCAATATGGGATGGCTTGATAAACAAGTAATAGGTAGCGCAACATAGCGATAGAACGAAGCAACTAGCAAAGCAATGATAGTAGTGAGATCCAGGGTAGCGGTCATCTTGCCTGAAATCCCGCAAGGAAGAAGAACAAGTCCATGAAGAAGATGAAGCCATGAAGACGAACCAAACATAGACGAACGAATCCTCACAATCGCAACGAAACAGGAACTAACAAGAATAAGCACACAACATAGGTAAACACACCACACATGAACAAGGCATGATGCACAACAAGCATGATGCATGACCAAGCTACATGAAGCTACTCATGGCAAGAGATGATGCAAACAAGAACAACACATCAAGGCAAGTTTAAATGAGGCCGGGAACAACATATAACAATTCCGGTAAGTCCTCATATGCAAATTTCGAAATTGGTCCAGAACTGATTAAACCTTATGTTCAAGTTGTTAAACAACAAGTTAAAGAGCACCACGAGGATCTACACTAAATTCTAGTCAAGTTACATATAAAGTTCATTAGATTCGGAGCTACGGCCTAGAAGATATGAGCAAATCAAGTTAAGCATGGCATTGATGCAAAATGCACCCAAACATCAAGCAAACACCTCAAAACAAGGATGCAAAATGATAATATGAAGCTACATGCAAAATCAAGCAAGTTTCATATAGAGCACACTCAAAACGGAGCAACGGTGCAACACACACACACTATAAAAGTCATAACAACAATCTGCCCAAAACAGCAACTAGGCATCTTGCAAGCATCAAAACAATATGCTACAGCACCCCAACATAATAAACTAAGGCATGGGCATGAAGTACAGGTAAAGCTTAACAAAACATGAACACTGAGCTATCTCCAGAAAAGACTAGAACATGCTCAAACACACATGGTAAGATTGCAAATAATAACAGTTTCAGACTTTAGCAGAAATAACACCAGGTTGCAATGTTTAGGGCTATCAAACAACATGTTACAGGAACTTATCATGGCAAAAAAAGGCATGGCATGAATCTACTAAAAGCATAGATCAAAAGTCTCTTACTGACCATGAGCCAAAAAGGAAGCGAAGATATGATGGCACCCATGTAAACATAGCAAGTTATATTACAGATTCATACATGGCAGGAACAATAATAAGTATGCATGTTGGTGAGCTCGAACCACTCACCATAGAGCAATACATGGCATGGCAAGGCAACCAATAGTAAGAATACATGTTTATGAAGCTAAGCATGGCAAGTGCAAGGTCATAGGGTGCATGGATCACTAGTAAACCATCATGGAAACATAGAACGTAATGTTAACAGGTTGACAACAACATTATCAAGCAACTTTGGAGCAAGATACGAACAATCTACAGCAAGCTATAAATTCAACCAGGGGCATGGATGGATAGGGCATAACATGTAGATCAAAACATGTTTATAGAACATCTCCAGATTATGCATAGAATGATTAGTAGCAACATGTTAACATAGCAACAAAATATAACAGAATCTGTCTGGAAAACAGCAACAGCAACTACCCTACTTAGCAAGCTCGATGAACTCAGCACACAACTCACAAAAATACATGGTTGGCACCCCTGGAAAGATGGAATGGCATAGATTAACATACATGTAGACATCAACCTCATAGGATGCACACATCAAACATGGCAAAAATGATAAATGAGCAAGTTATAACAGTTTCAGCAGATTAACATCAACATGCACTCTTCCAACAGCATTTCGGGCATCAAGATGAGCTCAAATGAAAATGATGCAATGGAATGAAATGAAGTACTCGTCGAGTCGAACAATTTGACATATTACACGTATGAAACGGAGCTACGGATGCAGAGATGTGATGCGATGAACATGGTATGATAATGACAAAAAATCTGGGACTTAGTGGAATTTCACCTCGGGGCAAAGTGGACGGGGCGATCCGGGACGGAGGCGTTTGGATCGGGGGCTTGGTGGATCTGATCCAGATCCGTATCGGGACGCATGGAACACGAGGTTTGCCGGAGAAGCAGGTCGCGGTGGCCGAAGGAGGTGCGGCGGGCCGGGATGGCGGGCAGGTCGGTCCCGCCGGATCCGCACGGCGGCGGCGGCGCACGCGCAACGGGCGAGGCGAGGGGCGGCTGCCTGGGCGCCGGCGAGATCTCGGCGGGGCCCAGCGAGCCGGGCGACGACGGAGGCGGCCACGGCGGGAGCGCCGCGGAGGCGGGTCGGCGGCCGTGTCGTGGCTGTGGGCGGAGGCGGCAGCGGAGGGCGCGGCGCCGGCCGGCGGCGGCGGGGCATGGAGGAGGAGACGCGCGGCGCGGCGGCGCGCGGCGGAGGCGGATCGGCCTCGCGGGCGGCACTGGGCGGCGGAGGTTGCGGCGAGGTCGCCGGCGCGAGGGGGCGGCGGCGCGCAACGGCGGCCGGGCGGCCGGGCGGCGGGGCGCTGCTGGTCCGGCGACTTCGATGGGCTCATGGGCTCGCCTGGCCTGGTAGGCCGCGGTGGCGCGGGCGAGGCGGCGACACGTGGCAGGCCCCCGTTGGCTACGGGCGGCGGTGGCGATGCGTCCGGACGGCGGCGGACATGTCCGGCGCGCAGAGGAGGAGATCTAGGGTTTCGGGGGAAAAACATCCGCGAAAATGGAGGGGGAGGACCTATTTATAGGTAGAGGGAGCTAGGAGAGTCCAAATGAGGAGCGGTTTTCGGCCACACGATCGTGATCGAACGACCGAGAGCATGGAGGGGAGTTTGCTGGGTTTTGGGCCACTTTGGAAGGGGTGTTGGGCTGCAACAAAAGGGGGCTTTACGGTTACCCGGTTAACCGTTGGAGTACCAAACGAACTCCAAATGTCACGAAACTTGACAGGCGGTCTACCGGTGCTATACCAAGGCCGCTTGGCAAGACTCGGTCCATTCCGAGAAAGTTTAACACCCGCACACAACAAGAGACAAGAGGGGGACGCCGGGGGACATAGGTGTGCCGGATTGCAAAACGGACAACGGGGAAAATGCTCGGATGCATGAGACGAACACATATGCAAAATGAAATGCACATGATGACATGATAAAATGCAACACGCAAGCAAATGACATGGCAACAACGACGAATAACTGGCCGACACCTGGCGCATCGAATCCTGGGCGCTACATCTTCACGGTGGTTCGTCATGTTTTAATTCATTCTTCAAGTGTTCATCAAGATTCTTTGGAGGAGCTCAAGAATCTTTCCTTCTGGCGTCTCGAAGTGCAATTAATTCTCCGTATTCTATTGAAGTGGAGTTTTGCATTTCGTTGTTCTTCTAAGCTATTCAATCTTTTCTGCTCGTGGTCGGAGATCACCTCATAATTTTGAGATGTTATCTATAAGTCCACAACAAGATTATTCTTTTCGTTGTTGATTTTCTCAACAGCTCCGTTCAATCCTTCCTTCTAAAGATGCTTTCAATTTCATTTGTGGCACAAGTTGTCATCTTCTTCTCCGTTCTTTTCATTTCAACTGTTTCAATTCTTTCCGGAGGTTTTGTGCCATGTCTTCATCAAGTATAATTCCATCCTCTCAAGATCATGTTCTAATCTTTCCATGTTCAGCCGGAGTGATGTTTAAATTCTTTTGTTCTTGTTCTTTCTCTATCTTGTTCTAACCGGAGTGGTTTCGAATTCATTTTTGTTTCGGAGCTTTGATTCTCGTCACATTCGTTGTTTCTTTTTCTTTCTACTCGAGTGTTCTAGACTTTGTTCATCCTCTCTTTTTGTTCTTGTTTCACCTCATCCTTTTCCCTCCTGTCTCGGTCCTAAGATCTCGGGACGAGATCTCTTGTTAGTGGAGGAGTGTTGTAACGCCCCGGTTTCGATGCGCCAGGTGTTCGCCAGTTATTCGCCGTCATTGCCATGTCATTTGCTTGCGTGTTGCACTTTGCCATGTCATCATATGCATTTCATATCATGTCATCATGTGCATTGCATTGCATACATGTTCGTCTCATGCATCCGAGCATTTTCCCCGTTGTCCATTTTGCAATCGGGCACTCCTATGTCATCCGGCGTCCCCTTTTTGCCTCTTCTCTTGTGCGGGTGTTAAACGTTCTCGGAATGGCCCGAGGTTTGCCAAGCGGCCTTGGTACACCACCGGTAGACCACCTGTCAAGTTTCGTGCCATTTGGAGTCCGTTTGATACTCCAACGGTTAACTGGGAACCGTAAAAGCCTCTTTCGTGTGCAGCCCGACACCCCTACAAAGTGGCCCAATAACCCATCCAAACCCCCTCCATGCTCTCCGCCGTTTGATCACGATCATGTGGGCGAAAACCGCACCTCATTTGGACTCTCCTAGCTCCCAGAAACTATATATATGCCTTCCCCCGTCCAAATCCGGGTGCAAACCCTAGTCTAATCCTCCCCGCCGCCACCGGACACGTCCGGCCACAGCCGGACACGTCCGCCCGTCGCCCCCGGCCAATCCTGCCTCGCCACGTGGCGCTCCGCCGCCGTCGCCGCCGCCGCCCGCGAGTTCGACCCTGCCGCCCGCGCCGCCGTCGTCCTCCGCCGCCAAGGCCGCCGTCTCCGCCACCGGACCTGCGGCGCCTCCGCCGCCGCCTCGCCAGACGCGTCGCCTCATCGCCGGCCGCCCAGCGCCCTCGCCGCTTCGCCGCCCGCTGCCGCCCGACCCATTCGGCTCCGCGGCGGCCTTGCGACCCGCCGTTGCCGGGAGCCTCGCCCGAGCTCGCCATCTCACCGGTCGCCCTCCGCCTCTAGCTCGCCGCCGGCCATCTCCGGTGCCGGATCCGGCCGGGGCCACCCCGGATCCGTCGTCCTCGGTCTCCTCCGGCCTCCCCGCGCCCTCTCCGGCCATCTCCGGCCACCTCCACGTTCAACTCCGGCGAGGTCCGGGGAGATGGATGAGATCCACCCATCCCCGGATCCAAATGCCCTCGCCCCGCCCGGATCTCTCCGTCCCGGGTCTTCTCCATCCCGTTTTCCCCGAGGTGCTATTTCCACTAAGTCCCTGTAATTTTTACATTCTGGTCCCCTGTTCATCGCATCATAACTTGCTGCATACTGCTCCGTTTTGTGCGTGTAATATGTCAAATTGTTCGCCTTGACGAGTACTTCATTTCCTTCCATTGCATAATGTTAATTTGAGTTCATCTTGTTGCCTGAATCATCGTTGCAAGAGTGCTATGTGATGTTAATCTGCTGAAACTGTTATAACTTGGTGATTTGCCATTTTTGTTGCATTTGATGTGTGCATCCTATGAGCATGGGCTCTACATGTGTTTTGTACTACATCATTCCATCTTTAAAGAGGTGCAATGCATGTATTTTTGTGAGTCTTGTACTGAGTGCATCGAGCTCATGAAGTAGGGTACTTGCTGTTACTGTTTTGCTAGGCTGAATTCTGTTATATTATGATGCTATGTAAACCTCCTACTGCAAGTCATTTTGTGCATAATCTGGAGATGTTCACTAAGGATGATTTGTCACACATGTCATGCTATATCCATTCATGCCCCTGGTTGGCCTGCTGTAACTTGTTGTTATCTTGCTCCAAACTTGCTAAATAATGTTGCTGTCAGCCTGTTAACTTTAAGTTCAGTTTTGCCACGAGCTTTGCTAGTGATCCATGCACCCTATGAACTTTATCTTTCCATGCTTAGCTTCATAAACATGTATTCTTACTGTTGGTCACCTTGCCATGCCATGTATTGCTTTGTGGTGAGTTTTACAATCTCACCAACATGCCTACTTATTGTTGTTCCTGCCATGTTTGAATCTGTCATATTATTTGCCATGTTTATATGGGTGCCATCATATCTTCTTCTCCTTTTTGGCTCATGGTCAGTAAGGGACTTTTGTTATATGCAATTAGTAGGTTCATGCCATGCCTTTTTTTTGCCATGTTAAGTTCCTGTAACATGTTGTTTGATAGCTCTAAACATTGCAACCTGATGTTATTTCGGCCAAGTCTGTAAACTGTTATTATTTGCAATCTTGCCATGTCCTTTTGAGCATCATCTATTGATTTCTGGAGATAGCTCAGTGTTCATGTTTTGCCATGTTTTACCTGTACTTCATGTCCATGCCTTTTGTTTTCATATTGTGGTACTGTAGCATGTTGTTTTAGTGCTTGCAAGATGCCTAGTTGCTGTTCTGGACAGATTGTTGTTATAACTTGTATAGAGTGTATGTGTTGAACCGTTGCTCCGTGTTGAGTGTGCTCTATATGAAACTTGCTTAGAATTGCATGTAGCTTCATATTATCATGTTGCATCCTTGTTTTGAGGTCTTTGCATGATGTTTGTATGCATTTTGCATCAATACCATGTCTAACTTGTTTTGTTCATATCTTCTAGGCCGTAGCTCCGAATTAACGAACTTTATATGTAACTTGACTAGAATCTCGTGTAGATCATCTTGGTGCATTTCAACTTGCTGTTAAACAACTTGAACATAAGGTTTATTCAGATCTGGACCAATTTCGAAATTTGTATATGAGGACTTACCGGAATTGTTATATGTTGTTTCCGGCCTCATTTAAACTTGCCTTGATGTGTTGCTCTTGTTTGCATCATCTCTTGCCATGAGTAGCTTCATGTAGTCTTGTCTTGCATCATGCTTGGTTGTGCATCATGTCTTGTCTATTTGTGGTGTGTTTACTATGTTGTGTGCTTCTTCTCGATAGTTCCCATTTCGTTGCGATCGTGAGGATTAGTTCGTCTACGCTTGGTTCGTCTACGTGGCTTGATCTTCTTCATGGACTCGTTCTTCTTCCTAGCGGGATTTCAGGCAAGATAAACGTCACCTTGGATCTCACTATTATCATTGCTATGCTAGTTGCTTCGTTCTATCGCTATGCTGCGATACCTATCATTTGCTCTTCAAGCCTCCCAATTTGCCATGTCAGCCTCTAACCTTTTTCACCTTCCTAGCAAACCGTTGCTTGGCTATGTTACCGCTTTGCTCAGCCCCTCTTATAGCGTTGTTAGTTGCAGGTGAAGTTGAAGATTGATCCATGGTGGACAGGATTATGTTGGGATACTACAATATCTCTTATTTAATTAATGCATCTATATACTTGGTAAAGGGTGGAAGGATCGGCCTTATGCCTGGTGTTTTGTTCCACTCTTGCCGCCCTAGTTTCCGTCATACCGGTGTTATGTTCCCGGATTTTGCGTTCCTCACGCGGTCGGGTGATTTATAGGCCCCCCTTGACAGTCCGCTTTGAATAAAACTCCTCCAGCAAGGCCCAACCTTGGTTTTACCATTTGCCTCACCTAGCCCTTTTTCCCTTGGGTTTCGGGAGCCCGAGGTTCATCTTTATTTTAGCCCCCCCGGGCCAGTGCTCCTTCAAGTGTTGGTCCGAAACGGGCAGACTGTGGGGCCACCTCGGGGCAACTCAAGGGTTGGTTTTACTCATAGGCTGACCTATCCGGTGTGCCCTGAGAACGAGATATGTTCAGCTCCTATCAGGATTTGTCGGCACATTCGGGCGGCTTTGCTGGTCTTGTTTTACCATTGTCGAAATGTCTTGTAAACCGATTCCGAGACTGATCGGGTCTTCCCGGAGAAGGAATATCCTTCGTTGATTGCGTAGAGCTTATCATAGGCTGTTGGGACACCCTGCAGGTATAAACTGTCGAGAGCCGTGCCCGCGGTTATGTGGCAGATGGGAATTTGTTAATGACCGATTGTAGATAACTTGACACCAGATCCGAATTAAAATGCATCAACTGCGTGTGTAGCCGTGATGGTCTCTTTTTGGCGGAGTCCAGGAAGTGAACACGTTTTTGGGTTATGATTGACGTAAGTAGGAGTTCAGGATCACCTCTTGATCATTACTAGCTTCACGACCGTTCCTTTGTTTGTCTTCTCGCTCTCATTTGCGTATGTTAGCCACCATATCATGTTTAGTCGCTGCTGCAACCTCACTACTTTACCCCTTCCTTTCCCTTTAAGCTTTGCTAGTCTTGATACCCATGGTAATGGGATTGCTGAGTCCTCGTGGTTCACAGATTACTACAACAACAGTTGCAGGTACAGGTTATACGATGATCTTGACGCGAGAGCGATGTTTGCTTGTTTGGAGTTCTTCTTCTGCTTCTTCTTCGATCAGGGGACAGGTTCCAGGTCGGCAGCCTGGGCTAGCAGGGTGGATGTCGTTTGAGTTTCTGTTTGTGTTTCATCCATAGACGGATGGTACTCTTATGTAAGATGATGTTGTATTCGTGTGGCATTGTATGCCTTTTGTATGTATCCCCATCTATAATGTAATGTTGATGTAATGATATCCACCTTGCAAAAGTGTTTCAATATGCGGTTCTATCCTTGGTGGGACCTTCGAGTCTCTTTAGGATAGTATCGCATATTGGGCGTGACAGAGCAACTGCGGAAGGACAAGGAGAACTTGACCGCTGAAGTCGAAGGCCTCAGGACCAAGACTGGCAAGCTAGAGTCTCATTTAGAGCGACTCGCGGCAAAGCTTGTCCTGAAGCTTGAGGGTACGTCTGTCCCGTTAAATAACTGTCGTCGACTGAGATTTGTAATACTGTCGACTCATTGTTTGTTGTGATGAAAAAGAACTCTGTCAGGACTTCGAGGCCGAAACTGGACGGGTCGAGACAGGTCTCGACCCTATCAACTTACCCATGAAGGATGAAGCTGCGATGAACTTGCTCCGACTGGAATCGCGCTTGAATGACGCAGTTGACTATCTGGCTCGGCTGAAGGAGGTGATGACCCGAGTGGATGTTGAGCTCTGGCCTCGAGAGGAACTGTCGCAAGACCTTGAGTCCTTGATGGCTCGGCTAAACCAGATTCCAAGTCGAGTGCAAGCGTGGAAGAAATCCTCTGCCCGCTGTGGTGCTGATATCGCTTTGTCTCTGGTCCGAGTGCACTGCAAGGAAGCTAAAGAGGAAAAGTTGGCAGCTCTCAAAGTGGCGAATACAAAGAAGCACTCCTTCCAGGATTTCATGGACACTTTCCTCGAGGCAGCCACTCGCATCGCCGACAGCATCGACCTACACAGCTTCTGCGACCCGGCCAGTCCTTCTCCCGCCGAGTAATCAAAAGAAAAACATTATGCTTATCACTTTTATTTGCCTCGGAATGCCTAGTGAATTTGTAACTATTAAAACTCCTTCGAGCCTGATGCTTGAGCACTTTATTCTACGGTTAAGAAACTTTGGATTTGTCACCTCACACACTACGACTGTCTTCGAATGAAATTCGCCTTTCTATCGAATTATTGTCCGTTTGCTTAATGCAGCTTCTGTAGGAGGATGGCCAGTCGCCTGATCGAGCAACCTTTGAGTAGCATTGATCAACTCATCAGCAAGGTACTCAGCTTCTGGAGAAGGACAGCCAGTCGACCGGTTGGGTGATCCTTGAGTACCATTGATCAGCTCATCAGCAAGGTACTCAGCAATGGTCTTGACGTTCCAGTCGACCGGTTGGGTGATCCTTGAGTAGCATTGATTAGCTCATCAGCGAGGTACTCAGCTTTTGGAGAAGGACGACCAGTCGCCTGATCGAGCAACCTTTCAGTAGCATTGATCAGCTCATCAGCAAGGCACTCAGCAATGGTTTTGACGTTCCAGTTGACCGGTTGGGTGATCCTTGAGTAGCATTGATCAGCTCATCAGCAAGGTACTCAGCTTCTGGAGAAGGACGGCCAGCCGCCTGATCGAGCAACCTTTGAGTAGCATTGACCAGCTCATCGGCAAGGCACTCAACAATGGTCTTGATGTTCCAGTCGACCGGTTGGGTGAGGTTTTTGAAACTTAAGCAAGTATGAGACTGCGGCTAAGCCTCCCGAGTGAAAGGATTGCTCTTCACTCGGTGAGATATTTCAAACATAGGCGAGTACGAGACTGCAGCTAAGCCCCCCGAGTGGGAGGATCGCTCATCACTCGGTAAGATTTTTATCACTTAGGCGAGCATTGGGCTGCAGCTAAGCCTCCGAGTGGGAGGACCGCTCTCCACTTGGTAGGATTTTTCATTACTTAGGCGAGCACTGGGCTGCAGCTAAGCCTCCCGGGTGAGAGGATTGCTCTTCACTCGGTAGGATTTTTTTCGAACTTAGGCGAGTACGAGACTACAGCTAAGCCCCCGAGTGGGAGGATCGCTCTCCACTTGGTGGGATTTTTCAAACTTAGGTGAGCACTGGGCTGCAGCTAAGCCTCCGAGTGAGAGGACCGCTCTTCACTCGGTAGGATTTTTAAAACTTAGGCGAGTACGAGACTGCAGCTAAGCCCCCGAGTGGGAGGATCGCTCTCCACTCAGTAGGATTTTTATCACTTAGGCAAGCACTGGGCTGCAGCTAAGCCCCCCGAGTGAGAGGCAGACTCATCACTCGGTAGGATTTTTATCACTTAGGCGAGCACTGGGCTGCGGCTAAGCCCCCGAGTGAGAGGCAGATTCATCACTCGGTAGGATTTTTATCACTTAGGCGAGCACTGGGTTGCAACTAAGCCCCCGAGTGAGAGGCAGACTAATCACTCGGTAGGATTTTTATCACTTAGGCGAGCACTGGGCTGCAGCTAAGCCCCCGAGTGAGAGGCAGACTCATCACTCAGTAGGATTTTTATCACTTAGGCGAGCACTGGGCTGCGACTAAGCCCCCGAGTGAGAGGCAGATTCATCACTCGGTAGGATTTTTATCACTTAGGCGAGCACTGGGCTGCAGCTAACACTACTAGGAAAAGGCATGCTAGTGGCGCACCAGTTTTGCCTTCTAATGGCGCACTACTGGTGCGCCACTAGCATCACGCCATTAGAATTAAATTCTAATGGCGCACCACAGGTGCGCCATTAGTATCTGGTGTTCTAATGGCGCACCACCTAGTGCGCCATTAGTATTGCCTGATCGCCATTAGAATTCCTCCTGAGGGGCCATATGTACCCATGTGCTTTGGCATACTAATGGCGCACCGGTGGGTGATGCGCCATTAGTGTGATTATCTCAGTGCGCCATTACTGTCTTGTGTGCTGCGCCACTAGTATGAATATTAGGGACTTTTTTTCTTTTCTGATATTTTTACAGGTTACAAAGTATATTATTGGACAGAATTTAGACAACACCACACAACAACAGCAGATTCATCGAATACAATAGAAGATTAGTCTCCGAATACAAATCATCATATTAGTCTTCGAATTCAAAAGACCGAACAAAGATAGAACATTACAAGTCTCGAGACCGCGAGTAGCGAGTTTGTCTTTACATTACAAGTCGATATCGACCATCTAAACTACCATCACATAGAAGAGAGTTGTGGTCATCACGATGAGCATCATCGCGATCAAACTGGTCTTCATCCGGTTCCTCCAACGCTCCCTCCTCTCTCCCGCTAGATAGCGGGCGTATCTAGATTCGGCCTCCGCCCTAGTGGTGTACCCTTTGTAACTGTTAACGCTGAAACGGTAAACCTGTCTCCGACACTCCTCCCAGTTGTCGTAGACTCCAGGAACCTTACCCTTATACACGACATACGACGGCATCTCTATGCACAAGCCAAACAACAGACAATACATAAGCAATATGTAAGTATGCAACAAAAGGATCGGAAGAGAAAAGCAAGACATTAATAGCACGATTCATGCTCCTACTAATAAATAGCATCGATTACATCTAAGTTGAACGACTGTCCAAACCAAAGAGACATACGAATTCATTAAAGTTTAATTACAACATGAGCTAATCAATGTTTCCGAACTACACATCACTACTTTCGACTCGACTCATCGGACAGGAGCGTGGATGAAGCCGCCGTCTGTCGCGATGGTCATGAAATCGCGGTCGTTGTCACCCTGCATTTGTAGCATTCCATCTATCTCATTGTTGGACGGTTGATATCTGAGGAAGAACTGCCCCGACGTATGAAGGACATCTTGATGGATGATGTCCGCAAAGTCTGACCGATCGAAAGAATTCTTGTCCGAGGTCCGCGTCTGGATTGCCGACAAGTTCGCGCCCAATCTTTGAGATTATCTGCAGCGAAGTTGATGATGGTCCTTATGATTGCCCGCATATGATGGAGGGCGTAGTAGGCATCCTTCGACCGCCAAGGCTGCTTGACGCATCAGAACTTTGTATTGTGTGAGAACATGTGCTTGTCGTACTTACGAAAAGTCCTGGTGAAGGTGCCTCCAGATTTGGCGCGAGCGGGAGAACATCATCAAGAACTTTCTTGACATTTGTGTAGTCTATCTTGGAGTTACGGTTCGGTCGAAATACGTGGCCATGGAATGTTTCGGCTTAAGAGGATGAGTGTGCAATGTGTCACCGCACGTAACACGGAATGTTAGAAAAAAAGAACGATCAAAATCTAAGAAATCATATGTTACGGGGCGGTTAAGGGATGACTTACTCGGGAATGTAAGCCACAAGGAAGTTATCCTTATCCGGGTTTGCCAGAATGACGCCTTCGAGGTGTGAACTCGCAACTTGGCGGTCCCCAACGCTGCTCAAGTGCTTGGCACGCATGTAGAAGGGGTCGACTATCACGATGTCCGGGGTCTTGTCTCTAATGATCCGCATCTCCATACTCAGCGAAAACAGCCGAACGAAGGTGTAGTGCAGCGGATGAAGGTTAAACATAGAAAAGATGTCATCAAACCGCAGGACGATCGTACCCCCGATGTCGCCATCCACAAAGCCCTTGCCCTCTGGCACCTTGGCCACGAAAATCGGGTATGCCACATCCTTCTCTCTGAGACGCCGCTTCTCCAAAGAAAGAACACTGTCGTGCAGACTCCGCATAGCACCGGTTGCAGCATTCAGCATATTTGGCGGTAGCATCGCCCTACCTGCCACATGCATCCTCCTCGAGATATCCTCAGGTGAAGGTGGCCCGTCCTGAGCACGGATCAAACTCGGTGCCGGCTGGCTCGCACCGGCGCCCTTGTTAGTCTTTCGTTTCCGTCCCTTCTTCTTGACCTCCTGTAATGGGACCGAGTTCTGCTCACAGACTGCCTTCTTGAGCGTGTTGGGGCTGATAATATTTCGCACCTCAACTATCTGAGGCTCGGTGAAGGCGGGAGCTGGAGGCGTCTCCTGAGAACTGAACGCCAGACGACGCCTATTGCAATTGGATTTCTCCGCCGTACCAGCTAGATTGCGGTCGTCTTGGTTGGGTTCTTGAGAAAGAGGCCCGCAGAACTCGTCAGTGTACCCATGTTCGGCAAAGTACTTATCGACTTTGGTAAATGTACCATCGTCATTGTCGTCGTCGTCCGGATCCTGTGCCATAGGGCTGTCTGGATCCTGTGCCATATGGATGTCTGACATAGGGATGTCTGGCAGGTCCGGTAGCGTTGCGGCGTTCTTGCCATGGCTTGGCGCCGGCACGACTAGCGGTCTTGTCTGTGGGGTGGTGTCCCCTGCCCCCAAACGAATATGGCTCTTCGGCCGAAGCAGGGCCGATTTACGCAGCGCCGAGGGTCATCTCATCTTCTTCGCCGCCCCAGCGGGTCGAACCGGAGGTAACAACTCGTCGCAGCCTGGCAGCACCCGAACCACTTCAACCCTATACATTGTGGGTGGCATCGGATTACCGTGGAACATGGGGTTGCCCGGTTGAACGATTCTGCCCTTGGCGACATCGACCAACTCGGCGCCCACGAAGTGCAGAAGAGTGCAAGGAACATTGGCGGTGCCCTGCGAAAACATGTACAGGGCATCAGGGATGCCCATTCAAAGGCAAGGAGATGAAGTCATCGGCCGAGAGGCTTAGTTACCATGATGCCGTTGAGTTCGGCTAATGTCGAGGCACCGCCAACGGCGGGCGTGCAACTGACGGAGGGGGCGCTTGCTGGCGAGGTGCTGGCCGGCGTACACCCGGGTGCATTAAGCTCCAATGCCCATGCTGGCGCCAGAGACACGAATACCGCCTCCGCCGGAGACACCAATGGCACCGCCGCCAGGGACACCAATGGCGCCGCCTGCGCGCTGTGCGAGTTGCTGGCCGTGAATCTGGGAACCGGGGGAGGCCCCCGTTGGCCGCCCGCAATCCACGTCGTCAGCCCATGAATCAACGTAGGCACCATGGCGTTGAGCTTCGTTCCCAGTTGTTGTTCCACTTGCTCTTGGACAAGCTCCGGAATCCGCGCCACTTGTGCCTTGAGTGCTTCAACCTTGCGCGTTTAGCTTTCCGAGCTGGCCTTTTTCTCCTTCCGCACACCAGCGGTATAGTATGACCCCCATTTTGTGGACAAGCCTTTGCCGGCCACACGACCAGCTAACGTCGGCTTAGTGAGCTTATCCTTGTTTTTCATTATGTTCAACGCCCTATTTAAAGGGGTGTCAAAAGGGGAGCTCTGAGACGACCCCGCGCTACTGCTTTCAGTGTCTTGCGAAAGGAACGTGAACCATTTAGAAATATTGGGGATTAATTAGAGTGCAACCATATGGAGCTAATTACGCGGGGGTGTATTCCTTACCAGAACAAGCTCAAGCGCCCTGGTCTTCGGATCCGTGGTAAGCTCCTTTGTTATCGGGTCCTCCTTGTACCGCGCCCTGACATAGTTCCTGGTCTGCTTGTTACCACTGTATTTCTCGAAGCGGGGCGGTAGGCCTTGCTCGGCACGCTCCGCGTCCTCCTTGTCCCATATAGGCTCCGCCACTCTGTAACCGCCGGGACCGAGTTTGTGTTCCCCTAAGTTCAACTCCCGCATTTCTTTCCCCCACTGACTTGATTCGGAGGTTGCACTGCTCAAGCACTTGATCTCGAACTCCTTGTACTCATCTTCGCTCATCAAAGGATATTTCACCTTGATCTTCTCATAACTATCACCTTTATCAATCATTTTCTTCACCGCGCTTCTCCAAGTAGACAGGGTCGTGCCGATCTTCGTGAGGGCGGCACTGTTCACTTTATTCCCTGAGAGGCGTGTGTTTTCAAATTCGGCGGGGAACTTGTATTGTTCGTGCAGCTTCGTGAAGAGGAGGTTGCGCAAATTCCCTCGGTCCTTATGCCTAAGGTTCTCGGTGTTGATCGAGATGGTGCTCCGGAGAATGCACCCGAGCTGAACCGAGTACCCCTTGACTATATGTTTGGGCTCCGCTGGATTCCCGTCGGAGTCCACTTGAGTAAATTCCTCCTTGACGGTGCGGAGCGCATTCGGACGCCGGTCCTTCCTTTGCTTCTTTGATTGGCTGCCATCTGTGTGTGCGCCGCCATCATTAGTGGTGGCATCCTCGGCGGCACCATGTGGTGTCATCCCCGACGCCACTAGGGGTTGTGTAATCAGGATCGGTGTCTTCCGCGGCGTCCTCATAGCGGTGAGGTTGTTCCTCCATCTCCGGGACAGCTCCTGAATTGCTTGCCGCCAACCACCGCCTCATCGTTGTGGGCCATGTCTCGCTCTAAATAGGAAAAAAGTTTGGTCAAAAAGTTGGTTATTGTCAAGGAACAAGATCATGGTCTCATCATTTAGGGTTTGTCGACACCGAGGCACCCTAAAAGCCTAAGCTTTCATCATTTAGGGTTTGTCGATGCCGAGGCACCCTAAAAGCCTAAGCGTACATCATTTAGGTTCTCATCGACACCGAGGCATCCGGGGCAGCCAAGTTAAGTTTTCATCATTTAGGGTTTATCGATGCCGAGGCACCCTAGGTTGGACCTAATCACTTGGCTCTATTGCCACCTATGGTTTAATACAGCAAGAATAAAGGGGCAGTTGATCCTACTTAATTAAGTACTAAGATACCCCGGCCCATGCATTAGTAGCAAGTACCTCATATGTCCGATTTTTAGCAAAGTCATGCTAAAATTCACGGAAAATTTCAGCATGACCTTTGCTGAAAATAGGACATATGGAGTACCCGAATTTGCCGGAACGGAAGTTAATCGACATTCCGGCAAACTCAAGGGCCTCTCGGGGTACCTGCAAAATCATCACGACACGAAGGGCCTCTCAAGGGCCTCAAGCAGCAGGGCGTCTCCCAGGACCCCATTTTTTTGCTAAATTTCTTTGAGCAACAATCAGAGCAGAAAATTCAGCATATTTCTATACAACAACACTGTAAAGATGAAGAACAGTTCTACATCAGCCAATTTATATACAATAGCATCTTTGGTCAAACCAATTTCTGAAACAATTCAAAGTTCAAGAAATTAACTATGTATAGTTTATTCTTTTTGTACCAGGAACTATTTTAGTTTATTATTTATTGTACCAGGGAGGAATATAATAATCTTTTTTGGTATATATCCTAGTTATATTACTGCAGGAAAGGAGGATCATCATACACATATATATGTGCATAAAAATCATAAAAATTCAAAAACACTTGAAACCTGATCACTCGGACCACACCACATGCCACAGCATACATAGTACATAGAGTTGACAATTCAGTTGCAATCATGTAGTAATGGATTGTTCTACCTAGCAGGTTGTTGGAAATGGATTGTTCTACCTAGCAGGTTGTTGGAAATTCAGTTGCTTTTTTCATTAGGGCTGGCAACAAGACATGGTCAAATTTCAATTAAGATTATCTATTGGTTCAAGACTGGCAACAAGACTTGTTCTACAAAATCAATTATCTATTGAGTAGTTCTTGTGCTCATCCAGTAGCAACATCTTTCATACATGATTAGTAGTCATGTACCAATTTTTTTTAAACTGAATTTGCAAATCAGCAAGAGCTCTACTAGTTTCAGACTAGATTTACACTAAATACACTAGAGTATTTGACCAGTAGTCAGTTATATTTACACTAGACTGAAGAAATTGCTGCATCACTAGACTGAAGAAATTGTGTTGTCAGTTAGGGACTGAAGAAAATACACTAGAGTTTTGTACTAATTCAGTTAACTGACAGCAAGTAACAACATGTTCTAACAGCAATAGTTTCAGAGTACTACTCCAAAATCCTCCTAGTTGTAGCTCACCTAAATGGTTGAATTCAAAGAACTACAGTGGCCTTCAGTGATTGAGAGCTTAAAATTTCCAACAATCTGAACAAACAAAGTAAAAAAGGATCAGTATCTCATTTCAGCTGATTTATTCATCATAAGCATAGGCTTTGTTTGTTGGAAACTAGCCTGTGAAACTGAAATTTAATAGTAAACTGAATTACTGTCATTTAACAGTAAACTGAATTTTAAACTGAGTACTGGAGTAAACTTGCTCGAGTACAAATTTATGCATTACTCCATATATTTTGAAATACCTCTCGCTATGAGCTATGTCAGCAGGCTACTCCAAAGGCACATCACGCCAGAGCAAACTGAAACCCTCTTCTCTCTCTACCCAACGGGCTAATCTATATGAATGCAGTTTTATCAACGGGCCATATATCGATAAGAACGGTTGTTGCTGCCTATGAAGCACAACACAGATGTATGACATGAACAAATTCAATCTACAATGAGACTGAAGCATCTAGAAGATCAAAGTAATCATGTCAAATTGCAAAAAAAAATTCATTTGTTTAAGAATGTTTGGCACTTTAACTAGAATCATGCATTGGTGCAAAGTTGCTCCTGTACACTATAACATCTGAAAGATGGAGATCACAGAGTTGCATCTGAAAGATGGGTTGGATCGAGGAAAAAAATGGGGGCGAGGGGGAAGATGGAATCGGGGCTCAGACCTGGCTGACTACGGCCGAGGAGGACGGCGCCATCGACGAACTCGAGGGCGGGGGCACCGGATGCTCCTCTCGTTGATGGGGGAGGGGAGAGGCTGGAGGCAAACCCTAGCCGCCAAGCACACGAGTGCTGCAGGTAGGTGGAGTAACCTCTGCCGGAGACGACGGAGCAGGTGGCCGACGTCGTGGTTGGTGAGGAGCAGGTGGCCGGCGTCGTGGTTGGTGAGGAGAGCGCGAGGAAGAGCGCCCCGTCCGAGGAGGTGGTTGGTGCCTTGGCGGCCGGCGGCGGCGGAGGCCTGGAGGATGTGGAAGAAGGCGCAGACGGCGAGGAGGAGTCCGGCGAGGTCAGGGCGGCGGGGGTGGGGGAGCGGGAGCGCGGGGGCGGCGGGGGTGGAGTCCGGTGAGGGTCGGCGCGGCGTGGGTGGAGTCCGGTGAGGGTCGGGGCGGCGGCGTTGTGGGTCGGGGCAGCGCGCGGGTGGATCTGGTGGCTTAGGAGAGAGGGTCGAAGGGGATCTGGCGAGAGAGAGGGGATAGCTAGGGGGAGGGTTCTAATGGCGCACCGACCAGTCGTGCGCCATAAGTATAACTATTCTAATGGCGCACCACCCCTCGGTGCGCCATTAGATTTTTGTTTTAATCTAGCCCACTAACCATATCTACAACCTAACCCTATCTACAACAGAACCCACCCACTAGCCCGACTGGTTAGCACGCAGCACACACACCAGGAGGTCCTGGGTTCGATTCCTAGGCTCCCCAATATTTTTCTATGCATTTTGAATGCTGTTTTTTATATTTATTTGTGTTTAAATATGTTCAAACTTGTTTAAATCATAACAGTAATATTTTTTTATAAAAACAGTAATAATTTTTTAAAAAATATGTTCAAATTTGTTACTTGAAAATATCATCGGCGGCGGCGGTGGAGCGGGGGAGGGTGCGGGGATCGACATCGAGATGGAGGGGGAATCGAGATCGAGATGGAGGGGGATCGAGATCAAGTGTCCTCATGAATTCAAAAAGTGCCCATGAAATTTAAAAATATTCATGATATCAAAAAGTGCCCATGAAATACAATCGAGAAATGAAGACTACGATTTAAATACAATCGATCTTAGCTAGCTTTCTATTCACAATCTTCTTGCCCTTCTTTTTCGCAAATGGAGTTCTTCTGTGGAACGGACGTCCTTTAGGTAGGGTGGTCCTGCTTCTTCTTGTGGTGTGTGCTGCTACTTCATCGTCGTCGTCATGTTCGATCTTGGTCGCCAGACTTGTCGAAGTCTTGCTCATTGGCTACTCCATCCATTCCGATGATCTTCCTTTTGCCTCTCCTCACGACAACACGACCGGGCTTTGACGGTCGGTAATGAAGAAGCATTGGTCCACTTGGGAAGCCAGCACCCATGGCTCATTTTTCAAGGTGACGCTTATGCCCATGATCTTGGATTTGGCTTCGGTATAACCATGGTGGTGAAATATTGGTCTTCTTTTAGGACGCTCTTGGCCCATCTGACACGGAACATCGGCACCTTCTCTCCAGCGTAGCTCAGCTCCCAGATCTCCTCGATCCTTCCGTAGTATCTGTCCTTGTCCTTACCGGTGTAGGATTCCATCGTTACCCCGGAGTTCTGATAACCATCGCTCTTCATGTCCTTGTCCTCGGTGTAGAATGTGTAGCCGTTGATATTGTACGCCTCATAGGTCATCAGGTTGTGCTCGGCGCCCTGTGACAAAGCGAATATGAGTTGTTCTTCCGCCGAAGAATCTTCATGTAAAGGGTACGACAGAAGCTTCTGCTTGAACCAACGCGTGAAACATGACTTGTGCTCTTTGAGTATGTCTCCGTCCGTCCTCTGTTGGCCTCGGTCATTGTACGTCTTCTCAATAAAGGTTTTGTGCTCTACCACCCAAGGATCGACCATGTCTATGTGTTGTAGCGCGACTAGGTTTGCTCTTTCAAAGTCGGCGAGTCGACCCTCGAAGTCGACATGCATTTCGCGGCGACCCTCACGGTGACCCCATCCAGCGAGCCTGCTGAGGTGCCTGTTGACGGGCAGACCAACGGGGTTCACGATGCCTAGATAATTCGTGCAGTAGGAGATGCACTCTTTGATCAGAAAGCCCCTAGCGATACTTCCCTCTGGACGTGACATGTTGCGAACGTATCCTTTGATGACACCATTCATCCTTTCGAACGGCATCATGCTGTGCAGGAACGTCGGCCCAAGTTGGATGATATCCTCCACGATATGGACCAGCAGATGCACCATAACATCGAAGAATGCGGGCGGGAAGTACATCTCAAGCTCACATAGTATCACCATGATCTCTTCCTGTAGCCTTCTGAGTTGCCTCACGCCAATCGACTTCCGAGAGATGACGTCGAAAAAGTTGCATAGGCCAAATAGCGTTTCACGGACGTGCGCATCCATGATCCCACAGATTGCAACTGGAAGTATCTGCGTCATCGACCGCGTGATCGTGAGACTTCATCCCGCTGAACTTTTGCTTCACTGGTCTAGGTATCTGCTTATCTTCCCAGCGTAATCAGAAGGAAGTTTTACTCATAGGAGGCGGTGAAAACTGCTCGATCTCCTCCCGACTTAGAGTGAAGCACGCGGAGGGTAGTCATTTCCAGTCTTCTTGGCCTTTTTGCCTTTGCGACGACTTTCTGTGTCCTGCTTCGCCTCATCATCATCATCATCATCATCATCATCATCATCATCATCATCATCATTAGCGTGAAGCTCCTGCCTGATGCCCATTGATTTCAAGTCAGCCCTTGCTTTCGGCCCATCTTTGGTCCTCTCTGGCATGTTGAGCAGGGTACCAAGCAGACTCTCGTTCTTCGTGATATGCATGACATCAAGGGTGTGAGGCACACGGTGGATCTTCTAGTACGGCAAGTCCCAGAAAACAGACCTCATTTTCCATACCTTCAGCAGCGGCTCTGGCGCCTTTCGCTTCTTTCCCGGCTCTGGCGCCTTTTGCTTCTTTCCCGGCAGTGGGCAGTCTTTCCAATTTTTCTACAGCTCGTCTATTTCCTCGCCGCTCCTTGTACACGGGCGTTTTTGGGGTTCGGTTTCACCATCGAACAGATCCTTGCGTTTCCTCCATGGGTCATCATCGCGAAGCCACCTTCGATGTCCCATGAACACGGTTTTTGAAGACCCGGGATCTCTATCTAGCTGGCGATACATTGTGTCATCCATGCACCTTACGCATCCAGAAAATCCGTGGACTACCTGCCCCGCGAGATATCCGTAACCGAGATAGTCGTGCACCGTCGTGAGCAGTGCGACTCTCATAGGGAAATATTCTTTCTCTACGGCATCCCACGTATTGGCTGGCGTTTTCCACAGCGTGTCTAGCTCCTCCTTCAGCAGCCCCAGATAAAGATTGATGTTGTTCCCTGGTTGTTTCGGCCCTTCAATTAGCATACTCATGTAAATGTACTTCCTCTTCATGCACAACCAGGGGGGAAGGTTGTACATCCACACAAACACAGGCCAGGTGCTATGTGTGCTTCTTTGGCTGCCAAATGGATTGACTCCATCGGTGCTCGCGCCCAGAACGATGTTCCTTGGATCCTTCCCAAATTCTGGGTATTCGAAGTTCAACGCTTGCCACTGGCTCACATCCTTAGGGTGACTCAGCATCTTGTCTTTTTTATTTATCTCCGGATCATTTCCGTCATCTTCCCGCTTCTTCTCCTCCCTATCCGCGTGCCAACGTAGGAGCTTTGCTACCTTAGGGTCCGCGAAATACCGCTGCAGACGAGGAGTTATCGGAAAGTACCACACCGATTTTCGAGGAGCTTTCTTCCTCTTCTTGTATCGAGTGATGCCGCACACCGGACATATGGTAGACTCCGCGTGCTCATCCCGATAAATTATACAATTGTTCATGCACACATGGTATTTCACGTGCGGTAAATCCAGAGGACACATGATTTTCTTCGCCTCCTCGAAACTGGTCGGGCACTTGTTCCCCTTGGGAAGACGTTAGTGCTGAATGACATGTTCTCGTCGGCATCGCCGGTCATTTTGTGTTTTACCTTCATCTCCGTGAGCCATGAGCGTTACTTTCAGCGGGTATCCTCGGCCTGCACCCTTCATACAATGGAGTAACCGCGTCTATCTCCAGTTGATCCAGCTTGGCTTTCTCTCGGCGGCAGCTCTTGCGTTATCCGTCCGCTTGAGAAGTAGCTCTTGAATATGAGGTCCTGCACCCAGCCTCCATCGTCGTCTGCTCCGCATCTTCATCTTCATGATCATGCCCTTCGCCTTGATCTTCCCCATCATCATTTACGACATCTTCTACATGATGATCGTGTACAACATCACCGCCGTGATCATGTCCCGGAGATTCTTCGCCTTCGCCCGCCCTCGCCGCCGGCGAGACTTGTCTTGTTGCCCTTCCTCATTTCTTGCCTAGCCCCCATGGACGACTTCATAGTCATCTTCATCACCTTGCCACCGATAGCCATCCATGAAACCACGCAAGAGCAGGTGGTCCCGACCTGCCCGAATCCGGTCCGCAATAAGGCTCTTCAGCTTGCATCTTCGACACGGACATCTTATCTCTGTCTCGTTCTTTTGAAGCACCTCGGCCTTCACGGAGCTCAAAAACCTATTCACGATGCCTTCAGTCATCATGCAGACCATGGTCGCCTACGGGGTAGAGCAAAACGATATTTTAGAGACAAGAAAAAATTTGGCATGACCTTCCCTAAAAATAGGACCAAAAAGAATGCATAGTGCCAAAATTCTTGCCGAAACGGAAATGAATCAAAACATTCTAGCAAAATATTGGCAACTATCGCATTTCAAATACCGGTACCTTCAAACACAAACATATATGCAACACCACAAACACATGCAACACCACAAACATACATAGATCTAGCTAGGCCACAAAAAGTGCATGTGCACGTTGTTGGAGCGAGCTAGGGAGAAAAAAAAGTAGATCTACATCATGAAGATAGCTTTCCCCTTACTTACCTATCAAAAAAAGGTAATTTCACCACTTAATTTTGATGAATCTATGGTGGAAATGAGGTGAGGAGGAGGAGGCAGCCGAGACAAGCTTGGAGGAGGAGGTGGAGAGAATGAAGTGGGGAAAGTGAGTGGGTAGGTGGGCTGTCCAAAATATCTTGTTGGTCCCAGGTTATTAATGGTGCACCACCACATAATGCGCCATTAGTAACCCTGGTTACTAATGGCGCACCTGCAGGTGGTGCGCCATTAGTACTTTTTGCGTAAAAGTAAAAAATATATAGATACTAATGGCGCCTTGTGAAAAGTGCGCCATTAGTAGTTTAATTACTAATGGCGCACCGTGATATGGTGCGCCATTAGTAGGTTTGCAAAAAGTAAAAAATATATATACTAATGGCGCCTTGTCTTGGCCGTGCACCATTACTAGTTCTAACTAGTAATGGCGCACTTTGTCATCATCGCCATTAGTTTGTATGGAAAAATGGGGAAAAATCAATAGTAGTGGCTCACCGTCGGGCAGTGCGCCATTAGTGTCTTCACACTAATGGCGCACTGCAACCAAAGGCGCCATTAGTATATAGTAGTGGCGCACTGTCTACCTGGTGCGCCATTAGAATTAGTCCTATCTATAGCCCTTTTCCTAGTAGTGTAAGCCCCCGAGTGAGAGGCAGACTAATCACTCGGTAGGATTTTTATCACTTAGGCGAGCACTGGGCTGCAGCTAAGCCCCCGAGTGAGAGGCAGACTCATCACTCGGTAGGATTTTTATCACTTAGGCGAGCACTGGGCTGCAGCTAAGCCCCCGAGTGAGAGGCAGACTCATCACTCGGTAGGATTTTTATAACTTAGGCGAGCACTGGGCTACAGCTAAGCCCCCGAGTGAGAGGCAGACTCACCACTCGGTAGGATTTTTATCACTTAGGTTCAGGCGAAATAGATTCGCGGCTAAAGCAGCATACACAGAAACAAATAAACAACAACCACTCGGAAGGAGTAAATTATGTCTTTCGATAATTAAGCTAATAGGTATCCCTTATTACATCCGATCGGTTTAACGAATAGAAACGGCGGAGCAGATCCGCATCCCAGGCGCGCGGCTCATCTCTATTGTGTTCGACGTTTAAGAGATGGTATGCTTCGTTGTGGAGCACCTTGGTGATGACGAAAGGGCCTTCCCAAGCGGGGGCGAGCTTGTGTGGCCTTTGTTGATCCACTCGGAGGACTAAGTCCCCTTCCTGGAATGCACAACCCCTTACGTTCTTGGCGTGGAATCGACGTAAGTCTTGCTGATAAACGGTCGACTGGATCAAATCCATCTCTCTCTCTTCCTCCAAGAGGTTGGCTGCGTCTTGTCGAGCTTGTTCTGCTTCTTCTGAGAAGAGTTTGACCCGGGGAGCGTTGTGGAGCAAATCGCTCGGCAAAACGGCTTCGGCTCCGTAGACCAGAAAGAATGGAGTCCGTCCAATCGACCGATTGGGGGTTGTCCTCAGTCCCCAAAGCACCGATGGGAGCAAGTCGACCCAAGCCCCTACCGCGTGCTTGAGGTCACGCATTAGCCGAGGCTTCAGCCCTTTGAGAATCAATCCATTCGCTCGCTCAGCTTGTCCATTCGACTGGGGGTGGGCGACTGAAGCGTAATCTACCCTCGTACCCTGGGAGGCGCAAAAAGCTTTGAACTCTTTAGAATCGAAGTTCGAGCCATTGTCCGTGATGATGCTGTGCGGGACACCGTATCTGAATATAAGTTCTCTGATAAAACTCACGGCTGTGCTTGCTTCGAGGCTCTTAATGGGCTTGGCTTCGATCCATTTGGTGAACTTGTCGACTGCTACCAGCACATGAGTAAATCCACTCCTGCCTATCCTCAGAGGTCCTACCATGTCCAATCCCCAAACGGCGAAGGGTCAGATGAGTGGAATAGTCTTTAGAGCTGACGCAGGTTTGTGAGACATGTTGGAATAAAACTGACAACCTTCACACTTGTCCACTACTTCCTTCGCCATCTCGTTAGCGTGCGGCCAGTAAAACCCGGCTCGGTATGCTTTGGCTACGATGCTCCGAGAGGACGCATGGTGACCACAGGTCCCTGAGTGGATATCATTAAGGATCATTCGACCTTCTTCTAGCGTGATGCACTTCTGGCAGGCTCCAGTTACACTCTCTCTGAACAACTGTCCTCTTATCACAGTAAAGGCTTTAGACCGTCGGACAATCTGTCAAGCTTCTTCTTCATCCTCTGGGAGTTCCTTCCTAAGGATATATGCGATGTATGGTACTGTCCAGTCGAGAGTGATGACCAAAACCTCCATGATTAAGTCGACCACATCCAGGACTTCGACTTCAGTCGGATCTGTGGCACTCTTGGGCTGCAGTGACTCTTCGGTGAAAGGATTTTCTTGAACCGAAGGTGAATTGATATGTTCCAGAAACACGTCTCGGGGAATAGCATCTCTCTTTGAGCCTATCTTGGGCAACTCATCTGCAGCTTGATTTTTCAGTCGGGGTATATGGTGGAGCTCCAAACCTTCAAACCTCTTCTCCAGCTTTCTCACTGCATTGCAATAACTAGTCATGGCTGGGCTTCTGACATCCCATTCCTTCATGACTTGGTTAACCACCAAATCGGAATCGCCATAAACCATAAGGCGACGGACGCCGAGTGAAATGGCCATACGCAACCCGTATAGAAGTGCTTCATATTCGGCTTCGTTATTGGAGGAATCAAAATGAATCTGGAGAACGTAACTAAGCCTGTCTCCGCAGGGGGATACCAAAACAACTCCAGCACCTGAACCATTCAGCATCTTGGAACCATCAAAAAACATAGTCCAATGTTTCGAGTGAACTTGAGTCGGCAATCGCTGTTCAATCCACTCGGCCAGGAAATCTGCAATTGCTTGGGACTTGATGGCCTTCTTTGCCTCGAACTTGATATCTAAAGGGAGGAGTTCAATCGCCCATTTGGCCACGCGACCAGTTGCATCTCTGTTGTTCAGAATTTCGGATAGTGGCGCATCACTGACGACTGTAATGGAGTGATCAGAGAAGTAATGCGCAACCTTCTTCATGGTCATGTATATTACATAGACAAGCTTCTGATAATGCGGGTATCGTTGCATGGATGGAGTCAAAACTTCAGAGAGATAATAGACCGGGCGCTGAACCTTGTAGGATTTTCCTTCTTCTTCCCGCTCGACCGTGAGTACTGTACTGACAACATGTCCAGTGGCTGCAATGTAGAGCAGTAAAGGCTCTTTGTTGATTAGCGCATCGAGCACCGGCTGGGTGGAAAGCAGGGTTTCGAGCTCTGCAAACGCTGCTTCAGCTTCATCAATCCACTCGAACTTATCAGACTTCTTCATCAATCGGTAAAGAGGCAAGGCCTTTTCACCGAGATGAGAAATGAATCGACTCAGAGCGGCCAAGCAACCAGTCAGCTTCTGAACGTCATGCACTCACACGGGGCGTTTCATTCGGAGGATGGTATCAACTTTCTCGATTGAGTCGATCCTCGCTCGAAACGAAAACCGAGTAACTTTCCTCCTGGAACTCCAAACGTGCATTTTGACGGATTAAGCTTGATATCGTATCTTCTGAGGTTGGCAAAGGTTTCTGCAAGGTCAGTCAATAGGTCGGAACCTTTGCGAGACTTGACCACAATGTCATCCATATACGCTTCCACATTCTGACTGATTTGAGTGAGCAGGCACTTCTGAATCATTCTCATGAATGTGGCTCCAGCATTTTTCATACCAAAAGGCATGGTGACATAGCAAAAGCACCCGAATGGAGTGACGAAGGCTGTTTTTATTTCATCGGGACCATATAGTTGGATCTGATGGTATCCGGAATATGCATCTAAGAAAGACAAGCATTCACACACTGCAGTCGAGTCAACAATCTGATCGATGTGAGGGAGAGGAAAGTAATCTTTTGGGCAGGCCTGATTGATATGCTTGAAATCAATGCACATATGAAGTGAATTATCCTTCTTAGGAACCATGACTACGTTGGCTAGCCACTCGGAGTGGTAGATTTCACGGATGAACTCTCTTGCCAACAGTCGAGCCACTTCTTTGCCGATTGCTTTCCTCTTCTGCACGGTGGACCGCCGAAGATGTTCTTTGACGGGTTTTATGTTTTGGTCGACACGCAAATGGTGCTTGGCCAATCCTCTGGGTACACCTGGCATGTCAGAAGGTTTCCACGCAAAGATGTCCCAGTTCTCACGGAGGAACTGGATGAGCGCTTCTTCCTATTTGCTGTCGAGTGTCATTGATATATGGGTCGGTGCGGCACTAGGATCCGTCGGGTGAATATGAATTGGCTTCGTCTCACTAGTCGATTGGAATGTAGAATCTATGGCAGGTTTCTTGGCTCTGAGCAGATCACTCAGATCCGCGTTCTTCTGATATTCTTGGAGCTCAACTGCTGCCATCGGCTCATCGGCGATCTTGGAGCCTTTCTGGAAACACTCCTCAGCTTTCTGTCGACTGCCTATAACTCTGATCACGCCTTTGGGGCCAGGCATATTTAGTTTGAGGTACACGTAACACGGTCGATCCATGAAATGCGTGTATGCTGGCCTCCCCAGGATGGCGTGATAAGCACTCTGGAAATCCACGACTTCAAACGTCAACTTTTCCTTCCGGTAATGCTTGGAATCACCAAAAACCACGTCGAGAGTGATCTGCCCGAGTGATTCGGCCTTCTTTCCGGGAATAACGCTGTGAAAGCTCATGTTGCTCTCGCTAAGCTTGGACATCGGGATGCCCATCCCTTTCAAAGTTTCAGCATACAGGATATTCAGGCCACTGCCTCCATCCATCAGCACCTTAGTCAGTCGAGTGCCACCAACCACTAGGTCGACCACCAGTGCTTGCCTCCCGGGGGTGGCTACGCGAGCTGGGTGGTCCGACTGGTCGAATGTGATGGCTGTTTGAGACCATTTCAAGTACGTGGTCGTTGTCGCCGGAGCAACCATGTTCACCTCTCTGTTGATGACCTTCAACCGACTCTTGCTCTCAACATCAGCAAAAAACATGAGGGTGGAATTGACTTTGGGATAACCACCGTCTTCCTCTTCATCTTCACCTTGGTCCAACTCCTTCTCCCTTTCGGTGGGTTGTTTCTCTGCTGGATTAGGAGTCGACACTACCGGGTGGTATGTTTCGGGTAAATCAGATTACCTTCCACATCTTTCTTCGTGTGGATGTGGCACGGCAAATCCATCACATCATTCCCTTCCTTGTCCTTCACCTTCTTAGGGGCCCAGGGCCCTATAGGTTTTCCCTTAAACTTTCCTTGATTCACTGCCGCAATCTCTCTGGGCGCTGCCGGCTCGGCCTTGCGCTTCTGCTTCCGACTTGAGTTACCTCCACCGGTATCTTGCCCGACTGGTTTGCTCTTCCCGCTATGGAGTCGATCCTCTTCTTCTCCATTAGCGTACCGGGTGGCTATTTCCATCATTTGAGCCAGAGTCATATCTCCAGTCCAACTGAATTTCAAGACCAACTCTCTGTATTTGATGCCTTCCTTGAAGGTGCACACGGCTTGATGCTATGAAACATTCTCGACGGTGTGGTGCAGGGTGGACCATCTCTGGATGAACTCTCTCAAAGTCTCATTCGGCTTCTGCATGCAGTGCTGCAATTCAGGCAATCCTTCGGGTCGCTTGCACGTGCCTTCGAAAGTCCTCACGAACACTCGGGATAGCTCTTCCCAACTGTGAATGCTGCCCGGAGCCAACTGTGTCAGCCATGCTCGGGCTGACCCTTCCAACATGAGGGGAAGATGCTTCATTGCTATCTCATCGTTGCCGCCCCCGATCTGCACAGCCACTCGGTAATCTTCAAGCCAAGTTTCAGGCTTGGATTCACCAGTGAACTTACTGATCCCAGATGCCAGCCTGAAGTTGGGAGGTATCACTGTTGCCCTGATGGCTCTGCTAAAACACTCGGGACCAGAAACATGCACTCGGCTGCCACTTGGACGGTCTCTACCATGGTCTTCTCTGTGTGCTCTGTTCCGGTCGACCAGGCCTTGAACGAGGATAGACCTCGCGTTGAAGCCCAGTTCCCTTGGGTCGACTGAATTCCTGCGCTCACCACTATGACGACGCCTCTCATCATCCCGCCGAGGCACGTATGACGCACTCCTCGGAGGAGGCGTGGGTCCTCGACGACGATTGTCACGGTCGAGTGGATGATCATACTGCCCACAGCCTTCACGCCGCAGAGGCGATCTTGGGCTGTGAGCCGACTGAACCGTGTCCGCTGTGACAGATCTGCTATGAATCCTATTCCGTGACTGAGATACTGCTGTATTCTATTCTCCTGCGGCTCTGAGCAGGGCTCGGATCTGCATCAGCCCTCTGCCAGCTTCCGACTGGGAAGGTTGGATGGACAGTGCTATTCGGGCCGCAGCCATGAGATTCTGAATCGGCGTGCAGTATACCTTAGGTGGAGGCGAGAAAAGTTGTCGCCGACTGGATTCATGGATCCGCTCCTGGGCGCGCTCGTCGAGAGCGCGCTGAAGGTTATCCAGTCGAGTGCGCTCAGCCAAGTTGGCTAAGCGCGCTTCCTCCAAGGCTCGAGCCTCAGGGGTTTCTTCGGCGATGGGCGTGTGAAGTGCGTCCATATTGCGATGACGAAGATCCTCTCTCTGCTGCGAGGTGAGAGGTTCAGGACGATACTCCTCGTGGACCCGTGATGGATTGCCACCAGCCTCTTCGCCGTCCTCGCGGCGAAAACCAGGTGGGCTACGCGGACCATCGACCATCAAGACTTCAGCCGCAGGATCGCTGCTATCGCACTCGGACGTCGTCTCCGCGGAGCCAGTCGACAGATCGAACAGGCCGTGGAGAGTTTCTTCGGGCTCGATTGCCGCGACTTGATGGGTGGTCGAACGTCGAGCCACTGCATGCCTCAACCACCACTGAAGCCGCGACCGACCGGATCGCTTGCGGTGACGGATAGCAGGAAGGGGGGACGCCACTGGAGCCGACTGATACTGGGTCGACGGCTGTCGAAGAAGAACACCACGAACGCACGCGCGAAAGTGCGTCGCCCCTCCGATGGGGAGCGCCTCGACATCGAGCGGAGCTTCCTGAAGCCACGCTGAGTCGTCGGCGACAAAAACGAGCGGGCGAAGACGGATCTCGCGGCCCTCAACCATCTCGCCGCCGGAAACCATGATGATGATGATGATCGGAAAACGAACTTGCAACTTCACCAATAAGTCGCTAAGACACAGGCCCCACAGTGGGCGCCAACTGTCGTGGTTCTAAGCCTGACAGTAGAAATGGGGGTAGGTTTGGAGAGGCAGGATCTTAGCTATGGCGAAAATGTACACGCGATGTTTATGAGTTCAGGCCCTTCTCGGAGGAAGTAATAGCCCTACGTCTCGGTGCCCGGAGGCGGTCGATTGGATTATGTGTGTTGAATTACAGAGTGTGCAAACCCTTGTCTCAGAGGAGGGGTGGCTTATATAGAGTGCGCCAGGACCCCCGCCCACCTCCATTACAAAAGGCTTAATGCACATAAAGTAAGGGAGTTACTGGTAACGGCAGCCTTGAATGCTCTTAATGCTCATGAAGACTAAGGAATGAATGCCTGGCCGTTGTGCGCTCTTCCGATTCCTGGTCTTCAATATGGTCGAGTCATTCCCCACACGGTCGAGTGAAAGTGGGGAATGTTGGTCGAGTGATTACATCGCCGAGTGGAATCTGGGTCTTCTTATCTTCTGGGGTAGTGACCTTGGGTAGGACGTATAGGTCAGGCCTATGACCCTACCCCAGGTCTGTACCCTCATCACCGACCGCGCGCGCGCGCACACACACACACACACACACACCGCACGCGCACACACACTCACACTATTAGCACGCACACACACACACAATTTTTCTATTTTTAGTTTTTAGTTTTTTTCTGTTTTTTCTATTTTTCATACACAGTTTTAGATGAATTAATTAATTATATTAGATTAATTTAAAATAGTATACAAAAATGTTAGAAATGTTATAAAAATGTCAGAAATTTTAGAAATGTTAGTTTTAGCTAGATGAATTAGATTAATTTCAAATTGTTATAGAAATGTTAGTTTTTAGTTTCTTATAATTTTAGTTATAAAAAATTAGAATTTGCATATAAGAAATCACAATCCAATCATTTAAAAAATGTTACTTTTGCGGCATATAGTATTTGTTCTCGACGATGCCCGGCCCGCATCCTCGCCGTCGACCCATTCGCGACGACGTCCTGCTTCAGAGGACCCATGTCCAGGACTGGGCTCCGCCGGGCTGGCACTGGGAGGTGCTACCTTCAGGGGCTCGCCGCTTGGTGAGGAACCCGGGTCCCGTCGTCGACCCTGAGCTCCTTTGGTGGCGTTCCCGTGGGCCACTTTCGGTGCGGACGGAGCCGGCCCTGCCGGAGGTGGTGCGTCGCCGTGTCCGGGAGGAGGACGAGCACGTCCGTCGCTACATGGCTGCTATGGACGTCAGGTTCTCCAATACCTGGCACGGACTTTGGGTAGATGACCGGAGCTATGATCCTATGATGGTTCCTTCTCTTTGGGTGTCCACCGCCCGCGCCTCAGGAACTGCGAGTGGCCTAGATTATTCCGTAGTATTCGATCTTTATTTGCTAGCTAGCTAGTGATGTATTCGATATATAATATTCGAGACGATGTATTCGAGATTATATATTATTCGAGACGATGCATATTATGTACTATGATTCAGGATTTCCTCTTATTGATTGCATGCGTGCATATGGTAATTTGAATACTAAATTGTTTTATATTTCTTCTGAATTTGGTAAATAAAACCTATGGCAGACAATACCGGCAGAGAGGGAGAAGAGGCCCTGTTCGAGATCATACACTCCCTCATGCGCCAGATGATCGAAATGAAGAAGATGACGGCTCCCAATATCTGAACAATACCGGGGAGGGTGATGATATGATATTCGATCACGACGACTGATATGATGAAGTTATGGACGATGACTTTGATTATGATGGCGAAGAAATTAATGATTATGATGGCGAAGAAAATGTTGATCTTGATAAAACAAAGACCGGCGAGGTATATTTACATAAGCAGGCATCTGGTGATCATCACATGTTTTAAATGATTTGAAGATATATTAACAAATCGATCTTTCTTCTTTCAGCCCCCCGGATCGAGCAAATCTTCTACAGGAAGAGTGCAAGGCCCGGGAAAAAATTTGAAGGAGGGCATAAAGTACAACATCGATGCCATCAAAACTAATGGCGAACCAATAGTGCCTAAGAACATTGCAAACAAGTTCGTTCATCAGTGTGGAGTTCTAGTGAAGGACAAACTCCCGATCTCCCTTCAAGAATGGAAAGAGCCATCAAAGCCCCATCCAGATCTTACTTTTGTCGACGGCAGAGCAAAAAAAAGCGCTTTGGGAAGATCTCATGGAACATTTCACCCTACCAGATCATTTCACAACTGCAGATGTGGAGAAAGTCAAGGACGCTGCTCTTAGGAAGATGGCAATTGCATTCAACAACTACAAGAAAACTGTATGGAATAACTACGTCAAATCAGGAAAGAAGACTCCAGAATTCAAGGGAACACTAGAGAACCAAAGAGAACACTGGGACGATTTCGTGAAATTCAAGGAATCGGAATTATCTAAGGAACGGTCCATAAAAAACAAGGTCAATGCCGCAAAAAAGCAGCAATTCCATAGGCTGGGGCCAGGTAGCTACGTGGTGGCAATGCCTAAGTGGGATAAGTCTGAACAAGAGATGTTAGTTGCACAGGTCACTCCAGTTACATTGAGCTGGCCCCCCAGGTGTAGAACTTGGTTCTATGCGCATGGGGGGCGTTGGACCTGAAGACAGGCGAGGTTTTGAAGAAGCCATGTCTTAAAGGAGCCGATGATAAGTTAGTTGAAGCAATAGAAGAAGCTCAAAAGGGGGTGTTCGCGCCCAACAAAGAGAACGACGAGCTTATGCGTGCCCTGGGAAATCCTGAACACTCGGGAAGAACATGAGGCAGGGCATTGTTCCGTGGTATGAGGGCTTTTCTGAGTGGAAAGCCGGCTACAGAAGCCGTGCGAGAAGGAAGATGGAGGAGGAGAATAAGAAGAAGCTGGAGGACGAGCAGAGGAAGCAGGAAGCAGAACGGCTTCAAGGCCTAGAATCAGCGCACGTGGACTTGGCACTCAAATTGCAGAGGCAGCAATAGCAGATCGACTCACTTAGCCAGGAAAGGGGGTCTCAGCAGCGGCCACAGCTAGCGGATGATCCAGCATTGGATAGCAGTGTCCCATCCATGCCGAGAAGCAGCATGGGTTCCGCCCCGGGCGATGCACTGCTGGATAGATACCCTATGGATGACATCATGGAGAACACTAACTGTGAGCTACACTTCAAAATAAAGAACATATCTATGAAGGCGGCGGACGCCGTTGCTTATACAAATCCCCCAGAACGATTCCAGCCGGCTATGCTCGTGTCGTGATTGATGAGGTGTTGGACCAATATTCGGGGCTACAGCTTGACATTCCTCGAGGTGACAAGGAGCACACACTAGGAGAGGCCATACATCGTATCATCCTATGGAGAAAGGATTGCATCATCTTTCAAAGGCCACCGACACCGCGTCAGCTAGAGCTTGAAATTCCAGGAGGTGACGAGGAGCACACGACTCACGCTCCTCCAACGCATGAGGCCACTCCTCCTGCTTCAACTCAGCCAACGCGTGAGGCCACTCCTCCTGCTTCAACTCAGCCAACGCGTGAGGCCACTCCTCCTCCTCCAAGTCCACCAACGCGTGCCACTCCTCCTCCAAGTCCGACACCGCGTCAGCCGTCTCCGCTACCTCAGCAATCGCGGAAGAGAGCCGCCACAACTATGGTGCGTAGTGCTACGAGTCGAGGTAGTACAGGAGGTACAAGCGGAGGCAAGCGATTTCAATATGGTCCAAAAAGCCTCGCGTCTCTTCCGCAGAGGCCTTACGACATGACCTAGGAGCAAAACGAAGCCATAGTGAAGGCCCAATTGGACGCCCATTTCGGACCAAAACCGGCACTGCCGCCAAGGGAGAAAGTGCCCGAGGATAAGATTGACCACTTTATTCGTATGGCGCGAGCTCTAGCTCCCAAGCCTATTGACTCAGACTATGAGCGCCAAATCAGGAAGGCACATCGAGCATGACAAAAGGGGTCGAGCTCAAGCTCGAGCCAAGCAGCTGGCCAAAAATGCGGGAAAACCATTCCCCAGCTAGGAGAACAGGCGGCACAATCGATCCCCCCGCTTGTTGTACCAACACATGAGAGTACCGACGCCGATCAGCTGGTAATAACCGACTAGCATAGACGGAACACTAAAATGCTCGGTATCACTGTTAGAAAACTCCTCGAGATTGAGCCCATGCCTAAGCTTAAAGAGCAGGACATAAAATGGAAATATGTCCGCGGCCAACCTTTGGTCAAGCCCGAGGAGGTCAAGAACCTCCCAACGAGAATATATGATTTGCATGATTGGTACATGAAAATTGCCAAGAGTAACAATCGAGAGGGCCTCATGGTGAAAGTCAAGGAAGAGTATTACTTCAATAAGCTAGCTCTGTCCATTGAGTATTTAGAACTATTTCAGTTATTCAATCAAGACACACTCAAAAAATCCCTCGTCAGTTGCTATTGTCTGTAAGTGATTTCTTTCTGTAATTCAAGTCTCAAGCTAGCTGTAGTGCTCATTGATCAATCATTACCTGCAATTATCCTCACTATATTTTTTTCTATGGTATTATGCAGGATGAAGATGTATGAAATGAAAAAAGCTGGACGCTATGGCATTGGGTTCATTGACCCAAATACCGTTAATGAAAAAACATGGACATATAAATGGTATCAAGCAGATGTAGAGAAAAACATGCTAGAGTTCTTGAAGTGCCTCAATACCAATGAAGATATACTACTTCCTTACAACTACACATGAGTCACACTGTCTTGTACTACAAATTTTGTTTTTACTTACTAGCTACCTAGATGTTAATAATTAAGTGTATAGGGTTTAGGGTAGTTGATGAGTGTTATGCACATGCCCGCTTAATTAAGACATGCAAACGTGTGTGCATGCAGTTACCATTGGATCTTGTTAATCATTAAAGTTGACGAAGGAACAGTTGAAGTACTGGACTCTTTACTTAAAGATAAGAAAGAGTACACAATCGTGAAGGGGATAGTCGACAGGTAATTTCAATCATTATTAACTATATGTCGGCCTCTTTAGTTCGTCATTTCCTGATATCAACTATTTAATAACTCGTTTATTCATTTTCTTTGCCGGCGGGGAGGGCTTGGGCAAAGTTCAGGAATGAGGTCCCAAGTGAATGGAAAGAAAAGTTGCATTGGTTTCGACCCAAGGTATAATTAATTAAGTAGTACTATCTAGCTACCTACCATGCATCTCTTTAATTCTAGTTTCAATAACATTAATTATCATGCTTGATTAATTATTATCTGATTAAATTCTATTCTCGTAAAGGCCCTGAAGCAGGCGCATGGGAGTGATGTGTGTGCATACTGCGTTTTCGAGAACATTCACGGGATGACGTCCGAAAGGACCAAAACTGATAGACAGCTATGGGTACTCGCGTTTGATAGAACAATATTCACAATTTTTACGTCATTATCGATATCTAGTCACATAACTAATGCACATACATATTGATCTCCTTCTTAACAGTTCGAAGCGGTGCGGGAGCAGCTCCTACCAGTGGAGCGCATACGAGCACTTCAAGAGGAAATAGCGGGATTTTTGCTCGACGAGGTCATAGATCCCAAAGGGGAATTCTACTACGAGCTACGGCCTCAATGAACCACTCCCAATTGTCATCGTGCTCCGAAGGCACCAAGGCAAATGCCACTTGCTCTGAAGGCAACATGTAGGAAAAACTGTATATATATACACCATTATTCACACATACACATGCATATATATATATACATATATATATATATATATAATCAGTTCTACGAGAAATTCTATTTATATATATGCATAACGTGTACAATATGTAGTATCGTAAAATACCAGCAAATGAAAAAGAATTAAATGGAAAACACAAAATTAAAGAAAAAATAAATAATAAAACCGAAACCCCCCAAACTTTTTATTACCGGTTGGTAACACCAACCGGTACTAAAGCTCTCCCCACACCCGTCCCTAGCTCGTGCCGCGTGGTGGCCCTTTAGCGGCGGTTTGTACAGAACCGACACTAAAGGCCCTTACGAACCGGGGCTATACCCCGGTTCTGCACTAATGAAGAAAATAGTTTATTGAAGGGAATTATACAGAAAGGTGTTTACAAGAGCCTTGCTGGAAGTAAGCAATTTGAGAAAATTGTACGCAAGCAAGGAAGGCACCGGAAGAATCAAGGTGTTGGTTTTTAACGGAAGTTCAATGCCAATGGAGTTGAGTGGGAAGAAGATCAATACCCCAAGACAAAGTTTGTTCCTCAACAAGAGGAGTATGACCCTAGTTCCTTCAAGGGAACACTAGATCAAGATGATCTTCCACCACAAGACCACAAGCTAGAAGGCAAGGACAAGCTTCAAGAAGAGATTCATGCATTTGAAGATGCTCCAAAGGCCTTGGTCAAGTGGGTTCCCAAGACTACATCAAGTTCTACTTCATCAAGTTCATCTACAACTCCAAGGATTCCCATCAAGATGATGTGGATCCCGAAGAATAAGAATTAGAGAGTTCTTGAGGGTGACTCCGCCAACATACTTCACTCATATGCATTTTGACAAGGACAACTGCAAACAACTTCCACATCTTGCACTAGTTCAAGGAGTCACAAACCCTCTTGTTGGTAAGACAAGGGACAAGGTAACCTAATGCTTTCATGGACATCATCATGTGTGTGCTTCACTCTATGTCTATGGATATCCTTGTTTGTTCCTTGTGGGACTAACCCATGTAGGTATTTAAAGTGCAACTCACTCCAATGGATTACTTCAAATGATCTACATCAAGAATGAGCATCCACATCTTCAACATCTACATGAAGTCATCATCGACAAAACCGAAGGTTAGTTCATCCCTCTTAAGTGGGGATATCACATCTAGGGGGAGCTTTACTCTAAGAATTGAGCTAAAGCAACTCTAATGGTGTGAACACAACAAAGCTTTATGTAAAAGTGGTGACCCCACTTGTGCTTAAACGATGAGTATGACCTATGATCAAATGTTCTCATTTGACTCCTAAGTCAATATACTTATATATATAGATGACCTAGTCATCGTCAATTGCTTGATAGATGCTAGAGTGATTGTGCATGCTCTGCCACATATTTCATTTGCCATTTTATTGTGTGAGCATGTTGGTTGCATACTTTTCTCATTCGAGGACATCCATTTGTTGCTTTGATTGTTTTGATTTTCTTCTTTTGCCAAATGGATGAACAAGAATGCCTAAGAACTCCCTCTAGCAATCTATGCTTTTCTCTTCTCAAACTCTATTCATGCTACATCACGAAGTTTGATCTAAGTCAAATTCAAACCCTCTGTGTGAGGAGCACTCGGAGTCCCGATTTGTCATAGCCTTAAAACTTCCAAAACCTCTCTGTGTATTTCGATTTGATCGACTCCTCCATTTTGGTCACACCGAGTTCACTGGGTTGATCAAGTTTTCAATCTCGGTGCAACCCATTAGAACTTTTCGGTCTCACTGAGTTGTAGTAACCACTTGCGATTCTGCATCTCGGTGCCACCGAGTTGTTCCACTCGGTCGCACCAACAGTGCCAGGATATATATACCGATGGGTCAAATTTTGGAGATCTCTCCAAAACCTATTCGCCCGCGCGTGTCCTGCTCTGCCACCTCGGGTCTCCGGATTGCCTCCTCGTCGCCAGTGACCTCCCGCCACTAGTCTCTACCGCCATCAACGGAAATCCTCCCCTCCGTTGCCGCTGTAGCGAGCTCACGCCAAGCTAGGGTATGAGCTCAAATCTTTGTGCTTTCTTTTAACTCCGATTCCTAGCACAAAGGCAATGCCATGTTTCTTTCCAGGTATGAGATTGATCCATCCACAGAAATCATCCTCTAGATTAGATTTGAGTTGAAAATTTAGGGTTAGGTTTCCGCCGGACTCATCTCGGACCGACCGAGTTGTAGGAATCGGTCCCATCAATTTGGCTTAGGCCAGTGCACATGTGATTTTCAGTCTGACCGAAAGTTGCAAATCAGTGTGACCAATACCAGGACTTTGTGATACCCTAGCAAACTCGGAGTCACCAAACTGTGTATCAGTCTGACCAATTCCACATGTTTAGACTCCAAAGTTGCTTCGGTGTCATCGAGTTTTACAAATCGGTACCTCTGAAATGCTTCCTATAGAAAACTAAAACTAAGTTTTTAACTCATTCTTTTTGCAAAAACTCTGCACTTTGTGATGCTCATCTACTCTATCTCATCTACAACTATTCACAAGGTCAACTCTCAGGTTGTTGTGCAGAATGTCTGATCAAAGTGATAGTCAGAACAAGTCAGAGGAGCAGATGGACTTGAGTGAGGGCACTAGTCCCTCTGGAAGCTATGATGAAGGTAGCAGGAGCACACCAAGCAATCTGCCTAAAGCTCAGACTAGGCAAAGAAAGAAGAAAACATCAGACTCTGAGGATGAATACTTTGAGATTGAGAAAGTCATCTCAAAGAAGAAAGTGCTAAAGAAATAATATGGTGATGCTGCTTCCACCAAGCCAGGACAACACAAAAAGGCACCTGCCAAGAGATTGCCTATGTCTAAGGCCGGGGGAACTACACAAGAGACCGTGACATTCACTCTTGAGCAAAAATCAGGTGAAGAAGGCAAGAAGAGGGTCAGGAAAACCACTGCTAGAGTAATTGGAAATCCTTCCATGAGGAGAGACTCTGCTAGTGAGGAGGAAGAAGAAGAAGAGGTTGCTGCTCAAGCACCTCCTGCTAAGTCACAGAAGCTGATGGGGGATACCATAAAGTCTGGAGCATCTCCTTCAATACCCAAGACAGCCCCCAAAGCTCCAGCTAAGCCTCCAAGACAGCTCCAAAGAGAAGCACCAGGAACATACCAGCTACAAAAAAGAACAAGGCCCCAATGCCTGAAGTTGAGGAAGAAGATGCTGAAGCCCAAGTGCTTAGGAAGCTCAAACCAAAGATTCCAGACCATGATGACAATCATCCAGTGGCTGAGAATATGAAGGAAAGGAAAGATGCAGGACTCAGACTGTGGAGACAAGCTGATCCATATGCAGTGAGGAGAAGGACAGATGTGGATTACAGATTCCACACCAAGGAACAACAAGATTTCTATGAAACAGTTCTGCTTGACAAGAAACCCATTGTCGGTGACATGAAGTGGGTTGACTAGAAGTACATTGATGCCAATGAAGACCACTTCCCAAGAGTGCATGAGAGCTTCAAGCTCAATGGATTCAACAAATTTGTGGGTCAGAAGTTGACCAAGTGGAATGATGAGCTCATAATGCAATTCTACTCAACAACTCATTTTTATCTGGATGGGAAGATTGTGTGGATGACTGAGGGAACAAGATACCAGTCAATAGTGGATGAGTGGGCAAAGCTCATCAAGGCACCCAAGGAGCATGAGAAGGACATTGATGTCTATGCTGAAAAGAAGAAAGGCCACAGCTCTATGGCAAACATGTACAAGGAAATACCTGACAAAGCTTTGGAGACTCACAAGCTTGGGTCAGTGTACTACTTGATGTCTGGTCTGGCCACTATGAACACTATATTGAGGCACACTTTGTTTCCCAAATCAAGAGATCACTAGATGATCAGAGGCCATTCCATCAATCTTCTTCAGATGTTTGATTTGCCAAAGAAGTTTAAAGTCGTGAGCCTGATTGTAGAGACAATCAAGAGGAAAGCTGCTGACCAGAAGAGGTCATGTGGGTATGCACCACTGATGTCTACTACACAACCTTCTTCTTGCAGACGTTGTTGGGCCTGCAAGTGCACAGGTTTGTAGGACAGTAGCAAATTTCCCTCAAGTGGATGACCTAAGGTTTATCAATCCGTGGGAGGCGTAGGATGAAGATGGTCTCTCTCAAACAACCATACAACCAAATAACAAAGAGTCTCTTGTGTCCCCAACACACCCAATACAATGGTAAATTGTATAGGTGCACTAGTTCGGCGAAGAGATGGTGATACAAGTGCAATATGGATGGTAGATATAGGTTTTTGTAATCTGAAAATATAAAAACAGCAAGGTAACTAATGATAAAAGTGAGTGTAAAAGGTATTGCAATGGTAGGAAACAAGGCATAGGGTTCATACTTTCAGTAGTGCAAGTTCTCTCAATAATAATAACATAGATACATCATATAACAATCCCTCAACATGCAACAAAGAGTCACTCTAAAGCCACTAATAGCGGAGAACAAACATAGAGATTATGGTAGGGTACGAAACCACCTCAAAGTTATTCTTTCGGATCAATCTATTCAAGAGTTTGTACTAGAATAACACCTTAAGACACAAATCAACCAAAACCCTAATGTCACCTAGATACTCGATTGTCACCTCAAGTATCCGTGGGCATGATTATACGATCCAACCAACACAAAGTACTTCAAAGAGTGCCCCAAAGTTTCTACCGGAGAGTCAAGAAAATGTGTGCCAACCCCTATGCATAGGTTCATGGGAGGAACCCGCAAGTTGGTCACCAAAACATACATCAAGTGGCACGTGATATCCCATTGTCACCACAGATAAACACGGCAAGACATACATCAAGTGTTCTCAAATCAAAGACTCAATCCGATAAGATAACTTCAAGAGGGAAACTCAATTCATCACAAGAGAGTAGAGGGGGAGAAACATCATAAGATCCAACTATAATAACAAAGCTCGCGATACATCAAGATCGTGCCATAGAGAGAACACGAGAGAGAGAGAGAGAAAGATCAAACACATAGCTACTGGTACATACCCTCAGCCCCGAGGGTGAACTACTCCCTCCTTGTCATGGATAGCACCGGGATGATGAAGATGGCCACCGGTGATGGGTTCCCCCTCCGGCAGGGTGCCGGAACGGGCTCCCGAGAGGTTTTTGGTGGCTATAGAGGCTTGCGGCGGCGGAACTCCCGATATATCTTCTCCGTGGATGTTTTCAGGGTACATGGGACTATATAGGCGAAAGAAGTCAATCGGGGGTGCTCGAGGGCCCACGAGACAGGGGGCACGCCTAGTAGGGGGGGTGCCCCCCTATCTCCTGGCCTCCTCGAGGATCTTCTGACGTGAACTCCAAGTCTCCAGGATCATATTCTTCCAAAAAATCATGGTGCCGAAGGTTTCATTCCGTTTGGACTCTGTTTGATATTCCTTTTCCTCGAAGTACTGAAACATGCAATAAAACAGCAATATGGGCTGGGCCTCCAGTTAATAGGTTAGTCCCAAAAGTAATATAAAAGTGTATAATAAAGCCCGCAATCATTCAAAACAGATAATAAAATAGCATGAATGCTTCATAAATTATAGATACGTTGGAGACGTATCAACCACACATTCAAATGCTAATCAATTCCAAGATTCCCAAGGGAGTTTACTTGTTGGACAAACAGCATCTGCCTTTGCAGCCAGACTTTGAGGACAACACTATTGTCATGACAGCTGAGGAGCCAACTTCCCTAGATGCACAAGAAAAAAGAAAGCCAAAGCAGAGAAAGCAGCAAAGATGCCCAGTGCTGCAAAAGTTTCAGAAGTATTCCTCAAGTCAAAGCAAGACTAGCTTGGATTTTTGATTCAATCTACGTTGAGGATAGAGAAAGGACTGGCCACCCTGACTCAGAACCAGGAGAGCTTGGAGAGGAACATTGAACCAAATTCTATGATCTTGACTTGAAGGTGACTGAGATTCAGACATCAGTTGAAGAGCTCTAGGAAGAAGCAGAGGAGAGGAAGGGCAAAGCAACTACACAGGTGTTTCACAGAGTGCCTAGAGGACAGAGGTCTACAACAGTGCCAGTGCCAGACACAAGAGCAACAGCTTCAACACCTGTAGCCGCAGCTCCCACAGCTCCAGTTGCCCCTCCAGTGGCAACTCCACAAGCTCCAACATCTTGCACTGATGCTTTTGTCCTTGGATTCATCTCAACACCTCCTAACGAAGATCAAGCCTAGAGAGACGCATAGCACTATGCATTTTCAAGCTTTTCGGTAACTTGTTACCAAAGGGGGAGAAAGTGTATAGATCATAGGCTTCGGAGAGAGAGACAGAGAGAGAGATTTGCTTCTTTTTGCTACTCATTTGCTTCGTTTGCTTGTGTGAGATACTTTATGTCTGCGTGTGTGAGATACTTTATATGATCATGTGTTTGATCTTACTATGCTTAATGCTTGTGCTTGAATGGTGACATTATCTATCTCTTGTATGATCATTCACTTTGCCTTGGTGATGAGTGCTTGTTCTTATTTCTTATCTTTTTGAGCGCTCCACCAAGATGTATGTGCCATGGAAGAGTAACCCATGATCCTATTTATTTTCGCATTTGCATTCAAAATCAAATCTTAAATAATTCACAAATTTAGGGGGAGCTCTTACTTATCACATACTTCTCAAAGCGACGATGTATTTCATTCTTATTATAATGTGTTGAAGCTTTGATCTATATGTTGTCATCAATTACCAAAAAGGGGGAGATTGAAAGTGCAACTAATCCCTGGGTGGTTTTGGTAATTCTTAACAACATATAGTTCATTGAACTAATGCTCTTTCAAGATGATCATTTCAGAAAGTTCAATGATTGGCATGGCATGGACTAGAGATGTGGACCCCTCAAAATGCTAAGGACACATATTGGCAACAAGTTCAATACTCTACATTTTAGTGATCCAAGATCACATTGAGTCCATAGGAAAGCCAATACTATTAAAAGGGGATGAGGTGTTGCTTAATGGCATACTCAAAATGCTTAGTGATATGCTCCAAAATCCTCAGCCACTTCCTCATTTCCACATATATCCTAAACCTAAAAGTCAAATTCGGCCCCACCGATTTGATATATCCGGTGCCACCGAGTTTCATTTGAAATAGCCACTGTGTGAGTGCATCTAGTGCCACCCCTAGTTGGTTTTGGAGTATTGACGACAAACCTGGTTGAGGGACTAATGTGTTTCTGAGAATTGCAGGATAACACGGGTAGTAGTCCCTCATTGATTCAGTTTACCTACAGGAGATGACCCCTAAAAATGTGTGAAGACATTGAAGACAATGGTGGTCTGTGAAGCTATTCACGTTGAAGACTATGACATGAGAAGACATCGCATGAAGACTATGGAGCGCGAAGACTTAGTTGTTTCGTTGCTTCCTTTTGTTCTTTGTTGAGTCATAGGAACCACCGCACTGTTAAGTGGGGTCCAAGTGAACAAAGTCAGAGTGACTGAAGTGATGCTCAACCAAATCCTATGTCTTCGAGGGAAGACAATGAGAGCAAATCTTATCCAGAGTCTGATGAGTCGGCTTTACTTGTAGCCCAAGTCAAGCTGCCGCGTGTGTTTGAAATCTGACTGTTGGGACATGTGCCAGTTCCTTAGTGACCCAGGGTCATTTCGGACAAATCAGGTCGGGTTGCCCAGTGGCTATAAATAGCCCACCCTCTACACCATAAATTGGTGGCTGCTCAGAGTTAGTGCACGGATTTTGTCGTTTGAGAGCAACCCACCCCCGAAGCATTTGAGAGAGAATCCTTGCGAGGACAAAGCCCAAACCACCCAGAGCCCAAAGAGTGTTTGGCATCATTGAAGTCTTTCTGTCCGCGTGATCTGAAATCTTAATACACTTGAGGACTGTAAATCCTCCAGCCGGTTAAGCGTCACGCTCTGAGCATCCAAGAGTGATTGTGGATTGCCGGTGAACGAAGTATGTGAAGGTTTGGAAGTCTAACTTGAAAACTTACCAGAGTGATTGGGCGGGGACTAAGTGTCCTTAGCTCAAGGGGAATATGGTGAAGACGCGGTCTTCTAAATTGAATCTCTGCCTCCCTAACCGGACGTACAGTTCTCACAGCAACTGGAACTGGTCGAACAAATCTCTGTCCTCTCCAAGCTACCGGTTCTATCTATCACTTCTCTTTACTTACTGTTTGTCTTCATGAAGTCATTGCCTGCTTGCATTGTCTGTTTGGCTTCACTGTGTGACTACTTGTTCTGATTGGCTTCATACTGTCTTCCATCCTGATCCTTACTACCTAGCTGCTAATAGTCTTCATACTTTCACTTCATTGAATACTTGACTATGGCTTGCCTAGTGTAGTCTACCTTCCGCTGCATACGAATAGTGTCATTTCTATTGTTTGTCTTTGAAACTTCCATGTTTTGAAGACTTTCATAAAAATTCCCTATTCACCATCTCCCTCTAGTCGATAACCAACTCTTTCAATTGGTATCAGAGCAAGGTACTCCCTTGTTCTGTGTGATTTGGTTTAACCACCTTGAGTTTTAGCTATGTCGACTGCAGGGATTATCAAAATCTCCGTTGCGTGCCCCATCTTCGATGGCACTGAATACCCCTACTGAAAGAATAAGATGCGCATGCATCTTGAAGCCATTGATGTCGATCTGTGGTATGTCATCAAGAATGGCGTTCCCAAGACCGGTGAAGGTGTCACCCCTGCTGATGTCAAGAAGTTCGTTCAACTGGACTCTACTGCCAAGAACATCATATGTGGTCATCTGACCAAAGGACAGTATGGCCGTGTGAGTGCACTGGAAACATCGAAGCTAGTCTGGGACTGGCTCTCCAAGGTCAATGAAGGCGTCTCAACTGAACGAGATCAAAGGATCAGTGTTCTCCGCAACCTCTTCAACCGCTTCAAGAGACACGACAATGAGAATGTCCAACTCACATTTGGTCACCTCACTAATATCACAAATGAGCTCCAAGCACTCGGTGCCACTGAGATCACGAAGCATGAAATAGTCAAGACACTACTGAGATCACTTGACAACTCATTTGACACCTTAGCCCTGATGATTCAAGAACGCCCTAACTTCAAGACTCTCGATCCGTCTGACATACTTGACAGGCTCAACACACATGAGTTTCAGCTATCTGAGAAACGAGATATCTATGGCGGCAAAGGTTGTTTCCTCATCTGAAGAAGAATCTGACTGCAATTCTGGTGATCCTGAAGACATTGGAAAGGATCTTGCTATGAGCTACCTCTTGAGCACTGCGTTGGATTTCCCTGAAGAGGAGAGGATGATGCAGTAAAGTAGCATAAGTATTTCCCTCAGTTTTTGAGAACCAAGGTATCAATCCAGTAGGAGACCACGCACAAGTCCCTCGTACCTACACAAAACAATAGCAAACGCTTGGGGGTTGTCAATCCCTTCACGGTCACTTACGAGAGTGAGATTTGATAGAGATAATATTTTTGGTATTTTTGATAGGTAGATGCAAAGTAAAAATAAAGGCAAAATAAAAACAAGGCAAGTAAATAAAGTGATATAGATTGATATGATGAGAATAGACCCGGGGGCCATAGGTTTCACTAGTGGCTTCTCTCAAGAGCATAAGTATTCTACGGTGGGTGAACAATTACTGTTGAGCAATTGACAGAATTGAGCATAGTTATGAGTATATCTAGGCAATGATCATGTGTATAGGCATCACGTCCAAAACAAGTAGATCGAAACGATTCTACATCTACTACTATTACTCCACTCATCGACCGCTATCCAGCATGCATCTAGAGTATTAAGTAAAAACAGAGTAATGTCATAACTAAGATGACATGATGTAGAGGGATAAATTCATGCAATATGATAAAAAACCATCTTGTTATCCTCGATGGCAACAATACAATACGTGCCTTGCAACTCTTTCTGTCACTGAGTAAGGACACCGCAAGATTGAACCCAAAGCTAAGCACTTCTCCCATTGCAAGAACTACCAATCTAGTTAGCCAAACCAAAAAGATAATTCGAAGAGACTTGCAAAGATAACTCGATCATACATAAAAGAATTCAGAGAAGAATCAAATATTTTCCATAGATGATACTGGATCATAAACCCACAATTCATCAGTCTCAACAAACACACCGCAAAAAGAAGATTACATCGAATAGATCTCCACGAGAGAGGGGAGAACATTGTATTGAGATCCAAAAGAGAGAAGAAGCCATCTAGCTACTAGCTATGGACCCAAGGTCTGAAGTAAACTACTCACACTTCATCGAAGGGGCTATGGTGATGATGTAGAAGCCCTCCATGGTGGATGCCCCCTCCGTGAGCTCCTAACAGGCCCCAAGATGGGATCTCGTGGATCTGTAAGGTTGCGGTGGTGGAATTAGGTTTTGGCTCCTGCTCGATTGTTCGGGATACGAGGTATATATAGGAGGAAGGAGTACGTCGGTGCAGCTCGAGGGGCCCACGAGGTAGGGGCGCGCCAGGCGCGCCCACCTCGTGACCTCCTCGCACCGCTGGAGTAGGGTCCAAGTCTCCAGGTCACGTTCGTTGGAAAATCATGATCCCGAAGGTTTCATTCCGTTTGGACTCCGTTTGATATTCTGTTTCTTCGAAATACTGAAAAAGGCAAAAAACAGCAATTCTGGGTTGGGCCTCCGTTTAATAGGTTAGTCCCAAAAGTAAAATAAAAGTGGAAAATAAAGCCCAATATAGTCCAAAACAGTAGATAAAGTAGCATGGAGCAATCAAAAATTATAGATACGTTGGAGACGTATCAAGCATCCCCAAGCTTAATTCATGCTCGTCCTCGAGTAGGTAAATGATAAAATAGAATTTTTGATGTGGAGTGATACTTTGGCATAATTTCATTGTAAATCTTCTTAATTGTGATATGAATATTCAGATCCGAAAGATTCAAGACAAAAGTTCATATTGACACAAAAATAATAATACTTCAAGCATACTAATCAAAGCAATCATGTCCTCTCAAAATAACATGGCAAAAGAAAGTTATCCCTACAAAATCATATAGTCTGGCTATGCTCCATCTTCCCCACACAAAATATTTAAATCATGCACAACCCCGATGACAAACCAAGCAATTGTTTTATACTTATGACATTCTCAAAACTTTTTCAATCTTCACGCAATACATGAGCATGAGCCATGGATATAGCACTATAGGTGGAATAGAAGGGTGGTTGTGGAGAATACAAAAAGAGGGAAGATAGTCTCACATCAACTAGGCATATCAACGGGCTATGGAGATGCCCATCAATAGATATCAATGTGAGTGAGTAGGGATTGCCATGGAACGGATGCACTAGAGCTATAAGTATATGAAAGCTCTACAAAAGAAACTAAGTAGGTGTGCATCAACTTGCTTGCTCACGAAGACCTAGGGCACTTTGAGGAAGCCCATCATTGGAATATACAAGCCAAGTTCTATAATGAAAAATTCCCACTAGTATATGAAAGTGACAAAATGAGAGACTCTCTACCATGAAAATCTTGGTGCTACTTTGAAGCACAAGTGTGGTAAAAGGATAGTAGCATTGTCCCTTCTCTCTTTTTCTCTCATTTTTTGGGCCTTTCTCTTCTCTTTTTATGGCCTCTTTTTTGTAAAGTCCGGAGTCTCATCCCGACTTATGGGGGAATCATAGTCTCCATCATCCTTTCCTCACTTGGGACAATGCTCTAATAATGATGATCATCACACTTTTATTTTTCTTACAACTCAACAATTACAACTCGATACTTAGAACAAAGTATGACTCTATATGAATGCCTCCGGCGGTGTACCGGGATATGCCATGAATCATGAGTGACATGTATGAAAGAATTATGAACGGTGGCTTTGCCACAAATACAATGTCAATTACATGATCATGCTAGCAATATGACAATGATTGAGCGTGTCATAATAAACGGAATGGTGGAAAGTTGTATGGCAATATATCTCAGAATGGCTATGGAAATGCCATAATAGGTAGGTATGGTGGCTGTTTTGAGTAAGGTATATGGTGGGTGTATGATACCGCTAAAAGTCTTGCGTATTAGAGAGGCTAGCAAAGGTGGAAGGATGGGAAAAAGTGCGTATAGTCCATGGACTCAACATTAGTCATAAAGAACTCATATACTTATTGCAAAAATCTAGAAGTTATCAAAGCAAAGTATCACGCGCATGCACCTAGGGGGATAGATTGGTAGGAAAAGACCATCGCTCGTCCCCGACCGCCACTCATAAGGAAGACAATCAATAAATAAATCATGCTCCGAGTTCATCACATAACGGTTCACCATACGTGCATGCTACGGGAATCACAAACTTCAACACAAGTATTCTTTGAATTCACAACTACTTAACTAGCATGAATCTAATATCACCATCTTCATATCTCAAAACAATTATCAACCATCAAACTTATCTTAGTATTCAATGCACTCAAAAGAAAGTTTCACATATCTTGAATACCAAGTATATTAACATTATGCAAATTACCATGCTATTAACGACTCTCAAAATAATCTAAGTGAAGCATGAGAGATCAATAGTTTCTTTAAAATAAATCCACCACCGTGCTCTAAAAGATCTAAGTGAAGTACTAGAGCAAAAATTATCACGCTCAAAAGATATAAGTGAAGCACTATGAGCAAAACTATCAAGCTCAAAAGATATAAGTGAAGCACATAGAGTATTCTAACAAATTCCAATTCATGTATGGCTATCTCAAAAGGTGTGTACAGCAAGGATGATTGTGGTACACTAACAAGAAAGACACAAATAATCCAAGACGCTCCAAGCAAAACACATATCATGTTGGTGAATAAAAATATAGCTCCAAGTAAATTACTGATGGAAGTGGACAAAAGAGGGGATGCCTTCAGGGGCATCCCCAAGCTTTGAATTTTTGGTGTCCTTGGATTATCTTGGGGGTGCCATGGGCATCCCCAAGCTTAGGCTCTTGCCACTCCTTGTTCCATAATCCATCAAAAGAATTCACCCAAAACTTGAAAACTTCACAACACAAAACTCAACAGAAATCTCGTGAGCTCCGTTAGAGAAAGAAAACAAAAGACTACTTCAAGGTACTGTAATGAACTCATTATTTATTTATATTGGTGTTAAACCTACTGTATTCCAACTTCTCTATGGTTTATAAACTAATTTACTAGCCATAGATTCATCAAAATAAGCAAACAACACACGAAAAACAGAATCTGTCAAAAACAGAATAGTCTGTAGCAATCTGTAACTAACGCAAACTTCTGGAACTCTAAAAATTCTACTAAAATAGGGAGTACTGGACAATTTGTTTATTGATCAGCAGCCAAAAGAATCAACGCAAAAACACGTTCCTGTGATTTACCATAACTAAATTCGTGCGCGCAAAGTTTCAGTTTTTCAGCAGAATCAAATCAACTATCATCGTAGGTTATCCTATAGGTCCTACTTGGCACAAACACTAATTAAAACATAAAACCACATCCAAACATAAGGTAGATGGATTATTTATTCCTAAACAGAAGCAAAAACAAAAAAACACAAAATAAAATTGGGTTGCCTCCCAACAAGCGCTATCGTTTAACGCCCTTAGCTAGGCATTAAAGCAAGGATAGATCTAGGTATTGCCATCTTTGGTAGGCAATCAATAAGTGGCTCTCATGATAGATTCATATGGTAATTTTATTTTCTTTCTAGGGAAGTGTTCCATACCCTTCTTTAAGGGAAACTGGAATCTAATATTCCCTTCCTTCATATCAATAATTGCACCAATCGTTCTAAGGAAAGGTCTACCAAGAATAATAGGACATGAAGGATTGCAATCTATATCAAGAACGATAAAATCTACGGGCACATAATTCCTATTTGCAACAATAAGAACATCATTAATTCTTCCCATAGGTTTTTAATAGTGGAATCCATAAGATGCAAGTTTAGAGAGCAATCATCAAAATCACGGAAATCTAGCAAATCACATAAAGTTTTGGGGATAGTAGAGACACTAGCACCCAAATTACACAAAGCATGAAACTCAAAATCTTTAATTTTAATTTTAATAGTAGGTTCCCACTCATCATAGAGTTTCCTAGGGATAGAAACTTTCAACTCAAGTTTTTCTTCATAAGATTGCATCAAGGCATCAACAATGTGTTCGGTAAAGGCCTTATTTTGACTATAAGCATGAGGAGATTCTAGCACGGATTGCAACAAGGAAATACAACCAATCAAAGAGCAATTTTCATAATTAAATTCCTTGAGATCCAAAATAGTGGGTTTAGCAACATCACGGTTTTTATTTATTTCAATCCCACTTTCATCAATTTCATCATCAAGATCTAGAAACTCCGAATTCTTAGAACGCCTTCTAGGTAAAGGAAGATAATCTTCAGATTCATCAAGATTCATATTGCAAAACAAAGATTTAATGGGGGACACATCAATAACTTTTAGATCTTCATCTTGATTTTCATAGGGATTGGAAGAACACACTTTAATAAAAGCATCTTTGGAAGCATGCATCCTAGCGGTTCTTTCCTTGCACTCATCAATGGAAATTCTCATGGCTTTGAGAGACTCATTCATATCATGCTTAGGAGGAATATATCTAAGCTTTAAAGAATCAATCTCAAGAGAAATTCTATCAACGTTCCTAGCCAAATCATCAACTTTAAGCAATTTCTCTTCAAGCAAAGCATTAAAATTCTTTTGTGAATTCATAAACTCTTTAACACTACTCTCAAATTCAGAGGGCATCTTATTAAAATTTCCATAAGAGTTATTGTAGGAATTTCCATAATTATTATAAGGATTACTAGGATAAGGCATAGGATTAAAATTCCCTCTAAGCGTTGTTTCCAAAACTATTCCTACCAACAAAATTCACATCCATAGATTCATTATCATTCTCAAGCAATGTAGATAAAGGCATATCATTGGGATCAAGAGGAGTATTTTTAGGAGCAACCATCTTCATAAGTTCATCCATCTTATCACTCAAACATTGATTTCTTCTATAGCATGCACTTTTTTACTAGAAGATCTTTCGGTGTGCCATTGAGAACAATTAGCCATAATATTATCAAGCGATTTGGTAGCATCCCCTAACGTAATTTCCATAAAAGTGCCTCCCGCGGCCGAATCTAAAAGATTTCTAGAAGTAAAATTCAATCCGGCATAAAATGTTTGTATGATCATCCATAAATTCAAACCATGAGTAGGGCAATTGCGAAGCATTAATTTCATTCTTTCCCAAGATTGGGCAACATGCTCATGATCAAGTTGTTTAAAATTCATGATATCGTTCCTAAGAGTGATAATCTTAGCGGGAGGAAAATACTTAGAGATAAAAGCATCTTTGCACTTGTTCCAAGAATCAATACTATTTTTAGGCAAAGACGAAAACCAAACTTTAGCACGATCTCTAAGTGAAAACGGAAATAACTTTTAATTTGACAATATTGTTATCCGTATCTTTCTTCTTTTGCATATCACACAAATCAACAAAATTGTTTAGATGAGTAGCGGCATCTTCACTAGGAAGGCCGGCGAATTGATCTTTCATGACAAGATTCAACAAAGCGGTGTTGATTTCACAAGACTCATCATTATTAAGAGGAGCAATCGGAGTACTAAGGAAATCATTATTATTGGTATTCGAGAAATCGCACAATTTGGTATTATCTTGTGCCATGGCAACAAGTAATCCAACACACAAGCAAACAAAAAGGCAAAGGGAAAAAGGCAAACGGGAAAGAGAGGAGGAGATTGGGAAAGAGAGGGCAAATAAAACGGCAAGGGTGAAGTGGGGGAGAGGAAAACGAGAGGCAAATGGCAAATAATGTAATGTGAGAGATAGGGATTGCGATGGGTACTTGGTATGGTTGACTTGCTTGCGTGAGCCTCCCCGGCAACGACGCCAGAAATTCTTCTTGCTACCTCTTGAGCACTGCGTTGGATTTCCCCGAAGAGGAGAGGATGATGCAGTAAAGTAGCGTAAGTATTTCCCTCAGTTTTTGAGAACCAAGGTATCAATCTAGTAGGAGACCATGCACAAGTCCCTCGTACCTACACAAAATGATAGCAACTCGCAACCAACGCTTAGGGGTTGTCAATCCCTTCACGGTCACTTACGAGAGTGAGATTTGATAGAGACAATATTTTTGTTATTTTTGATAGATAGATGCAAAGTAAAAATAAAGGCAAAGTAAAAACAAGGCAAGTAAATAAAGTGATATAGATTGATATGATGAGAATAGACCCGGGGGCCATAGGTTTCACTAGTGGCTTCTCTCAAGACCATAAGTATTCTACGGTGGGTGAACAAATTACTGTTGAGCAATTGACAGAATTGAGCATAGTTATGAGTATATCTAGGCAATGATCATGTGTATAGGCCTCACATCCAAAACAAGTAGATCGAAACGATTCTGCATCTACTACTATTACTCCACTCATCGACCGCTATCCAGCATGCATCTAGAGTATTAAGTAAAAATAGAGTAATGTCGTAAGCAAGATGACATGATGTAGAGGGATAAATTCATGCAATATGATAAAAAAACATCTTGTTATCGTCGATGGCAACAATACAATACGTGCCTTGCAACTCTTTCTGTCACTGAGTAAGGACATATAACGCCCCCAATGCGGCTATATCTCCCACGTGTCGAAGCACGACTTAGAGGCATAACCGCATTGAAAGCAATGTCGCAAGTGAGGTAATCTTCGCACAATCCATGTAATACATAAGGGAAAGAGATACATAGTTGGCTTACAATCGCCACTTCACACAATTACATGAATAAAGCATTACATCATACAGATACAATCAAGGTCCGACTACGGAACCAAAATAAAAGAAGAACCCCAAATGCGACAAAGGTCCCCGATCGACCCCAACTGGGCTCCACTACTGATCAACTAGAACGAAACAACACAAAGGGCAAGATCTTCATCGAGCTCCTCCTTGAGCTTGGTTGCGCCACCGCCGGGTAACATAGGCACCTGCAAACTGGTTTTGGAAGTATCTGGTGAGCCACGAGGACTCAGCAATCCCATTACCATGGGTATCAAGACTAGCAAAGCTTAAAGGGAAAGGAAGGGGTAAAGTGGTGAGGTGGCAGCAGCGGCTAAGCATATATGGTGGCTAACATACGCAAATGAGAGCGAGAAGAGAACAAGCGGAACGGTCGTGAAGCTAGCAATGATCAAGAGGTGATCCTGAACACCTACTTACGTCAAACATAACACAGAAACCGTGTTCACTTCCCGGACTCCGCCGAGAAGAGACCATCACGGCTACACACTCGGTTGATGCGTTTTAATTCGGATCAAGTGTCAAGTTGTCTACAACCGGACATTAATAAATTCCCATCTGCCACATAACCGCGGGCACGGCTCTCGAAAGTTTAAACCCTGCAGGGGTGTCCCAACTTAGCCCATGACAAGCTCTCGCGATCATCGAAGGAATAGACCTTCACCCAAGACACTCCGATCAGACTCGGTATCCCGGTACATCAAGACATTTCGACAATGGTAAAACAAGACCAGCAAGACCTCCCGGCGTGCCGACATCCCGATAGTAGCCGCACAGATCTCGCCTCGTGCCACGACCGGATGAGCAAGACGCATAACTAAAACCAGCCCTCAAGTTTCCCCGAGGTGGCGCTGCAAGTGGCTCTAGTTTGGACCAACGCTTAGACAAGCACTGGCCCGGGGGGGCTATAAAAAAAGATGACCCTTGGGTTAATTACTCCCAAGGGAAAAGTAGGTGGTGGTGAGGCAAATGGTAAAAGGCAATGTTGGGCCTTGCTGGACAAGTTTTATTCAAAGCGAACTGTCAAGGGGGTCCCATAAATCACCCGACCGCGTAAGGGACGCAAAATCCGGGAACATAACACCGGTATGACGGAAACTAGGGCGGCAAGAGTGGAACAAAACACTAGGCATAAGGCCGAGCCTTCCACCCTTTACCAAGTATATAGATGCATTAATAATATAAGAGATATTGTGATATCCCAACAAAACCCTGTCCACCATGGAGAAATCTTCAACTTCACCTGCAACTAGCAACGCTATAAGAGGGGCTGAGCAAAGCGGTAACATAGCCAAACAACGGTTTGCTAGGAATGGTGTCAAAGGTTAGGGGTTCATGTCAATATGGGATGGCTGGACAAACAGGTAATGGGTAGCGCAACATAGCGAAAGAACGAGGCAACTAGCATAGCAATGATAGTAGTGAGATCCAGGGTAGCGGTCATCTTGCCTGAAATCCCGCAAGGAAGAAGAACGAGTCCATGAAGAAGACAAACGGACGTAGTCGAACGGATCCTCACAACTCCGGAACGAAACCGAAGCTAACGAGAGAGGCAACCCGGAAAGAAGCAAACAATATAGTAAACAACCATCACATAAACATGGCATGATGCACAATCAAGTATGATGCATGTCCGGTTTAATGAGGCATGGCATGGCATGGCAAAGTGCAACAAACAACACTACAAATTAAGTGGAGCTCAATATGCAACGAGTTGCATATTGACGGAACACCACATCAATTATTTAGTTTTGATCTCGGTTATGCTACCCAACAATATTAAATGTTGATTAACATGGCAAGGGGTGAAGCACAACAAAACTACCTACCTAGGCAAGTTTAAATGAGGCCGGAAACAACGAACAACAAGTCCGGAAAATCCCCATGTGCATATTTATGGATTAGGTACTGTTCTGCCCTAAAACATGTTTTAAAGTTGTTAAACAGGAAAATAAAGTGGACCACGTTAATCTAGGCATTTTCCACCCCATTTACATATAAAGTTTATTAAAATCGAGTTACGGTTATTTAGTTATGAATTAAATCATTTAACATGGCATTTGAGCAAATTTAATCAAACAGCATTTTAATCATTTCAAACATAGATGAAAATGGCATATTATGAAACTAGATGAAATTCTAAACATTTTTCATATATAAGTTGTTTTAATCCGATGCACCGTTAATTAGTTATTAAATGCATGATGCTTAGGGGGTTTTCTGCAAAACAGGCAACAACTGGATAATTAGCAAAATTCGCAGACGGAAAAAAAAAACATGCACGGGCCGGATCTGCTGGGACTGGGCTGCTCACTTTGGGCCTTGAGGCCGGTTCGGTGGAGGAGGCGCTTACCGGGCCGGGAGGCGCTTAGGCGGCTCGCGGCCCACGCGGCGCCGAGCTGGGCTGGGGCCGGATTCGACCGGCGACGCGTCAACTCCGGACCGAACCGAAGCGAGAGCATGCTGCTGCGCTAAGTTCAAGACACTCGACAGCAGCAGGGGAGGCTGGCGAGAACGGCGAGGGAGGCGCGGGGAGGCCGGAACGGGGCCGCAGGTGACCGGATCCGGCGGAGGTCGTGGTCGGGGACCCGTTCCCGGCGTCGGCGGCGAGACGCAGGAGAGCAGGCGTCAAGGAAACGGGCGTCCTGGCACGGGCGTCCTCCTCTGCTTGAAGAAGAGGCCGAATCGGGCGTTGACGGCGCACAGGAAGAAGACGACGTCGAGGAGCAGCGGGGATGGGGCTCCGACGAGCTGAAGAGGTCCCGCAAGGACGGGGATGGCCGGGACCCGACGGATCCGTGGAGATGGGTGGAGACTCTGTTGCGGTGACGGACGCGAGCTCGGGCGGCAGCAGAGGGAGTCGGCGGCGGAGCTTGCTGCTGGCGACGCGGGATCTCCGGCCAGGCAGAGCTTGGAGGCGGCTTGGCGCCGGAGCTGATGATGGGGAGGCGCGGACTTGGGAGAAGGAGATCGAGCTCCTGGTTGCTTGCGGTCGCCGGCGGCGGGGCTGACGGGGAGAAGAAGGCGACGGTCCTGGGGTCGCTAGATGCAGGTAGTTGGGGACGAGGTCGAGCGCAGGAGGGAGATGGGCGGTACTGGGGCTCGGGCTCCTCGATCCAGATCGAGGCAGGGAGGAGGAAATGCCCGGGCAGGAGGCGGCCAGGGATCGAGTGGAGGCGCTGGTTGGCTGGGTTCGCAAAACGAGGAGGTGGGGATCGACTGGATGGATGGATCGGGCGGATGAATCCCGAGGGGGACTCGTGGAGTGGCGGCGCGGGATAGGAAGGATGGGACAAGACCCCTAGGATCTAGGGTTGGACCTGTTTATATAGGTAAGGGATTAGTTTAGGGGCTATCGGATCCCTCCGATCGTAATCGGACGGTTCGAAATAAAATAGCTAGGGAGTCCAAAAGAGAAAACGGAGATATTTTGTAGATGTTGGGGGATGTTCCGGATCCAACGGTCATGACAGACCGGTTCGGGTTCGGGGAAGTTTTCGGACGAAAGAAAGAGGGGGGTGGTTGTGCGAGAGGGTCAAACGGTCGACAACGTAAGAACGGTTGGTCCGAGAAACGCCAACGGAGGCGAGGGAGAAGCGGCAACGACGAGCTTAATGCAAGTTTTAAAATATGACGGCAACAGAGTGCCGATGCAATGCGAATGATGCGATGATGAAATGCCAGACATGAACAAAATGCAAAACGAAAGACAAAAACCCAACCACGAAGGAAAATTCAAAACACATCTCCGGAAAAGGCAAGAGTTGGAGCATGAATATGGAAAGTCGTATCCGGGGCGTTACAACACTCCACCACTACGAGAGGATCTCGTCCCGAGATCTAGGATGGCACCGGAGGGAAAACGGAAGAGGGAGAGAAGAGGTAAAACTAAGTTGCTTCTTTGACGAACGAGTGAAACCACGAACCTTGAGAGGTTGAGCAATTTAAAAGAAAGAGTACAACAAAGATGAACGAGATTGCAACCAATCTATTAGAAGAGAGGAACAAGGAACATTACGATAACTTGAAGGTTGCAAGGACATGAATCAAGAGTTTAATGGACAAGATAGAATTCGAAAACACTCCGGTTAAAACAAGATGAGAGAGGAAGAATGATATAATTTAGGCAGCACTCCGACTGTAAAAAGAAGGAGTTGAACATGAACTTGACAAATGAGAGGATACTTGATGAAATGAACAACACACTGCCTCCGGAATTGAAAGAATGGCACAAGGGGTAAGAAACATTACAAACCGCACTCCGGTTGAAAAGGAAGGCAAAACTTGATAAGATGAGAGAACTCGAATGAAAACACGACACTCCGGTTAAATGGATAAGCACGAAAAGAACATGATCTCCAAAATGATATAATGGGTCAAAGAAAACATCACAATGCCTCCGGAAGAAAGAATAGAAGATAGATCATTGGGATAAAGGGACGGAGAAGAAAATGGCAACTTCTGCCACAAATGAGCTTGGAAAGCACCCTTGCAAAGAAGAATTGAACGGAGTTGTTGGAAAATCAACAACGAAAAGAATAAGCTTGTGGTGGGCTTATGAAAACATCTCAAAATTATGAGGTTAGCTTCTGCCACCAATGGAAACAAATGATTGGATTGATATCAACAAGGAGACGAGAAACTTATTTCACCGGGAGGACAAATGAAGAACTTGGGTCATTGATAAACACCACAAATAGCAATATTCCTTAGGGAAGGCTTTAGGTGAAATCTATACCAAGATACTCCAAAGAAGAGATTGATGGATTTAAAATATCTCATTCTTGACAACATGTGAAACAAGAAACATGAAGGAAATTGTCAAGAGTGACATAATACCATTTCAAAAGGTAAGATAGAAGGAATTGCACTTTGGAATGCAAGATGAAGAATACTTGAACTCCTTAGGAAAAACATGTGTTGAGCACCATGTTTACTTTAGAGTATAGCTTGGCGGATCATAACTTCGAGAGAAATCTTGAAGAACAATTGAAGAATGGAAAGAATCCTTGACGAACCACCATTTAGAACCTCCATGAAGAACTCCGGTAAAAAAAAAGGATGATAGAAAAAAAGAGAAGTTGAAAACACAAGGTGAAGCCTTGCAATGATTTAGATGGAGCTTCGCGACGAGATAATTGAGAGAGCTTGGAACTCCGAAAAGAAAGATGAACATCTTAGAACCGAGAATTTTAAAGACCTCCGGAATAAAGAATTAATCACTTGGATGAACAAGAATAAGAATTATGTTATGCTTATCCTTCACCAATTAAATTGATGACAATCAACGGATTTGGCATACTACTTATTCCCGTAGAAAGGATTAAAAGAGATATATCAAAACTTGAGAAGGTCTTCAACGAACCACCGGTAGGATTGGAACAACAAATGAATTGATATGATAACGAAGGAAAAGAGATCTTGAAAGAACCGCCGTAAAAATTGAAAATGAAAGTAGCAAGGGCACAATTCACCGGGAAGAATTGGAAAACGAATGAAGATATTTGAGGGGATTTAGATACATGAGAACGAAGAGAACATGAACTGATTAGAGGATATTTGAACGAATCACCGGTAAGATTTGGAGAATGATAGCTACATGCTGAGAATAAAGAATTATGACCTGATGGCCTTCGGAAGAAAGAAATGGAAACAACTCAAGAAATACTCCGGATGGTAAGAAAAGAATTCTCACAATCGAAAACAATTATGAGAGGATGGCATCAAGCTAGAACCATGAATCTTGAAGAGAATAGAGCAAGATTAAAGAGAAACTCTTCTTCGGTCTTCAAATGCTGAGAATGACGATGAGAAACACCACCAAGTATTATTGAGGCACACCGGAAGAATCAAAAGCGAAGAGGTTGAGCCAACTATGAAAAGAATTTGAAAGACCTTGGAGAAAAGCATTTGACTAATGATAACTCATTCTTACGTCAAACTTGGAAAAGAATTTGAGAATGGCTCCTGATAATTAGAAGAGTCAGGTAAGATCCTGGGAAAAGACCTGTGGGTTAGGGCCCACTCAAAAGAACACCGTTGAAAAGATTTAAAAGAGATGTTGTACCGGTTGAATTAAATGACTTGAATGAGATACCAATCTCGAAAGAGCTTGAACGAATGCAGAGTGAAAACACGAATCTTCGAGATATCTTAAGCACTCCGGAATAACAAATAGCGAGAAGTAGAATGATAATGAGGTGCACCGGTATGAGAAGACATTTGAAACAAGGAAAGGAATATGATGAATATTGACAGCTTGAATTTGAACCACCGGAGAAGAAACAACAATGAAGAATGATGAACTTGAAACTGTTGAGCATCTCCATGGGAAATCACTGGGTAAGAACATTGACGGAAAAGAATGGAGAAACTTCGCATGAATAAATGGATACTTGGTAAAGAAATCTTAGTCCTTGAGGAAAAAGGGTGGGAGGGTGGGAAAAAATAAAGGCAACTTGGAGACGGATGAAACAAACACCGTTGAGAAGAAATGATAATTGATCTTGTTGATGTTGAAGTGATCGGATCCACTTCAAGAGAAACACACCGGTTGAAAAGGATTGACATGACAATCTCGATTGTCGAGAAGGATTGGCATTCACATCGGAGTATGAGAACACCATTTCGGAAAGGTATGGATTCAACATTTGACATTGAAGCAACTCGAATACCACAAATAAAACCAAACAAAGGATTGGCTTGCAGAATAAGCCGGAACAAACATATGATAGAGATTTCGTCCGAAGTTTCCGTGGTGGGGCCTACACGGGCTCAATCGTACAGCACCATCATGTACAAGGCAAGGCACATGACATACGAAGCGCCCCAGTCGGCATAGCCAAGGACTCTTTAAGACACAACGAGACCATCAGAAAACCAACCGTGAATAGGCGGACCACTAGACGTCGAACCCCAATTTCATATCATACATCCGTCGGAAAGATATCCTAAGAGCTACTTGAATTCCCACCTATGAAACTCCCAAACTTTCGGTTATGCAATCTGTGTTGGGGATATAGGGAGCAATATATCTCACTCAAACTAACAATCCCTACATCCACCGTATCAATCCACAACACATAACCAAGAAACCTTCGAAATCGCCTACCTCAACCTTCAAAAGCATCCGTTATACGAAGTCATGGCAATACTCCCGTACTCACCACAAGATCGATAGCGGGTTATCTCACCAACAACTGCATAAAAGAGATTTTCGATGTCGGCGTATTAAACTCGTATTCCGAACTGCAACGATAAAATTATGACGACAACACCTCGGAGCTCAACTCCCGGGACACCGCCACAACCCCTAAATGTCGAGGCAACCAAGACAATGTTGTCATCATAAAACCATCGAACGATTCTAAGATACCAGCGTGATCCTAAAAAAATTTAGTGAAATTTGAGAAGAGAAGAGTCAAAACTCTACGTCAGATACCTCACCGTAAGGTCAAGGACCGGGAGTAAAAAGAATTCCTAACTCTCCGATATATATAATCCTAAATGACTCAAAACATTTTTCTAGACACAACTCGGCCACTAAAAACGATCAAGCAGTGGGGGCTCCTAAGGTCGGGGACGGCTCTGATACCAACTTATAACGCCCCCAATGCGGCTATATCTCCCACGTGTCGAAGCACGACTTAGAGGCATAACCGCATTGAAAGCAATGTCGCAAGTGAGGTAATCTTTGCACAATCCATGTAATACATAAGGGAAAGAGATACAAAGTTGGCTTACAATCGCCACTTCACACAATTACATGAATAAAGCATTACATCATACAGATACAATCAAGGTCCGACTACGGAACCAAAATAAAAGAAGAACCCCAAATGCACAAAGGTCCCCGATCGACCCCAACCGGGCTCCACTCTTGATCAACTAGAACGAAACAACACAAAGGGCAAGATCTTCATCGAGCTCCTCCTTGAGCTTGGTTGCGCCACCGCCGGTAACATAGGCACCGCAAACTGGTTTTGAAGTATCCGTGAGCCACGAGGACTCAAAGAATCCCATTACCATGGGTATCAAGACTAGCAAAGCTTAAAGGGAAAGGAAGGGGTAAAGTGGTGAGGTGGCAGCAGCGCTAAGCATATATGGTGGCTAACATACGCAAATGAGAGTGAGAAGAGAACAAGCGGAACGGTCGTGAAGCTATGAATGATCAAGAGGTGATCCCGAACACCTACTTACGCCAAACATAACACGTAAACCGTGTTCACTTCCGGACTCCGCCGAGAAGAGACCATCACGGCTACACACTCGGTTGATGCGTTTTAATTCGGATCAAGTGTCAAGTTGTCTACAACCGACATTAATAAATTCCCATCTGCCACATAACCGCGGCACGGCTCTCGAAAGTTTAAACCTGCAGGGTGTCCCAACTTAGCCCATGACAAGCTCTCGCGATCATCGAAGAATAGACCTTCACCCAAGACACTCCGATCGACTCGGTATCCCGTACATCAAGACATTTCGACAATGGTAAAACAAGACCAGCAAGACCACCCGGCGTGCCGACATCCCGATAGTAGCCGCACAGATCTCGCCTCGTGCCACGACCGGATGAGCAAGACGCACAACTAAAACCAGCCCTCAAGTTTCCCGAGGTGGCGCCGCAAGTGGCTCTAGTTTGGACCAACGCTAGACAAGCAATCGCCCGGGGCTATAAAAAAAGATGACCCTTGGGTTAATTACTCCCAAGGAAAAGTAGGTGGTGGTGAGGCAAATGGTAAAAGGCAATGTTGGGCCTTCTTTGGACAAGTTTTATTCAAAGCGAACTGTCAAGGGGTCCCATAAATCACCCGACCGCGTAAGGGACGCAAAATCCGGGAACATAACACCGGTATGACGGAAACTAGGGCGGCAAGAGTGGAACAAAACACTGCATAAGGCCGAGCCTTCCACCCTTTACCAAGTATATAGATGCATTAATAATATAAGAGATATTGTGATATCCCAACAAAACCCTGTCCACCATGGAGAAATCTTCAACTTCACCTGCAACTAGCAACGCTATAAGAGGGGCTGAGCAAAGCGGTAACATAGCCAAACAACGGTTTGCTAGGAATGGTGTCAAAGGTTAGGGGTTCATGTCAATATGGGATGGCTGGACAAACAGGTAATGGGTAGCGCAACATAGCGAAAGAACGAGGCAACTAGCATAGCAATGATAGTAGTGAGATCCAGGGTAGCGGTCATCTTGCCTGAAATCCCGCAAGGAAGAAGAACGAGTCCATGAAGAAGACAAACGGACGTAGTCGAACGGATCCTCACAACTCCGGAACGAAACCGAAGCTAACGAGAGAGGCAACCCGGAAAGAAGCAAACAATATAGTAAACAACCATCACATAAACATGGCATGATGCACAATCAAGTATGATGCATGTCCGGTTTAATGAGGCATGGCATGGCATGGCAAAGTGCAACAAACAACACTACAAATTAAGTGGAGCTCAATATGCAACGAGTTGCATATTGACGGAACACCACATCAATTATTTAGTTTTGATCTCGGTTATGCTACCCAACAATATTAAATGTTGATTAACATGGCAAGGGGTGAAGCACAACAAAACTACCTACCTAGGCAAGTTTAAATGAGGCCGGAAACAACGAACAACAAGTCCGGAAAATCCCCATGTGCATATTTATGGATTAGGTACTGTTCTGCCCTAAAACATGTTTTAAAGTTGTTAAACAGGAAAATAAAGTGGACCACGTTAATCTAGGCATTTTTCCACCCCATTTACATATAAAGTTTATTAAAATCGGAGTTACGGTTATTTAGTTATGAATTAAATCATTTAACATGGCATTTGAGCAAATTTAATCAAACAGCATTTTAATCATTTCAAACATAGATGAAAATGGCATATTATGAAACTAGATGAAATTCTAAACATTTTTCATATATAAGTTGTTTTAATCCGATGCACCGTTAATTAGTTATTAAATGCATGATGCTTAGGGGGTTTTCTGCAAAACAGGCAACAACTGGATAATTAGCAAAATTCGCAGACAGAAAAAAAAAAACATGCACGGGCCGGATCTGCTGGGACTGGGCTGCTCACTTTGGGCCTTGAGGCCGGTTCGGTGGAGGAGGCGCTACTGGGCGAGGGCGCTAGGCGGCTGTGGCCCACGCGGGCGCTCGAGCTGGGCTGGGGGGCTGGATCTGGACCTGGCGACGCGGTCAACTCCGGACTGAACCGAGCGAGAGCCGCTGCTGCGCTCGTTTCTGAAGACACTCGAACAGCAGCAGGGGAGGCTGGCGAGAACGGCGAGGGAGGCGCGAGGCCGAGCGGGCCGCAGGTGACCGGATCCGGCGGAGGTCGTGGTCGGGGACCCGTTCCCGGCGTCGGCGGCGAGACGCAGGAGAGCAGGCGTCAAGGAAACGGGCGTCCTGGCACGGGCGTCCTCCTCTGGCTGAAGAAGAGGCCGAATCGGGCGTTGACGGCGCACAGGAAGAAGACGACGTCGAGGAGCAGCGGGGATGGGGCTCCGACGAGCTGAAGAGGTCCCGCAAGGATGGGGATGGCCGGGACCCGACGGATCCGTGGAGATGGGTGGAGACTCTGTTGCGGTGACGGACGCGAGCTCGGGCGGCAGCAGAGGGAGTCGGCGGCGGAGCTTGCTGCTGGCGACGCGGGATCTCCGGCCAGGCAGAGCTTGGGGGCGGCTTGGCGCCGGAGCTGATGATGGGGAGGCGCGGACTTGGGAGAAGGAGATCGAGCTCCTGGTTGCTTGCGGTCGCCGGCGGCGGGGCTGACGGGGAGAAGAAGGCGACGGTCCTGGGGTCGCTAGATGCAGGTAGTTGGGGACGAGGTCGAGCGCAGGAGGGAGATGGGCGGTACTGGGGCTCGGGCTCCTCGATCCAGATCGAGGCAGGGAGGAGGAAATGCCCGGGCAGGAGGCGGCCAGGGATCGAGTGGAGGCGCTGGTTGGCTGGGTTCGCAAAACGAGGAGGTGGGGATCGACTGGATGGATGGATCGGGCGGATGAATCCCGAGGGGGACTCGTGGAGTGGCGGCGCGGGATAGGAAGGATGGGACAAGACCCTAGGATCTAGGGTTGGACCTGTTTATATAGGTAAGGGATTAGTTTAGGGTTATCGGATCCCTCCGATCGTGTCGGACGGTTCAAATAAAATAGCTAGGGAGTCCAAAAGAGAAAACGGAGATATTTTGTAGATGTTGGGGATGTTCGGATCCAACGGTCATGACAGACCGGTTCGGGTTCGGGGAAGTTTTCGGACGAAAGAAAGAGGGGGGGGGTGGTTGTGCAGAGAGGGTCAAACGGTCAGACAACAGAAGAACGGTTGGTCTGAGAAACGTCAACGGAGGCGAGGGAGAAGCGGCAACGACGAGCGAATGCAAGTTTTAAAATATGACGGCAACAGAGTGCCGATGCAATGCGAATGATGCGATGATGAAATGCCAGACATGAACAAAATGCAAAACGAAAGACAAAAACCCAACCACGAAGGAAAATTCAAAACACATCTCCGGAAAAGGCAAGAGTTGGAGCATGAATATGGAAAGTCGTATCCGGGGCGTTACAGGACACTGCAAGATTGAACCCAAAGCTAAGCACTTCTCCCATTGCAAGAACTACCAATCTAGTTGGCCAAACCAAAAAGATAATTCGAAGACACTTGCAAAGATAACTCAATCATACATAAAAGAATTCAGAGAAGAATCAAATATTTTCAATAGATAATACTCGATCATAAACCCACAATTCATCGGTCTCAACAAACACACGGCAAAAACAAGATTACATCGAATAGATCTCCACGAGAGAGGGGGAGAACATTGTACTGAGATCCAAAAAGAGAGAAGAAGCCATCTAGCTACTAGCTATGGACCCGAAGGTCTGAAGTAAACTACTCACACTTCATTGGAGGGGCTATGGTGATGATGTAGAAGCCCTCCGTGGTGGATGCCCCCTCCGGCAGAGCTCCGGAACAGGCCCCAAGATGGGATCTCGTGGATACAGAAGGTTGCGGCGGTGGAATTAGATTTTTGGCTCCTGTTCTGATCGTTCGGGGATACGTAGGTATATATAGGAGGAAGGAGTACGTCGGTGGAGCTCCGAGGAGCCCACGAGGTGGGGGGCGCGCCCTCCACCCTCGTGACCTCCTCGGGCATTGCTTGGAGTAGGGTCCAAGTCTCCTGGGTCACGTTCAGTTGGAAAATCACGGTCCCGAAGGTTTCATTCTGTTTGGACTCCGTTTGATATTCTGTTTCTTTGAAATACTGAAAAAGGCAAAAAACAACAATTCTGGGCTGGGCCTCCGGTTAATAGGTTAGTCCCAAAAGTAATATAAAAGTGGAAAATAAAGCCCAATATAGTCCAAAACAGTAGATAAAGTAGCATGGAGCAATCAAAAATTATAGATACATTGGAGACGTATCACTATGCTTGTGAAGAAGTTCCAGAAATTCACTAAGAAGAAAGGCTTCAGAAAGTCTTCATGATCCAGCTCAAGAAATGATGAAGCTTCCACCCATGACCACACGAAGACAACATGCCACAAGTGCAACAACCCTGGTCACTACATCTCTGAGTGTCCACAATGGGACAATGAGAAGAAGAAGAAGAAGAAGAAGAAGAGCAAAGAATATGATTCTGATGACAAGAATAAGAAGAAATCCTCAAAGTCTTCTTCCAAGTCTTCATCACACAAGAAGAGCTCATCTGGCAAGGCTCATGCTTTTGTTGGCAAGGAGATGGATTCAGAGGAGGAGTCCGCTTCTGAGGAGGCGGAGGTAGATTCTGAGGAGGAGTCTAACTCTGGTGTTGCGAGTCTGGCTCTAGCTACAGCCTACGTTGCCAAGTCCATCTTCAACACTGAAGACAATGGCTCTGTCACCAACGCTGATGATAATGACAAGGACGACTCGGCTCCCACCTACTACTTCATGGCACGTGGTGCCAAGGTAAAATCATGCGATGCCTACTTTCAAACATCAAGTGAAGATGACTCTGACGGTGAATCCAAACCTAGTTACAAAACACTTGCTAAAATTGCAACTGAACAACAGAAAGCTATGGAACATATTCAAAAACTGTTAGACAAAAGCGATGACCTATTGGACGCGGAAATGACCCGATCTCAGTCCTTAATTGAAGAGATCAAAAATCTTCATGTTAAGTACGAGGAACTTGAAAGTTGTCATGAAACGCTCTCAACAACTCATGAAAAGCTTTCCTACGATTATCTTCAAAGGAAGCAAGATCTTGAGAAATTGAGAGCGATTCATGAAGATCTTCAAAAAGAGAACAAGTCACTTCACGCTCAACAGATCAGTCCCGCTCAGGAAGGATTTGAACCACCATGTCTAAAATGCATTAAGCGTGATAACGCTGCCTCTGTTGCTGAATGTTCTACTGCTACTACTGTTGCAATATCTTCAACTACCAATGTGCTAACTAACCCCTCTGCTGAGGATACCACTACTATTGCTGATGAGAATGCTAGGTTGAAGACACTGCTTGAGACAGGGATATACAAAAGTCTCAAAGGGCATCAGACATTATGTGATGTCCTCAAAAAGCATATTCTGAACCGAAACCCTAGGAAAGAGGGTGTTGGGTTCGAGAGGAAAATGAATGTTGATGGGTCTTACTGGAAGCCTGAGCAGTACCCCAAAACCACATGGGTTGCTGCAAAGGAACCTTCAGTATATCTATCCACCTTATCTGGTTTCACTTGTTCTAACCATATTATCATTGATGAATCCTTTGATGCAAACTATAAACTGTTTAAGAATCAGGATGGCGGAGTGTTTGCCAGGTATATTGGTACTAACTGTAGGAATGGGCCACCTATGAAGAAGATATGGCTACCCAAAAGTTGTCTTGAGAATCTTCATGTGAATGTCATCATGACACCACCTGGGAAGAAGACAAACCCCATACCAAAGGCTTCATATGGTCCAAAAGCTTCATACAGACCGAGGACTCATCTGAGTCACCCTAACGTTAATGTTTTGCAGGGAAATCATACTCAGACCCATGAATATGAGCATGTTTCCTCAAACCGCTATGTTCATAAAACAAAGAACTTTTTTGCTTATTCCTATGAGTATTATTCACCTCCTGCAAGGTTATTTACTAGGGCTCCAAAGCCGATGTCGGTGTCAAAACCGGCGGATCTCGGGTAGGGGGTCCCGAACTGTGCGTCTAGGCGGATGGTAACAGGAGACGAGGGACACGATGTTTTACCTGTGTTCGGGCCCTCTCGATGGAGGTAAAACCCTCACGCCCCGCTTGATTAATATTGATGATATGGGTAGTACAAGAGTGGATCTACCACGAGATCAAGGAGGCTAAACCCTAAAGCTAGCCTATGGTATGATTGTTGTAATGTATGTTGTGTCCTACGGACTAAAGCCCTCCGGTTTATATAGACACCGGAGGAGGCTAGGGTTACACAGAGTCGGTTATAATGGTAGGAGATCTACATATCCGTATCGCCAAGCTTGCCTTCCACGCCAAGGAAAGTCCCATCCGGACACGGGACGGAGTCTTCAATCTTGTATCTTCGTAGTCTTGGAGTCCGCGACGATGATAGTCCGGCTGTCCAGACAGACCCTAGTCCAGACTCCTCAAGAGCCCCTAACCAGGCTTCAATGACGATAAGTCCAAGCAGATATAGTCTTCGCGTTGCAAGGCGGGTTCTCCTTCAAGTTCCATGTACCGCGAACAGCTTCCGGCTTCATCATAAATACTGTGTTCCTCGGCTTCACGCCTAATAATGGTCTTTTTCCACGCTGTCGCATCTAATGCGAAAAGCCAGGGTGTCTTTACGTTTCACCCCTAGTCGTGCGAGTCGTCCGCCTACAAAAGAGGCAAAAATCCATATCCAAACCACACCATCTTCCTCCCGCGAATACTTCATCGGAGCGCCTTTGACCTAAAAATCCATTCCATCATGGACCGTCAACGCGGCTCCTCTTCTCGCGCTCCCAGCCCACCGCCAGGGGATTGGAGGAGGTGCTCTGTTCCGCACAACGAGCTAGTGAAGCTCAAGCGGGGATATCTCCTCCGCCTTCATGGTTCCGGCTCGAGCCGGGCTGGTCACTTATCAAGGTGGGAGGCAAGCGGAGGCTACCCCAAGCCCCAATAAGGGGAGCGAGTATGCTTCGTCCCTTATCTGATAAGGGGACTCGGATTCCCAATACATTCGCTCCTCCGCTGGCTCTCGGAGTTCTACGGACTCCAGCTCCACCACCTCACACCCGCCTGCATCCTGCATATTATGGGCTACGAGCTCTTCTGCGAGCTATTCCTGGGCATTGAGCCCCATTTTGCATTGTGGAAGAGGTTGTTCTGCCTCGTACCCCGTTCTCACGAGGGGTCCATATATCAAGTGGGCGGCGCCGAAATATGGCGCATCGCTGGGACCGGATACCCATCCGGTACTCCCAAGAAGGCATCCGAAGACTGGCCTTCAGAGTGGTTTTACATATGAGACGCTCCGCTGCCGGACCCAGTCCGGATTGGCCTCCCGGAGTTTAGTGCTGCACCTGTGAAGAAACGCCTCAGCTGGCGCCCACGGAGCCCCCGATTGGAGGAAGACAAGAGCATCCATTACTTGATGGGCCGAATAAGATTACTGGCCCATTCCGGGTTGACCATGATTGGAGTCATGGCGACATGCATCATGCGGGGGGTACAGCCATTGCAATACAGAGGCCACCCCATGTGGGATTTCAACGGGGAAGACGATGCCACCCGTCATGGCCGCGAAGGGCCTGATTCGACCGAGGATCTGGTGGAGATCCTGTCCAGCCTGTACAAGGGGGAGAAGGAGGACTTCCTTCGAACGAACCGTTTGAATGGGCTTTCCATGAACAACCCTAGAGGATGGGTAAGCAAACACTTTTAAGGGCTTAACCCATGCTTTCGAAGTTTAGGCTTCTTACATTATGTCTTCGACGCAGGATCTACGCCGGACTGTGAAGGACATGCTAAGTCCCGCTCCGCAACCCGAGGATCCCGAAGATCCTCGATCCGCCTCCAAAGAGGATCCGGACATCAAGGTGGAGCTGATCGACGGGTATTTCACCAGCTCAGATGGATAATGCTTTGTCGCCATTACGGCGGACTACCACGGATCAGATCCGCTTCCTGGTGATCGTGACCGAGGTCCCACACCATTATCTCTTCCTTGCCCTTTTCTGACCTTTGCGAACGATGGTATTTTACAGGAAGCGCCTTCACGGCGGGAAGCCGAGCCCGCGGCGGCTGACCAAAAGAGGTCAGTCCGGACCAGCAGGCGGAAAAGGAGCGCGGTGCGGATTGAAATGTCGCCGCAAAGGTATAACTCGTATTTGAATTTTCAGAGCAACGTTCCTAGGAAGCGTCTGAGTGCTCATGATCTTTATAGGAGAAAAGCGCCGCTGGATCTGCGGCGCGAAGTTGCCGATCCAACCTACACCGCCAGCTCCATTGCCCGCCCGAGGGGGAGGCAAGCGCAGACGCGGGCCGGATCCTTCTCCAACGGCGACACCGACAGACGCCCACCACCAAGCTCGAGGTGGAGAGCGCCATGAACCATAGGCGCCACCAACAAGATTTCGTGAAGCGTGCTTCTCCCTAAGGCATTGGACGCCTTTACGCAGGGACGCGCACCTCCGTGCCGCTCAAGATGGTTTTACCAGAGCCATGGAGCAGTATGTGAAAGACATACGGGTAAGGGAGTTTTAATGGTTATATATACCAGTAGCCCCCAAAACTTAAAGTAGTTATGTTAACTGATTTAAGGATCATTTGAAACGCAGCTCTTACCGAGAAGAATGCCTAGCTGTCTCAGAGCTGCAAGAATGCAAGGCCCAACTTGAGGTCAAGATTTGCTACCGCAGGAGGAGACGCAGATCCCTCCCGGTAACACATTTTTATTAATAAATATAGCGTACAGGCGGCGGCGTGCGCGCAAGCCTAATAGTGACATTGCAGTGCCGCCGAAAAGATCCGGACAGTAAGACCATCGCGCCACTAAAGGTCAGCGAGAGGGTGCTGAATAGGGTGCAGCAAGAAAGGAACAAGCTCCAAGATGCCAACGCCAAGCTCGGAGAAGAGCTGAAAGGCGCCAAGCCGGGCTGTCCAGCTCCGTTAAGGAGAATCAGCGCTTGCGCGGCATTTATAGTAAGTGCTTGAGCGGACTCTTTTGAAAAGAAGAGTTCGGCGAGGAAGTAAATTGACATAATATGTCTTGTAGGTATACTCACAGGTCGCCCTGCGGAGGAGATGCCCATATCAACGGGTGATCAACTTCCCGAGCTGTTGCAACTGCTCGAACAAGTTCGGTAGGCAATGAGCGGCATCGTCCAGGCTTTATGGCCAGCCCTCTCCCTACCCGAGGGCCTTGGGGAGCTTGCGAAGAAGCTTCAGGGAGTGCGGCAGCGCTTCCGTTTGTGGAAGATTTCGGCTTGCCGTCAAGGTGCTAGGGAGGCTTGGGCCATGGTGAAGACGCGTTACAAGAAGGCGGATCCCAACCACATGGCCGAAGTTGAACCGGTGGGGCCCGATGGGAAGGAGATCCCTGTGAGTTTAGTATACAGCCAAGTAGAGTTGGCTGCTAAATTTTCCCAACGGGACTATAAGTTAGACAGCCTGTTAGACGGGATTGAGGAGGAATACAATCAGTAAATTTGACAATGTATGTTTTCCTTTAAAGTGACATGTGAAATGCCTTCTAGCCGGATTGTAGACCGTTTGTCTTTGCCGACCTTTTCGCTTCAACCTCGAGACCCTAGAGTCCGGAGTGTGTCCGAATACCTTTTTGGTTAAGAAACAACCGTGGTATGCATGGAGACCAGGCGTAGGGGTCATTAGTGCTTTATCAGACAAGTGCCCAACTAGTTAAGTTATATTACATGGTTAGTAAGAAACATCTTCCAGAGAGAATAGTTCCGTTAAGGGTTCCTTTCCCTGGGAGGCATGCCCTAAAGTGCATGTCCGGACTGCGAAGAAAGCAGAAAAACATCTGGGGGCGGATAAATGAGTAGGTAAAAAGTCATCTTTTAAGTCACCGATCAATATTCCCTTAAGAACGCTTAGCTTTCGGCTTCACCCACTCTGAGGTACACATCCGGCTGACCCGGCAGTAACAATCGCAGAGGTGCTCCCTTTACCTCCTAGCCGAAAAATCGGGAACGTAGGGGTAAGTGAAAGTGCAACTAATCCCCGGGTGGTTTTGGTAATTAATAACAACATATATATCATTGAACTAATAGTTTCTTGAGAATCATTTCAGAAAGTTCAAAGATATGGGTATGGCAAGGACTCAAGAAGTGGACCCTCAAAATGCTAAGGCAAGCATTGGCAAAAGCTCAAGACTCCATTTTGGTTTAGTGATCCAAGATCACATTGAGTCCATAGGAAAGCCAATACTATTAAAAGGGATGAGGTTATGATAATGATCCGTTGCTCAAAGTGCTTAGTGATACATCTCCTAAACTATCAAGAACTCTCACCGCAATATACACTCATAAGTGATCTCGGTCCCACCGATTTCCTAAACTCACCACACCGAGATGAACCACCTCAGCCACAAAGCCAAACCCTAGATATTTCGGATTTTCCGATTCAACTCGGTCTCACCGAAACTTGAGTTGCCAAGCTTCAGAACCTTCACATCAAATCGGTGTCACCGAGATGATGAAGTCGGTCCCACCGAGATTGGCAAGCTCTTGTCTTTGCATGAATCGGACACACCGAGATTGTATTTTCGGTCCCACGAAAATCCCAACGCTCACATGATTTGAACTTTCGGTCTCACCGAGTTGTCAACTTCGTCCCACCGAGATTGGTCAAATGTGTGTAACGGTTGGATTTTGTGTGGAGGCTATAAATACCCTCCACCCCTCTTCACTCGTGGAGAGAGCCATCGAAAGAACTACCACTCCTACCTTACATTTCGAGAAGAAAACTACCTACCCTTGTGTTGAGATCAAGTTGCTCCACTCCCACCACATGAAGCTTGATCTCTAGCCTTCCCAAGTTGCTTTCCACTCAATCCTTTCTTCCACCACAGCCAAATCAGTGAGGAGAGTTGAGTGTTGGGGAGATTATCATTTGAAGCACAAGAGCAAGGAGTTCATCATCATCAACACCATCTATTACCTTTTGGAGGGTGGTGCCTCCTAGATTGGTTAGGTGTCGCTGGGAGCCTCCGTCGAGATGTGGAGTTGAACCAAGAAGTTTGTAAGGGTAAGGAGATCGCCTACTTCGTGAAGATCTACCCCGAGTAAGGCTAGCCTCCGTGGGCGTGAGCCATGATGGCATAGACAAGGTTGCTTCTTCGTGGACCCTTCGTGGGTGGAGCCCTCCGTGGACTCGCGTAGCCGTTACCCTCCGTGGGTTGAAGTCTCCATCAACGTGGATTGACGATAGCACCACCTATCGGAACCACGAGAAAAATCTCCGTGTCTCCAAATTGCGTTTGCTCCTCTCCACCTCTCTTTACTACATGTGCAATTTACTTTCCGCTGCCTATACTCTAGAATTGCATGTGTAGGGTGATACTTGACTTGATCATAACCGTGAATCTGCCAAAAAACTTGTCTTTATCAAAAGGCTGAATTTTTATATTGTCAAGTAGTCTAATCACCCCCCCTCTAGACATACTTTCGTTCCTACAAGTGGTATCAGAGCTTTGGTCTCCATTGTATTGGTTTCCATTGCACTGGACTCCATAAGCTTGGTTTCACAACCTAGGAGAGTATGGCGTCTAGTGAGGGTAATTTTTGTAGAGGTCCTTACTTTGATGGTACAAACTTTGCTAGTTGGAAGCATAAAATGAAAATGCATATTCTTGGCCATAACCCAGCCGCATGGGGCATTATTTGTGTTGGTATGCAAGGTGAATTCTTCGAGGAAGGAAAAGTTCCGGATCGCGGGCTACAACGGATGAATTATGGATGTTGCAAAACAATGCTCAAGCTTGTGACACTCTCTTCAATGCCTTGTGTCCCGAGGAGTTCAACAAAATCAGCCGTCTTGAGAATGCAAAAGAGATTTGGGATACTTTGGTTGAAATGCACGAAGGTACCGAGTCCGTGAAGGAATCAAAGCTAGATGTTCTTCAAGGTCAACTTGACAAGTTCAAGATGAAGGAAGGTGAAGGAGTTGCTGAAATGTACTCTAGGCTTGCTCTCATCACAAATGAGATTGCCGGCTTAGGAAGCGAAGAAATGACCGACCGATTCATCATTAAGAAGATTCTCAGAGCTTTGGATGGAAAGTATGACACCGTGTGCACTTTGATCCAAATGATGCCAAACTACAAGAATCTCAAGCCAACCAAAGTCATTGGAAGAATTGTTGCTCATGAGATGACACTTAAGGATAAGGAAGAGCTTCACAACAAGTCAAGTGGTGCTTACAAAGCTACAAGTGATGTTCCCGCAACCTCAAGTGACAAGCTAGTCTCCAATGAAGAGATAAGCCTAATGGTGAAGAACTTCAACAAATTCTACAAGAGTAGAAGCAAAGAGAGAAGCTCAAAGTCTAGATCATATGATGAAAAGAGATCTTCTAGTCGTGATCGAAACTGCTACAATTGTGGAAGACCCGGACACTACTCAAATGAGTGCTCGGCTCCCCACAAGAGAAGAGAAGAATCTCCAAGAAGAAGAAGCTCAAGAGAAGAGTCACCTCGGAAAGAGAGAAGGAGTAGAGATGATCGTTATGAACGAAGACCCTCTCGGAGAAGCAAGGATTCGGAGAGGAAAGACAAGTCATCAAGGAGCTACACAAGAAGAAAACATCAAGCTCATGTAGGTGAATGGGTCTCCGCCCGACTCCGACAATCATTCCGAAGAAGCTATCACTCCAACTCCGACTACAGCCAAGATGAAGGTGTTGCCGGTCTTGCTCTCGTGTCCTCCAACTCCAACTCCTATGACTTATTTGATTCACCAAATGAGGGAATTGGAAGATGCTTCATGGCTAAAGGCCCCAAGGTATCACACCCTGAATTTATTGACTTTGATAGTGATGAGGATGACTTGCTTGGTGAAGATGAGCTTTACATGACAAATCTAGTGAGCCTAGTAATGATGAACATGCTAGTAGTCTTTATAGTCGAGAAGAGTCGAATGACAATGCTATGAAGGAGATTGAGCGCCTAACTAAAGAACTAAACACTCTTAAGTTAGCTCATGAAACAACTCAAGAAGATCATAGAGAGCTCCTAAGATCTCATGAGAAGCTACGCTCGAGAAGCTTAATCTAGAGCAAGAACATGAGTTTCTAAAAGCTATCAATGACGATCTTCGAAAGAAGAGTTCTTCATATCTTGCCAAACGACTTCTCTTGTCTAATTTCTTGCCACCTATTATAACTAAGCATGACAAGCATAAGAAAAATTCTTCATCTAGTAGTAACAATAACCATGCTAAATCCAATATTGTTGCTTCTAGTAGTTCTCTTGATTCCACTAACAATGTTTCAAGCCAAGTTACACTTGAGCAAGAAAATAGTTTATTGAAAGGGATTATAGAGAAAGGTGTCTACAAGAGCCTTGCTGGCAGCAAGAACTTTGAGGAAATTGTCCGCAAGCAAGGAAGGCACCGGAAGAATCAAGGAATTGGTTTTGAGAGAAAGTTCAACGCCGAGGGTGTTGAATGGGAAGAAGGTCAATATCCCACTCCACAGTTTGTTTCTCAAAAGGAGAAGTATGATCCTACTTCTTCCAATGTGGAACAAGCTCAAGATGACCTTCCACCACAAGACCACAAGCTAAAAGGCAAGGACAAGCTTCAAGAGGAGATTGATGCATTTATTGAAGCACCTAAAGCCATGGTCAAGTGGGTTCCCAAGGAAACGTCAAGTTCTACTTCGTCAAGCTCAACTACAACCCCAAGGATTCCCATCAAGATGATGTGGATCCCGAAGAAGAAGAACTAGAGAGTTCTTGAGGGTGACTCCGCCAACATACTTCACTCACATTCATTTTGGCAAAAACTTGTGCAACCAACTTCCACATTATGCACTAGTTCATGGAGTCACAAACCCTCTTGTTGGTAAGTCAAGGGACAAGGTAATCATTGCTTTCATGGACATCATCTATTGTGTACTTCAATCTATGTCCATGGATATCCTTGTTTGTTCCTTGTGGGACTAACCCATGTAGGTATTGAAAGTGCCCGAATCCAAAGGATTGCTCCCAACTCTTGATGATCTTCATCAACATTGAGCATCCACATCTTCAACATCTACATGAAGTCTTCTACGACAACCCAAGGTTAGTTTGACCCTTTAAAAGGGGTTCTCACATCTAGGGGGAGCTTTTCTCTAAAGAATTGAGCTAAAGCATCTTCAAATGATGTGAACACATCAATGCTTTATGTAAAAGTGGTAACCCCACTTGTGCTTAAACGATGAGTATGACCTATGATCAAATGTTCTCATTTGACTCCTAAGTCAATATACTCATATAAAGATGACCTAGTCATTGACAAATTGTGTGATAGTAGCTAGAGTTTTGATTGTGCATGTTTGACACATATTTCATTTGCTATCTTATTGTGTGAGCATGTTGGATGCATGATTTTATCCATTCAAGGACATCCATTTGTTGTTTTGGTCGTTTTGATTTTTCTCGACCAAATGGATGGACAAGAATGCCTAAGTACCTCCCCTAGCTATCTATGCTTTCTTGTCTCAAATTCTATTCATGCTTACATCACAAACTTTGAACAAGTCATTTTGGACCCTCCGAGTGAGGAGCACTTGAGCCACCGATCCGTCAAGGGCTAACTTCCAAAACCTTCTAAGTGATTTCGGTCAGACCAACCCACTCAAACTCGGTCAAACCGAAAGCACTTGGATTGATCTAGGTTTTCACCTCGGTGAAACCGAGTTGTAATTTTCGGCGTGACCGAAGTGCATAACTGCCTGCAGTTATCCATCTCGGTGCCACCGAGTTTTACAACTCGGTCCCACCGACAGCAAAGGGGTATATATACTCCGTGGGTCGCGCGCATTGATTTCTACTTCAAACGCTTCGCCCCCACACCCCTTGCGGCCGTCGCCGTGGTCTCCGGATCGTCTCCGTCGTTGCTCAGCGCCCTCGCCGCAGTCTCCGTCGCCGTCAACGGACATTCTCTCCGCCGTTGCCGCCAGAGAGGAACTCCACCAAGTTAGGGTGAGTTTCGATCCCACTCGTGCTCCCATCTCCGATTCAATGCACGCTTGGTTTGCCTGTAATCTTGCCACGCTTGAAATCTTCCCGAACACCGATTAGATCTTTTGGATTAGATTCGAGTAAAAGTTTTAGGGTTAGGTTTCGCCGAACACATCTCGGTGAGACCGATTTTACATTCTCGGTAAGACCGATTTGGCCTCTGGCCATTGCCTCGCACCTTTCGTCCAACCGAAGTTGTGCAAATCGGTGTGACCAAATGAGGATTCTGTGAAACCCTAGTGTTTTCGGCAGATCGAAACCCACTTCGTCCAACCGAAAGTGGTGTGAATGCTTCTGTTTGAACACTTGGATTCACCGAATTTTAAACTTGGTCCGACCAAATGTCTTCTGTGAAAACCTAATACTAGAATTTGAACTCATTTTGTTTGCAAAATCTTCTGCAGTTTGTGATAACTCTTCTACTCTGCCTACACCTAATCTATTCACAGGTTGTCACCATGTCGATGCCAAGGACAGCCGTAACAGGTCAGAGTCACCTATTGTAGAAATTCCAGAGGCAGGCACTAGTCCTGAAGTCAGCAGCTCATCAGATGATGGTGAGAGGAGTACACCAAGTGGTTTGCCTCCTGCAGCCACCAGGGCCAGAAAGAAGAGAAACTCTGATGATGAGGATTCTGATTTCATTGTTGAGGAAGAGGTCTCCTCAAAGCCCAAGAGAAAAGTTGTTGCCAAAGAGCCACAGGGTCAGCAAACCAAGAAAGGCACCAGGAAAGTCAAGCAGTCTACTGTTGCCAAGAAGCTGAGTTTGGAAGGAGAAACTACAAGCAAGGTGAAGAAAACTTCCAAGAGGAAGAGGATTGTGCATGATGATGCAGTAGAGGAAGATGAGGATGAGGAAGCACCCCAGCCCCTCCTCGAAGTCTAAGTTCATGGGTGATGCCATCGTAAGGGAGCCACTTCTAAGCCCAAGCACTGCTCCACCAAGGCAGCTCCAAAGAAAGCCTGCCGCCAAGCCAAAGAAGACAAGCAGAACATTCCAGCTTCAGAGAAGAAGAAAGATGATGTGCCACCAGTGTGTCGATGATGAGGCACCAGCCTTGTCAAACTTCGATGTAAACTGCCACTTCACAATGATGCTCATCCTCAAGCCGAGAACATGAAGGAAAGGAAGGATAGAGGTCTCGTGCTATGGAGACAAGCTGATCCATATGTTTGTGAGGAGAAGAACTGCTGTTGATCCAAGATTCCACACCGAGAGCAGCAGGACTTCTATGAGATCTGTCTGATGGACAAGAAGCCCATAGTTGCAGACACTCGCTATGTTGACTGGGCATACATTGACAGTGAAGAGCACAGAGACTTCTTTCCACATGTGCATGAGAGCTTCACTGCATGTGGTGTTGCAGACTTTGTAGGTCAGAAGTTGACCAGTTGGAATGATGAAATGATTATGCAATTCTATGCCACAGCTCATTTCTATCCAGATGGAAAGATCACATGGATGACTGAAGGCCAAAGATTCTCTTCAACTGTTGAAGAATGGGCAGCACTGCTGAATGCTCCAGTGATGTCTATGGTATTCCCAAGAAGAACCATGAATCCATGAAGAATATGTACAACGAGGTCCCAGCTAAGGATATAGGAATCTGGAAGCTCGGCTCAGTGTACTATCTCCAGGCAAGTCTACCTACCACAAACACTATTCTGAGGCATACCTTGATGCCCAAGTCTGGAGATCATTGCATGATGAGAGGGTACTCTATCAACATGCTGCATATACTTGATGAGAGAGCACCTTTCAAGGTGATGGACTTGATAGTTGAGACCATCAAGAGGACTGCAGCTGACCAGAAAAGGTCATGTGGATTTGCCCCGCATATTCAGATGCTTATCAATGCCAAGTTTGGCATGGGCACTTACTTGTTGGACAGACCACACTTATCACTGCAGCCTGAGCATGAGGACAATGTTGTTGTCATGGATGAGGAGGATCCAACGTCAGTTGAAGGTCAAGCAAAGATTGAAGCTGCCAAGAAAGCCAAAGCTGAGAAGGAAGCAGCAGCAGCAGCAGCTAAACCCAAGAGTGTTGGAGAGTAGCTCCTTGAAGCTACCCAAAGGATTGAACAACGCCTGACCAGCATTGTACAGTCTCAGGAGAGTCTTGAGAGGATTGTTGAAGACAAGATCCATGCTCGATGTGAAGTCGATCAAGTGCAAGTAATCACAACAAGCTTGAGGCAGATATTGAGGAAGCAAAGAGGGAGAAGGAAGAGCTCATGCGTGAGATGCAGATGACCTAGTCCAGATGATTATCAACAGCCTGCTCCGGTTCCCACAAGACCCCGATCACTGCTATTCCAAAGGATGACACCAGATCGCAGCCTCAAGACCTCCCACAGCTCCATCAGTTGCTCCAGCTCTAGCTCCAAAGGACCACTCCTCCAGCTCCACAGACATCACCTGAAATCTTCGCCGATGCTGCCATCTCTCCAACATCAACCTGCATAGAGCCGCCACAGAGTCCCCAAAGGACGCTTAGCTCTATGCCTTTTCGAACTTTTTGGTAACTTGTTGCCAAAGGGGAGAAATTGTATAGATCATAGGACTTCGAGAGAGAGAGTGCTGTTGTCTTTGCGCTTTTGCTCTTTCGCTCATTTGCGTTTCTTTGAGATACTTTTGGTTTTCGAGACATTCTGTGTGTTTGATACTACGCTTGATTCTACTTTGATGAGTGCTTGGTCGCACTATGCCTTAATGTGTGCTTAATGCTTATCATATGCTATTCATATCTTGTATGACCATTTACTCATGTCTTGGTGATTGGGTGCATGCTATTCATTCTTATCATTTTGTGCGCTCCACCAAGATGTATGTGACATGGAAGAGTGACCCATGATCCTAATCGATTGTGCATTTGCATTCAAACGCAAATCTTAAATAATGCACAAATTTAGGGGAGCTCTTGCTTATCACATACTTCTCAAAGCTTATTTATATTATTCATTGATTATATCCTTTGTCGAAGCTTTGATCTATATGTTGTCATCAATTACCAAAAGGGGAGATTGAAAGTGCAACTAATCCCCGGTGGTTTTGGTAATTAATAACAACATATATATCATTGAACTAATAGTTTCTTGAGAATCATTTCGAAAGTTCAAGATATGGGTATGGCAAGGACTCAAGAAGTGGACCCCTCAAAATGCTAAGGCAAGCATTGGCAAAAGCTCAAGACTCCATTTTTGGTTTAGTGATCCAAGATCACATTGAGTCCATAGGAAAGCCAATACTATTAAAAGGGATGAGGTTATGATAATGATCTGGTTGCTCAAAGTGCTTAGTGATACATCTCCTAAACTATCAGCAACTCTCACTGCAATATACACTCATAAGTGATCTCGGTCCCACCGATTTCCTAAACTCAGTCACACCGAGATGAACCACCTCAGCCACAAAGCCAAACCCTAGATATTTCGGATTTTCCGATTCTGAACTCGATCTCACCGAAACTTGAGTTGCCAAGCTTCTGTAACCTTCTGTCATCAAATCGGTGTCACCGAGATGATGAAGTCGGTCCCACCGAGATTGGCAAGCTCTTGTCTTTGCATGAATCGAACACACCGAGATTGTATTTTCGGTCCCACCGAAAATCCCAACGTTCACATGATTTGAACTTTCGGTGTCACCGAGTTGTCAACTTCGGTCCCACCGAGATTGGTCAAATGTGTGTAACGGTTGGATTTTGTGTGGAGGCTATAAATACCCCTCCACCCCCTCTTCACTCGTGGAGAGAGCCATCAGAAAGAACTACCACTCCTACCTTACATTTCTGAGAAGAAAACTACCTACCCTTGTGTTGAGATCAAGTTGCTCCACTCCCACCATATGAAGCTTGATCTCTAGCCTTCCCAAGTTGCTTTCCACTCAATCCTTTCTTCCACCACAGCCAAATCAGTGAGGAGAGTTGAGTGTTGGGGAGATTATCATTTGAAGCACAAGAGCAAGGAGTTCATCATCATCAACACCATCTATTACCTTTTGGAGGGTGGTGCCTCCTAGATTGGTTAGGTGTCGCTGGGAGCCTCCACGAGATGTGGAGTTGAACCAAGAAGTTTGTAAGGGCAAGGAGATCGCCTACTTCGTGAAGATCTACCCCGAGTAAGGCTAGCCCTCTGTGGGCGAGGCCATGATGGCATAGACAAGGTTGCTTCTTCGTGGACCCTTCGTGGGTGGAGCCTCCGTGGACTCTCGCAGTTACCCTCCGTGGGTTGAAGTCTCCATCAACGTGGATTGACGATAGCACCACCTATCGGAACCACGAGAAAAATCTCCGTGTCTCCAAATTGCGTTTGCTCCTCTCCACCTCTCTTTACTACATGTGCAATTTACTTTCCGCTGCCTATACTCTAGAATTGCATGTGTAGGGTGATACTTGACTTGATCATAACCGTGAATCTGCCAAAAAACTTGTCTTTATCAAAAGGCTGAATTTTTATATTGTCAAGTAGTCTAATCACCCCCCCCCCCCCCTCTAGACATACTTTCGATCCTACAGTAAGCACAGGAGCCAGGCAACCCAGCTTGGCCAAAACTTAAGTCATATCGATGCATATAATGGTGAGTAAAAGGTACATGTGGAAGCTTGACACATGTGCTGGGCATGAAACCCTTATAATTGAGCTTCTGTAAAAGAAGCCCCTAGGAATAATGAGTGCGGATGGCACATCAAGTGTATGCGAAAAATGCGAAAGTAGGCCCTTAGGGGCTTTTTAGTAAAAAGGTTATGAAAAGAGAAACAAACGACAGCCGAAGTGTAAAAATTTGGACGGAGGAAGGGGACGAACTCTTAGTCCGGCGCTAGGCATAGAATCTTCGGAGGCGGGCTGCGTTCCATGGGTTCGCTCGAGTCGGTTATCCGACGATTTCAGACGGTATGCTCCGCCGTCGAGACTTGATCGACAATGAAGGGCCCTCCCATTTGGGCTTGAGCTTGTCCTTTTTCTTGTCCGACAGGCGTAGAACTAGTTCACCAACGTTGTAAGTCTTGGCCCGTACTTCTCTGCTTTGATATCTTTGGGCCTACTGCTGATAGAATGCGGAACGAGCCTTGGCGATGTCGCTTTCTTCCTCCAATGTGTCCAAGTTGTCCTGCCGATCAAGCTCGGCCTCTCTTTCCTCGTACATGCGCACTCGAGGTGAGTCATGAATAATGTCGCAGGGCAAGACTGCCTCTGCGCCATAGACCATAAAAAATGGTGTGAATCCGGTAGTGCGGTTAGGCGTTGTTCACAGCCCCTAGAGTATGGAGTCGAGCTCCTCGACCCAGTGCGTGTCGGATTTAGTAAGTGACCGCACTAGCCTGGGTTTAATGCCGCTCATTATTAGACCATTTGCTCGTTCCACTTGACCATTGGTTTGAGGGTGATAGACTAAAGCGTAGTCGAGCTTGATGCCCATATTTTTACACCATGACTTAACCTCGTCGGCTGTGAAGTTCGTGCCATTGTCGGTGATGATGCTGTGGGGAACTCCGTAGCGGTGTACTACCCCGGATATAAAGTCTATCACTGGTCCGGACTCTGCCGTTTTGACCGGTTTGGCCTCTATCCATTTGGTGAATTTATCCACCATGACCAATAGGTACCTTTGCTTGTGGGTTCCCCTTTAAGGGTCCAACCATATCAAGCCCCTGCATCGCGAACGCCGTGTAATGGGTATAGTTTTGAGGGCGGTAGGCGGCATGTGGCTCGATTAGCAAAGAGCCGACAACCAACGATCTCCGGACTAAGTCCCGGCATCTGCCGGGCTGTCGGCCAATAAAACCTCAGACGGAATGCCTTTCCTACAAGGGCCCGGCTATCTGCAGGGTGTCCGCCTAGTCCGCATGAATTTCAGCCAGAGGTTTCGCCCTTCCTCTTCGTAGATACACCTTTGAAGGACTCCGTTGTACTTTTCCTATACGTTCTCCTCATGGACCTTGTAGGCTTTCGATCGACGGACTATGCAATGGGCCTCGCTTTTGGTTCGGAAGTTCCTGCCTAAGCAAGTAGGCTAGAACGGTTCTGTCCACGGGCGATTATCGCCATTATGACGTGGGCTGAAGGTGTTATGTCATCGGCTGAATCGCCGATTGGCGCGGTTTTTCCAGCTTTGTCACTTCCGGCCCTCTTCCCATAGTACGGATGGCTTGAAGAGCAGTTCCAGAAGATATTTGAGGACAAGATCACGCTTAGCACCGATGCGTACAAGATGTTGGCCACTTGGTTATTATCTCGGCTATGTGATGGAATTCGAGTCCTTCAAACCGAAATGACATTTTAGGACAACATTGCGATATGCTGCCATTTTTGGATCCTTGGCGCCAAAGTCTCCGCTTATTTGGGATATTGCAAGGTTTGAATCTCGTGCACCTCTAGGCATCGAATGCCCATGGAGATCGCCATCCGAGACCATGTAACAGGCCTCAGATTCAGCTGCGTTGTTGGAGTCCGTACATTATTTGAAGTACATATCGACTGTTTCCCGGTTGGGGACGCTAATACGACGCCAACCCCCATCCGCCAACATTTTAGAGCCGTCGAAATGCATAGTCCAATTGAGTATGCGCCGTACTTTTTAGGGAGTTCGGTTGTCCATTCGGCGACAAAGTCAGCCAAAACTTGTGACTTTATAGCTCGCGAGGTTTGTAAGTTATATCGAATGGTAAGAGCTCAATGGCCCATTTTGCAATCCTGCCCGCTATGTCGCGGTTATTTATAATGTCATTGAGTGGTACTTCAGAGGCCATCATTATCGAACACTCTTGAAAGTAGTGTCGGAGCTTCCGGATGCCATGAACACCGTGATATGCTATCATCCGATAGTGCGGTAACGGACTTGCAGGGGTTAACACAAAGGATACATAATACACTGGTTTTAAGAGGGAATTTGTGCCCTTCTGTCTCTCGTTCGACGACGAGTACCGCGCTTACAACTTGATGCGTTGCTGCGATGTATAACAACATTGGTTCGCCCAGATTGGGCGCAGCCAGGACCGGATTTGTTGCCAATATGGCCTTTATTTCTTCGAGTCCGGCAGTAGCAGCATCCGTCCACTCGAAGTGTTCGGTGCGCCTAAGGAGGCGATAGAGGGGCAACGCCTTTTCTCCTAGATGGGAGATGAAGCGGCTTAGCGCTGCCACGCATCCTGTTAATTTTTGTATTTGTTTGAGGTCTTTTGGAATGTCCAACTGTGACAGAGCTCGGATTTTAGCTGGGTTTGCTTCAATTCCTCTACCGGATACGATGAAGCCTAGCAGCTTTCCGGCTGGTATGCCGAAAACACATTTTTCCGGATTCAGCTTGATGTCATATGCTCTGAGGTTGTCGAACGTGAGCCTCAAATTGTCTACTAGAGTTTCGACGTGTTTTGTTTTGACGACTACGTCATCTATGTATGCCTCTACTGTTTTGCCGATCTGGGTAGCCAGACATGTTTGAATCATGCGCTAATATGTTGCGCCGGCGTTTTTAAGTCCGAAGGGCATCGTGTTGAAGCAGAATGGTCCGTAAGGAGTGATGAATGTCGTTGCGGCTTGGTCTGCTTCCGCCATCTTGATTTGATGGTAGCCAGAGTATGCGTCGAGGAAGCACAATGAATCGTGTTCGCGGTAGCATCGATAATTTGGTCGATGCGGGGGAGAGGGAAGGGATCCTTTGGGCAAGCCTTATTGAGGTCTTTAAAATCGACACAGAGGCGCCAGGATTTGTCCTTCTTTGCCATTACCAGATTTGCTAGCCAATCCGGATGTTTGATATCTCTGATGAATCCGTCTTCCAATAGTTTGGCTAGTTCTTCTCCCATTGCCTGTCTTTGGGGTTCGGAAAATCGTCGAAGAGCCTGTTTGACTGGCTTAAATCCTTTTAGGATGTTTAGGCTGTGTTCTGCCAACCTGCATGGGATTCCGGGCATATCCGAAGGATGCCAGGCGAAAATGTCCCAATTTTCCCGAAGGAATTCGCGCAGTGTGACGTCTACTTCAGGGTTCAATTGTGCCCCGATGGAGGCCGTCTTTGTTGGGTCCGTTGGATGGACCTAGAATTTTATTATGTCATCTGCTGGTTTGAAGGAGGTGGACTTGGATCTTTTATCGAGTATCACATCGCCCCTGTTCACCGTGAGAGCGCAAAGACGGTGAGTTCTTCTGCCGCTAAGGCTTTTGGATAGTGCCTCCGAGGCTAGTGCGGCTGTCTTGTTCTCGGCGCGAGTGCTATGTCCGGATCACTAGCGAGAGTGATTATTCCGCGGGCCTGCATTTTGAGCTTCATGTACCCGTAATGAGGTATCGCTTGAAAATTGTGAATGCCTCTCGTCCTAATATAGCGTGATATCCGCTGTTGAACGGGGCCACTTGGAACGTGACTTCTTCGATCAGTAATTGTCCGTGAGCCAACACCACATCGAGTGTGATTTTTCCGTGCAGCGCGCTTCCTGCTAGGGATTATTCCTCTGAAGGTTGTGCTGCTCCGCCAATACGGCTCCAATCGATTTCCATTTTTCGCAGGTTTCCTCATAAATGAGGATTAATCCGCTGCCGCCATCCATGAGGACTTTTGTCACTCGAAAGCCGCCCACTATGGGACTAAGCACCAGTCGGCCGGTGCTCGCTGTTCGGAATTTAGGCTCGTCGCTGACGTTGAAGGTAATAGCTATGTCGCCCATGGATTTGCTGTTGCTACTTGGTAGACTTCGGCGAGTCCGCGGATTGTTCGTTTTCGCATATTGTTTGATGCGAAGGTCTCGAAGACTGTTGATACCGTACCGGTATTGTTGGAGTGGTTTTGCGGGGCTAGAAGCTCCTCGCCACTTTTAGCCACCTGCCGTAATATCCAACATGCTCGAAGGCTATGTGTTGGGATGGCTCCCTTTGTACTATGAACCTTACAGGGTCCATTGAGCCATCCCTCCAGTACGGTTCCGTTTCCCTTATTGGGTTTTTGTTTTTTCGTTTTTGCATCTGGGGCCTGAGTGTAAGGCACCCTTTTGTTGCGGACTGGGGTTGGGGCCGGATTATCCCAAAATTGATTTTCGGTTTTCCGGAAACTTTCCATCGCACAGTACTTTCGTACTATGGAAGCCAGATCGGTGAAGCATGTAATTGTACGACGATCGATGGCGTTCAATATTCCTTTGTCCGTGCAATTATTGCAGAAAATTGAGATTGCGTTTTCCTCTCGGCAGTCCTTTCTCCTGTCCATAACCAGGAGGAATCTGGCCCAGTAGTGATGTACTGTTTCAGCGGGCTCTTGCCGTATTAGAGATAGATCGCATATGTCTGGGCGGGTGGGTGGACTAAAATCCGGATCCCTGCCCATCTTGGGGCTTAAAGGCCGAGAAGTTTCCGAATTCGGAAGCTTGGGTTGCTGGATACGATCCAGCGAGTCCGGAGCGATGCATGGTTTTAAGTTCAATGTTCGATCGAAGTCCATCCCTCCGCGGAAATCCGGCATGGAGGGTTCGGGAATCCGGACGTGACTAGTTTTCAATATAGGCGAAGAGTTGCCGATTGCTCCTCTACCATCGCGACGTGGTGGGTGGCCCGGGAGAGTTAATCTCTCTCGATCGGTTTTAAGCCCAATCTGATTGTAGTCCGAGCGACTCCTGTGGCGGCGATGCGATCCAAGAGCTCGTTAACGGACGAGAGCTCTATCGGATCCAACTGCTCAAAGAAATTTCGAGCCGACGCGAAGATTGCTTCCGACGACTTGAGAAGTCATTGTCGAGCGGTGGCCGGACAGGCGGTCATAAGAAACCACCTAGCCGGATAGTTTGGCGGCCCAAGGCCCTTTTGGCGAAAAACACCGCCTTTGAAGACAGGTGGAGGCATCCTTCCTATCGGTGACGACACGAGGAACTCTCAATGAAAGCACCAATGTCGGTGTCAAACCGGCGGATCTCGGTAGGGGGTCCCGAATCGTGCGTCTAGGCGGATGGTAACAGGAGACGAGGGACACGATGTTTTACCTGTGTTCGGGCCCTCTCGATGGAGGTAAAACCCACGCCCCGCTTGATTAATATTGATGATATGGGTACTACAAGAGTGGATCTACCACGAGATCAAGGAGGCTAAACCCTAAAGCTAGCCTATGGTATGATTGTTTTAATGTATGTTGTGTCCTACGGACTAAAGCCCTCCGGTTTATATAGACACTGGAGGAGGCTAGGGTTACACAGAGTCGGTTACAATGGTAGGAGATCTACATATCCAGACGCCAAGCTTGCCTTCCACGCCAAGGAAAGTCCCATCCGGACACGGGACGGAGTCTTCAATCTTGTATCTTCGTAGTCTTGGAGTCCGGCGGACGATGATAGTCCGGCTGTCCGGACACCCCCTAGTCCAGGACTCCCTCACCCGAAGTTCTCATATGCTGCACTTAGACTCATTGCTTCTAAGCCACCCCTGAAAATGTGGGTGGTTAAGAAAACTTAACTCTCTTTTGCAAGGAAAGTTCTCCAGCTGGAAATCAAAGGCGTCTGATGCTAATGCTGGGGACCTTAAACATCTTGTGGGGCACAAGATAAAATGCCCAAATGGTCTTACTATGAATTTCATTTCGGGATTCCTTGACTCATCCTATCTATCCTAACCAAGATCTAAATTTCCATGTTCCACTTGTTCGTCAAATGTTTATGCTTCACAACTCGCTTGGTGAAGCCTATCCCCAAACCGCATCAGTAGGCTATGACACTCGTGCTTGTAATGGATTATGGATAGTGGATGCACTAACCACATGACTGGTGATCGAAGTCTACTGATGGATTCAACGCTACGTCCATCAGACAAGAGTCACATTACATTTGCTGACACTGGTAAAAGCAAGGTATTGGGTCTAGGTAGAGTTGCAATATCAAGGTACCAGCACATGGATAAAGTGATGCTTGTTGAATCCCTCGGTTTCAACTTAATGTCGATCTCAATGCTTTGTGACTTAAACATGATTGTGCTATTTGGAAAATACCGTTGCCTTGTTCAGCAGGACCACAGATGGTTGTATGCCTTCTAGCAAAAGCTTTAGAGTGCTGGCTTTGGCATCGAAGGCTAGGGCATGCCGGAATGAGGAACTTGCACACTCTCGCGAAGAAGAAGCATGTAGTGGGCATCGTAGGCGTCAAGTTCAAGAAGGATCATCTGTGTGGTGCCTGCGAAACTGGAAAGATGAAAAGAGCCAGGCATCCCTCGAAGACAATCATGACTACATCTCACCCCTTCGAGCTGCTACACATGGACTTATTTGGCCCTACTCACTACTCTACTCTCACTACCACTGCTTGCCTCTATGGCTTCGTCATTGTTGATGATTATTCAAGATATACTTGGGTGCATATAATCCTCTACAAGAATGAAGTGCAGGATGTCTTCAAACGCTTTGCCAATTGTGCCATGACGAACTATGGCGTCAAGATCAAGCATATCAGAAGTGACAATGGCACTGAGTTCAAGAACACTGGTCTCGATCTTTATCTGGATACTTTGTGCATCACAGATGAGTTCTCTGCTCCTTACACACCTCAGCAGAATGGCATCATGGAGTGCAAGAACAGAACCCTTATTGAGATGGCTCGAACGATGCTTGATGAGTACAAGACTCCATGGAAGTTCTGGCCTGAAGCCGTTGATACTGCATGCCACATCATCAATCATGTTTATCTTCACAAGATTTTGAAGAAAACATCCTATGAAATCCTAACTGAGAGCACCTGCCGAATGTGCTAGATGAAGTACCTCCCAGTGAAGCAACCAAGCAAATGGGAATTGGAGAGATCGTACCTTCTGTGGCTCAGACTGAAGAGGAACTGATCATTTCTGCATCTAATCAACCTGAAGATAATGCTCAGCCTGAAGACAACCCTCCAAATGATGACATTGATCAGCAAGAGCAAAATCTTCGTCATGTTCATCCTTGTGTTGCAAATGAAGTACAGATTGAGAAGATAATAGACAGCATCAATGCACCTGGTCCACTCACTCGTTCAATAGCAACACAAAGAGCAACACAGCTAACAAACTTCTGTGGGCATTTTGCATTCGTCTCAATCTCTGAACCCAAGAAAGTTGCTGAAACCATCATGGAACCTGAACGGATTCAAGCTATGCAAGAAGAGCTTCAACAGTTCAAGCTGAACAATGTGTGGGAATTGGTCAAGCGGCCTAATCCTTGTATGCACAATATCATTGGCACCAAATGGATATATCGCAACAAGGAAGATGAGTATGGTCAAGTTGTCAGAAACAAGGCTCGTCTTGTTGCTCACTCAAGTGGAAGGGATTGACTTCGATGAAACATTTGCTCAGGTGGCTAGGCTTGAAGCCATTCGCATACTGCTAGCCTATGCAAATCATCACAACATCCTTCTGTATCAAATGGATGTGAAGAGTGCCTTTCTCAATGGAAAGATTGAAGAAGAAGTGTATGTTGCACAACCTCCTGGCTTTGAAGATCCAAAACATCCTGATATGGTACACAAGCTCAACAAGGCATTGTATGGCCTCAAACAAGCCCCTCGTGCTTGGTATGACATACTCAAAGACTACCTAAAGAGCAAAGGCTTCAAACCTGCTTCACTAGATCCTACACTCTTCACGAAGACATATGATGGTGAACTGTTTGTATGCCAAATCTATGTGGATGACATTATCTTCGGCTGACAAGAAATATAGTGATAAGTTTGGTCACATGATGCAAGAGCAATATCAGATGTCCATGATGGGCGAGCTGAAGTTCTTCCAGGGTCTCCAAATCCGTCAGCAACGCAACGGCATCTTCATATCTAAAGAAAAATACCTCAAAGATTGCCTGAAGAAGTTTGGAATGCAAGACTACAAAGGATACACGACGCCAATGCCAACCAAAAGTCATCTGGTTCCCGACGCCAATGGTAAAGAGTTCGATCAAAAGGTATACCGCTCCCATGGTTGGTTCTTTACTTTATTTATGTGCATCTAGGCCAGATATAATGCTTAGTGTTTGCATGTGTGCCCTATTCCAAGCGGCACCAAAGGAATCGCATCACTTAGCCGTGAAGTGAATTCTTCGATATTTGGCTTACACCCCAACACTAGGATTATGGTATCCAAAGGGCTCAAAGTTTGATCTAGTTGGATTCTCAGATGCCGATTATGCTGGTGACAAGGTTGATCGCAGGACCACATCAGGCACATGTCACTTTCTGGGACGATCTCTTGTCTGTTGGTCTTCAAAGAAGCAGAACTGTGTATCTCTCTCCACTGCTTAAAATCCGAATACATTCCTGCTGGATCTTGCTGTGCTTAGCTTCTCTGGATGAAGCAAACTCTCAAGGACTATGGTATCCACCTAAAGAATGTGCCACCCTACTGCGACAATGAAAGCGCCATCAAGATTGCCAACAACCCAGTTCAGCACTCGGAGATAAAGCACATTGAAATTCATCATCAATTTCTCAAAGATCATGTCATGAAGGAAGATATTTATATCATTCACGTCAACACAGAAGAGCATTGGCTGATATCTTCACAAAGCCCTTGGATGAGAAAAGGTTTTGCAGGTTGCGGTGTGAGCTAAATATCTTGAAATCCTCAAATGTCCTGTGATTGGACACACATCCTAACACTTATGCATTTTGATGACTTAGATGTGCAACACATGAAGTAATGTATATCTTCAATCAATGAAGACATACACTCTGAGCGTGAATACATTAATGCAGAATTTGACTTCGGAGCGCCACGATAATTGTGCGCCATGTCTGGGTCTAATACTTCCTATACGATGGGTAATGCCACCACCAAACTTATGTTTGAAGTGTTTCCCTTGGTGTTATGATTGCAAAGTTTTCGTATTTGATTTGTCTTCATCCTTGACTTATGTTCATATTTATCTTCATCCTGTTGATTTGGTCTTATACTAGTTATATACATATTTATGTTCTGTCCTCTACAGCATTCACTTATAGCTATGACTTCTTGCTGAATCTTTTGATCTAAGTGAATGTGATCGGACCCTAACCTATCTATGCTTCTACCTCAACTCTATCTGTCCAAATCATATGCATTCTATTGAAAACTGTCGATTATCTTCACTGAGACCTTGTCATCTGAAGTCAATTTGACAAACATTTATATCTGTTTTTAATGCTATATCCTCATTGCCTTAAAGTCGGAGAAGCTGGAACGACCACCCCAACAATCCAGGCGTGCGTGGGAACATGGAACAACTTCCAATGTGTTGCATGCTTACCACGTGCCCTTCAGATGTGAACTGCCAGGGGCACCTGCGTAATTGCGTTGTGCTGTCCCTTTCCATATAAATACCCATCACATCGGAGTCAAAAATCCTTCTTCCACCTCTCCACCTCACACAAACCCTAGCGCCACCGCTAGCTCTCGACGACGTCGGCGACGAAGCGCTTAGCTGTCGCTACCTCACCGACACCATCCTCACGCCGGCCGCAGACCTCGTCTTCTCTGCTGCTGTCATAGGTGTCTTCTGTCGCCAAGTTAGGGCACGGGAGATCGAACTTCTTGGCCTCCAACTCCGCTCTGTCTAGCAGTTCTTCGTGTGGTAATTAAAACTTACTTTTTACTGTCTTTTTGATCTAATAGATTCATCTTTCTTGACCAAAAGTGGTTTCTATACTTCCAAAGTTGAATCTATCCCGTTCTGCATCTCACATTATGCCTAGTCTGTTCACTTATGCTTTTCTACCAGTTAGATTCCTCACTTGTACCTATTCTTGGATTCGTACTAATCTGGAACCAACTCACAACAAATAAGTGAATGTCTTCGCGTTATGAGGTTAATGTCTTCAAACAGATTTATCTTCAAAATCTTCTGAGAATGCATATGACCTCTTCCCCTTCCCTCGCACCTCTAATGCTGTCACAGGTACATGTCCGTGGGAGAATCCCTTGGTTCTCATAGTCTGCATTCATTTGCAGAATTCTTACAGAGTCACATAAATTCTCCTGAAGCCAGTTCTTGTCTGACCAGCCGTCGGAAGCCTTTGCTAGTTTTGAAGCCATTCAGTTTAAGCTTCATGGCAACTGAGAAGTCAGCAAGAAAGGGCAGCAGACAGCGTTGTGGAAATACATCCAAAGATTTGCCGCCAGATCTGCATGAATTGTACAAGATTGACCCAGAAGAAACCTATGGTGAACGCAAAAATCGAATCCAATGGATTCGAAGATATTGGGCAGAGGAATCGTACAAGTACAGATTTGTCACTGCTGAGTATGCCGAGAAGAATGCCATCAAGCGACCTTGGGGAGAAATCCTATACAAAAATCTTCCACCCAGGTCCAAGTCTGAAGCCATTGATCAAGGCTTCTATCCGTGCATGGTTGACCACAGCCAGAGAATGTTGACCCATCTTCTCTGCTATGGTGTCCCGAAGACAATTTGTTCAAGTGCAATTTTAAGTTTACCAAAGACTCTGCTGTGAAGAACAAGAAGGCATTTGGACTTGACTTCAACCCAGGTCCGTCTACTCCTCGGGAAGATGGCACCCGTGAAGCCAATGAAAACAGAATCGGCCCCTTCTACAACCTCGAAGGCCTCATCACTCACATTGCCGTCCAAGGTGCAAATGTGGATCACTCTGCTGATGATGCTGATTCTGATGATGCGCCAGCTCCTCCTAAGTTGCAGAAGCAAAATAAAACTAAGGCTTCAAAACTTACTGTTGCATCAAAAGCTTCACGTGTGAAGCCATTGGCAACTGCTCCTCCTGCACCAAGTATCAACTCTGAAGATCTCTCTCGCATCTCAAAGAAGAAAGAGAAGCCCCAGAAGAAAAATGTCCAGAGTTCTGGTCAAGCACTGACACCTGCTGCCGTTCTGAGGAACGAAACTGAAGCCATTGATCTATCAACAGATGATGAGTGCGGTGATGATGCCCTTGAGCAGTTGATTAAGAGCAAGCAAGAGGCGGAGATCTTCAATGATCTGCCCCTCTTCGAGTGAACATTTTGGACAATTTCATTGATGAGTGGTTTGACAACCCGAATCTCAGCCTTGATGGTCTTTGATACGTCTCCGTCGTATCTATAATTTTTTATTGTTCCATGCCAATATTATTCAACTTTCATAGACTTTTGGCAACTTTTTATACTATTTTTTGGGACTAACATATTGATCCAAAGATTCAAAGCGCCTCGCTCATTTGTATGTTTTATGTTTCGCAGAAACCCCATATCAAACAGAGTCCAAACAGGATAAAAACAGACGGAGAATTATTTTGGAATATTTGTGATTTTTCGGAGGAAGATTCTTCGCGATACGATGCCCGAGGTGGCCACGAGATAGGGGCCCACACCCACTTAAAGTGGGCGCACCCCCCACCCTCATGGGCCACCCATAAGGCGGTTGATGCCCTTCTTTGGCCGCAAGAAAGCTAATTTTTGGAAAACAATTTGGGCGAAGGTTTCAATCCAATCGGAGTTATGGATCTCCAGATACAAAGGAAACGGTGCCAGGGCAGAATTCCAGAACACAGAAACAGAGAGATAGATCCAATCTCGGAGGGGCTCTCACCCCTCCCACGCCATGGGAGCCAAGGGCCAGAGGGGAAACCCTTCTCCCATCTAGGGAGAAGGTCAAGCAAGAAGAAGAAGAAGGGAGGCTCTCTCCCACTTGCTTCCGGTGGCGCCGGAACGCTGCCGGGGGCCATCATCATCACCGCGATCTTCACCAACACTGTCGTCATCTTCACCAACATCTCCATCACCTTCCCCCATCTATATTCAGCGCTCCACTCTCCCGCAACCCGCTATACCCTCTACTTGAACATGGTGCTTTATGCTTCATATTATTTTCCAATGATGTGTTGCCATCCTATGATGTCTGAGTAGATTTTTGTTGTCCTATCAGTGATTGATGAATTGCTATGATTGGTTTGAGTTGCATGTTTTATTATTGGTGTTGTCCTATTGTGCCCTTCGTGTCGTGCAAGCGTGAGGGATTCCCGCTGTAGGGTTTGCAATATGTTTATGATTTGCTTATGGTGGGTGGCGTGAGTGACAGAAGCACAAACCCGAGTAAGTAGATTGTTTGCGTATGGGATAAGGGGGACTTGATACTTTAATGCTATGGTTGGGTTTTACCTTAATGAATCTTTAGTAGTTGCGGATGCTTGCTAGAGTTCCAATCATAAGTGCATATGATCCAAGAAGAGAAAGTATGTTAGCTTATGCATCTCCCTCAAATAGAATTGCAATAGTGATTACCGGTCTAGTAACGTAGTCAATTGCTTAGGGACAATTTCACAACTCCTACCACCACTTTTCCACACTCGCTATATTTACTTTATTGCTTCTTTATCTAAACAGCCCCTAGTTTATATTTATGCGTTCTTTATTATCTTGCAAACATATCCTATCACACATACAAAGTACTTCTAGTTTCATACTTGTTCTAGGTAAAGCGAATGTCAAGCGTGCGTAGAGTCGTATCAGTGGCCGATAGGACTTGAGAGAGTATTTGTTCTACCTTTAGCTCCTCATTGGGTTCGACACTCTTACTTATCGAAAGAGGCTACACATATCCCGTATACTTGCGGGGTATCAAGACCTTTTTCTGGCGCCGTTGCCGGGGAGTCATAGCGTGGGGTGAATATTCTCATGTGTGCTTGTTTGCTCTATCACTAAGTAATTTTTATTTGCTGTTCTAAGTTGTTCTCTATCTTTAGTTATGGATATGGAACACGAAATACCAAAAAAATTAGTTGTACTTGCTACTCATGGAGATGGGGTAACTCCTAAAACCCTCGATGCTCATTATGTGAAAGATATTATGTACTACTTTGATAATCCTGAGAAAACGCCATTCAACTTTATAATGGGAGACACGTTGGATCAACGTGAATACTTTAGGGATTATCTCTTTACACAAAAAGGGAAACTATTATGGGATCAAATTAATATGTTGCGTTGGTATGCTCGGGATCTATGCTTGAGATATGATATTACTTGTTGGTTGTTGCTCTAGGATGAAGGCTCCACACCTTCCCTTTTCATGCAAATTTAATGATAATGAAACCTTAGCTTCTTATGCTAATGGTATATATGATTACTATGATATTGAACAAATTGAACAATTTGTTGCTTTTAAGGCTGCTTATGAAATTGAATCTTTGTTTGAAAAGTATGAAGCTTTTGATGATGATGGTGTGTATACGCCTGAAAATCTTGCTATACTTAGATATTGCTATGAGAATTATGAATACAATTACAATATTAATGCATTTATTGAGAAAGTCTCCGCTGTCCAAGAAGAGACTAATATTTTGTAGGAAGCTATGGAAGAAGAAATTTATGAAACTGTGAGCTCATTGGATGAAAAAGATGATGAGGAGAGCGAAGAACAAAAGGAGGAAGAGCGGATTGATCACCCGTGCCCACCTTATAATGAGAGTAACTCTTCAACTCATACATTGTTTAATTCCCCTTCGTGCTTACCGAAGGATGATTGCTATGATCACGTTGATTCTCTTAAAATATCCCTTTTTGATGATGCTTGATATGCTTGTGGCCAAGATGCCAATATGAATTATGCTTATGGAGATGAACTTGCTATAGTTCCTTATGTTAAACATGAAATTGTTGCTATTGCACCCACGCATGATAGTCCTATTATCTTTTTGAATTCTCCCGACTACACTATCTCGGAGAAGTTTGTGCTTATTAAGGATTATATTGATGGGTTGCCTTTTACCGTTGCACATGATGATTTTGATGAATGTAATATGCATGTGCTTGCTGCTCCTACTTGCAATTATTATGAGAGAGGAACTATATCTCCACCTCTGTATGTTTCCAATACGATAGAATTGCAAGAAACTGCTTATACTATGCATTGGCCTTTACTTGGTGTGTATGAATTGTTCTTTTATGACATGCCGATGCATAGGAAGAGAGTTAGACTTCGTTGTTGCATGATATATGTTACTTTGTGCTCACTACTAAATTACAAATCATTTAATTAAAATTGGCTTTGATATACCTTGGGATCCGGGTGGATTCATTACTTGAGCACTATATGCCTAGCTTAATGGCTTTAAAGAAAGCGCTGCCAGGGAGACAACCCGCAAGTTTTAGAGAGTCATTTATTTCTGCTGTGTGCTTTCATATAGTTTAAAAACAAAACAAATAAAGAGGGGAACCTAAAAAACTTTTCAAAAAGGAAAGTGAAAGTGAGAAAGACAAACATTGTTAAAGTGGGAGAGCTCCTTGAACTTTGTTCATGCTCACGGAAACTTTGTGAATCTTAATTACAGAAACTTTTCATCAAAAATAATTATCCCCTTGTACATTTCCATTGTATTATAAAAAATAATGTGCCAAGGTTTGCCTTTAGGATGTTTACAATGCTTGTTGGTTTGTACGGTGCAGGACAGAAACTTTGGTTGTAGTACGCGGTTTTAAATTTTTAACTGGAAAGTCAAACAGTTCTGATTCTTTTCGCACTATATTTATGTACAAATTGTTTATTTTTCCTAATTTTGGTAGAAGTTTTGGGGTACCAGAAGTATGGTGAATGTTCATATTGCTACAGACTGTTCTGTTTTTGACAGATTCTCTTTTTGATGCATAGTTTGCTTGTTTTGATGAATCTATCAATTTATATCATTGGATTAAGCCATGGAAAAGCTATATTACAGTAGACACAATGCAAATACAAAATATGAATTGGTTTACTACAGTACTTAGAGTAGTGATTTGCTTTATTATACTAAAGGATCTTACCGAGTTTTCTGTTGAAGTTTTGTGTGGATGAAGTGTCTAATCGAGGATGTATCGATATGAGGAAAAGGAAGAGAGGCAGGAGCTCAAGCTTGGGATGCCAGAGGCACCCCAAGTAAATATTCAAGGAGACTCAAGCGTCTAAGCTTGGGGATGCCCCGGAAGGCATCCTCTCTTTCTTCAACAAGTATCGGTATGTTTTCGGATTCGTTTCATTCATGCGATATGTGCAAGTCTTGGAGCGTCTTTTGCATTTAGTTTTCATTTTTATTTTATGCACCATGCTGATATGAGATAGTCCTTGGTTGATTTATAGAATGCTCATTGCACTTCACTTAAATCTTTTGAGTGTGGCCTTATAGAGTGCTTCATGTGCTTCACTTATATCATTTGAAGTTTGGGTTGCTTGTTTCTCTTACTTAGAAAACCGCCATTTGTATAATGCTCTTTTGCTTCACTTATATTTGTTAGAGCATGGGCATATCTTTTGTAGAAAGAATTAAACTCTCTTGCTTCACTTATATCTATTTAGAGAGATGACAGGAATTGGTCAATCACATGGTTAGTCATAAAATCCTACATAAACTTCTATATCGCTGAATATGATATGTTTGATTCCTTGCAATAGTTTTGCGATATAAAGATGGTGATATTAGAGTCATGCTAATGGGTGGTTGTGGATTGTAGAGACACTTGTGTTGAGGTTTGCAAGTCTCGTAGCATGCATGTATGGTAACCTTTGTGTGACAAATTTGAAGCATGGGGTGTTTCTTTGATTGTCTTCCTTATGAGTGGCGGTCGGGGATGAGCGATGGTCTTTTCCTACCAATCTATCCCCCTAGGGGCATGCATTGTAGTACTTTGCTTCGAGGGCTAATAAACTTTTGCAATAAGTATATGAGTTCTTTATGACTAATGTGAGTCCATGGATTATACGCACTCTCACCTTTCCGCAATTTGCTAGCCTCTACGGTACCGTGCATTGCCCTTTCTCACCTCAAGAGTTGGTGCAAACTTCGCTGGTGCATGCAAACCCCGTGATATGATACGCTCTATCACACATAAGCCTCCTTATATTATTCTCAAAACAGCCACCATACCTACCTATTATGGCATTTCCATAGCCATTCCGAGATATATTGCCATGCAACTTCCATCATCATCATATACATGACTTGACCATTCATTGTCATATTGCTTTGCATGATCGTAAGATAGCTAGCATGATGTTTTCATGGCTTGTCCGTTTTTTGATGTCATTGCTATGCTCGATCATTCACATCCCGGTACACCGCCGGAAGCATTCATATAGAGTCATATCTTTGTTCGAGATATCGAGTTGTAATATTGAGTTGTAAGTAAATAAAAGTGTGATGATCATCATTATTAGAGCATTGCCCCAGTGAGGAAAGTATGAAGGAGACTATGATTCCCCCACAAGTCGGGATGAGACTCCAGACTTTATGAAAAAAAAGAGGCCAAAGAAGCCCAAATAAAAAAATAGGCCAACGAAGCCCACCAAAAAAAGAAGAAAATAAAAAATGAGAGAAAAAGAGAGAAGGGGCAATGTTACTATCCTTTTACCACACTTGTGCTTCAGAGTAGCACCATGTTCTTCATAGAGAGAGTCTCCTATGCTTTCACTTTCATATACTAGTGGGAATTTTTCATTATAGAACTTGGCTTGTATATTCCGATGATGGGCTTCCTCGACGCCCCGAGGTCTTCATGAGCAAGCAAGTTGGATGCACACCCACTTAGTTTCCAGTTTGAGCTTTCATACACTTATAGCTCTTAGTGCATCCGTTGCATGGCAATCCCTACTCCTCACATTTACATCAATTGATGGGCATCTCCATAGCCCGTTGATTAGCCGCGTCGATGTGAGACTTTTTCCCTTTTTGTCTTCTCCACATAAACCTCCACCATCATATTCTATTCCACCTATAGTGCTATGTACATGGCTTGCGCTCATGTATTGCGTAAGAGTTGAAAAAGCTGAAGCGCGTTAAAAAGTATGAACCAATTGCTCGGCTCGTCATCGGGGTTGTGCATGATTTGATTGCTTTCTGTGATGAAGATGGAGCATAGCCAGACTATATGATTTTGTAGGGATGAGCTTTCCTTGGCTGTGTTATTTCGATAAGACATAATTGCTTGGTTGGTATGCTCAAAGTATTATTGTTTTTATGTCAAATGATAGACTATTGCCTTGAATCATTCGTGTCTTAATGTTCATGCCATGATTAGACATATGATCAAGATTATGCTAGGTAGCATTCCACATCAAAAATTATCTTTTTTATCATTTACCTACTCGAGGACGAGCAGGAATTAAGCTTGGGGATGCTGATACGTCTCCGTCGTATCTATAATTTTTGATTGTTCCATGCCAATATTATTCAACTTTCATATACTTTTGGCAACTTTTTATACTATTTTTGGGACTAACATATTGATCCAAAGGCCCAGGCCGTTCGCTCATTTGTAAGTTTTATGTTTCGCAGAAACTCTATATCAAACAGAGACCAAACGGGATAAAAACGGACGGAGAATTATTTTGGAATATTTGAGATTTTTGGGAGGAAGAATAGACGCGATACGATGCCCGAGGTGGCCACGAGATAGGCGCCCACGCCCACTTAAAGTGGGCGCTCCCCCCACCCTCGTGGGCCACCCGTAAGGCGGTTGATGCCCTTCTTTGGACGCAATAAAGCTAATTTTTGGAAAACGATCTGGGCGAAGGTTTCAATCCAATCGGAGTTACAGATCTCCAAATATAAAGGAAACGGTGCCAGGATAGAATTCCGGAACGCAGAAACAGAGAGATAGATCCAATCTCGGAGGGGCTCTCGCCCCTCCCACGCCATGGGAGCCAAGGAACAGAGGGGAAATCCTTCTCCCATCTAGGGAGAAGGTCAAGAAAGAAGAATAAGAAGGGGGGCTCTCTCCTCCTTGCTTCCGGTGGCGCCGGAACGCTGCCGGGGGCCATCATCATCACCGCCATCTTCACCAACACCGCCGTCATCTTCACCAACATCTTCATCACCTTCCCCCATCTATATTCAGCGGTCCACTCTCCCGCAACCCGCTATACCCTCTACTTGAACATGGTGCTTCATGCTTCATATTATTTTCCAATGATGTGTTGCCATCCTATGATGCCTGAGTAGATTTTCGTTGTCCTATCGGTGATTGATGAATTGCTATGATTGGTTTGAGTTGCATGTTTTATTATTGGTGCTTTCCTATTGTGACATCCGTGTCGCGCAAGCGTGAGGGATTCCCGCTATAGAGTTTGCAATATGTTTATGATTTGCTTATGGTGGGTGGCGTGAGTGACAGAAGCATAGACCCGAGTAAGTAGATTGTTTGCGTATGGGATAAAGGGGACTTGATACTTTAATGCTATGGTTGGGTTTTACCTTAATGAATCTTTAGTAGTTGCGGATGCTTTCTATAGTTCCAATCATAAGTGCATTTGATCCAAGAAGAGAAAGTATGTTAGCTTATGCCTCTCCCTCAAATAGAATTGCAATAGTGATTACCGGTCTAGTAACGTAGTCAATTGCTTAGGGACAATTTCACAACTCCTACCACCACTTTTCCACACTCGCAATATTTACTTTATTGCTTCTTTATCTAAACAGCCCCTAGTTTATATTTACGCGTTCTTTATTATCTTGCAAACATATCCTATCACACCTACAAAGTACTTCTAGTTTCATACTTGTTCTAGGTAAAGCGAACGTCAAGCGTGCATAGAGTTGTATCAGTGGCCGATAGGACTTGAGAGAGTATTTGTTCTACCTTTAGCTCCTCGTTGGGTTTGACACTCTTACTTATCGAAAGAGGCTACAACTATCCCGTATACTTGCGGGTTATCAATCTTCAGCTCCCAATTGGCATCAGCGTCGCCTTCCAAGGCGCCATTGCTCCTGAGCTGGTTCTGGCTCAGAAGATTGTTGAACTGAAGAACAAAATAGACTATGAGAAGGACCAGTTCAAGAAGCACGTGGCCAAGCTCAGTGTGGCTGATGTTCGAAGCTTCAAGCTGATGTTGCATGACCTCAAGGAGGCATTTCAGAAGAAACATGAAGAAGCCAAAGGTTCACGCGAGCGAATGAAAAACCTCGCTGCCAAGTGTGTTCAAGCTTACAATGAAGCTGAGAAGTGCAAGGCACTTGGGTGTCCTGGCATTGACCCCAAGCTGGCTATCAAGAAGAAGAAGCCTGCTGTGGCCCAAGCTGAAGCTTCAGGGCAGGAAGAACCTCGCATTGTCTTCCCTGGCAACATGAGAGGCTCGAAGCCTAAGGTCCCCACAGTGGCTTCAGAACTGAAGAAAACTAGGGCAGCTGAAGCCGAAGCCAGAAAGCGCAAGTTCAAGAACACCACCGATGATGCTCCATTGCCCAAGAAGAGAAATAATAAGAAGAAAGATCAGGCTACTCCCATAGAGCCCCTCGTTGTCGAACACCAAGAACGTCAGTTGATAGTTCTCGAGCCTGCTTCCACATAGGCTCCTAAAGCTGAAGAAGTTCCAGTCATTGACCTGAAAGTGCTAGTTATCGACTAGAGGGGGGTGAATAGGCGATTTTTATGAAAGTCTTCAAAACATGAAAGTTTCGAAGACAAACATGAAAACTAGACCTATAAACATGCAGCGGAAGATGAACTACACTAGACAAGCCATAGTTAAACAAGTATGAAGCTAAAGCTTGATGACTAATAGCATCTAAGTAGTAGGATCAGGATGGAAGATAGTATGAAGACAATCAGACCAAGTAGTCACACAGTGAAGTTAAACAGGCATAGCAATCAGGCAATGACTTCACAAAGACGAACTGTAAGTAAGGAGAGTAAGAGATAGAACCAATGTGTTTTGAAGACGAGGATTTGTTCGACCAGTTCCAGTTGCTGTGACAACTGTACGTCTGGTTAGGGAGGCTGAGATTGAACTCAGAAGACCGTGTCTTCACCTTATTTCCCTTGAGCTAAGGACACACAGTCCTCGCCCAATCACTCTGGTAAGTCTTCAAGGTAGTCTTCCAAACCTTCACAGACTTCGTTCACCGGCAATCCACAATTACTCTTGGATGCTCAGAACGCGACACCTAACCGGCTGGAGGATTCACAGTCCTCAAGTGTAACAAGTCTTCGTGTCACGCAGACAGAAGACTTCATGATGCCAAACACTCTTTGGGCTCTGGGTGTTTTGGGCTTTGTCCTCACAAGGATTTCTCTCTCAAACTCTTCGGAGGTGGGTTGCTCTCAACGATAAAAGCCGTGCACTAACTCTGAGCAGCCACCAATTTATGGTGTAGGGGTGGGCTATTATAGCCACTGGGCAACCCGACCTGATTTGTCCGAAATGACCCTGGGTCACTAAGGAACTGACACGTGTCACAACGGTTAGATTTCAAACACACGCGACAGCTTGACTTGGGCTACAAGTAAAGCTGACTTATCCGACTCTGAATAAGATTTGCTCTCATTGTCTTCACTCAAAGACATAGGATTTTGGTTGAGCATCACTTCAGTCACTCTGACTTTGTTCACTTGGACCCCACTTAACAGTGCGGTGGTTCCTATGACTCAACAAAGAAGAAAAGAAACAACGAAACTACTAAGTCTTCGTGCTCCATAGTCTTCACTCAATGCCTTCTTTTGCCATAGTCTTCAATGTGAATATCTTCACGTACTACCATTATCTTCAATGTCTTCATACATTTTTAGGGGTCATCTCCGGTAGGTAAACCGAATCAAGGAGGGACTACTACCTATGTTATCCTGCAATGCTCACAAACACATTAGTCCCTCAACCACATTTGTCGTCAATACTCCAAAACCAAACTAGGGGTGGCACTAGATGCACTTACAATCTCCCCCTTTTTGGTGATTGATGACAAACTGATTGAAGTTTTCAACAGGGATAAAAATATGTGAAATTGTAAAGGATGAGGTATTGTCTTCGTAAGTAGCAAAAGGCTCCCCCAGAAGATGTGCATATAAATAATTTTCTTTTGGAATGCAAATGCACATGGCAGGTTCTGCTTGTGGAGATCCTCTTCAACTTATGAAGACAATTCATCATGCATGATCTGATGTAATGAAGATAATGACATGCATAATGAAAAATGGACATCTGCAAAATGATTTAAGTGCGGAAGTTATCGTCGCACATGCGGAATTTATCATTGCATCACAAAATAGCAAATAAGTAGCAGACGATTTACCATCGAAGTTTAAGTGTTACAACTTAGAGAACCAAATGTATCAAAAGCAAGAGTTGTAAACACTAGGCAAAATATAATGCAACCGCCCATATGACCCCGCTTGAAGACTATCAACTCATAGCTTCTCCCCCTTTTGTCAGTAAGGACCAAAAAGGGTTGAAGACATTGAGCCTCTACTGCTCCCGTATGAGTAGGAGAAGATGCAGGTTGGTGTCGAGGTTTGGCGGTGCAGACGAACTTGGAGCAGTGTCGATGCGTGTTGGAGGTGGCGAAGTAGCATCATCTTGATCATCGATCACACGAGCGTTCACAGTTGCAGCAGAAGAGGAGAACTCTGAGTCTTCAAGAGATGGAGTGCACAGCAGAACATCATTTCTGGGCGGAGTGGAATCAAACTTGAATCGCTCTGAGAAGCTATCTTCCTGAAGATCTCCCTCAGCACACATAAGTGTCAGCCCTTTCCATGTGCGTCGACAGGTTTCATGTGCGACAAAGGCATTTTTTTGCAAGGTTGCGAATGCGATTGACGTCAGTCATGATGCTCTGCATCTGGTGCTTGAGCCAATCATGATGCCTATCCTGTTTCTGATGCAGGCCAACGAGAAGCTCTCGGTCATTGAGAACACGAGATCGCTTACGAGGCCATTGAGCAATTGTGCTGTTAGTGGCTTCAGTAGGGGCACGGTGAGGTGCACGTGTAGTACCAGCCAACGGATAGACTCGAGTGGCAGCCCGCACACCTTCAATGGGCTGAGTGAAGCTCTGACGATCAACATTATGGAGATAAAGTGGCTCTTTGTTAGGCTCTGGATAGATGGCTTCAACAGACATATCAACATCTGGCAAGAAGACAATGTGGTTGCATGCGGATGGCTGATGGTTGAAGGCAGTGTGAAGCTTGATCAGATGCATGATCCATGGAGCATAGAACTTCAAGCCAAAAATGTCAGATCCTGATGCAGCAAGTTGGCGGATGAAGAAATCTTGTGCATTGAAGCTTTTGCCATGAAGAATATGGAAGACCAAAGTCTTCATTGCACCTTCTAGCTTAGCCTGTGGAGAATGTCCTTTGATAGGCCAGAGAGTTCGCCGTATGATGTGATAGATCGTGCATGGCAGATACTCAAGGTCTTCAACAAAGAACTCCTTAGGATATTCTGCATCTGGAGGCAATGGCTTCATCATGCTCAGCATCTGGCTCATGTCGGGTTCAGGCTTGTGAAAGATGCTTTCCACAGCTGCAGTGTGAAGCTGACAACCAGGCTCATAGAAATCACCTGGAGTGGGCAGGCCAGTAAGCTCAATGGCATCAAATGCTTTGGCTTCATGATGGACATTTCCTGTCATCCACTCAAGGACCCAAGTCTTCGGATCCCTGTTGTAGCCTCTGATATGCAGAGTGGCGTAGAATTGGAGCAGCAACTCTTCATTCCAGTGCTCCTTATCAGTGACAAAATGCAGTAAGCCAGCCTCTCTAAAGCAATCAAGAGCTTCTTCCAAGCAGGGCAGGCCAGCTATGGCTTTAGTATCAAGGCGCATATGCGGAAATATGCGGCCTTGGTTGTACAGAATGCATGAATAGTAGCTGCGCTGCTGATAGCTCCAGAACCGATCAAATGAAATCTTGGGCTTGGTGTAGGGGTTCTTGTCGCTATTGAAGAAGGTGTTGTGTGCAATGAAGCCGTTGACATTGAAAGATCCTAGTGAAGTGGCAGTACCTGGAAATCTGGGCAGTCTTGGCTTTGGCTTCTGAACCTGAGGCATGTGCTCGACATGGTAGTCAAATTGAGGACCAGCAGCAGGTGGAGGAATCAGAATAGGCCATCTGACAGTCACAAGCTGGCCATAGTTGTATGCTTGCTCAATAGTATGTGGCCTTGGAGGCGGAACAGGAGCAGTGGCATTAACTTCAGGCTGCAGATTGGCTTCAGGTGCGGCATTGACTTCATCTGCTTGATGGGCTTCATTGGCTTCTCTGGCTTCTGGTGCATTGACCACTATAGGCTCCACATTATCGTCGGCCATGACAGCGTCATTGGCTTCAGGAATGTCATGTGTGGCAGCCTCAGGGTTCTCACCCTCCACTTGAGTAGCTGGAGGTTCTGGCATGGACTGGTTCTCTTCATTAACTTCTTCTTGAGTTGTAGGGAGAGTAGCGACACGTTCTTCATCTTGTGTTACTCCGGCTGATGCAGCCGGAGCATCTTCAAAGCGAGATGGGCTTGCATACGTGGACCGCCACGTATGATTGTCTTCAGGGAACACTTGACGTGCCACTAAGCCTAACAAGTTGGAGTCCTCTTCTGTGATGGTGGTCATGGAGGCAGATGGCTTCAGGCCTTTGCGAAGCCGTTGGAATACGGGCGACGCCTTTGGCGATGGTGATGTCTCCATGTAGTTGTCATCATTTGACATGGGGCTGATGACAGACACAGATGATGGCTGGGGTATACTTGGTGAGACGTGAGGTGGGGTAGCTTGCTGGGGGCGATCAGCCCATGATGCATCTTGTGAGATTGGAATCAAAGGACGACCAATGCTGATAAGCTCACTGTTCGTTCGAACAGGCGATGATACCATTGGGTGCTCGATCTGAGGAAGAACTACATCATCTTGAGCAATATCTTCAGTCGCGATGGGGTCGACGACTGGAACTTCTTGAGCTTCAGGAGCCTCTGTGGAAGCAGGCTCATGAACGATCATCCGACGCGCTTGGTTTGCAGACGGAGGGGGAACACAAGAAAGGGGTTCAACAACAAGGGGCTCTGTGGGAGTAGCCCAATCTCTTCTCTTGGTTTTTCTCTTCTTAGGGGGTGGTATCGTCAGTGGTGCGCTTGGTTTTCCGCTTGTCGGGCTTCGCTTCATCGCCTTGGTTTTCTTCTCGCTCGAAGCCACCGAAGGAGCCTTGGGCTTCAAGTCACAGATGTGGGCAGGAAGACAATGTGGTTCTTCCCGCCGTGGTGCTTCATTTGGGCTTCAGATGACTTTTTTCTTGGCAGCCATTGAGGGTCAATGCTGTATGCCAAGTGCCTTGCGCTTTTCAGCTTCATTATAGGCTTGAACGCATTTGTCAGCGAGTGCTTTCATGCGCTCTTTGGAGCCTTTGGCTTCTTCGCGTTTCTTCCAAAACGACTCCTTGAAGTCATTGAGCATCACCTTGAACTTTTGTACATCCGCCACATTCAGCCTGGCTACATGCTTCTTGAACTGTTCCATCTCGAAGTCGATCTTTCGCTTCAGTTCAATGATGCGCTGAGCCAGAGCAAGTTCAGGAGCAATGGCACCTTGGAAAGCAACACTGACGCCAATGGGAAGCTGAAGGTCATCAAAGCTGAGCTCCTGATTACCAAACCACTCATCAATGAAGTTCTTCAGAATGTTTACATCAAAGAGGGGCAGATCGTTGAAGATCTCCGCCTCTTGCTTGCTCTTGATCAGCTGTTCCAGAGCATCTTCACCAAACTCTTCATTAGAAGACAAGTCAATGGGTTCAGTTTCATTCCTCAGAATGGCTGCAGGTATTAGTGCCTGACTCAGTTTCTGAACTGGTGTCTTCTGAGGCCTCTCATTCCTCTTGGAGATGCGAGAGAGATCTTCAGAGTCATTGCTTGGAGCAGAAGGGGCAGTTGCCAATGGCTTCACTCTTGAAGCTTTGGGAGCAGCAGATGATTTTGAAGCTTTAGTCTTCTTTTGCTTCTTAGGCTTTGGAGGAGGAGGTGGAGCTTCGTCAGTGTCAGCATCATCATCATCAGAATGATCCACTTTGGCACCTTGAACAGTAATGTGAGTGATGAGGCCAGCAAGGTTGTAGAAGGGGCCAATCCTGTTTTCATTGGCTTCACGGGTGCCATCGTCCCGAGGTGCGGATGGACCAGGGTTGAAGTCAAGCCCCAGATCCTTCTTGTTCGCAGCAGTTGAGTTTTTGGCAAACTAGTAGTTGTGCTTGAACAGACTATCTTCACGACACCAGAGTAGTGAGGAAGGATCAGCATTCTCAGGTTGTGGTCCGCGCACCATGTAAGGATAGAAGCCTTGCTCAATAGCTTCAGCCTGATTCCTGGGTGGAAGATTTCTGTACAGAATATCATTCCAGGGTGCCTTGATGGCATTCTTCTCTGCATACTCTTTGGTGATGAAGCGGTATCTGAACCACTCTTCTGCCCAATATCTTCGGATCCATTGGATTCGATTCTTGCGTTCAGTGTAGGTTTCTTCTGGATCAGTTTTGTACATCTCATGCAAATCTGGCGGTAAGTCCTTGGAGGTGTCACCACGACGCTGTCTGCCTCCCTTTCTTGCTGATTTTCCAGTTGCCATGAAGTGTAAACTGAAAGGCTTCAGTACTTTCAAAGGCTTCAAGCGACTGGACTGACAGGAACTTGCTTCAGGTGAGTTGATGTGACTCTGCAAGAACTATGCAAACGAATGCAGACTATGAGAACCAAGGGATTCTCCCACGGACATGTACCTGTGACAGCATTAAAGGTGCGAGGGAAGGGGATGAGGTCATATGCATTCTTAGAAGATTTTGAAGATAAATCAGTTTGAAGACATTGACCTCATAACGCGAAGTCATTCACTTATATGATGAGAGTTGGTTCCAGAGTTGTACAAATCCAGGAATAAGTACAAGTGAGGAATCTAACTTGTGAAGAAGCATAAGTGAATATACTAGGCAGAATATGAGATGCAGAAGGAGATAGATTCATGTTCGAAGATCTAGAAACCACTTTTGGTAGAAAGGGATGAATCTATCAGATCAAAAAGACGGTAAAAAGTAAACTTTTGTTACCACATGAAGAACTGCTAGACGGAGCGAAGATGAATGCCGAGCAGTTCGATCTCCCCTGCCCTAACTTGGCGACGGAAGACACCTACGGCGGCCGCGGAGAAGTCGAGGTCCACGGCCGGCATGAGGACGGCGTCGAGGAAGTCGCGGCAGCTAAGCGCTTCATCTCGGCGTCGTCGAGAGCTAGCGTAAGCGCTAGGGTTTGTGAGAGATGGAGAAGGAGGAAGAAGGATTTTGACCGAGATGAGACAGGCATTTATAGGAATAAAGACAGCATAGTGCAATTACGCAGGTGCCCCTGGCGGTTCACATCTGATGGACACGTGGCAAACATGCAACTCATTGAAAGTTGTTCATCCCACGCACGCCTGGATTGTCGGGGTGGTCATTCCGAATTCTCCGGGTTTCAGGCAAAAGGATAAGTCATTAAAGCTAGACGTAAATGTTTGTCTCTGTATCTTCTGCTGACAAAGACGCGGAGAAGACATTTGACAGTTTCAACAGAATGCATATGATTTGGATAGATAGAGCTTGAGATAGAAAGCATAGAGGGGTTAGGGTCCGATCACATTCACTTAGTCCAAAAGATTCAAACGAGAAGACATAGCCATAAGTGAATGATGTAGAGGAGAGAATACAGTATATATATAACAATGTAAATCCAAATCAGTAACTATGAAGTCAAATTAATGTTGAAGTTAAATCACTTGCGAAGACTTTGCAAATATGACGCCATGAGGAAACACTTCATAAGAGTTTGGTTGTGGCATTACCCACCGTATAGGAAGTATTAGACCCAGACACGGCGCACAATTATCGTGGCACTCTGAAGTCAATTTCCACGTTAATGTATTCACACTTAGAGTGTATGTCTTCATTGATTGAAGATATACATTACTTCGTGTGTTGCACATCTAAGTCATCAAACTGCATAAGTGTTAGGATGTGTGCCTAATCATAGGATATTCGAGGATTCCAAGATATTTAGCTCACACCGCAACTTGCAAAGCATTTTCTCATCCAAGGGCTTAGTGAAGATATCAGCCAACTGATCTTATGTCTTGACGTGAATGATATCAATATCTTCTTTCATAACATGATCTCTGAGAAAGTGATGACGAATTTCGATGTGCTTTGTCTTCGAGTGCTGAACTAGGTTATTGGCAATCTTGATAGCGCTTTCATTATCGCAGTAGAGTGGCACATGCTTCAGATGGATGCCATAGTCCTTAAGAGTTTGCTTCATCCACGTAGTGAGCGCAAAGAAGATCCAAAGAAGAATGTATTCAGATTCAGCAGTTGAGAGTGATACACAGTTTTGCTTCTTTGAAGACCAACAGACAAGAGATCGACCTAGAAAGTGACATGTGCCTGATGTAGACTTGCGATCCACCTTGTCACCAGCATAGTCAGCATCTGAAAATCCAACCAGATCAAACTCTGAGCCCTTCGGATACCATAATCCTAGTGTTGGGGTGTAAGCCAAATATTGAAGAATTCGCTTCATAGCTAAGTGATGCGACTCCTTTGGTGCCGCTTGGAATCAGGCACACATGCAAACACTAAGCATGATATCTGGCCTAGATGCACATAAGTAAAGTAAAGAGCCAATCATGGAGCGGTATACCTGTTGATCGAAATCTTTACCATTGACGTCGGGGCTTAGATGACTTTTAGTTCGCATTGGCTTCGTGTATCCTTTGCAGTCTTGCATTCCAAACTTCTTCAGGCAATCTTTGAGATATTTTTCTTGAGATATGAAGATGTCGTTGCGTTGTTGACGGATTTGAAGACCGGGAAAGAACTTCAGCTCTCCCATCATGGACATTTGATATTGTTCTTGCATCATGTAAGCAAATTCATCACTGTATTTCTTGTTGGTGCAACCGAAGATAATGTCATCCACATAGATTTGGCACACAAACAGTTCACCATCATATGTCTTCGTGAAAAGAGTGGATCTAGAGAACCAGGTTTGAAGCCTTTGCTCTTCAGGAAGTCTTTGAGTATGTCATACCAAGCACGAGGGGCTTGTTTGAGGCCATACAGTGCCTTGTTGAGCTTGTATACCATATGTCGGTGTCAAAACCGGCGGATCTCGGGTAGGGGGTCCCGAACTGTGCGTCTAGGCAGATGGTAACAGGAGACAAGGGACACGATGTTTTACCTGTGTTCGGGCCCTCTTGATGGAGGTAAAACCCACGCCCCGCTTGATTAATATTGATGATGTGTATTACAAGAGTGGATCTACCACGAGATCAAGGAGGCTAAACCCTAGAAGATAGCCTATGGTATGATTGTTGTAATGGAGGTTATGTCCTACGGACTAAAGCCCTCCGGTTTATATAGACACCGGAGAGGGCTAGGGTTACACAGTAGTCGGTTACAATGGTAGGAGATCTATATATCCGTATCGCCAAGCTTGCCTTCCGTGCCAAGGAAAGTCCCATCCGCACACGGACGGAGTCTTCAATCTTGTATCTTCGTAGTCTTGGAGTCCGCGGACGATGATAGTCCGTTGTCCGGACACCCCTAGTCCAGACTCCTCAAGAGCCCTCGAACCTCGCTTCAATGACGATGAGTCCGGCGCATAATGTTCGGCTTTGCAAGGCGGGTTCCTCCTCCAAATAATCCATAGAAGATTGTGAACACTAGGATAGTGTTCGACTCTGCAAAATAAATTCCACATTCCACCGTAGAGAGAATAAAATGTACACAAGTTCAATCTGTCGACGATTTTGCGGCATGACGCCACACCACTACCAAGCCTTTACTTGAATCGCTTTTTATTATACCACCTCGGTAGCGTTTAGCGGCGCGTTTCCTTGGCACATCTTGTCGGCGCAGAGATCGTGTTCCCTTATTCCGGATTCTCATCAATACGGATGTGGGTAACCCAACCGCGCCATTGATGGTGGCGCTTGGGAGATAAGCGAGTTTTACCAGCTGGTGGGGGCGATAGTCTTCGTCCCCGCCTATATATAAGGGATAAGGATTCACCTTTTCACCCACGCCTTCTTCCTCTTTGCTTATCCATCTCCACAAGACTCGAGCTCCAGCGCCCAAGTTCACAAGATCTCGCCGACCTTCTCCGACCATGTCCGGAGCGGGAGGCAAGTGGTTGGCCTCCACCGTTAAGGAGGAGCACATCACCAAGCTGCGCAGCGCCGGATACCTTTCCGGCGACATCGTGCACCGGCTTCCTGATGAGGGGCAGCTCATCCCCACCCCCAGGCCCCATGAGAGGGTCGTTTTCCTTCCCCACTTCCTCCGCGGACTGGGCTTTCCACTTCACCCCTTTGTTCGGGGCTCATGTTCTACTACGGCCTGGATTTCCATGATCCGCGCCAACTTCATCCTCAACATCTCGGCGTTTATCGTCGTGTGCGAGGCCTTCCTCTGCATCCAGCCCCACTTCGGCTTGGCTCAAGACCTTCAATGTCAAGTCGAAGGTAGTAAAGGGCACTCAAGCGGATCATGGGGCGCCATGTTGGGCAAGATGCCCAACGCCCTTTGGTTCAAGGCCTTCGTGGAATCCGTCAAGGGGTGGCAATCGGGTGGTTCTATATCACCGAGCAGCGACCCTACGTGGCGGCGGCCCCAGTTCAGATCTGGTATCCCAACGCAGCTCACCTCCCGGAAAGAGAAGGGCTTAGTGTGGGTAATTCAAGGAGCCGACGGGACTCCAAGCTCAGATCCGTGCCGGTGAACAAGAAGCTCAGCTTGTTAACGTGGTCCAAGTCATGCTCGTCCGCGGATTCTCCCATGCCAAGAACGCATTCAATCTGTGGAGTTCGATCCGAACAGCACCAGCGTTAAGCGAGCTCTTCGACACGACGCACTGGCGCTGGAGGGTGCTGTTTAAGGGCGCCGAAGCTCCTGCATCCGCGACGGAAGATCGCGGTTTTCACTCGCAGCGTCCAGCTGATGAGGTAAGTGATTCTACCCCTTTACGGGACACTTGTTGTTAATAGTTCGACCCTAAGCGGGTTTCAATCCCCCTTGTCCTTTGATAGGACAGGATGAAGAAGGCTGAGCAGCTCATCTGCCCGGCTCCCATGCCAGAGGACCCAGTGGACGCCCGTTTAGCGGGGCTGCTGGTTCCAGCACCATACGTGGTGCCGGAGAAGAAGGCCAAGAAGGTGGCCACGGGTACTCGAAAGAGTTCCTGTTTTCAGGTGTCCGATGACTCCGAGGCGGATTCCTCCCCCGAAGACGAGGAGGAGGAAGAAGACTCTCTCCCAGAAGAGGGAGAGAGAAAGAGGAAGGCCTCCCCTGGGTCCAAGAGGGGAAGAACTATTCCCCCAGACAGTTCCGCCAACGCCAACGTTGGCGAAGAAGAGTGGCCTTCAAGGGCCAGGCCTCCGGCGAGATCGTAAGTATCCGGATTCCTGAGTAATTTATAATTTCTTTCTATGTCACATAGTGTCCTTCTAATGCCGCATACTGCTTGTAGTCCGGTCGATGATGATCTCCCCGCTTCGTCGAGCGGGTCGTTGGCTCCGTCGGATGTAGATTCCATCCCGACTGCCTCCACCCCTCGCACCGCTGGGGACGCCGAGGTGGGGTCTCGAGAAAGGACTCATCAGGAGGAGGCTCCGGAGGTGCTAGAAGGCAGCCTCCTATACTCTGCGCCGGACTCTACAACGGAACCTGCAGTGGTTCCAGAGTCCGGCAGGCGGCCCTTCGTAAGAAGGGCAAGACCATGACACCGGCGGCCCCCATCCAACCGGAGGCGCCGGACAACTTGTTGGAGGCGCTCCAAGGCGCCTCCATTGAGGAAGAACACTGCACCATCATGAGTGCGGTGATTCGGAAGGTTCAGCTCGCCAAAAGCGGGCTGACCGAAGCCTGCAGTAGCCTTCTAACAGGCTTTGAGGTAAGAAGTTGAAATTATGTAATGTAATACCGCATAGACAGTAGCCCCTGATGCTCGGTTCGGTGTTTGGAAAGAAAAGCCGAACTGAGGATCTAAAAAGATATATGCAGGGTTGCTAATAAATTATGTCAATATGGGTTTGCAGGCTGCGCTGCTGACCTCTGCCGCACTGACTGCAGAGGTCGGTGCATTGAAGCAAGATCTCGAGTGGTCCGAGCAAGAGCTCGCCGTGCCAAAAAGCAGCTCGAGGACAAGGAAGGTGAGTAACACCACTTTGAATAGTTACCTTACAGAAAAGGATTTAGGTTGCAATAAGAGAATAACAAGGATAACATGGGTACTGCAGGGGCCACTAACGAGGTGGCAACCCTGAAGGAGGCTGTGTCCGCGGCTGAATGCAATGCGGCCGCGGAACGGGCATAGCGAGAGAAGCAGGAGGCGCGGGTGGCGGAGGTGCGGCAAGAGCTCCAGGCTCTCATGGAGAAGCATGAGAGTTTGGAGCCCGACTCAAAGACTCGAGAGTCCGAGCTTGCCTCGGCTCTCGAAAGTGCCAAGTCCACCAAGGCCGAGGCCCGCAAGGCCCTTCAGGAGGTTGAGGATATGAAGAAAATAGCAGCGGGTAAGGCATTTTTCATGCAAAGCAAGCATGTTAATGTAAACTACCTGACACTTACCCGAATTCGAGCTCTCGTATGCGTTTGCAGATCTGCCTCGCAGCAGTGTCCGATGCCGCATTCTACCGTGGCGAGGAGGGAGCTCAACGAAAAGGTCTTCGGTCTCAAGACGCCGAGGTCGGCCATCCGGTGCCCCTAGCGACCAAATGAAGCAGCTGGTCGAGCTCCACAAGGTAGCCGAGGAGGCCATGAAGGGCCTCATAGTCCGGCCAGGCTCGACAGGCCATGCCCGGAGCTACTTCGCCCTCGTCGGCGGCTGGTGGATGCGTGCCTCGGTGGAGGTCATCAAGCACTACCAGATTGAAGGTGCTCGCTGGGCCTTGCCCGCAAAAGGTGCACCGGGCAAGCTGGATGCGAGAAGCTCATCATCGACGCGCCGCCAAGGGCAAGGAGTATCGTCGCCGAGATGTACTATAAGAATGTCTCAAGGGTGCCCGCAAGATTGCGGATGAGTTCCCCAGAGATGTAATTATTGAGTAGACTCGCTATGTATTATCCTCGTCGCTGAAAACTTTGTTCATATGCATAAAGCAACGCTTGTTTGATTTAAAATATTACCTTCAGGCGGCCGCTTATGAAATCGAGAGATGGCAAGTCGTCGGCTTTCAGCCCCCAAGCCACGAGTCTTTGGGGTGTTTGGGATAAACTTGAGCACTCTTGTTCCCATTTTTGGGTCCATCTAGGAGGCGCCAATACAACGAACAAGGCAACCGGACTTATAATGCTTGAACACTCTCACTTAGCCATAGAATTCTATAATTTTAAATTTCGTGAAGCCCCTAGTATTCGAAGACCGAATTGGGCGCTTATCCATACCTTCGCTTGACATTATCCGCACTTCGTCAAGCGGCATAAGTCTTTAGGGACCCAAAAGACCTCTCGAACAGCGACCGGTCTCTCGCCTTATCATGCCGGTCCAGTTTTAGCTTTCCATCGAGGCGCCGCCAGCTCAACCGGGGCGCAATCGCAGTGGTTCTCCCAGTGCCACCTTAGCCGACAGAACGAAACGTAAGGCACCAAACCGTGGGAGCCGGGCATACCCAACTATTGACCCAAGACATGATTCGGAGCCGATTCATATAATGCTATAAGTTCGGGGTGCCGCACTTGTGAAAGTGTTCGGACTTATCACACCATAATGCGGGGAACATAAGCCCCTGGTGTATTCGGCCGTACCAAAATATACGGGTGCAAGATGTCATTAGTGAACATGTATGTAAGGTAATGCAATTACAGGCAAAAAGTGTTGCATTATTTATTCAAGAAATTCTGCTATGAGTGCGGAAGGATACAAATAGTGCAGTAAGCAAGGGATTGGACTAAATAAACATGTCCCCCTCCAGGGGTGGGCTGCGGACTGGTGTATATAATCGAATTTAAAGCTCGTAATGGAGACCACCTGAGTGTTCGTCGCAGCCTTTTTCCCTCCCTGGCTGTTGCATCGTGAGTTCGGCGGGTTCGCCACGACAGGCCTCCGTGAACGGAGTCCTGTATACAAAGAAGTAAAATAAAAAAGAGCAACACACTTGTGAGCCCCCGGTGTGGTCGAGCCGCACTGGTCTCATGTGGTCGTGCCCTCCCCTAGGCCCATGGTATCTCCAGAGCGTAATGATGTATGCGGAGAGTTGGTCTTGCAATCATGCGAGGGTTGGGGTTAGCCGCATTGCTACGCATGCTCGGAATGTGCCAGGTGGTCTTGGTTGATGTTGCTCCGGGCACGTTTGGCCGTGTCCGCCGCTTAACGGCCGGACTCAAAATTGCCTTAGAAGGCTGCTTTGTACTTCGCCGCGAGAGCAGCCAGATGTTCCTCCGCTCGAGGGAGCGCCCGTATTTCCGTTGACCGTGATGACTCCACGAGGGCCTGGCATCTTGAGCTTGAGGTATGCATAATGCGGCACCGTGTTGAACTTTGCAAACGCGGTTCGTCCGAGCAGAGCGTGATAGCCGCTGCGGAACGCTCTTGTGTGTATCCTTGAGCAACGAGCCGTGCTTTGTTTCTGACTACTTGACCATGCTCGTCTTGTTTGTTGTGATATATCCATTTTGTGCCTATTATCACTACAAAAAAAATACACTTCCGTGATGATACGTGTTTGTCACAGTAGGTTGCGTTTTTTGTCATGCATGTACATCCATGACAAATTTATGACAGAGTCAAGATAGTCATACATGTGCTGTCGTAGAAGTGTTCCATGACATTACCAAAATTATCATCACGAAAGTGTCTACTTCCATGACGATAAATCGCGCGTCACAGAAGTGCTTTCGTCAAGGGTGACCGACACGTGGCATCCACTGTAACGGAACGCTGTTAAGCTATCGGGTCGGATTTTGGATCCGATAACCCGTTAACAGCCACGACCAATGCCGATTTTCCATGTGTAAAATTCTCATTGGCTGACGGATCCACGGTCGTCACTCGGCTTGGCACGGTGTCACTCATCCAACGGTCGAGATGGGCCTATGATATGTTGACACGTGGACCGGCCCAAAAGTGGCCCACAAAGTTTAAATGGGCCGACCCAACCGAAGGCCCATAAGATTTAGCGGACCATAATGGGCCGACCCAGCTAAAGGCCCACCAAATTTAGCGGACCATAATGGGCCGGCCCAGCTAAAGGCCCACAAGATTTTGTGGACCACAATGGGCCGGCCCAGCTAAAGGCCCACAAGATTCTGCAGACCATAATGGGCCGACCCAGCTAAAGGCCCAACATTCTCTCACAAATCGCCCGCCAACGGCCTGGTCTAAACTTGTCATCAATGCGGCCCATGGTCACTTCTGGCCCGTTAATAGTCCGCTAAGTAATTGGGCCGAATTACGGCCCGGTGTATTTCCGGCCTGTTAAAGGTCCGGCTTCATTTGGGCCCATTTACAGGCCATCAAAACTTTCGTCCCATAAACGACCGTGAAGGATTTGGGTCATATCCGGCCATGTCTGTCATTCGGCCTGTTAGAGGCCCACTATAGATTTGGCCCACTTTTAGCCTATTGTCATTTTCGGCCCGTTAACGCCGGACGTAAACCATGGGCCATATGTGGCCCAACGTTATATCGGGCCCATTAACGGCCCATATAAAAATGACGATAATCTAGCCCGACCGAAGTTCCGGCCTGTTAAAGGCCCGTGTATTAGGTCAGCGCATTTACGGCCCGTCCGAATTTCGGCCTGTCAAATATCCGCATCGTAAATGGGCCACCATTTCGGCCTGCTAAGTCCAGTGGGTTATTTGGCACAATCAGGGCCCAATCTCACTTTCGGTCTATAAAAGGCCCATTTTTTTATGGGCTCGACATATTTACACCTGTAAACGGCCTACATTTACTGAGGGCCCAAATTATGTTTAGGCCTGTTAAAGGCCCACTATGGGCACAGGCCTACCAGAAAAATTTGAAAGCTTATGCTAATTTAAGCCCACATATTTTTAGTGGGCTACATGCCAATTTCGGCCCGTAATCGTTTTTAGCCCAATTGGAATGGGCCCGACGAATGTTGGCATGTTGGGCTCCTACGAAGCTTTCGTCCAATACATTACTAAGATAAACCTACACTATACAAAAATAGCGTTATAATTATCGCAGCTGTGGCAAAGATCATAAATGTTGTATCACAACAAAATAAATTCCAATCATACAACAAAAGGCCTGTTGGCATAAAGTTTACAGTCCTTCCAGATAAAAGCACCATCAGATGTATAGAAGCACAGATCATTTGACCTGAGTGCTACTGTTTCAGGTTGTAGAATCTGATGGAGCAGCACGATCTCCACCTTTTTCCGCCATTGCTCTTCAACAACGAAGCGAATGTCTGATAGTCTGGTTTCAAAACCATTCATATCTTGACGGCATTTCTCAACCATTATTCTTGTTTCCGAAACAACGTCCATTAGGGATTGGACTTGTGTCTGGAGCACAAATATATCACTCTGTCTAGTAGGAAGATTTTGTTCAGTAGGCGATTTGGACGAGGTTACCTTGACAACCAACCCAGAATTACGCAGGAAGGTGCTTTTTGCACTGTTAGTGGAGAGATACTGACGCACTGCAGCAAGAGGTGACATTGTGCCTATAGTAGCCTCATCACCTTCAGGTGGTTGTGGTTGTTCAATCATTTGTTCCATAGCTTCCTGAAAGTTTGAACTTGTAGATTAGTGTACCAGTGAGTTACTAATGAGATAAAAACAAACAAAGTAGGTTAAATGTTTGTACATAACTTATTTTGGTGAACTACTATAATACATTAGCATGTATTGTAGTGCCAACTACATAATAAAATCACTTTCGGAACATATGTCCATGTAGCATGCCCATCAGATTGTCTATTTCCTCACATTCGTTGACATCTAAGGATAAAGAGACATGGTTTAAAGTAGGATGAACATAGTATGACATCATTCATATCATGGGCAAACAGATATAAAACAAACAGGCTATTTTATCATTGTGTGCGCACGTGAACATAACAACTAGATTACAGATCAAGACCAAAAGAATATCCTTCATCTCTTTTAAACCATGTAAGGTGAAATGATACGTTAAGACAACTGTGTATAAAAGTGAACAGAGTAACTGACATTGGTTGCAAACCAAGTAGTTAAATGAACACATCACAATACCAATCAGTTCAAGGCAGGAGGAGTAAGGACTTACAACAGCGGCTTGAACTGGTGTGCTCATGCCCTTCATCTTGCTGGTGTGGCAATCCTTGAAGATTTGCACTGCATTCCGTTCAGGTTCTTTTTGGTCCGCACGGGCTTTCTGCTGTATTTGGAACAAGTCAATATAGATACGATAATATGGCACAAAAAAGAAGGAAGTAGCAGCTATTTACAAGAGCCTCGCAGTGTGCAATATAGCTACGAGATCCTGTTGTCTGTTGGAATTTCACTTTAGAACGGTTGGTTTTGTTCTTCAAACAGTTAGCCTAGAAGAAGATACACTTGTAAGGCACATACATAAATACAAGTTCAATATGTGGTCTCATCAAATACATATAGCCTACCTGATACTTTGGATCAGACCAGTGTTTAACGAGGGCTGCCCATCTTCATCTCAATATATTCCACCGAGATGTTTGGGCGATTTCATTGTTAGCCTTGCCTTCAAAGTGAGATTTTATAAGGTGGTACCGATCATCGTCAGCAGAAAGGTCGAAAACATGAGCGCATGCTTGTTTAGTTGCATCATCTTTCGGATCCAACTTGAACCTCATCTGCTGAAAAAGAATGTGAGTCTTATTAGGAGGAAGCTAGAAAGTATGGGACAGAGCAAGACAATATTACTAATTGCGATGAATAACATTACTTACGATAAATGGTCAAGGAAGGTGTTAAACCGGTATTGTCTTTCTCATTCTGTGCATCGATCCACGTTGGGAGGATACGCGCATGACACCTAACGACAACGGCTGCCTCTGATACTAACTTGGCTGACTTTGTAGCATCACGTGGCCTTTTTAAACCTGCCTCAAAATGGATCTCCATTCTTCCTCTAGATTTTGTTAATCTGTCAAGCATTATCCCTGATGTCTGTTTCCGCTTGCACCGTGGTGCTAGTTCAACAACGAATATGGAAAGTGTTAGTGTACATCAAACTGTGAGAGTACATATAAAGGAGCATGCAACTGCAACTTGACTCGGTCAGGTACCGTCTTGGTGTTGATGCTCATGAGGTTCATCTGATCTTGCCAAGTCATGTTGTGTCAAAAGTGCTTCAGAAGTAGTGTTAGGTGTGAAGGCAGCTTGGGAACCGCCGCCAAGCAAATGAACGAGTAATCGTTGAGATGTCGGGTACAGCTTGAAGCGGATGTGCAGCTGGTGGAGCAGGTGATACTGTGTTTGTAGATTTAGCCGGTGGACTTGGACCTTCTACTGCACTATAAGTACCAGCAGAATCTCGACGGTAGAGCCTTTTCCGTTTCACCCAACGAGTAACAGCACTCCCTACTATATTATTTTCCTTGCTCTTTTTGACTTTGCCATGTCAAGTCAGTAGCCACAACACAAAAGAATAAAATCACTCTTCGTAACTCATTGATGCATGATACGCATAAGCAATACTTTGATGTAAGACAACCGTATGAGGATGGAATATGTAAGAAAAACAGACGACATGACATATTCACAGCTACCACGTGCAAACTAAGGTATGATTTTCAAGAAAATAGAAGTAATGCAAGCTAGACACCATATGAAAGATGCAACCAATATTACTCGCCAAGTTAAAAGTGTCTTGTCATAAGTGGCAATTCAAAAATTAGAAGCAAGACAACGAGAAATCAATGCAAGATGCAACCACTATCAAACCGCCATGTTAAAAGCGCCCAATCATGAGTTATTGATGCGGATACACAACAGCATTTTTGATGTAAGAACATGGTATGATAGATAGATGCAAAGTATTCTAGACACGTAAAGCCATGTCATATGCACATGTATAACGATAAACTCAGCAGGTGCAATTTAATCAAAATAGAAGAAATACAAAGCTAGACAACATATTCAACATGAAACCAATTATCACATCTGTCAACTTAGAGCAAGCACTGCGATGGTGGAGTGCGGAGATGAACTCATCATGTAGACTTGGGACTTCAACTTCATTAGCAATGGCAAAGTGGAAAATCTAGAGAGTCTCTGCTTATGCGTCGGTGCGGAGTACCACCAACATCCCCTAACTTACTCTTTTCCTTCCTATTTTCTGATATTGCCTTATGAAGTCAAAACCACAAGAAGATGAATAAAATTAGCTCTGCATAACTGGTTGATGCATGATATGCATTTAACACTACTTTGATGTAAGGCAAGCGCAGGAGGATGGAATATATACAAAAAAGACAGCGTTTCATATTCACACGTACGATAGGAGGACGGAATATGTATGAAAAAAATAGTAAGCGGAAGGCATTTCAACAAAATTAGAAGAAATGAAAGCTAGGCACCATATGAACATGCAACCAATATCATTCTATCAGGTAAAAAGTGTCCCGTCATAAGTGTCATTTCAAGAAATTAGAAGCAGTACAAGCTAGAAGACAATGCAAGATGCAACCTACATCACAGTCCCAAGTTAAATGTGTCTTATGGGTAAATGATTGTTGCAGGTATAAGTTGTAAGCTACGCAGATGCAATTCAACATAATCAGAAGCAATACAAACTAGACATCATATGGAAAACGCAACCACGTATAACAGTTCCAAGTAAGAGCAAGCACCTGTGATGGTGGAGTAGGGGAGATGTGCTCATCGTGTACATGTATGTTCTAGAAACAGGAACACGTGTCATATTCATGGGCATTATGTGTAAAGTAAGCAGATGCAATTCAACAAAGTCGGAAGCAATACAAGCTAGACATCATACGCAACATGGAACCACATATAATAGTGCCAAGTTAGAGCAAGCACCTGTGATGGTGGAGTAGGGGAGATGTGCTCATCATCTACATAGCTACGCTGACTGCCTAGCCTTGCGTTGTCTTGCGAATCTTGTTGGGAGGATGGCGGAGTAGAATCAGAGAGAACCTCCGCTTCAGTTGCTCTAAGGACCACCATCATCCAATGCCTTGCTAATTTCCTTCAGCTTTATTGATTTTGCATTGTGAGGTCATACCGACAAGAAAAAGGAATATCATTCGCTTCAAAACTCATTCATGCATGATACCGATTTAACACTACTCGATGAAAGGCAAAGTCATGATACGAGGATGGAATATGTACGAAAAAAATGGACGGCTTGACATATTCACACCTATGATGTGGTAACTAAGGTATAGGCACTTTAACAAATTAGAAACACCGCAAGACACCATATGGAAGGTGCAATCAATATCACTCGCCAAGTTAAAACTGTCTCGCCATAGGAGGCGTTCATCAAAATAGAAGCAATACATGCTAGAAATCATATTCAAGACGCAAACCAATATCACACTGCCAACTTAAAGGTGCCCATCATAAGTGACTGGATCCAGATACACAAGAAGAGTAGTTTCATGTAAGAACATGGTGTGATAGACAGATATAGTATGTACCAAAAATAGGAAAGCGTGTCATATTCACATGTATCATGTGTAAGCTAAGCAGATGCAGTTTACACTAATTAGGAGCAATACGAGCTAGACACCATATGCAACATGCAACCAGATAACACACTGTCAAGTTAGAGCAAGCACCTTGGATGGTGGAGTAGGGGAGCAGAGACTTGGATAATGCAATGCACTATCAGTACAAGGAGAATCGGTACAGATGCTCCATTTACGTTGCTACAGAGGACCACCATCATCGCCTTCCTTACTCTTTTCCTTCCTTTTTATTGATTTTGCCTTGTCAAGTCAAACCCACAAGAAAAAGGAATAAAATTTGCTCTTCAGAACTTATTGATGCATGATACTGACGAATAGTACTTTCATGTAAGGCAGCCACATGATAGGAGGATGGAATATGTATGAAAAACAGGACGGCGTGACATATTGACATGTATGATGTATAAAGTGTAAATAAGCACAAGGTGCTTGAACTTGTTAGAATCGATGCAAGCTAGAAACCATATGAAAGATGAAACCAATATCACTCTGCCAAATTAAAAGCATGCCATAACAAATGTATTTGACCAAATTAGAAGCAATACATGGCAACAGGCTAGAGATAATATGCAATATGCAACAAATAAAGGTGACTCATCGTAAGTAATTGATGCAGGATACAGAAGAGAGGTAGTTTCATGTAAGAACAAGGTTAACACATAGATGTAGTGTGTACCAAAAATAGGAAGGCATGTCATATTCACAGGTATAGTGTGTAAACTAAGCAGATGCAATTTACCCTAATTAGAAGCATTACAAGCTAGACACCGTATGCAACATGCAACCACATATCACACTGCAAAGTTGGAGCAAGCACCTGTGATGGTGGTGTAGGGGAAGTGTTGTCTTTGGGTACAGAGCAACGTTCAATATCTTCATTTAGGCTTGTTGTTTCTTGAGAATCATGTGGAGAGGATGAAATTGCATTCTTTATAAGAGTATTGTGTCTCATATTAACCCACGCGCGTGACTGTCTCATCATAAGCGATAGACGCAGGATACACAAGAACAGTAGTTTGATGTAAGAACATGGTGTGATAGGCAGATGTAGTATGTACCAAAAACAGGAAGGCATGTCATATTCACATGTATAATGTGTAAGCTAAGGAGATGCAATTTAACAAATTAGGAGCATTGATGAGGGATACAGAAGAGAAGTAGTTTGATGTAAGAACATGGTTAATAGAAAGACGTAGTATGTACCAAAAACAGGAAGGCATGTCATATTCACAGGTATAATGTGTTAACTAAGAAGATGCAATTTACCCTAATTAGAAGCATTACAAGGTAGACACCATATGCAACATGCAACTACATATCACACTGCCAAGTAAGAGCAAGCACCTGCGATGGTGGTGTGGGGGAATTGCGGTGATCAACTAGAGAGCTATGTTGACTATCTTCATTTAGCCTTGCTGTTTCTTGAGAATCATGTGGGGAGGATGACACTGCACTCTTTAAACGAGTAGGGCGTCTCACAGTAACCCACCCGGGTGACTGTCTCATCATAAGTGATTGATGAGGGATACAAAAGAGCATTAGTTTGATGTACGAACATGGTTAATAGACATATGTAGTATGTATCAAAAACAGGAAGGCATGTCATTATCAAAGGTATAATGTGTAAAGTAAGCAGATGCAATTTAACCAAATTGGAAGGAATACAAGCTAGACACCATATGCAACATGCAACCACATTTGACAGCGTGAAGTTAAAGCAAGCACCTGTGAAAGTGCAACTAATCCCCGGGTGGTTTTGGTAATTAATAACAACATATATATCATTGAACTAATAGTTACTTGAGAATCATTTCAGAGAGTTCAGTGATATGGGTATGGCAAGGACTGAAGAAGTGGACCCCCCAAAATGCTAAGGCAAGCATTGGCAAAAGCTCAAGACTCCATTTTTGGTTTAGTGATCCAAGATCACATTGAGTCCATAGGAAAAGCCAATACTATTAAAAGGGATGAGGTTATGATGATGATCCGTTTACTCAAGTGCTTAGTGATACATCTCCTAAACTATCAAGAACTTTCACTTCCATAGACACTCATAAGTAGTCTCGGTCCCACCGATATTCCAAACTCACCACACCGAGATGAACCACCGAGCCATAAGCCAAACCCTAGCAAACTCGGATTTTCCGATTCAACTCGGTCTCACCGAAACATGAGTTGCCAAGCTTCAGAATCTTCACATCAAATCGGTGTCACCGAGATGATGAAGTAGGTCCCACCAAACCGCATGCTCTTGTCATTGCACGAATCGGACTAACCGAGATTGTATTTTCGGTCCCACTGAAAATCCCAACGCTCACATTATTTGAACTATCTGTTTCACCGAGTTGTCAACTTCGGTCCCACCGAGATTGCTCAAATGTGTGTAACGGTTGGATTTTGTGTGGAGGCTATTTATACCCTCCACCCCTCTTCATTCGTGGAGAGAGCCATCGAAAGAACTACCACTCCTACCTTACATTTCGAGAAGAGAACTACCTACCCTTGTGTTGAGATCAAGTTGCTCCACTCCCACCATATGAAGCTTGATCTCTAGCCTTCCCAAGTTGCTTTCCACTCAATCCTTTCTTCCACCACAGCCAAATCCGTGAGGAGAGTTGAGTATTGGGGAGATTATCATTTGAAGCACAAGAGCAAGGAGTTCATCATCATCTACACCATCTATTACCTTTTGGAGGGTGGTGCCTCCTAGATTGGTTAGGTGTCGCTTGGGAGCCTCCACATCGAGATGTGGAGTTGAACCAAGAAGTTTGTAAGGGCAAGGAGATCGCCTACTGTGAAGATCTACCCCAGTAAGGCTAGCCTCCGTGGGCGTGAGGCCATGATGGAATAGACAAGGTTGCTTCTTCGTGGACCCTTCGTGGGTGGAGCCTCCGTGGACTCAAGGCAGTTACCCTCCGTGGGTTGAAGTCTCCATCAACGTGGAAGTACAATAGCACCACCTATCGGAACCACGAGAAAAATCACCGCGTCTCCAAAATTGCGCTTGCTCTTCTCCACCTCTCTTTACTACATGTGCAATTTACTTTCCACTGCCTATACTCTAGAATTGCATGTGTAGGGTGATGCTTGACTTGGTCATAATTGTGAATCTGCCAAAACTGTTCTTTGTCAAAAGGCAGAATTTTTATATTGTCAAGTAGTCTAATCACCCCCTCTAGACATACTTTCGATCCTACAAGTGGTATCGAGCTTTGGTCTCCATTGTATTGGTTTCCATTGCATTGACTCCATAAGCTTGGTTTCACAACCTAGGAGAGTATGGCGCCTAGTGAGGGTAATTTTCAGAGAGGTCCTTACTTTGATGGTACAAATTTTGCTAGTTGGAAGCATAAAATGAAAATGCATATTCTTGGTCATAACCCACCGCATGGGGCATTATTTGTGTTGGTATGCAAGGTGAATTATTCGAGGAAGGAAAAGTTCCAGATCGCTGGTTACACCGAAGAATTATGGATGTTGCAAAACAATGCTCAAGCTTGTGACATTCTCTTCAATGCCTTGTGTCCCGAGGAGTTCAACAAAATCAGCCGCCTTGAGAATGCAAAAGAGATTTGGGATACTTTGGTTGAAATGCACGAAGGTACCGAGTCCGTGAAGGAATCAAAGCTAGATATTCTTCAAGGTCAACTTGACAAGTTCAAGATGAAGGATGGTGAAGGTGTCGCTGAAATGTACTCTAGGCTTGATCTCATCACAAATGAGATTGCCGGCTTAGGAAGCGAAGAAATGACCGACCGATTCATCATCAAGAAGATTCTCAGAGCTTTGGATGGAAAGTATGACACCGTGTGCACTTTGATCCAAATGATGCCAAACTACAAGACTCTCAAGCCAACCAAGTCATTGGAAGAATTGTTGCTCATGAGATGACACTTAAGGATAAGGAAGAGCTTCACAACAAGTCAAGTGGTGCTTACAAAGCTACAAGTGATGCTCCCACAACCTCAAGTGACAAGTTAGTTTCCAATGAAGAGATAAGCCTAATGGTCAAGAACTTCAACAAATTCTACAAGAATAGAGGCAAAGAGAGAAGCTCAAAGTCTAGATCATATGATGAAAAGAGATCTTCTAGTCGTGATCGAATCTGCTACAATTGTGGAAGACCCGACACTACTCAAATGAGTGTACGGCTCCCCACAAGAGAAGAGAAGAATCTCCAAGAAGAAGAAGCTCAAGAGATGAGTCACCTCGAAAAGAGAGAAGGAGCAGAGATGATCGTTATGAACGAAGACCCTCTCGGAGAAGCAAGGATTCGGAGAGGAAAGACAAGTCATCAAGGAGCTACACAAGAAGAAAACATCAAGCTCATGTAGGTGAATGGGTCTCCGCCCGACTCGGACAATCAATCCGAAGGAAGCTATCACTCCAACTCCAACTACAGCCAAGATGAAGGTGTTGCCGGTCTTGCTCTCAGATCCTCCAACTCCAACTCCTACGACTTATTTGATTCACCAAATGAGGGAATTGGAAGATGCTTCATGGCTAAAGGCCCCAAGGTATCACACCCTGAATTCATTGACTTGATAGTGATGAGGATGACTTGCTTGGTGAAGATGAGCTCTTACATGATAAATCCAATGAGCCTAGTAACGATTAACATGCTAGTAGTCTTTATAGTCGAGAAGAGTCGAGTGACAATGCTATGAAGGAGATTGAGCGTCTAACTAAAGAACTAAACACTCTTAAGTTAGCTCATGAAACAACTCAAGAAGATCATAGAGAGCTCCTAAGATCTCATGAGAAGCTACGCTTCGAGAAGCTCACTCTAGAGCAAGAACATGAGTTTCTAAAAGCAATCAATGACGATCTTCGAAAGAAGAGTTCTTCATATCTTGCCAAACGACTTCTCTTGTCTAATTTCTTGGCACCCATTAAGACTAAGCATGACAAGCATAAGAAAAATTCTTTCTCTAGGAGTAACAATAACCATGCTAAATCAAATGTTGTTGCTTCTAGTAGTTCTCTTGATTCCACTAACAATGTTTCAAGCCAAGTTACACTTGAGCAAGAAAATAGTTTATTGAAAGGGATCATAGAGAAAGGTGTCTACAAGAGCCTTGCCGGAAGCAAGAACTTTGAGGAAATTGTTCGCAAGCAAGGAAGGCACCGAAGAATCAAGGAATTGGTTTTGAGCAAAAGTTCAACGCCAAGGTGTTGAGTGGGAAGAAGGTCAATATCCTACTCCACAGTTTGTTCCTCAAAAGGAGAAGTATGATCCTACTTCTTCCAATGTGGAACAAGCTCAAGATGACCTTCCACCACATGACCACAAGCTAAAAGGCAAGGACAAGCTTCAAGAGGAGATTGATGCATTTGTTGAAGCACCTCAAGCCATGGTCAAGTGGGTTCCCAAGGAAACGTCAAGTTCTACTTCGTCAACCTCAACTACAACCCCAAGGATTCCCATCAATATGATGTGGATCCTGAAGAAGAAGAACTAGAAAGTTCTTGAGGGTGACTCCGCCAACATACTTCACTCACATTCATTTTGGCAAAAACTTGTGCAATCAACTTCCACATCGTGCACTAATTCATGGAGTCACAAACCCTCTTGTTGGTAAGTCAAGGGACAAGGTAATCATTGCTTTCATGGACATCATCTATTGTGAACTTCAATCTATGTCCATGGATATCCTTGTTTGTTCCTTGTGGGACTAACCCATGTAGGTATTGAAAGTGCCTGAATCCAAAGGATAGCTCCCAACTCTTGATGATCTCCATCAACATTGAGCATCCACATCTTCAACATCTACATGAAGTCTTCTACGACAACCCAAGGTTAGTTTGACCCTTTAAAAGGGTTCTCACATCTAGGGGAGCTTTGTTTAAAAATTGAGCTAAAGCATCTTCAAATGATGTGAACACATCAATGCTTTATGTAAAAGTGGTAACCCCACTTGTGCTTAAACGATGAGTATGACCTATGATCAAATGTTCTCATTTGGCTCCTAAGTCAATATACTCATATAAAGATGACCTAGTCATCGACAAATTGTGTGTTAGTTGCTAGAGTTTTGGTCGTGCATGTTTGACACATATTTCATTTGCTATCTTATTGTGTGAGCATGTTGGATGCATGATTTTATCCATTCGAGGACATCCATTTGTTGTTTTGGTCGCTTTTGATTTTTCCGACCAAATGGATGGACAAGAATGCCTAAGTACCTCCCCTAGCTATCTATGCTTTCTTGTCTCAAATTCTATTCATGCTTACATCACAAATTTTGAACAAGTCATTTTCGGACCCTCCGGTGAGGAGCACTCGAGCCACCGATCCGTCAAGGGCTAATTTCCAAAACCTTCTAATTGATTTCGGTCATACCAACTCACTCAAACTCGGTCGAACCGAAAGCATTTAGATGATCTAGGTTTTCATCTCGGTGAAACCGAAGTTGTGATTTTCGGCGTGATCAAGTGCATAACTGCCTAGCAGTTATCCATCTCGGTGCCACCGAATTTTACAACTCGGTCCCACCGACAGCAAGGGGTATATATTCCGAGGGCCGCTGCTGATTCCTCCTTCAAACGCTTTAGCCCCCCACCCCTTGTTGCTGCCGCTTTGGTCTCCGGATTGTCGCTGTTGCCGCCAGGCGCCGCGCCGCAGTCTCTCGTCGCCGCCAACGGACATCTCCTCCGAGTCGTTGCCGCCAGAGAAAAACTCCACCAAGTTAGGGTGAGTTTTGATCCCACTCGTGCTCCCATCTCCGATTCAATGCACGCTTGATTGCCTAGTATCTTGCCACGATTGAAATCCTCCCGTACACCAGATTGTTCGTTTGAACTAGATTCGAGTAAAAGTTTTAGGTTAGGTTTCATGAACACATCTCGGTGAGACCGATTTTATATTTTCGGTATGACCGATTTGGCCTATGGCCATTGTGATCGCACCCTTCGGTCCAACCGAAGTTGTGCAAAATCGGTGTGACCGAAATGATTCTCGTGAAACCCTAGTGTTTTCGGCAGACCGAAACCCACTTCGATCTAACCGAAAGTGGTGTGCCAAGCTCCTGCTTAACACTTCGGATTCACCAACCTTAAACTCGGTCTCGACCAAATGTCTTCTCGTGAAAACCTAATACTAGAATTTGAACTCATTTTTTTGCAAAACTTTCGCAGCTTTGTGATGACTCTTCTTCTCTCGCCTACACCTTATCTATTCACAAAGTTGTCACCATGTCGATGCCAAAGGACAAATGTAACAGGTCGAGACACCCATTGCATACATTCCAGAGGCGGCACTAGTCCCGATCCTAGCAGCTCATCCGATGATGGTGAGAGGAGTACACCAAGTGGCTTGCCTCCTGCAGCCACCAGAGCTAGAAAGAAGAGGAATTCAGATGATGAAGATTCAGATTTTGTTGTTGAGGAAGAGGTGACCTCAAAGTCTAAAGGAAGGTTGTTGCCAAAGAGCAACAAGGTCAACAATCTAAGAAGGGCACCAAAGAAAGTCAAGCAATCAACTGTTGCTAAGAAGCTGAATTTGGGAGAGGCAATCGCAAGCAAAGTGAAGAAAACCACCAAGAGAAAGAGAATAGTGCATGATGCAGCAGAGAGGATGAGGATGAGGAAGCACCCCAGCCTCCTTCTCGTAAGTCAAGTTCATGGGTGATGCCATTAAGGCCGGAGCCACATCAAAGCCCAAGAAATCTGCTCCAGCTAAGGCAGCTCCAGCCCAAAGACCACTCCTCCAAAGATGACATCACCAAGTCTTCACGATGTCTTTGTCATATCCACTCCGACATCAACCTGCACGGAGCCGCCAAAGAGAGTCCACAAAGGACGCTTAGCTCTATGCTTTTTCGAACTTTTGGTAACTTGTTGCCAAAGGGGAGAAATTGTATAGATCATAGGACTTCGAGAGAGAGAGTGTTGTTGTCTTTGCGCTTTTGCTCTTTTCGTTCTTTTGCGGTTTCTTTGAGATACTTTTGGTTTTCGAGACATTCAAGGTGTTTGATACTCGCTTGATTCTACCTTAATGAGTGCTTGGTCGCATTATGCTTTAATGTGTGCTTAATGCTTATCATATGCCATTCCTATCTCGTATGACCATTTACTCATGTCTTGGTGATTGGGTGCATGCTGTTCATTCTTATCATTTTGTGCGCTCCACCAAGATGTATGTGACATGGAAGAGTGACCCATGATCCTAATCGATTGTGCATTTGCATTCAAACGCAAATCTTAAATAATGCACAAATTTAGGGGGAGCTCTTGCTTATCACATACTTCTCAAAGCAACGATATTATTCATTGATTATATCCTTTGTCGAAGCTTTGATCTATATGTTGTCATCAATTACCAAAAGGGGAGATTGAAAGTGCAACTAATCCCGGTGGTTTTGGTAATTAATAACAACATATATATCATTGAACTAATAGTTACTTGAGAATCATTTCGAGAGTTCAAGGATATGGGTATGGTAAGGATCAAGAAGTGGACCCCCAAAATGCTAAGGCAAGCATTGGCAAAAGCTCAAGACTCGATTTTTGGTTTAGTGATCCAAGATCACATTGAGTCCATAGGAAAAGCCAATACTATTAAAAGGGGATGAGGTTATGATGATGATCCGTTGCTCAAGTGCTTAGTGATACATCTCCTAAACTATCAAGCAACTTTCACTTCCATAGACACTCATAAGTAGTCTCGGTCCCACCGATATTCCAAACTCACCACACCGAGATGAACCACCTCAGCCATAAGCCAAACCCTAGCAAACTCGGATTTTCCGATTCTCAACTCGGTCTCACCGAAACATGAGTTGCCAAGCTTCAGAACCTTCATCATCAAATCGGTGTCACCGAGATGATGAAGTCGGTCCCACCGAACCGGCATGCTCTTGTCATTGCACTAATCGGACTAACCGAGATTGTATTTTCGGTCCCACCGAAAATCCTAACGCTCACATTATTTGAACTATCGGTCTCACCGAGTTGTCAACTTCGGTCCCACCGAGATTGCTCAAATGTGTGTAACGGTTGGATTTTGTGTGGAGGCTATTTATACCCCTCCACCCCTCTTCATTCGTGGAGAGAGCCATCGAAAAGAACTACCACTCCTACCTTACATTTCGAGAAGAGAACTACCTACCCTTGTGTTGAGACCAAGTTGCTCCACTCCCACCATATGAAGCTTGATCTCTAGCCTTCCCAAGTTGCTTTCCACTCAATCCTTTCTTCCACCACAGCCAAATCAGTGAGGAGAGTTGAGTGTTGGGGAGATTATCATTTGAAGCACAAGAGCAAGGAGTTCATCATCATCTACACCATCTATTACCTTTTGGAGGGTGGTGCCTCCTAGATTGGTTAGGTGTCGCTTGGGAGCCTCCGTCATCGAGATGTGGAGTTGAACCAAGAAGTTTATAAGGGCAAGGAGATCGCCTACTTCGTGAAGATCTACCCCGAGTAAGGCTAGCCCTCCGTGGGCGTAGGCCATGATGGAATAGACAAGGTTTCTTCTTCGTGGACCCTTCGTGGGTGGAGCCTCCGTGGACTCAAGCAGCCGCACCCTCCGTGGGTTGAAGTCTCCATCAACGTGGAAGTACGATAGCACCACCTATCGGAACCGCGAGAAAAATCACCGCGTCTCCAAAATTGCGTTTGCTCTTCTCCACCTCTCTTTACTACATGTGCAATTTACTTTCCGCTGCCTATACTCTAGAATTGCATGTGTAGGGTGATGCTTGACTTGGTCATAATTGTAAATCTGCCAAAAACTGTTCTTTGTCAAAAGGCAGAATTTTTATATTGTCAAGTAGTCTAATCACCCCCCCTCTAGACATACTTTCGATCCTACAACCTGGGATGGGTGTGTGTGGCAATTGAGATCATCAACTTCAGAGCTACTTTTACTGTCTCCAACTGCTGACACTGCACCCATTAGAGCATTGAAACGCTTACTGCTTATCTTCGAATTACACTGGAGCGACTTCTATCTTTTCTTTTCTGCATTTATCAACACTGCGTCAGAGTCTGAAATACCCATGCATAAAAAAACAATAGTGTGAGTATGGGTGAAGTGTGTGCACAATTAGTACAGGGTAAAGGTTGCAGATAGCAGGTCGGTGAGAAATAAATGATGGGAGACATGTGATAGCTCTACAACATGCATGGCACACTCAATTACTACAGATTCTATGAAAATAACAATGATCGAAAGCAAATAGGTCACCCATTTTTTCTGCACCGTCCAATGTACAAAGAACGGGGAGATCGCCTTCATCTACCTCCAGCCAGTCAGTGTTGATGATCTTCCTCGAAACGTCAGCGACCACCGACCCAAGATTCTCCCCGCCTCGCGCCCTCCCTCGACCTCACCGCACTTCGTGCTTGGCATCCCCGGCCATCCATTCAAGCCCCGCCGACCTCCAGATCGGGCGCAAGCAGCTCCTGCGCCCCACACCCCTATGATAGACACTGATGCGCCGCTTCCCTAGGGAACAGGCAGACTAGGTGCTCCGCGCGCCTAAGCGGGTGCTGCTTCTTTTAATTGCGGTTCGACTGACCCTGAATTGAAATCCAGGTGGGCTACTGACCTCTAGCAAAGGTGAAATAGTAAAAGGGAGGAAACCTTGTGCATTTAGTATCACGAAGAAGATGCAGTAAGAAGCGCTCAACTAGTTTCTTTCGTGGGATGAATACAGTTTGAGCGGAGACGTACGATTTGCACGAATAACGGAAGAGGAGTACCTCTTTCTGTTGCCAGTGTTGTGTCATCCTTCTGTTTTTCCAACGATCTTGTTGTTAGCTGGAAACCAGAAGTTGTGGAGGACGGTGCAGCCTTGGACGAACCCATGGCCAAGTTGTTGAGTGTGGTGCGGTGGCCGTCTGTCGGCGGCGGGGAAGCAGATCCAAGGCGGCGAACGACGACATAGTGGGAACAGCTCCATGTGCGGTGGATGGTTGCGACAGTGGAGCCGCAGCAGTGAGGCGCAGGATGGCGTGGTCGGAGTGGTTCTGGTACGGCGCACGTCGGCGTCGGCGTCGTGGAGGCAGCTCTGCCTTGGCTTCAGCTGCTAAGTCCTTGAGGGTGTTGCGGTTGCGGTTGCGTTGGACGACGACGTCGGGGTACCGGCTCCGGCGTGATGGAGGAGGGCGGCGGTGGATTGGCCGCTATGGGGTGGAGGACGGAGGAGGTTGGGGTTTCATGGCTGGTGGAGAGGGCGTTTTCGCGCCCACAGAGTATGAATGGGGAAACGGAGGGAGGCGGGGGACGAAGGGGGAACAATGTTTTGGTTTGAGACGTGCTTGTTTGAAATTTGGGGAAAGTTACAAACTTTGCCCCCATCTAAAATTTCAGACATATTGCGGGTTGGGGGTAGGACACTCATGTCAGGTGTCCCAAATGTGGGCAGGATAGATTTCGGCCGAGCGCATGGGTGTTTAGGCGCCCATGGCGTATGAATGCTTCTCGGAGGCGGTTGAGACTGGCGTCTTGGTGAAGTTACAAACCTACCCCGGTTTAGACCTTTGGACATCGGGCCGATAGGCTAAATGGGCCAGAGTCAGGACAGTAATTTCCTACCACCAAAACATTAGTCTCGCGCGGTTTCGGGTGACCAGAGGCCTATTTGGCGCTTCATTCAATATTTTGGAGTAGAAGCATTAACGTTTTCGGTTCTCTTGAATTGAATTTTCAGGATTTTTCAAACTTCACAAATCTTTACTCTTGAAAATCCTAAAGCTACTTTTATTTTGGAATGGAGGGGGTACATTTTAATATACATTGTACACAAGTATATATTAAAAAATATGCAACTTACCTTTGTTCATGCATGGTTCCAGGTATAATCTCCTTGGTTGCAAAAAAATGTTAGATATGCGTATGAATATATATACCATGTTCAAACTCACAACAAAGATTGATGCCCCCTTTTACATCTGATTTACAAATGCCATTATCTCGGGTTCAAATAGATGAATGCACTTCCTATGAATTCAATCTTCAAACCCCTTTATGTTGAATTCGACATGTATTTTATTTCAGTAGCTAGCAATTTGAATGTATCCATGCAAGTGACAAATGTATAAAGTGCTTCACACTAACAACATGGAGTGCACTAATTAATGTTTATATATGAATTGTAAAAGCATCCATTGCCTGTATTTCAAACCGCTCTCACTCTATGGATCGAAAATATGAAATAAACACATGCACATGCTAGAATTCAATAGAGTATGGGTGTCTGATAGACCGATTTTCGTCCATACGCAATTTTGCAAAATTCATGATCTCATCCAAAAATAATAATGCCATTTATATTTTAATTTAATGCGTAGAACCGCCTTTTACACGTAGATATCTCTCTATCTAACGCATAAGTGCACACACTTTATATGCATCGGCATTTCTCTTTCACACATGCTCACAATCTCTCTGAGGGTGTCGGGGTGTCTCACGCACATGCTCTCTATTTCTCTATCTCTCTTTCTGACTACTATGTACCACTTTTTCACTAATCTCAGTTGGAAAACACTATTTCTCTCACATGCATATATACACATGCACGATCTCTACTAGCCCTCTATACGCACATATATGTGCCTACGTGTCTCCTGCACGCACATTATCTTTAGGCCTCTCTCGCACACATTCCCCCCCCCCCGACACACCTCTCTAAAAGTAGTTGGCAGATATGATTTCATCATATCATTCGGTAGGATATCCCTGGCTGTTAGGCTGGATGGTAATACGAGGCAAAGTTTTACCCTAGTTCTGATCGGACCGTTGCAGTTGAAGAAAGAGCCTACTCCTGGTACTGTATATTAGTGTTAGGGGTGTGTACAAAGTACACGTGAATACGAGGCATTGTGCGTGTGTGTATACTATCGACGAACTAGCCCCCAAGCTTGTATAACATACTAAGGGCTTAGGGTTACAAATCATATATAGTCGGCTTATCACCAGTGGGGATAGAGTCCTCCGCGACTCTGGTAGCTTCGTGTTGTACGCCGAGTCCTCCACATGGGTCCCCATATAACACGTCTCGGTCCAACCTATATGTGGCGCAGGATGGAACCGACCCATGAGTCTTCATGTTGACCCACCACAACTAGAAATGATGTGCCCACCACACCACACACGCAATCGGCCACTAAGAAAATAAGCATATACAATAGTACAATGGTATCTAGCTCATGATACGTCTCCATATTTTGTTGATGACATTGACGGACTTTGCATTTGATGCGTGCTCCGTATTTTGTTGACGACACTTATGGTCATTGTATTTGAAGCGAAAGCACGATATGGTCACTGGACTTCAAAATAAGCTCATCACGGTCACCACATACATTTTGTCGTGCTAACCAACATGTGGTTGGATGGTTAGAGGACAGTGGTTTCTCGAGCCCACCAAGGTTAAAGTCCTGGTGCTCGCATTTATCTTGTGTTAATTTCAGTATTTTCCAGCGATGTACGTTCAGTGGGAGGAGACGTTCCACTCGACTACGAGGCACCTATGGTGACTTCGTAAAATCTCAAGATCATATATGCTGGCCCACTCTCTCGGCTGGCGGGCGGCGGACCAGTGGTGGGGAGTGGTTTCGGGAGGGCGGGCGCCGCGGCGCGGCGGGGCGGTTCGCCGGTGGTGGCTGGCGGCTCGGGGGTGGAGTTTGATGATAAACCGGAGGCCCTTGATTTCAGACGAACGGCTGGAAAATCTAATGACCAGAGATGAAAAGTCGGTCGACCGACGTAGCCTCACCTCGCGACGTATACATGCACGCATGCAAGACACACACGCATGTAGGCGGCAACACCGACACGCATACACATAACGCATACACGCACGCATGCCGGGCGGCAACATCGACACGATACATGCACTCACGAACACACGACGCACGCACCCATGCATGCAACATGAACGCACCTTGCACGTCGCACCCATGCATGCAACACTGAACGCACCTTGCACGCACGCAACACTCGCGACGCCTGCATGCACACAGCACATGATGCAAGACACACGCTTAACTACATGAAAAATATGACGTCACACTCAATGAAAAATCATCGGTTTATGAAATGCCCGCTTCTGACCGCCTTGGCCCACCAAAGGTTCCTCTTGTGCGCGCTGCGTTGGGTCATCGACATGCAGGCCATGCACCCAAAGAGCCCACACGCCGCTGGAAGAATGGCGCGTGTCCTAGGTCGAGTCGAGGGCGCCACTCGCGGCACGCCCGCTGAACACGCCTGCGTGCGCATTCAAACGCCTCCATGAAACCCGCCCGTGTGGAAGCCGAGAAACCCACTCTGGACACACGTACGTTCATGACCGGGCCGGCGTTAAACGCAACGCCGCCATCTATTTAATCTCCTATTTAAACGAGGCCTAATGTCGGCCAAGAATCGCACACCTCCGCCGCTCCCCTATCTCCTCCACCATTTTGTCCACTCTTACAATGGCTTACGAAGAGTAGTTACTCCGCATCCAAGCCGGCTGGGTAGCCCGCCGGATATGAGCTATGCAGCTCGCTGATCCACCTCCCTCCCCTCGCCCGACGGAGCCAGTTGCCGCCCCAAGCCGGCGCGCGGTTCAGCAACTCGCCAATCCAGGCCAGCTCAACGAGGAGCGGCGCACGGGTGTCGTTGCAGCCGTCCACGCCGCCGCCTTGTACCGTGATCTCCATTTCGGGTGGCGAGACTCCCATGCCGGGCGGCGCGCCATGCAAGCAGCGATAGAAGCCGGTGCACGGAGAGCGACGAGTCGGTGGCCAGCGCCTCCGCGTCGCCGCCATCATCGAGGAGAAGTAGAACACGGGAGGCCGCCGCCGCTTGGGTCCCATGAAGGCCACCGCGAGGCGACGCCGCATACACAGCAGTGTCTTGCCGATCCTTTTGTTGCGAGGACCTTCGCCGACCCGCATGGGCTCCACGGAAGAGGTCAATGTTAGGATGAACTCGAGCCGTGCCGCTATGGCGAAGTAGTGGCCGGTGATGAACTCGAACCGTGCCGCCACCATCATCTTCGCACCAGCCAATGATATCAATTGGGCGGTGGGGAAGCGAAGCTGTCCTTTGCGCCAAGCATATACCTCAGGCTCCCGGCAGTCCGTGATCGTGCGCGCACATGAGGAACACAAATCGATCGTGGGCGACCATTTAGTCCATGTATTATATACCGTGCTTTCCGTAACTAGCACCGCGTAGTTCATTTGAATGTAATGAAATCCGCCATGTTTGTGTGAAAATCCGTATTTTATATGATTTCTATCGTTGTTTATATGAAATACTCGTGGTTGCATGAATGAGTATCGGCTTGTCTACCGCTTGCGTGAATTTCGTCCGCTTGGTTGAGTTGTGTCATAATGTGTGCGCTACGGTTGGATGGCGAATTTGCGGGTCATCGGTCGGTTCTGCGGGCGGCTCGGGCGGTGTTGGGGACAAAAAACACAGCTCAGGCGAGCTCGCTCAACGTCGCTACTGGAGGATGCATGACAGCATGAGCACCGAGCCGTTCTCGCTCATCGGTGACAAAGGCACCGGTGGACAAAAGGGTCGCCAATATTTTGGCTACCCGGCAAGATCCAAACAGCCCTCCCAACAGATTCAAATCCTCGTCACCGTGGAATTTTGCCATGTGTTGTTTTCATGGACTAGCAAGATGCCCGTACATTGCACGGAACATCAAGATGCATTTTTTTACAAACTCCCGCATGCATGCAAGGGATAATTAATGTCCTCCTTTGCTAGTACCACGAGGCAAACACCATTAATATTGCATTGATTAGTGTTAGTGGCCTTGTATATCTGCAAATTGTAGTTTTGATAGTGGCCCCTTGTATATAAAAATGGAGGGAGAAATATGAGAGATAAGGTCGGGAGGAGTGGGGCATGGTGCCGTGGTGGTGACTGGTGGTTGGACTGGGCGGAGGCATGGGGATGAACAGCGCATTATGTCTAGGTTTGTATCTCTCTCTCACAGACACACACGTAGGTGGGGGACGTGCACGAAGAGAAGAGGTGCACGCACGGCGCACGTACTCCCGTCTCTTTCCCAACCACACCTGCGTGGGTACACGGTGGAGCTCATTTCTGTACGAAAAAGGCAGCCCACGTGGTAATTTAGCACGCTACTGGTTGTCCACTTGGTGGAGGGAGGATCGCCTACCACGGGTGAACAAACAAATTGCGACTTGACGATTATGTTAAATTAAAAAAGAGGCAAACCATGTGGGGCCTACCTTAGAGGCAAGGCTCTATACATCAAGTACTTTTGATGTGTCCCGTCAACTCGCAGAACAAGGAGAAACTTGCTTAGTACGTTGCCTCTCGCGCCCACGGGCGCGGTGGCTCACAGGATGAGGTGAAGCTCGAGTACTATCAGACGCTTTTACGCCCGCTTCCTCGCCCACGCCAAAGTGGCTCGCAGCATGAGGAGAAAATTTTACTACTCCTCCGCTTACTCCTCGTCCCTACAACGTACTTTTGTTAGTACTCCTCTATTTACTTATAAAAGGCCACTATAAAAATACATTTTGCATCTATACAAGGCCACAAATAGTAATCGAGACAAAAGTTACTACTCCCTCCTTTCCAGTTTATGGTTCAATTTCAAAATCTCTCCAACCAAGGTAGACGGTGAGTGGTCGAATTAATTTCGTAGTTTGCACAGTACGCTCATTTTTCTCAAGAAGTTATGTTTACCGAGGCATTAATTAGAACGAATGCATGAATGACCACTAAATTTCCATGAACTTGTACATGCATTGGTTAGTTTCCTCTTGACATTGCTTGCGTCGGGTGATCTAACGCACCTTGAAATCCAACATGTAATGGTACTACTAGTAGTATAGTACTAGAATTGAGACTTATCGAACGGAAAAACGAATGTTTTTTAGATGAGCCCTATAAACCCTAGTGGGTACGTACTCCGTAAAAATAGATTTTTCCAAAACTAAGTCGCCCCTTTCATGAATTCTGTAGTATACCCTCCATCGACGCCCCTTTCATGAATTCTGCACTTTCGTCACGCCGACATGTGGGACATATAGCAACCGGTCGACGTGTCAAGCACCTAAATAACAAAGGCAGAACAGCAGGGGACGACCCCACTGCATCGTCCAAAGGTTAGTAATGAGCAATGAGACGCCAAATCACAATGCGGCACCTTCCCGGATGGACGGCAACCATTATTTCACACTTCGGTTCGACATCATCTCAAACCACGACTAGTATTGCTTCTGCCACAAGAGGGACAAGCGCATCGCCTTGGTACATCATGACACGTGGGACCGCATGACAGGCCATGCTCCCCCGCCGATCGCTGGGTAAAATCACCTCATTTTTACTATACTTCCTCCGGATCGGTTACTACATGGCATGCACGTCGTTCTAGGTTGAGAATTTAACTGGCTGTGTGTGTGTGTGTGTGTGTGTGTGATGAACAGTACGCTAGCCTTTTAAAAAATGTATACTTTTGTACATTAGTACTCCACTATCGATGGATTGCGCCATGGAGCAAAAATTGAAATTTTAAAAAAGGTGGTACATATAGAGAGCTGCACGCCAAATTATGCATATAGTACTATTAAAAAGCTAGTACGTGCTTAATTGGGGTGCTAAATTCTATTAGAGAAATACTAGTACTTGTATGTACATATCAAGAGTTAAAGTAACGGAAGAAACATAACATAGTTCTGCTGGGGCTCAAAGACAACACACCCTCAAATTAAACTAAGCACACCTGAAATTAAACTATGCAACTAATCCGTAGACACTTTGATTAGAAGTTTAGAACCGCCATGAGCAACGACACTCCCACCTTACTCGGAGTCCTCGTCCACGTCCTCGACTTCGTCCTTGTCCCTCTTCCTCTTGGCCGATACTTCTTTGCTTGAACTGCCTACTTGGCTGTTGCTCTTCATCCAACCCTTGTAGATATTGAAACAAAGGTAGCCATCCATTGAAGCGTACTAGATGTGGTCTATATCTAGCACATTCCGCTGTCATGCATGACGATGAAACGTGTAATGAGGTTTCTCTAGTTTGCGGTACGAAGGATGAACCATGGCTCCTGCCAGGGTCAGCACTGAGGGCTGACGAGAGGGCACTAGCCAATTCTTCTGGAGGTCGAAGGGGTTGCCTACAACGAGGCCTATCCGACGCAGACTTCTTTGTCGTTCTTAAAGTCTACAAGAACGAATTTGACTGCTTTTGTCCTCGAGGAAGTTCTAAAAATCGGCACTCAACGCCGGCATGGCATATGTGGTAGACCAACCAAACGTTATGTACGCAAACCGGATCATGGCGGGCTTCTTCCTCTCTTCGCCCTTAGATCCTTCTCTCGCCCCGTGACTGTGGTGTACTCAACATCTAGCCCAGCACCCACTCATCATGTGAGTTTTCAACATGCGTCTGAAGCGAGAAAGGCATCCTTTCACCGTCGCGGAAGTACGGGTGTAGATGACGTCGAACTCATCGCCAGTGATGGTTCTAACCTTGTACTCACCACCGATCGGGTAGATTTGGGATGCCATGGATTCGGGAGGAGGGTTAGGATTAGTGGAACTGCCGTAATGTGAATGGACGGGACGACTAGGAGCGAACCGCCGTAGTATTAAAGGACGTGCGGGAAAGAGTAGGAGCGAACTGCCAGTGTGCAAATGGCAGGGTAGTGGCTTTCCATTCTCCCATGATACGGGCTTCCGAGAGCCCTTGGATCTGAGATCAAACGGTTGCATGGCGTGATTCTAGACCTATGGGTTAATATCCTATCCTGGAGGGTTATTCTTAAAATTTTCAGCAACTTAGCATGCGACCATTTGATCTCAGATCCAAGGGCTGCCAAGAGCTCAGATCATGGTCGCGCTACCACGACCGTCGCGTCGCTCCAAGTGGTCGCGCTTCTTGAGATTTAACACGTGTGTTAGGCTATCCGATGTTGGCATCTCATACATAGTCATCACTTAGTCACTCATACTACAACAAGGTTGGCTATAAGTGTATTTTTTAGTCCTCTCTATCTTTTTTTCAGATTTCTCCGTCCCATAATATAAGAATGTTTTTGACACTAGCTAGTGTAGTGTCAAAAATGTTCTTATATAATGGGACACAGGGAGTACTAGTATTTATTGCATTTGCCAAGGAGTGACCTCTTCCAATGAAATGGTGTTCCTAAGTTTGCTTCATTTAATTAGCTATAGACTCAAAATTGTCTTTTCATCTAGGTACACATGCTTAGCACCATTTGTTCCTTGGGTCACCAAACTAGTCTCTCTCTTCTTGATTAACTTGCCACATCAGACTTTATGCCTATGTGGCAAGCTTAAGCACCTGTAGGAGCAAGTAAGTACAATAGTGCGCTTTACATGTTGTCGCGGGGGAGCGAGCACCTATGGGGCAGGGGGGCCCCTTCTGGTCCGGCAAGGGAGCGGGGCGCGCACGCAGAGGATTGAGGCGAGTACGCGCGGGGGAGACGGGCGATTTTTACCCAGCTTCGGAGCTCTCCGGAGAGATAAAACTCCTACTGTTGCTTTGTGTTTGTATTTGCTCTTATCTGAGAGCGTGAGTATGGTGTGGTGTTGAATCTCCGAACTGCGGAACCCCTTCTACGTCGCGCATGGGCCTCCCTTTATAGTCCAAAGGGGTCACCGACAGTGGCAGCGAGAGAGAGGGTAGAAAGGTAAAACGTGGGTTGGTACACTGTTAGGCATGTGTCCCCTACCTAACTCGACGGCAGGGGACAAGAGCATTTAATGCCCGCCTGGTCGCTCCACAAAGGCAAGGAAACGACTGCTAGGTGTGCCACCGATCGCCATGATGGCCTCCTTGTCAGCTCCGCTGCCACCTTGCCCGCTTAAGCTGCGCAATGCACGCCACGTGCTCCGTGAGTGATCCCGTGACGACACGCCGCTGGTGAGCCGAGCGCAGCGCAGAGTGGCGGTTCTGCCGCGGCAAGTGCCTTGTTATCTTCCCGCAAGCTCCTCTTGCCGGGTTCTTCTTGTTCCCGCAAGCTTCTCTTGCCGGGCTCGTGATTTCGGCAAGCTCCTCTTGCCGGGCTTTGTCTTCTCAACTAATACTTTGTTCTTGAATGGCAGTAGAATAAGAGTGACGAAGGGTTTTGGCGGCGGATCTTGGCGGACGCCTGCAAGCCTTGCCACGGGGTGCTGCGACTGCCCATGCACAAGTTTGGGGTAGTAAGGTACCCCTACTTTAGTACACCGACAGGAGCCCCCGGGCCTGGGCCATACACGGTGCCGAAGCGCCTGGGCTGTGCCCAAAACAAAGGCACGGCACACGCTGGCTGGGTCCACATTGAATCCACTCCGAATCCACCGCACGCTCCCGTAATGGCACGCGTCAATCGTGGCGTTGTGGGAGGCGCAGGCGGCGTGCGCGATTTTCGAGGTGCCCACCCCCGTGATCAGGGGGCAGGGCGAGGTCACTTCATCTGTCGCCTCGGCTTAGCTTCCCCGCCACGCGGCTCCCATGCGCGTGGGGTCGTGGGCGGTGGAGGTGGGAAATCGAGCCGTCACGGGCGGAGGCAGCGGGTTGGCCCCGGTTCTCTGCTCTTCTTGCGCCTTGATTGGCTGAGCAGGGCGGCCGAGCCCCCACCTCGCTCCTTAAAAAGGGCGGAAGGGGAGCGCAAAAATCCCGCACTCCCTCATCTTCTCTTTTCTTCAACTTCTGCTCCCCTTTCTCCATCTTTCATGAAGGAAGGGAACCCTGGCCCTTCATCGGTGGCGGCGAGGGTCGCCGCCAGTAGCGATCCTCCCCATCTCGCGCCTGCAGGCGGCAGAGCCAGCCACAAGGGGAAGAGGAAGGGGGCGAGGCCGTGGACGAGGTCGAGGGCGAGGTCGAGGTGCTCGGGGAAGGGGCGGACGGGGCGGCGCGCCTGCTCCGCCACCGCCGGCGGATCCCCTCCTCCCGGTGGTCCATACGGGGGACGATCCTTGGGAGTTCTTCGTCAGGCTGCGTCGGGCGCCTCGTCGTCGCCTCCGGCTTCCAGCTCCGTTTGCGAGCGCGATGGAGCCGGATCCGCCCGAGACGTTGAGATTGCACATGAGGGGCTGTGGGATTAGCGGCACGCGAGTCAGCGTCGTATCCCCAGCCCCTAGTGTGATGTATCTTGATCGAGGGTGGAAGACGTCACCAGCATCCACAGCTTGATTTGGCGGATTCACCTCCATTTTGTTAATGGAGGGCGACCTTCTCTCTGTCAAGGTCTTGGGACTCCGCATCCGGCAAGATGCTGCGGACAGCTCCTCCGATAGCGAAGACTCTCGAGCGAGAGTGACGAGGAGGAGAGCGACAGCGACGACGAGGGCGGGGGCCCGACTAGGCACCGGCCGCCGCCAAGGCCACCGGCGACCCCATCATCCGGTCGCTGCCTCCTGAACTCCCCGGGTCGCCTCCTTGGGCGGCCGGGCGAGGGAGGCTGCGAAGAGGAAGAGGGGTGGCGGCAAGGCCGTCAAGTCGGAGTACGAGGCGTGGTGCCTCGACAACAGGCCGACGCCCCGCCGCCTGCCTCGAGCTCGCTCGCGCGCCTCCGTCCTCCGCCAAGCCCCCGCTGGCCCCCGGATGTTCTCTTGGTGTCTTCGCACCGTAGCTCACCTAGGCGCCTTTTTGCCCTTCCCGCAAACTTTCTTGCCGGGCCTCCTTGACCTACCTCCTCAAGAGAGGAACAGAAAGGGATTACGGGCATCTTATCTTTTCAATTTGTAAGCCTTCGGGCCTTAGCTGCATTTAAAACTTGTAATCCTCTCTTTCATGTTTTTCATCCTCTATGGACTTGTACTGGAATGGGATGTTTTTTAATGAAAAAGGGGAATGCTTGTCGGGTTGTATCTTTTGTTCTGCTGCATCCCTTGTATGATCTTCCCCTACGCTTCGAGAGACCTTGTCAGCGCAAGCACACTTGTGAGAAAAGGAACATCAGCAGTTCATTGGCGGTGTCTGCTCCCAAGCAAGAAACCTTGCCGGGGCTAGTTGCGGCGCACTTGTATCCTTGAGCGGAATCGAAACGAATCAAGGGCGCAACTTAGCCACGACGCCGGTCCCTCCGCGCACAGGTCTTCCATACAAGGCACGGCAGTTTCTGAGAAGAAACGCGGTTTTGCATTCCCCAGTCCATAAGAGGATGCATGATGAGGGACGAAAAACTTATCTGATATCACAGCCCCGCAACTATGGCTTGCCGATGAATTCAAGAAATGCAGCCCCCAAAGAACACCTGCTCGCTGGGACCTGTGTGGCGCCCTTTCTTCGTCCTTGCCGCTGCTAGATGCGTCATATGAACAATTTCTTAGAGCGCGGCAAGTTATTCACTGTAATATATATCTTTATCCCGGGCACTGCTTGTCACGTTATCTCCATTACTTGATTCCATCCCTTATATGTTTTTACCCTACGCTTTGAGGGAACTTGCCGGCGCAAGCACACTTGCCGAAAAGCGGAACATCAGCAGCCCATCGGGCGGTGTTGCCTCCGCAAGAAATCTCGCCGGGCTGGTTGCGCAAGACTTTCATTGTTGAGCGGACTCAAATGATCAAGGGCGAACTCAGCCATGAAGTCGATTCCTCCACAAGCACAGGTTCTCCATACAAGGCATGGTCGTTCAAGGAGTGTAACGCAGCTTTGCATTCCCCGGCCCATAAGAAGATGCATGATGAGGGACAGAAAGACTTATCTGGCATCGCAGCCCCCGGCGACCCTGGCTTGCCGCGGGGGAATCTTGGTACTCGCAGCCTCCAGAAATGCTGGTTTGTCAGGGGCCCAGTGCCAAAAGGCCCTTCCGCCCTTCTTTGTAGCTGTTACTTTAATTATGAGAACAACTCAGTCAGTGCCGCAATAAGTTACTTTTGTGATGTAACTTTATCTTGGGCAATGCTATGTCATATCCTTTACTTGACTCAATCTCTTGTATGTTTTTATCCTTGCGCTTTTAGGGAACTTGCCGGCGCGAACACACTTGCTAAGTGCGGAACATCAGCAGCCCGCTGGCGGTGCTGCTCCCGGCAAGAAACCTCGTCGGGCTAGTTGCAGCGCGCTTTCATTGTTGAGCGGACTCGAAACAAAGTTGAGGGCGCAACGTAGCCGCGAGCTGGTTCCTCCGCGCACAGGTTTTTCATACAAGGCACGGGCGTTCAAGGAATATAACATAGAAGTTTAAAAACGACCGTGCTCTGCACTTAAATTTTGGGCAACTTAGCTTCTCTGTCATCTGTGTCCCGGCAAGGCTGCACTTCTCCCTTGATTCCCTCCCCTGTATGTTTTCACCCTTACGCTTTTTAGGGAACTTGCCGGTGCAAACACACTTGCTGAAAGGGAACATCAAGCAGTTCACCGGGCGGTGCTGCCTCCGGCAAGAAATCTCGTCGGGCTGGTTGCGGCGTGCTTTCATTGTTGAGCGGACTCGAAACAGATCAAGGGCACAACTTAGCCACGATTCGATCCCTTCGCGCATAAGTTTTCCATACAAGGTACGGTCTTTCAAGGAATACGACTCAAAAGCTTGTAGCTGACTGCTTTCTTCGCTCTACTTGCCAGTGGAGCTCGATGGCACGTCCTCGACGGTAGCGCAACACTCCGAAGAGGTGCGCTTGCCGGAGTGGGCACCAGAGCTATTCTTGCCGGACTTAGTATTTGGTGAAACTATCTTTGGCTTCTTGCACTTGCCGGTGGAACTCGATGGTGCGTCCTTGATGGTAGCGCAGCACTCCGAAGAGGTGCGCTTGCCGGAGTGGGCATCAGAGCTACTCTTGCCGGACTTGGTCTTCTTCTTCTTCCCCGGAGCTTCAAATACCAAGTGGGTTACGCTCGCTGCAGCTGCTTTGCTTCTCGGTAGATCTTGTCGGTACAGATAAGTGCATCTTTCTTGTCACCGTGGACAGAAATGACACTTATCGGACCGGCATCTTGAGCACGCTAAGCATAATGAGAGGCTGCCATGAACTCGCAAGCGCCGACGGCCGAGTATCCCATTGTAGGGCAATGGGAAATCAGCAACGTCGAACGTGACTCTCTCTGTCCTAAAATTCAGCTCGCTGCCGAACGTCACTGGCAGTGTGATCTTCCCCTTTGGCTTGCTCCTTCCCGGATTGAATCCTTGAAAAGTACCAGTTTCTTCGAGCTCATTGTCGGGATCCGGAGCTTGTTGAGCATCGCGGAGGAGATGAGATTCAGGCCGGCCCCGCCGTCAACCAACATCTTTGGGACTTTGAGGTTGCGGATAGTTGGTGAAACCAACATCGGCAATCACCCGACCGCAGTGATGCGATCAGGGTGATCCTCAACGTCAAAGACGATGGGCGTGCTGGACCACTTCAGGGGCTTGCGTGATTCGACTGATGGCTCTGCTGCGTTCACCTCCCGCACCCATTGCTTGAGTTGACGGTGCGAGGTGTGCAGAGAAGCACCGCCGTCAACGTACAAAACCTCTGTCGCCTTCTGAAACTCTTGATCGTCAGTCTCATCCTCATCCATCTCATCATCCTCATCTTCTTCTTCGTCCCTGTCACGGCCACGGGGAGGCCTATCTCCTTGCCGCGACTTGGGCTTGCCGCAGCGCCCTCCCCGGGCGGGAAGCTTCTTGCCGGATCCTCCGCCACCTTTCTGGGCCTTATCCTTGTCGCGGCGCTCATATTCAGCTTTCTGTAGCTCCGCCATCTGCTCAACTTTCTTGCATGCTTGGAGGTATGGCCCTTGGTGCGATGGATTTTGCAATACTGCTTGCCGGAGCCGTCCTGCTTGTCGGCGGCCACCACATCCTCGCCGGAGTCGTCAGCCTTGGCCTTGTCGGAGCCGCCTCCGTTGCCGGACTGCTCAACAACTAGCACATCCTTAGCCTTTCTTTTACTGTTATTCCGCCCGGTTCCTCCTTGCCGAGGGGCATCCTCACCGCCGATCCTTCGCTTCCTACATTCTCTCCGGAGTTTCTCCTCCTCAAAGACGCGCACACTTGTCGGCCAAAGCATATAGCGAGCTGACATCTCTGATTTTGCACATCGCCATCTCCTCCCTCATCCTGCGGTTACGCACGTTCTAATGGAACGCGCTGATAACCGCGGCAGGGTGGACGTCTGGGATGTTGCGCTGCACCTGGCTGAATCTCTGTATGTACTTGCGCAGGGATTCTCCTTCCTTCTAGGCAAGCAAATGAAGATCGCTTTCCTAGCCATGGGGTTTGTGACCACCTGTGAATGCGCCGACAAACTGATGGCACAGGTCCGCCCACGAAGAAATGGAGCTGTCCGGCAAGTGCATGAGCCAAGACCTGACGTTGGGCTTGAGCACCAGCGGGAAGTAATTGGCGAGGATCTTCTCATCACGCCCCCCGGCAGCCTGCACCGCGATGGTGTAGACGCTGAGGAACTCTGACGGATGTATCCTGCCATCGCATTTCTCGGCACGCCCGCTTGAAGTTCTTGGTGTTGGGCCACTGGACTTGCCGCAGCTCACGAGTGAACGCAGGACAACCTACCACGTACGGCAAGTCGCCTGGTTCCCCTGGCGCATGCACATCGACAGTGGGCCTAGCGCGCTGGTCAGATTGACGCCGCGCTTCTCTTCTGTGCTCGATGCGAGTACGAGCGTCTTCGTGTCGTCGTTCTTGAAGAACTTGGCGTTGATCGCGGCGGGTTCGCGGGTCCGACGACGCAGTGGAGTCGGCATCGAGGTTGGCCCGGCGAGTTGGCAATCTCGGCCTTCGGGGCGGGGAGTGCATGGTGGTGGCACCCCCAGCGGTCTTGTCGGTGTCGGCTCATGCCTGGGCGTCTTTCCGGGGCTTCGATGCACTCGGTTGCCGGGGCTTGTCGTCGTTGGCGAAGCCGATGAGGCTATAAATGGTCATCCTCCAGTCGTCAATCTTGTGTGGCGCCGGAGGGTAATCTAGAAGCAGCTGAGCTCGGGCCAGCGCTTCCTCTGGAGTCTTGGGTGGCGGCGGCGACGAAGCGGCGCGAGGAGCGAGATGTGCTCGGGCTCCCAATCGGATTGGAAGGAGCAGCACCCGTCCGGCGATCGATTCGCCGCGCCAAAGATGTTGGCGCAGCATGCTGGTCTTGAACGTCCCGCGACCCACCAGCTTGGCCTTGCTCCAACGCGAGCACGGTGTTAGGGGCACCGTGGCGTTGTTGATCTTGCACCTCCTGAGAGGGGCGCGGTGGATATCCAGACGCTGAAGCTTGCGGGGCCTTGTCTTTGGACCTGGTGACGACGTGAGTGCCACCACCGGCGCCCGCTCCTCCGCCGGCGTCCGCCCCACCGCCCGTTTGCTCCGGTGGCGATAGGACAGTCGTAGACGGAGCGGCTACCTCCAAAGCCTTCTTCTTCGGTGGCATGTTGACGAAGATGTTGATGTAGCGCGCGTAGACACCGAATCAGATACGCACGACCTCGACGCTCCCCTACCTAGCGCGCCAAAGATGTCGCAGGGGAGCGAGCACCTATGGGGCAGGGGGGCCCTTCTGGTCCGGCAAGGGAGCGGGGCGCGCACGCAGAGCAGATTGAGGTGAGTACGCACGGGGGAGACGGGCGATTTTTACCCAGCTTCGGAGCTCTCCGGAGAGATAAAACTCCTACTGCTGCTTTGTGTTTGTATTTGCTCTTATCTGAGAGTGTGAGTATGGTGTGGTGTTGAATCTCCGAACTGCGGAACCCCTTCTACATGCGCATGGTCCTCCCTTTTATAGTCCAAAGGGGGTCACCGACAGGTGGCAGCATAGAGAGAGGGGTAGAAAGGTAAAAACGTGGGTTGGTACACTGCTGTGCATAGTGTCCCCTACCTAACTCGACGGCAGGGACAAGAGCATTTACGCCCGTCCCGTCGCTCCACAAAGGCAAGGAAACGACCGCTAGGTGTGCCACCGATCGCCACGATGGCCTCCTTGTCACCGCGCTTGCCACCTTGCCCGCTTAAGCTGCGCAATGCATGCCACGTGCTCCGTGAGTGATCCCGTGACGACACGCCGCAGGGTGAGCCGAGCGCAGCGCAGAGTGGCGGTTCGCCGCGGCAAGTGCCTTGGTTATCCTTCCCGGCAAGCTCCTCTTGCCGGGTTTGCTCTTCCCGCTGCTTCTCTTGCCGGGCTCAGATTTCCCGGCAAGCTCCTCTTGCCGGGGCTTTGTCTTCTCAACTAATACTTTGTTCTTGAATGGCAGTAGAATAAGAATGACGAAGGGTTTTGGCGGCGGATCTTGGCGGACGCCTGGCAAGCCTTGCCACGGGGTGCTGCGACTGCCCATGCACAAGTTCGGGGTACTAAGGTACCCCTACTTTAGTACACCGACACATGGCATTTTTGCATATGTGGAGGAAACAGAGGCAAGGAAAAAGTGGAGAAGTGCGCTCTCATGCAAGAGCCAGCCTCTACTACTACATGGTGGAGCATTGGGAGAGGCACCTGTATGGAGGTGGTCAGGAATCGGGAAACTCACGCCGGTCGTAGCGCCGCAGTTAAAATGATAATGGCAAGTCAAATCACGGGGCCCCACCTGTCCAGCAATAACTCGCTATCAAATCACACAGCCCTACGTTTGCAGCAGCCTACTCCCTCGTCTTCTCGCGTCTCTGTCGAACCGACTAGGCGGAATCGCCCGCCTACAAGCAGAAAAGCCCCGCCTCAACTTTTAAATACAACTACTCCTCCGTGGGATGCGCTTGGTTGAAGGTATCGATGAATGGATTGGCACCATTCAATTTTTTGGGATTGAACCATTCAATTCATGTGTTTGGCTGAATATAAGAGATGAGCTAATTATTTAAGACAGACCACCAAATATGCTCACATAGTCATGCATGCAAAGGGTGGCCATTTGATTCGACCGATTTGGTTGGGTGGGATGGTTCAGCATCTTCAAGGCATATTCTCTTTTTTTTGACTCGAACCATTCATGTGCTTTATAACCAAACATGTCTATTTTCTGAACGATACCAACCCATTCATGACCACCCTTGCAACCAAACGCACGCCATCTTATTTAAAACCAAATAATCCCACAATACTAAGGCGTGGTGCATTAACTTCTACCTCGTTTCTTGTTTCTTCACATATCAACCAATAAGAATCCAATGATATACTTTTTGTGACATAGTAACTCCAATTTAGTTAGTCAAATGGATGCCTAGAACTACGTGCAGGCCCTATAAACCAAGACGCCTACAAATAAAAAACTGAGACGGAGAGGGTAGTTCAGCATGTATCTTTTTAGATCAATATAGTCGGGATTCACCAAGGAGCAAAACCAAGTGGTAGGCTGCTCCTGTCGTGTTGGCGTAGCAACTCAAGCAGGTCACCCACACACCTAAATGGCTTACACACTTAATAGGACCCTTTGGCGCATATGTGGCTCATCCACCGCCTTGTTCCACGTATGATGCACCAAATTACGCTCGAGCAGCGGTTGAATTGAAGGCACCCGGTCGAAGCGCCGCAAAGAGTAGAAAATGAGCGATGAGCGGTCAAATCACAAAGCCCCACCTTTTCCGCATTAAGCTAGACGGACGGCAACCATCATTTCACTCTAGCACGCAAGAGCATAAAGAAAAGAGAAAACAATGATGCGTATGCGGCAGCTACCTAGGGCACCCTAGGTAGGGTCTCCACTACGATCTTTTTTTTGAAAGCGCCCACTACAAATTGGCTTCTCCTCGCCCTCTTGAAGAAAACCGATGATGAGTGCGGCGGTAGGGTTTGTAGGAGTACTACGCGCAGGGGCCACGCCATAGTAAACGGTTCGACCGATTGATGTCTACTACACAACCTTCTTCTTGTAGACGTTGTTGGGCCCGCAAGTGCACAGTTTGTAGGACAAGAGCAAATTTCCTCAAGTGGATGACCTAAGGTTTATCAATCCGTAGGAGGCGTAGGATGAAGATGGTCTCTCTCAAGCAACCCTACAACCAAATAACAAAGAGTCTCTTGTGTCCCCAACACACCCAATACAATGGTAAATTGTATAGGTGCACTAGTTCGGTGAAGAGATGAAGATACAAGTGCAAAATAGATAGTAGATATAGGTTTTTGTAATCTAAAAATAATAAAAATAGCAAGGTAACGAGTGATAAAAGTGAAAGTAAATGGTATTGCAATGATAGGAAACAAGGCCTAGGGTTCATACTTTCACTAGTGTAAGTTCTCTCAACAATAATAACATAGATAGAACATATGACAAGCCCTCAACATGCGACAAAGAGTCACTCCAAAGACACTAATAGCAGAGAACAAACATAGAGATTATGGTCGGGTACGAAACCACCACAAAGCTATTCTTTCGGATCGATCTATAAAAGAGTTCGTACTAGAATAACACCCTAAGATACGAATCAACCAAAACCCTAATGTCACCTAGATACTCCATTGTCACCTCAAGTATCCGTGGGCATGATTATACGATATGCATCACACAATCTCAGATTCATCCAACCAACATAAAAGTACTTCAAATAGTGCTCCAAAGCTACTACCGGAGAGTCAAGAACGTGTGCCAACCCCTATGCATAGGTTCCCAAGTGTCATGAAACCCACAAGTTGATCACCAAAACATACATCAAGTGGATCAATAGAATAACCCATTGTCACCACGGTTATCCCACGCAAGACATACATCAAGTGTTCATAAAAGACTCAATCCGATAAAATAACTTCAAAGGGGAAACTCAATTCATCACAAGAGAGTAGAGGGGAAGAAACATCATAAGATCCAACTACGATATCAAAGCTCGGGATACATCAAGATCATGCCATAGATGGAACACGAGAGAGAACACAAGAGAGAGAGAGAGAGAGAGAGAGAGAGAGAGAGATCAAACACATAGCTACTGGTACATACCCTCAGCCCCGAGGGTGAACTACTCCCTCCTCGTCATGGATAGCGCCGAGATGATGAAGATGGCCTCCGGTGATGGGATCCCCCTCCGGCAGGGTGCCGGAACGGGGTCCCGATTGGTTTTTGGTGGCTACAGAGGCTTGCGGCGGCGGAACTCCTGATCTATTTTTTGTTCTAGAAGTTTTAGGGTACGTAGGTATATATGGGTGCAGGGAGAACGTCGGTGGAGCTACGGGGGCCCCACGAGGCAGGGGGGCACGCCTAGGGGGGAGGGCGCGCCCCCACCCTCGTGAGCACCTCCCAGTATCTTTGACATGGGGTCCAAGTCCATCGTGGGTTTCCTTCCAAAATAACTTCTCCAGCTTGATTTCGCTCGCTTTGACTCCGTCGATCTTCCTTTTCCGGAAACACCGAAATAGGCATAAAACAAAGAATCTGGGCTGGGCCTCCGGTTAATAGGTTAGTCCCAAAAATAATATAAAAGTGGATAGTAAAGCCCAATATTGCCTAAAACAGTAGATAAAGTAGCATGGAGCAATCAAAATTTATAGATACGTTGGAGACGTATCACTGATCGAGTCGACGCCTTAAATATGTGTGGGCCGCTTGGTTTTACGGGAACGAGGCAGCATTTTGGGTTCGGGGACCAGTGGAAATATAGCACGTACAAAAACTTGTGGACGTAGGTTTGACCGAAAGGCAATGATGCATGGGCCCTGCATTTTGATATACCCGGGGTCGCGTGAAATTTTCTACTCTACTCAAAACTAGTAAGGTACACATGTATTGAACGCATGAGATTTCGAAACCAAATTATGAATAAATACACACTATAGCATGTAAAGCTTTGAGTCATATATGCATGATGTAGATGTTCGTTTAGTTCTTATAGTTCATCTCATTCAAAATCAATTAGTTTTATAAAAAAATGTTAAGATTCATGGGGTTGTGCATTGTAAATCATAAAGTAAAAAACAAATAATGGCAATTCATTTAGAAAAAAATAATAAATTATGATACAGAAGATTCTAGAACAAAGGAGAAGTGCTTGTGTTTTGAGGTTTGTGCATTATGCTTAAGTTCAACCATGGAGTCTTCTAAATTGTACATGTGGCAGATCTGGTGGAATGTTGATGATATCCAACGGCCAAGAGTGCTCGGATTTGCCCATCTCTGCACTGTCGGGTTAGCTTCATCCAGTGACCATCTTTCAAAGTTAGTGGCACACTATATAGTTCTTTTGCCATAGTTGCATGTTTTGGAAAAAAGCTACTAGTGGGTTGTACTATCTAGGAATAGAAGATGCATACGTGGAAGTTGTAGGGAAAGACATGACATGGAGCATCTCAATTCCTATGAGTAGGGATTGGAAAAGAGATGTCATTTGGTTCACATCATAGGAACTTTTCTATTGAATCTAGAGATGACATGTATCTCAATTCCTATGAGGAGGGATTAGTAAAGAGATGTAATTTGGTTCATATCATAGGAACTTTTCTATTGAATATACGCTAACGTTTATTTTCCTTTGAAATTAAGGGAGTATAGGAATCCATTCATATGAACCAAGTGGCTCTAAAGCTGTAGAAATGATATCATGTTTATTTCCTTTGAAATGTAGAGTATATGAATCTATTCCTATGAACCAATTGGCTCTAAAGGAAAAAAATCCTATAAAAATCATATCATATAGAGTTCCTATGATATTCCTCGACACTAAAGGATGGTTGAAATTGCTGCGGGTGATACGATGGTCTTTCTTTGTAGACTCCTCACCCATCTTTATAGTTACCACGAAGATGAATGAAATGATATATACAGGGTATTCTACATGTGCAATTTGGTACACGAAAACTCGGTAAAAAGTTTGCGAGGTTCTAATTTTCAATAAAGCTATATGCACTGCATTTCGGAACGGAGGGAGCATACGGTAGTTGCTAACACTCACGTGGAAGATTTGTGTGTAGGAGGAGTGGCTGTTCTGTTAAATGACATGGCAAAACTGACACTGTCGGATGCCGATCTAACGGTTCTTACGGCGTTCATCAGGAAAAGGCTTGTGGCGAATGTTTGTCGGATAATGATTTACGGACACATGCATTGCATTGATACATGCCCCCCTCTCTCTCACGCACACGCACCCCTCACGAGTCATGACTCTCCCGAGTCCTCTCGCAGACTCGCACGTCGCACCCATCCTCTATCTGCAGTAGACGCTATGCACATATGTGCTCTTCACACCCTACCTCGTAACTTCTAAAAACAAAAGACAAGGCGCACATTTTATTTTAGCTCACACGTCACACACTTATACTATTACTCTTATGTGAATGTTCTTTGGGCATAGTATATATTGTACTCACGAAGAGAAGCGGTGCACGACGCACTAGTTCTCTCACACCCACTGTGGGTACATGTAGGAGCGCATTTTTTGAAGCCGTACAACAAAATCACTCCACTATATATAAAAGCAGAGCCTTGGCGCTTGCTTTACTAGGGTTCCTCTCGCTCACTCTCTCATGCTCTCCAGATCTAAGCAAGACATAGGTGGCCACACTCTCTCTCTCACTCACGGCTGGTCACAAATCCGCCGGACAACCTCGACCGGGCAGGGGTGTAGGTGCATCGCTCACGCTGTCGTCGGCGGAGGGGGAGACCAAAGGCTGCCTGCAAGGTCCCGATCGGTGGTCGTGCTGCTCTCTCCGAGAGAGCGCTGGCTCGGAGGGCCTCCGACCCTTCTTCCTCCTCGGTATTGTGGCTAAGATGCGCCTCCCGATGCCGCTTTGCCACATGCCGACGACCCTCAGGTATATATTCCTTCGAAACCTGCCTTGCTCTACTGCCCCAGCTCTTCCCCCTTCATGTGGATCCTTTTCTACTTCCGTCCGCTGTTACAAAGCCACCTAGACTTCTACTATTACTAGAAGTAAAGCTAGTTCATGCAGTGAACTCAAAGCATTGGTTCAAACAGGGAAGAAAGTGGGAAAGATGTAGCATGAATCTAGGACTTCGTTCTAAGAGGAAACGGGGGAAAGTAGTAATATGTGTCACTATTTAAATAACCGTATTTCGTATTTGCGCAAACAGGGATGTCTGTCTCCATATCATTTCGGGATGTCTGTCTCCGTATATTTTCTATCCGCTCAATCAAAAGCACACACCTCGGTTTTAGTACAATCACAAAATGAGATGGCTATCCTCGTTGCAGCTGCCTAACCTCCCGCCTTCAAGGTATCCCTACATTGGTAGTAACTAAGGTAGAATGACCAATGCAATCTAAAAGAAGCTGATTCAGACGTTTTACTTCCGATTGCGGTCAGGGACGAGCGAAAACAATCTGCATCCTAGTCCGAATGCACTTTCTACCGCTTGATCCATGGACCGAGGACTAGCCGGCACGGCTGCACGGCGGTTTTTTGACAAAAGGCGCGGACAAGAGGCATTGTGGTCTGCCTATTTCTGCAAATAGAGGTGCTTAAATTTAGTGGAATGCACAAGCATTTCAGCTGGTCAAGACACTCGCATGGTTCAGATTCAGCATTCCAAATGAGACCACAATTATAATTGGTTATTCTCGAATAAGAGAACCTAACCTCGGATGGTGGCAACAAGAAAAACCAGAGTGAACTCCGGAAATTTAAGCTGCGGGAGGCCCTTTTGCTCGAGAAGCCTTGCTTGTTTTTTCCTGATTTGTAAACCTTCTCACAACTTTGTCTTTTGCTGTGAACTAGTATATGTTTGTTATGTTCTATGACTCATTGAGATGTATAAAATTGCTTAACTTATGCTTTTCAAGATTTTTATGAAGACGAGTTTAATTGTGAGTGTTCCACATGAGCGCCGGACTAGTGTGTGAACGCTTGGAATTTATTACATTGTGGCCTCAATTAACCGCATGAACCATCGTAACAAGATACATAGTAGTTGCTTATATGTCGACAAAGAGATTGTTGATTGTTAGCTGGTCGATAACCTAGTCTTGAAGCGAGCTGAGCCAATGTGCCGTGTTTTGCACAACTGCTTACAAGTGGGGTAGCACCAACAGTGTTTACAAGTACTTATGTATACGTTGGCGCACGGTTCTCGAACGAGTGCTCTATTTCATCAAAACACACACTGCTCGTATGATAAACCGTGACAACTTATATCTTACCATGCCATATTCATGAAAAAACTAGTGAGGACGCATCTGTTTCGGCAACAATTACGATGGTTCTCACATGATTCACGGGCACACAAAAGTAGCAGCAGTTCCCATAGACGGATTCAAACAGAGCACTAGCCCTAGAGGGGTCGATAACAGGCAAGGTTCGGATAATTAGACACAATCCAAACTACTATTAAACACTAGCTGGGGCAACTATTTCATGCCTCGATCTAATTTGGGCTGGACACAAGACGGACCTTGCCATGAACATCATCGAGGACGTCCCGCAGCAGCTCAATCCTGTGAACCTTCATGAAGACAACCTTGTGGCCTTGCCATCGATAAACTTGTTTGTGGAGGCATGCCACGCCATCTTCTGCGTAAGCTTGACAAGAACAAGATGCCTCACAAACGAAGGAGTAGCTTTGAACTTCTTGTGCTTCAAGACACCTCGACAACACGCCCGACAACAAGTGAGGCTGGAATACAACTCTTCATTGGTATAACCGCAAACGGCTTCCAGGATCCAATAGCCTAAGAACTCTGTTTTCCCAGTGCATATATTCAGGTCGTCCGCCTCATAGCGAGTGACATGCATAACCACACAATCCTTGTCTGCATCAGGGCTCTAATTGAAACAGAAACAAATTCTGAATTACTTTTCAGTATAAGAACCACAAGTTATTTAAACCACTATGTATAGCATGGCATCGAAGCTAATAAAATTTTGCATTATTAATCACCACATACTTCCTTTTCTAAAAAAATCACCACATACTTAGATGAAAAACCACAATCGAGATCGGCAAAGAAGGAAATCACCTTGGGCAGCTCAGCGGGGGGGACACATCCTTGAAGGGGGAAAACTGCTCCTGCAGTGCCACGGGGGCTGTAACCTCAAACGGGGCATTGACCATCTCCGTAGTGGCTGTGAGCATATCTGGGGTCGGCTCGGTGGTTGCCTCCATCTTCTTGGAGCTCTCTGTCTCGTGGGGATCAGCCTCCCGCGTCTGCTCCAATATCGGCAGATCTTTGCCTGGTTCTCCTTGGTCCATCATGAAACTGACGAATACTAGGAGACCACTGAAAGAAAAACACAATCGCAATGATAATGAAACAAAAAAGAGAGTGAGGATCGGTTACTATTTTGCAAAAGTTCTTTTTTTTTCTGAACGAAAATATACCAACATCACGGATCCGCTTACCTTCCCTTCGTTGGTTGAGAAGAACAATGGTAGATGCGAGTGTTGCCTTTCTTGAAGACGGTGAGGGAGAAGGGGATTCAGCGAGGAGTGAAATGATGGTTGCTTCGTCCGTCAAACTTAGACTGTGGGGAGGTGGGGTTTTGTGATACGACGGCTCGTTACTGCCGCACTACGACCGGAGTGACTCTCCGCCTGCATACTGCCTGCTAATTTGGTGGATGGCATTTGGGCCCGCGCGCTGCAGGGCCCGCATGTCGGTGAACAAAAGTATAATGGCATTCAGTAGAGGGAGACGTTTCAATGACCTAGGAGGAGCCGAAGCGGTAGAGGTGTCTCCACGCATTAGTAGTAATTTGTTTTTCTGGGTAGCTGTAGAGTGTCTCCACTGTACTAGTAGTAATTGTTTCTCTGGGCCCAAGACAAAACAGCCAATCCACACTAGTAAATAGTAAAATCAATTCAAAAGGGGCTACCCACACCCAGCACACCACCCCCCCATCCCCCACAAAAAAAACTTGGGTGCTCTTCTTCCTCCTCGCTCCCACCCACCTCATGTCACCATTCCTCAGAAACCCGAGCTCCCTTCTTCCTCACTCCTACAGAAACCCCCTCCCTTCTTCTTCGTCAAGACTACAACTAGGCTCGCTATTCGTTACTCTGCTCAAATCCGTGAGCGCGACGCGACGCCCTCGAGGAAAATGGAGTCGGCTGACCCCAGCGCCAAGAAGATGAGGCTCCCGCCAGCGGCGACGCCTATTGTAGATCCCGCACCTGGCAGTGTGGGGAGAAGTGGTGACCCCGCCCCCACCGGATCCCAGGAACCCATAGAATCTCGGGTGGACCGCATCAGCGATCTCCCAGACGCCGTCCTGGGGAGATCATCTCGCTTCTCCCACCAAGGATTGCTGCCGACCCAAGTCCTCTCAATTCGGTGGCGCCCTCTATGGCGCCCGTGCCCCTTAATCTCGATCACATCAGCTATCTCTTCAATGATTTTGAAATCCCAGAGCCATCATCTCCTCCCACCAGGCTCCGCTCAAAGCCTCTCAGATCCCGTCATGCTACTCGAGCAAGCATACCATGCCCCGCACGGTGTATGCCTGGCTGAAATCCTCAATTCACGTAACTATAGCTGCTTGAGTTCTACTATTCCCCGAAATCACATACCACATACGTAACGCCATGAACTTGTGCCCTCAAAGACCGATGTCCATCTCGCGGTTTTCCTCCTCTCTCCACACCGCCACCTTTGCGATGTGCTACCTTCCGCATAACTGTACTAAACCTTTGACTCCCATTTCTCAAGAAACTTTCGCTTGTCAGCGGGTTCAGATATCGGAGGCCTCATTGCACAAGATCATCCACTCCAGCTTGCCTGCTACCGAGTGCTTGGTGCTTGTTTTCACAGCTAGAATCGGTTGTCTCCAAATAAAGTCGCCTAACCTTGTAAGAATTGGAATTTCTTTTGACGGAAGGTAGCTCATCATCCAAGATGCCCCTTCACTTCAAAGGTTGATCCTTGATTCTAGTTATTCACCGTTGCAAATAACCATCCTCTCCGCGCCTAAACTGGAGACCTTGGGTGTAATACATGATCTCTGTGCTCATTCCAATATGGTGTTCGGCTCCACAGTTCTTCAGGTACATTATATTATCATCTACATTTGTAACCATATGCTGCATTTTAAATTTATGCGCATAATTTATATATCATCTTGGAGTACACATTTTGTACAAATATTATGTTCTATGCTCAATGAAGAGTTTCTCCATGGATGGCCTATCAATGGTGTTGTATTCTGTCAAGATCTTATAAATCCAAATGAATAGTTTTGATCTGAACAAGATTATTGGCTTGCTGCAATGCTTTCCATGTCTGGAGAAGTTGTATATAAAGGTGATAATTTCACGCACATTGGAAGCCCACATATAGTGTACTAGAATTAACCGTTCAGCTGTTGCTATTTCGACACTCTTCTTTTAGACCTTAACTGTTTTCAATTTTCATGTCTATTTAGGCAACAGGACGGGGTAAGAAAGTTATAACCAATCGGTGGATTCGTAAGCATCGGGATTTTCTCACTTCTCATGAGATTCGATTGAAGACAATAACGCTAGAACGATATGTAGCCAACCGTGCAAACACAAGATTTGTCACATTCTTCCTGCTTAATGCGAGGTTACTATTGTCCATCAGGCTTAAGTTTATCAGCAGCATGGTTTTGAAGGATGGGTATGTCGAAGAGCAAAAAAGGAGTTTCAGGTGGGCAAAAGAGCTTCTGAACGTGTCGGGCTTCTATTTACAACATATTGTGGTCATAAACCAGTAGATTTTACGATCCAGGATGTTCATTCTATGGACCTGACCGATCCATTTGATCGTGATCGCCAAAAACAAGTCTTTGAGTTAGATGTTGTTGCCCTTTTCAATCTGGGTTTTTGTAAACCTGATGAACAATCAACCCTCGTGCTTTTGTATAGTTTGTAAGCTGGAGTTAGATGTTCCTGCCCTTTTCAACTCGGCTGTGACTGTCATATTTTCTTTGAAACAAGGCAAATGGCTTGCCATTCGTTTAATTTAGAGTGAAATATTGTAACAAATCACAACCAAGGGAAATAACATCACTCACGCCGGCTGCTTGAGCTCACTGTGCATTACAGAAGCCAAGTGACTAGCCCCCACCACCCCCACCAGTCAACCCTCGTACTCCCCTCCGCCTGCGACTGGACCGGTGCATCTTCAACGGCTCCTGTTCGTTCTGTCCGAGGCCTCGCCGTTGTCCTCCGCCTTGCGGCCTTGGTTCGCTCGCCATGCGCAGTGCGCCGCCCTCTTGCGTTGTCAACATCGTCAACAATCGAGAGGAACAAGGAGATGACTGTACGTGGAGAGGATGACAGTAGAGACCCACCAGCGTCACGGCAGTACGCAAGCAAGTGCCTCTATAGTACAAGCCCAAAAATATGGTTCCTCCTAATGGTTGGACATCTGGGGCTCACGCCATCGTCAACATAGTCAATAAACGAGAGAATTACACTACGAGCGGCTGACACCAGGGACCCAGCAAGTCGTGCAGTTTTTTTTAAGGAACAAGCAGGGTTTTTTTAGACAATGAGGAACAAGCAGTTGTTATTTATACTAGTTTTAGCGACGGATCAGGGTAACAACGGGTTGTCTGGGGTCAGGCCCGCCTAGCGTGGTTTTATTTATGTTTACCACATCATGAGCCCAGTTGTGTTTTTTTCTTGCTGAAAATGGCTAGCCCAGTTCTATTTTTTAAAAGAAATACCCAAACAAGGCCAACTTGCTTTATCGGCCCTGCTGGGCTGCAAATGTTTCAAGACGAGGAGAGTTTCATTCAGTTTGCCCAGAAATGGCCTGTACATTTTTAAAATACATCAAACCGGGAATTCGTTTCATTTTTTCACTACAAGATCTTAAATTCCATTGATTTTTATGTGTGGACAATTATTTTGATTTTACATTTATATAAATTATTTTTCAAAATAGTTTGAATGTGAATCGATATTTCTGGATTAAAAACAGTTGACCGCACCGAAATATGCAAAATTTTGTATACTTTTTAACCGTGGCCACAATATGGGGTGTAATGCTAACAAAAAGAAGATGGGCTCCAAAAAAAATCTTAAGAATTAGCAAATGGGCTGTACATTATTAGAAATAATGGCACATGGGTTGTATGCTGTTTTCCACAGATTTGCGGCTGACTTGTGCGCCTACTACAGGTTGACGTGTATGCTTTCATAAAAAAAAGGTTGACGCACACGCAACGCCCTGTCAACTTAGTCAACACACGAGAGCGGGGATCGTTGGATATCCATCCAACGGCCGTCGTCTTCTTCAATCTCTCGCTCTTCATGCTCCAAATGGCCAAACAAGCACCGGTAGGACTGCTCGCTCCTCCTCCATGCCGGCTATCTTTGCCGCATAGGCCTCACGGCCCGACCGTACTCCCATCGCTGGCCTAGCCATCCCTCTACTCACCCACACATGTTGTTATTCTCCGACGACGGCAGACGAACCAGTAAACCCTCGTACTCCTCCGTGTGGGAAACAACTGCCGAGTATTCCCTGGCTCCGTGTCATTCCCTTCTTAGGCCTCGCCGTCGTCCACCGCCATGGTGCTCTCGGCGCGACCTGGTCAACGTGGTCAATGAACGACATCCATCGGAAGTGGACTGTACATGGAGAGGCTGACAGTTGGGTCCATGGTCCCACGCAAGGAAATGCCTCCTTATTACGCGCAAAATAATGATTCCTCCACCTAACAGCTAGGACCCACAGGAAGGGCCTCTGTATTTCGTGAAAAAAACGTTCCCCCCGCTGACAGGTCGGACCCACTAGCTATATCTTCGCACGCAAGGAAGTGCCTCCTTATTACACCCAAAAAATGAATACCCCCCTGCTAGCTGGGACCCACCATATTGTTGGGCTGACTTGTGGGCCTACTAAGTTGACGGGGATGGAGGGCTTTGTCAACTTAGTCAATACTCCAGTGATCGTATGATGTCCATCCAACGGCCATACGGCTTCTTCAACCTCTGGTCTTCTTGCTCCAAATACCCAAAGCAGCGCCGTCGTGCCGCTTTGCTCCCTCGCCTCCGTGGCCGGGTGTGCTACCGCTTCCTCTGCCTCCGTGGCCCTGCTCCGCGTCGTCCCTTCCTAGGCCTCGCCGTCGTCCATCGTCGTGGTGCTCTCGTGGCGTGATCAATGTGGTCAACGACCAACTTCCATCGGAAGAGTATCAGACGTGGAGAGGCTGACAGCTGGGTCCACGACAGCCGCAAGGAAGTGCCTCCTTATTACGCGGAAAATAATTATTCCTCCACCTGATAGCGGGGACCCATCGGACGGGCCACCAGTATTTTGCGAAATAAATCATCCCCCACGACCATCGGGACCCACCGGACGGGCCACCGATTTCGAAAAAAATGCCCCCATCATTGTCACTCGGACCCACCGGAAGTGCCTCCTTATTACGCACAAAAATGAATACCCCCGGCTAGCTGGGACCCACCTTGGTGGGAGGCTGTCTTAATGGGCCTACTAAGTTGACGGGACGAAGGGCTTTGTCAACTTAGTCAATATGAACGATTCTAGCTCCAGTGACCGTACGATGTCCATCCAACGGCCGTAGTGCTTCTTCAACCTCTGGTCTTCTTACTCTAGCCGCCCAAAGCAGCGCCAGTCGTGCCGCATGCTCCTGCCTCCCGTGGCGGGTCAGGCCGCCGCGGAGGCCTCACCGCCCCTACTATTCCCACCACTGCCAAGCCTCAAGGCGACGGCAGCCTCACACCGCAGCCAAACTAGTGAACCCTCACACTCCTCTCGGCGCGGGCTTCCACTGCCGCGTCTTCCCCGGCTCCGTGTCGTCCCCTTCCTAGGCCTCGTCGTCGTCCACCTCCATGGTGCTCTCTGCGCGGCATGGTCAACATGGTCAAGGAACGACTTCCATCAGAAGAGTACTATACGTGGAGAGGCTGACAGGTGGGTCCATGGCCACAGCCCGGTTTTTTTGTGATTTGCCAATTAAATCGCTTTGTGAGGCCTATTGCGCTGCAAATATTTCAAGACGAGGAGAGCTTTTCATTCGGCTGGCCGAGAAAATGGCCCATTAGTAATGAGAAATGGGCTGTACATTTTTAAAACACATCAAACCGGCAATTAGTTTCAAATATATTTTTTTCATTTCAAGATTTTAAATTACATTAATTTTTATGCGTGGAGAATTTGTTGGATTTTATATTGATATACATTTATTTTTTAAATCAGTTTGAATATGAGTCAAAATTTCAGGATTAAAAACAGTTCGGACCGCACCGAAATATGCAAAATTTCGTATAATTTTTTAACCATGGCCACAATATGGGTTGTAATGCTAACAAAAAGAATATGGGCTCCAAAAAAATCTTAAGAATTAGCAAATGGGCTGTAAATTATTAGAAATAATGGCAGATGGGCTGTATGCTGTTTTCCACAGATTTGAGGCTTTCCTAAAAAAGGTTGACGACAGCAAGGATGCTTGGATGTCCATCCAACGGCCGTCGTCTTCTTCAATCTCTGCTCTTCTGCCCCACCGCTCAAACAAGCGCCGTGGGACTGCTCGCTCCCTCCTTCCGTGGTCGGTTGTCTTGCCTTGCAGACCTCACCGCCCATCATACTCCCATCGCTGGCCTAGCCATCCCTCTACTCACCCACACATTGTTATTCTCCGGCGATGGCGGACAACCAAGAAACCCTCGTTCGATCGTACTCTCCTCGCGTGGGAAACAAGCTGAGTCTTCCACGCCTCCGTGTCGTTCCTTCCTAGGCCTCGCCGTCGTCCATCGCCTCGGTGCTCTCGGTGCGGCTCGGTCAACGTGGTCAACGAATCGACATGCATCTGAAGTGGACTGTACGTGGAGAGGCCAACAGCTGGGTCCACGGCCGCACGCAAGGAAATGCCTCCTTATTACGCGCAAAATAATGATTCGTCCACCTGACATCAGGGACCCACCGAAAGGGCCTCAGTATTTCGCGAAAAAAATGTTACCATCGCTGACAGCTCGGACCCACTAGCTATATCTTCACACGCAAGGAAGTGCCTCCTTATTATGCACAAAAAAATGAATACTCCCACATTAGCCGGGACCCAAAGATAGTGGCAGTTGACTTGTGGGCCTACTAAGTTGACGGGGACGGAGGGCTTTGTCAACTTAGTCAATATACACGATTCTAGCTCCAGTGACCTTACGATGTCCATCCAACGGCCGTAGTGCTTCTTCAACCTCTGGTCTTCTTGCTCCAGCCGCCCAAACCAGCGCCGGTCGTGCCTCGTGCTCCTGCCTCCCGTGGCCGGCTGCGATGTGGCGGAGGCCTCACCACCCCTACTACTCCCACCGTTGGCCAGGCCATCCCTCTACTCACCCACACCCCCTGTTATTCTGTGGTGACGGCAGCCTCACACCACAGTGAACCAGTGAACCCTCGTACTCCTCTGCGCGTGGGCATCCATCGCCGCGTCTTCCCGGCCCGTCGCCCCTTCCTAGGCCTCGCCGTCGTCCACCGCCTCGGTGCTCTCGGCGCGGCGTGGTCAACGTGGTCAAGGAACGGCTTCCATCGGACGTGGATCAGACGTGGAGAGGTGGCACCGGGTCCACGGCCGCAGCAAGGAAGTGCCTCCTTATAACGCGCAAAATAATTATTCCTCCACCGACAAATAGGATCCACGGACAGCCACCATATTTCGTGAAAAAAACGTTTCCCCCCTGACTGCTGGGACCCACCAGCTACACCTTCACACGCAAGGAAGTGCGTCCGGGCAAAAAAAACGATTCGCCCCCCTGACTGCTGGGACCCACCAGCTACATCTTTGCACGCAAGGAAGTGCGTCCGGGCAAAAAAACGATTCGCCCCCCTGACTGCTGGGACCCACTAGCTACATCTTGGCACACAAGGAAGTGCCTAACAGTCGGGACCCACCTGGTCGAAGCGTACGTAGCGTTGTCATTCTGGTCGCGAACGTGTATGTACATACTCGTCGATGTAGAGGCGCGCACGTGTCATAGATGTAGAGGCGCGCACGTGTCGTAGTAGAGGCGCGCACGTAGCATATACACGTACGTACAGCGGCGAGGGTGCAAGAAAGAAAATACGGCCACGTGTACATACGGGTAGGTTCTCTAACGCCTATCGCGCAGACGTACATGGCTGGGTCGGAAAGGAGAAACAGCGTCGTTGTCGTGTTCATGGGGAGCCAACCGGCTGGGTCGGAACGGAATGCGTGGTCGTGATCATCGGGAGGGCTTGGACGGAACAGGCGATGGAAATGAGGCCTGGCGTACCGCACAACGGAGGAAACGGCCTTGTGTTCGACCGGCCATGTTCGAAACGGGGTCCTGTTGATCGGGAGGTGCCTGGCGTACCGCAAAACGGAGGAAACTGACCTCCTGCGGTCGAAACGGGGGTCCTGTTGATCGGGAGGGGTGTGGTGTACCGCAAAACGGACGAAGCGGACCTCCTATAGTCGAAACGGGGGTCCTGTTGATCGAGAGGGGTGTGGCGTACCGCAAAACGGACGAAACGGACCTCCTACGGTTGAAACGGGGGTCCTGTTCATCGGGAGGGGTGTGGCGTACCGCAAAACGGAACTCCACGGGATACTGTTCATCTCCACCGTCGACCTCCTCCAGCCTCCACGGGCTACCGTCGACCTCCTCTAGCCTCCACGGGCTCCTGTTCATCCAGCCTCCACCACGCGCTACTCCACCGGCTACTGTTCAACCACCCCTCCATGGGCACCCCTCCACCGTCTACTGTTCATCCAGCCCTCCACACCACGGGATCCTGTTCAACCACCCCTCCACGGCCACCCCTCCACCATCTACTGTTCATCCAGCCCTCCACACCACAGGTTCCTATTCATCCAGAGGCAACGCCACCGCTCACTGTTCATCCAAACCCCCCCCCCCCACAACGCTCACTGTTCATCCCAGAGGCAAGCATCGATCGGCTTCAGTAGCGCGATGGCGAAGAAATCGCTCCATCGGGTTCGATTAACGACCATCGATCGATCACTCGGGTTCGATAACGCGTAGCTGCGCAAAGTCGCTCGCCGGGTTCGATTAGAGCCCAACGCCTTGCTCGGGTTCAGTTAGAGCCAACGCCTCGCACACACGCGCATATGTACGAGAGAAACGCGCATCGCTCCGCCCCCGACCTCCCACCATAACTGGCAACTCCCCAAAATTTTCCTCCCCCTCGCTTCTACCACAGTTTTTCCGTCATGGACGGACCAAAGAATGTCATGCAGCTGCATCTCCGGCCCGCCCAGGACGAAAAGCCCATTTTCTGTCATGATTTTTTGTCATAGAAGTAGGAGCCCACCACATCTATGATGATACCGGGTTTTGTCACAATTATCGTCATAGAAGTGTCATATGTATGACAGGAAAAAAATTCGTTCGGCCCAAAATATCACGGATGTGTCTTTTTTTCTAGTGTATGTTGTGCTTGCGAGGATCAGGACGCTTGACAAGTTCCCACACATTGTTCAGCTCAAACTGTTGAAGCTCTTCTTGCATAGCTTGAATCCACTCAGGTTCCATGAAGGCTTCAGCAACTTTCTTGGGTTCAGAGATTGAGACAAATGCAAAGTGCCCACAGAAATTTGCTAGTTGTGTTGCTCTTGAACGGGTGAGTGGACCAGGTGCATTGATGCTATCGATTATCTTCTCAATTTGTACTTCATTTGCAACACGAGGATGAACTGGTCAAAGATTTTGCTCCTGCTGAACATTGTCATCATTTGGAGGATTGTCTTTAGGCTGAGCAATGTCTTCAGGTTGATCAGGTGCAGAAATAATGAGTTCCTCTTCAGGCTGGGCATCTGATGGTATGATCTCTCCTGTTCCCATTAGCTTGATTGATTCACTGGCAGGTACTTCATCTCGCACATTTGGCAGGTGCTCTCTTTGCGAGCCGTTAGTTTCAACGAACCGCACATCCACATTTTGAACCACTTTATAGTGAAAGAGGTTGAAGACTCTGTAGGAGTGCGAGTCCTTTCCATAACCAAGCATAAAACCTTCATGTGCTTTCGATGCAAATTTTGACGTGTGATGTGGATCCTTGATCCAGCACCTAGCACCAAATACTCTGAAGTAGCTTACGTTTGGCTTCTTACCAGTTAGGAGCTCATAGGATGTTTTCTTCAGAAGCTTGTGAAGATAAACACGGTTGATGACATGGCATGCAGTATCAATGGCTTCAGACTAGAATTTTCTTGGAGTCTTATATTCGTCAAGCATCGTCCGAGCCATCTCAATAAGGGTTCTGTTCTTGCGCTCCACGATGCCATTCTGCTAAGGTGTGTAAGGAGCAGAAAACTCATGAGTGACGCCTAAGGTGTCAAGATAGAGGTCGAGGCATGCGTTCTTGAATCATGTGCTGTTGTCGCTCCTAATGTGCTTGGTCTTGATGCCATAGTTTTTCATGGCGCGGTTTGCGAAGCGTCTGAAGACATCCTGCACTTCAGTCTTGAAGAGAATTATGTGCACCCAAGTGTATCTTGAATAATCATCAACAATAAACGAAACCATAGAGACAAGCAGTAGCAGTGAGAGTAGAGTAGTGAGTGGGACCAAACAAGTCCATGTGGAGCAACTCAAACGGTTGAGATGTAGTCATGATTGTCTTCGAGGGATGTTTGGCCCTTGTCATCTTCCCAGCTTCACAAGCACCACATAGATGATCTTTCTTGAACTTGACGTCTTCGATGCCAATGACGTGCTTCTTATTGGCAAGAGTGTGTAAGTTCCTCATGCCAGCATGCCCTAGCCTCCGATGCCAGAGCCAGCACTCTGAAGACTTGGCTAGAAGACATACGGCCATCTGTGGTCCTGCTGAGAAATCTACCATGTACAGATCATCTTTCCTGTACCCTTCGAAGACTAGAGACTTGTCAGATTCTATTAGTACAAGGCAACGATATTTTCCAAATAGCACAATCATGTTTAAGTCACAAAGCATTGAGATAGACATTAAGTTGAAACCAAGGGATTCAACAAGCATCACTTTGTCCATGTGCTGATCCCTTGAGATTGCAACTCTACCTAGGCCCAATACCTTGCTTTTACCAGTGTCAGCGAATGTTATGTGACTTTTATCACATGGACGTAAGGTTGAGTCCATGAGAAGGCTTCGATCACCAGTCATGTGGTTAGTGCATCCGTTGTCCATAATCCATTACATGTCATGCGAGGTGTCGTACCCTCTGAGGCGATTAGGAGGATAGGCTTCACAAAGTGTTGTGAAGCATAAGCATTTGACGCACAAGAGGATTATCAAAGCTTAGATCGAGGTTAGGACTCATAGTATGACTGGCAAGCGATTTAGATGTGAAATACATAGTAAGATCATTTGGGCATTTTATCTTGCGTCCCCCAATGTGTTTTAGGTCCCCAGCAATAGCATCGGACGCCTTTGATTTCAGGCTGGAGACCTTTCTCTGCAAAAAGAAAGTTAATTCTTCTTAACCACCAACATCTTCAGGGGTGGCTTAGAAGCAATGAGTCTAAGTGCAGCATCTGAGAATTTTGGCTTTGGAGCCCTAGCAAATAGCCTTGCAGGAGAAGCATGATACTCATATGAATAAGCAGAAAAGTTCTTAGTTCTATGAACATAGCGGTTTGAAGACACACGCTCATATTCGTAAGTCTGAGTATGGTTTCCCTGCAAAACATTGGCGTTAGGATGACTCTGGTGAGTCATGTATCTGTATGAAGCCTTTGGGCCATATTAAGCCATAGGTCTGGGGTTTGTCTTCTTCCTTGGTGGTGTCATGATGACATTCATAGGAAGATTCTCAATACGTTGTTTAGGTACCCAGATCTTCTTCATAGGTGGTCCATTCCTGCAGTTAGTACCAATATACCTGGCAAACACTTCACCATTCTGATTCTTAAATAGTTTATAGTTTGCATCAAAGGATTCATCAATGATAATAGGGTTAGCACAAGTGAAACCAGATAAGGTGGATGGATCTACTGAAGATTCCTTTGCAAAGAACCCATGTGGTTTTGGGGTCTTTCCGGGCTTCGATCGACCCATCAACATTCATTTTTCTCTCGAACCCAATACCCTCTTTTCTAGGGTTTTGGTTCAGAATCTACTTTTTGAGGACATCACATAATGTCTGATGCCCCTTGAGGCTTTTGTACATTCTTGTCTCAATCAGTGTCTTCAACCTGGCTTTCTCATCAGCAATAGTAGTGGTATCCTCAACAGAGGGGTTAGTTACCACATCAGCAGTTGAAGATATTGCAACAGGAGCAGTAGAACATCCAGCAACAGAAACATCGTTATCACGCTCAATGCATTCTAAACATGGTGGTTCAAATCCTTCCGGAGCGGGACTGATCTATTGAGCGCGAAGTGACTCGTTCTCCTTTTGAAGATCTTCATGATCTGATCTCAATTTCTCAAGTTCTGCTTCCTTTGAAGATAATCGTAGGAAAGCTTTTCATGAGATGTTGAGAGGGTTTCATGACGACCTTCAAGTTCCTGTTACATGAAGATTTTTTATGTCTTCAATTAAGGACTGAGTCTTAGTCATTTCTGTGTCCAACAGGTCATCGCTTTTGTCTAATAATTTTTGAATATGTTCCATAGCTTTCTGTTGTTCAGTTGCAATTTTAGCAAGTTTCTTGTAGCTAGGTTTGGATTCACAATCAGAGCCATCTTCACTAGATGTTTGAAAGTAAGCATCGCGTGAGTTTACCTTGGCACCACGTGCGATGAAGCAGTAAGTGGGAGCGGAATCGTCCTTGTCACTAGCATCAACGTTGGTGATGGATGCATTGTCTTCAGTGTTGAAGATGGATTTGGCAATGTAGGCTGAAGCCAAGGCCAGGCTTGCAATGCCAGAGTCAGACTCCTCCTCAGACTCCACCACTTCTACCTCCTCAGAAGTAGACTCCTCCTCTGAATCCATTTCCTTGCCAACAAAAGCACGAGCCTTGCCATACGAACTTTTCTTGTGTGATAAAGACTTGGAAGTGGACTTGGAAGAAGACTTTGAGTATTTCTTCTTATTCTTGTCATCAGAATCGTATTCCTTGCTCTTCTTATTTTTCTTCTCAGTGTCCCATTATGGACACTCAGAGATGTAGTGGCCAGGTTTCTTGCACTTGTGACAGGTTCTCTTCTTGTGGTCTTGAGAAGAAGCTTCATCATTTCTTGAGCTGGATCGTGAAGACTTTCTGAAGCCTTTCTTCTTAGTGAACTTCTGGAACTTCTTCACAAGCATAGCAAGCTCCTTTCCAAGGTCTTCAGCTTCACCAGAATTGCATTCAGATTCTTCTTCAGACGAGGAAACAGCCTTTTCCTTCAAAGCGCGAGTTCGGCCATAGTTGGGACCATAGATATCTCTTTTCTCAGATAGTTGGAACTCATGTGTGTTGAGCCTCTCAAGTATGTCAGATGGATCGAGTGTCTTGAAGTCAGTGTCAGGACCCCGACTCAATGCCACACCGATCTAGCATGTAACACCTCATATCACTTTGCGGCCTCATGCACGGTATTCCCACGGGTGTCGCTTTACCAGGCTCGGGACCGTTTGCGCCTTTTGGCACACGTATATGATAGTGTCACTAGCATCCATATGACAAGGAGCCCGGGCTGACATGACTAGTCGTGAACCCAAAGTGGCACTAACTTACAGGGACAGGCATACATGACCCAGCAACGAACGTGTCGGTCATCAGCGAGTGAATCCGGGCTATAGAAACTAGGCTAGCAGGACTCCGGTAGACACCGCGTGACATTTCCCCGAAGGGACAGACACAGGAACGAAGAATGACACATGCCGGCCAGCCTAAGTGTTCCGGAGCAGTAGCAAGCTATCAAGGCTCAGTGGAAGCACTAGGAGACATTTCCCGGTAAGAAAGGCTACCAAAGATAAACAACTAGATAGTCAGATCCCACACATACCAAGCATTTCAATAACATACACACAATATGCTCGATATGTGCAAATACAACATGGCATCACAACATGACTCTACAACTCAAGTATTTTATTCAATAGGCTCCGAGGAGCGAGATATTACAAACATGGGTCTCTTGACCCAAAGATTGAAACATACAAGTCAAAGCACAAGCGGAAGCTTAACATGTCTGGGTACAGACACCTATAAATGAAAAAGGCTGAAAAGCCTGACTATCTACAAGATCCTGCCGAGGGCACAAGATCATAGCTGAGGTAACAAGCTAAACGTCGAAGTCCACACGGAACTACTAGTGAGACGGAAGTCTCTGCAAAAACATAAAATAGGCAAACGTGAGTACGAATGTACCAAGCAAGACTTACATCAGAACTAGCTACATATGCATCATTATCAACAAAGGGGATGGTGGGGTTTAACTGCAGCAAGCCAGCTTTGACTCAGTGGCTATCCTGTACTACGACTGTAAGTAACTCTTTTGAAGTGGCGCACACGAGTCCACATATTCACCATATCAATACACCACTATGGATCCGCTCCCGTCTCCCTACAAGAACGCCATCCATAGCACTCACACTTATCTTGCGTATTTTAGAGTATCCACTTCAAGTTATCTATGAACTGTACAGGCAACCCAGAAGTCCTTTTCCGCGGACACGGCTATTCGAATAGATAATGTTAACCCTGCAGGGGTGTATCTTCACACACGCTGTCGCCACTTACCACCATGTACACCTCGTGTATCTCGGCAACCTTCAAGCGGAAGCCTGGCGAGGGAGTCGGCCACGACCTGACTAACCACACAAGTCTCTCGTCCAGGTTTATCGCCTATTAGGGTTCCATCCGCAAGGAGATCCGGCTGGGGTGTCGCTCACGGCCCCAAACGATGTGAGCAGGGTTCCCAAGCCCACCTCGACAGGTGGATCTACGCTTGGTACACCGTTCCACGGTGCCTAGTCATCCCAAGCCCACATGCATCGGGTGCCACTTGGTAGACTACTAACACTACCTACAAACACGAAAACTAGTGCAACTCACGGACAGAGATCATGTTGATTAATAAGTCGAGAGGGTCGAGTTACGGAACCCAATGTGTGGTAGTAACTGTTCATGGATCACAAACACAGAACTCAATTCCTGAGGACGGTTTCAATGAGACAACCCACCATGTACTCCTACATGGCCTCTCTCCGCTACCTTTACCAAATCGTGTTCTCACACTTAGTTCACACACAGCGAAACATGTTCACACACCTCCAATTCATCCCCGATGAATCAGACCTGACTCAACTCTAAGCAATAGCAGGCATGACAAACAAGCATGAATGAGTAGGCACATCAGGGCTCAAACAACTCCTACTCATGCTAGTGGGTTTCATCTAGTTACTGTGGCAATGACAGGTCATGCAGAGGAAAGGGGTTCAACTACCGCAACATGTAACAGTTGAATGGTTGTTGTCCTAATGCAGTAAAAGAGAGCAGGAGTGAGAGAGTGGGATTGTATCGGAATGAACAAGGGGGTTTTGCTTGCCTGGCACTTCTGAAGATAGTATAGCTCTTCATCGGTGTCATCGAACTCATCGTCGGAACACGTCTATCGAGAGGGAACAACACCGACAAACAGAGAAGGAACACAATCAAGGCAATGCAACAATATGATGCATGAATGTGACATGGCAATATGCTGTGATTTGAGCTAATGCAACTAGCAACAAGTTAAATGAAGTTGGTTTAAACCCTAGGTTCAAATTCAAACTTCACATGTGAAGCTTTAAATGCCATTTATATGATTTGTACTAAACAGCAGCCATAAGTTGTTCTAACATGCATGAAGATGGTACAGATGGATAGATTGGATTTTTCTGATCATTTTTCATATATAAATTATTTCATTCTGAGCTACGGTTATTTTTCTATGATTTTTAGAAGTTTGGGGTATTTTCTGAAATTTATAAATCATTTCTTGATTTATTTTAATTCGAAAATACTTTCTTTAACGTCGACATGACGCTTTGTGTGACGTCAGCAAGTCAACAGGTTTGACCGGAGACAAACCTGTCGTGTGGGACCCGTGTGTCAGCTGCACGGCGATTTAACAGAGCTTAATTAACCTAATTAATTAATTAGTCGGTTAATTAAACATTGGGACCCACATGTCAACGAAACAGTGGCTAATTAAGTTAGAATAAACTAAACTAATTAACAGGGGGCTGGCCCCACCTGTCATTGACCAAGGGGAGGTCAAACCCCTGGTCAACAGGGCCTAACCAGTCGGCGGCTCGTCTACGGTGGCAACAGGCGCGGCGGAGGGCTCGGGCTTGCTCCCTCGGCGCCCAAATGAGCGGCGGAGAGCACCCACGGGGAGCCGGAGCTCGCCCGCATCCAGCACAGCAAGCAGCAGCGGCTAGGGAGGCCGGAGCTCGTCGGAAACGAGCTCTGTGCGGAGGCCGGCGTTCGGGCGCAAGTGGCGCTGCGGCTACGGCGTGCGAGAGGAAAAACGGATGGAGGGAGAAGAGTCAGTGGCTCACGGCGGTTGTGATGGCCGTAGGAGTGGGCTCAGGGAGGCGTCGGAGGCGACGTATGGGCGGTAGTGATCTCCGGTGGCCGACGAGGGAAACGGCGATGTTGGCGGCGCCCAGGGGCTTCCGGCGTCTTGAGGATCGGTGAGGAGGAAGAGGGCATCGGGGCGGAGCTCGTAGACTGCTCGGGGTGTCGTCGGGACGGTGGTGGTCGCAACAACGGCGAACGGCGGTGATGGGCGGGTTCGGTGGTGTCGTAGGGAGAGAGCAGAGGAGGGAGAGAGGTCCAGGGAGAGAGGAGAGGGGCACGGGGAGAGTAGGAGGGCTAGAGGGTTGCGTGGCGCTCAGGAGAGGCATCCAGACCCTCGGCGGCAAGGAGAGCTGGCGGCGCGTGCTTTCAAGGGCGTCGGCCATCTGTTTGTCCTCTGGCCTTGATGGAGAAGACGACTGGCAGGCGCCAGTGGGCTGGGTAGGCACAGTGCCAGGCCAGGTAGGTGGCCCAAGTGACTCCTTCCCCCTCTCTCTTTTCTAATTCTGTTTTTTTTTCTATTTCTATAATTTGATTTTGATTTGGTTTAAATACCAAATCAATTTATATAGCTTCTGAAAATTATTATGTGGCTAGATACAACATATTCAGAGCCATTCATAAATTATCAGAATTGTTGGACTTATAATTCTTTTATAGGAGAATTAAATCCAACTCAAATACTTATTGATTTAAATCCAGATGGCCAAAATAATTCCTCAAAATGTTCCATGTTTCTGGTTTGGGTCAAAACCCTTGCCAAAAATATCAAACATCATTGAAGTGCATTCTGGAAACATTGGATGCATTTTCCAGGGTTATTTGCCCTTCTTTCAATCAAAATTTTGAGGCTTCCAAATTTCCTCAGTTCAACTTTCAGAATTTAGACATGATGCATGGATGCAATGCCACTAATTACAAGCATTATTCTAGGGCTGTGACAGTAAGGGCGTTCTTGAATCATAAGAGCTAGAGTGTCAAATGAGCTGTCAAGAGATCTCAGAAGCGTCTTGACGATTTCATGCTTGGTGATCTCACTGGCGCCGAGAGCCTGAAGCTCGTTTGTGATGTCAGTGAGGCGATCAAACGTGAGCTAGACATTTTCATTGTCATTTCTCTTGAAGCGGTTGAAGAGGTTGCGTAGGACACTGATTCTTTGATCTATCTGAGTTGAAACACCTTCATTAACCTTGGAGAGCCAGTCCCAGACTAGCTTCGAAGTTTCCAAAGCACTCACACGGCCATACTGCCCTTTGGTTAGATGACCACAGATGATGTTCTTCGCAGTAGAATCGAGTTGAATGAACTTCTTGACATCAGTAGGGGAGACACCTTCACCAGTCTTGGGAACGTCGTTCTTGACGACATACCACAGATCAACATCAATGGCTTCAAGATGCATACGCATCTTATTCCTCCAGTAGTGATATTCAGTGCCATCAAAGACGGGGCACGCAGTGGAGACTTTGATTATCCCTGCAGTCGACATAGCTAAACTCCAGGTGGTTAAACCGAATCACACAGAACAAGGGAGTACCTTGCTCTGATACCAATTGAAAGTGCTAGTTATCGACTAGAGGGGGGTGAATAGGCGATTTTTATGAAAGTCTTCAAAACATGAAAGTTTCAAAGACAAACATGAAAACTGGACCTATAAACATGCAGCGGAAGATGAACTACACTAGACAAGCCATAGTTAAACAAGTATGAAGCTAAAGCTTGATGACTAATAGCAGCTAGGTAGTAGGATCAGGATGGAAGATAGTATGAAGCCAATCAGAACAAGTAGTCACACAGTGAAGTTAAACAGGCATAGCAATCAGGCAATGACTTCACAAAGATGAACTGTAAGTAAGGAGAGTAAGAGATAGAACCAATGTGTTGTGAAGATGAGGATTTGTTCGACCAGTTCCAGTTGTTGTGACAACTGTACGTCTGGTTAGGGAGGCTGAGATTGAACTCAGAAGACCGTGTCTTCACCTTATTCCCCTTGAGCTAAGGACACACAGTCCTCGCCCAATCACTCTGGTAAGTCTTCAAGGTAGACTTCCAAACCTTCACAGACTTCGTTCACCGGCAATCCACAATTACTCTTGGATGCTCAGAACGCGACGCCTAACTGGCTGGAGGATTCACAGTCCTCAAGTGTCACAAGTCTTCAGGTCACGCAGACAGAAAGACTTCAGTGATGCCAAACACTCTTTTGGCTCTGGGTTTTTTGGGCTTTGTCCTCACAAGGATTTCTCTTTCAAACTCTTCGGAGGTTGGTTGCTCTCAACGACAAAAGCCGTGCACTAACTCTAAGCAGCCACCAATTTATGGTGTAGGGGGTGGGCAATTTATAGCCACTGGGCAACCCGATCTGATTTGTCAGAAATGACCCTGGGTCACTAAGGAATTAACACGTGTCACAATGGTCAGATTTCAAACACACGCGATAGCTTGACTTGGGCTACAAGTAAAGCTGACTTATCCGACTCTGGATAAGATTTTCTCTCATTGTCTTCTCTCGAAGACATAGGATTTGGTTGAGCATCACTTTAGTCACTCTGACTTTGTTCACTTGGACCCCACTTAACAGTGCGGTGGTTCCTATGACTCAACAAAGAAGAAAAGAAACAACGAAACTACTAAGTCTTCGTGCTCCATAGTCTTCACTCAATGTCTTCTTCTGTCATAGTCTTCAGTGTGAATATCTTCACGTACCACCATTATCTTCAATGTCTTCATACATTTTTAGGGGTCATCTCCGGTAGGTAAACCGAATCAAGGAGGGACTACTACATGTGTTATCCTGCAATTCTCACAAACACATTAGTCCCTCAACCACGTGTGTCGTCAATACTCCAAAACCAAACTAGGGGTGGCACTAGATGCACTTACAATGACCCCATCACGATTGAAGACATTGGACCCCAAGGCAATGTAGATGATGATGAAGTCCTTCCTCAGATCGAGTGCCAAACAGTATCATCGCTTGTTCTCACGAACAGCGAACTCATCAGTATTGGTCGTCCTTTGACGCCAATCTCTCAGGATGCCTCATGGGTTGATCGCCCTCAACCAACAACTCCAAGTCAAGACCCACCGAGAACTCCCCCACCTCAAGTCACCAATCTGGTGCTTGATGATGATGACGACTATGTGGTCCATCCAACTCCTACTCCAAAGGCATCGATCCGCATTTCGCAGGCTTCGCAAAGGACAAGGCCACAAGTCGCTCCATTGAGCATTCCAGAAGGAGAAGTGCAACCCAACTTGGCAGCACAGCAGGTGTTTCCTGAAGTCACTCCTATTGCGAATGTCTCTACGTCTGAAGCCAAAGCTGTAGAAGACATACCGGCTGCATCAGCCGATGAAAATCAAGAACCCCGTCAAGAAGAAGAACGTGTTGCTACACCCCCTACCAACCAAGAAAATGTTCTCGAAGAGAACATGTCTGTGCCGACCCTCCAGCTACTCAAGTGGAGGTTGAAAATCCTAAGGCGGCCACCAATAACACTACTGAAGCCAATGACATTGTTGAGGGAGTCCTGGACTAGGGGGTGTCCGGACAGCCGGACTATCATTATCCGCCGGACTCCAAGACTACGAAGATAGAAGATTGAAGACTCCGGCTCGTGTCCGGATGGTACTTTCCTTGGCATGGAAGGCAAGCTTGGCAATACGGATATGTAGATCTCCTACCATTGTAACCGACTCTGTGTAACCCTAGCCTCCTCCGGTGTCTATATAAACCGGAGGGCTTTTAGTCCGTAGGACGACATACATTACAACAATCATACCATAGGCTAGCTTCTAGGGTTTAGCCTCCTTGATCTCGTGGTAGATCTACTCTTGTACTACCCATATCATCAATATTAATCAAGCAGGACGTAGGGTTTTACCTCCATCGAGAGGGCCCGAACCTGGGTAAAACATTGTGTCCCTCGTCTCCTATTACCATCCGCCTAGACGCACAGTTCGGGACCCCTACCGAGATCCGCGGTTTGACACCGACATTGGTGCTTTCATTGAGAGTTCCTGCGTATCGTCACCGATAGGCTTGATGGCATCTTCAACCAACAACGCTGTCGGGTGAGACTTTTCTCCCGGACAGATCTTCGATTCGGCGGCTTCGATGCGGGCAATTCACTTGGCCATCCGAGCAGATCAAGCTTCGCCCTGGCCGTCAGTCGATTCGAAGCTTAAACTTCACGGCCGATATCCGCGGAGACTTGATCTTGACGGACTCGAGCCACGCCAAGCGTGCCGCCTGCAGGACGACGGGCATGATCTGGCTACGCCGCGAGCGATTGCCACGGTGGCCGCACCGGATCTGCTTTGTCCATTAGCTCGGAGCCGATCGCCCCATATCGAGGGCGGTGGATAGCGCCGCCACAGGGGCTTCAACATCCACGGCGATGGAGCGAACACCGATCTTGTCCCCGCGAACTTCGTGATTCCGGGCGTCGGACTCTCGCGGACTCCGAACCTCCGCGCCCCTACCAATCGATCCGGATTGGGCGCCGGTTATAAATTCACCGCCGCGGACATCTTTCAATACTCGCCTTTTGGCGATATCCTGAATTCACTAAAGCACCTCTCGTTATCGAGAGAGTCTGGCGGACTATGGCCGGGATGGCTGAAATACGGATGACGAAGAAATTGAGCCCACCCACCACCCACTTTGTAGCCACTGTCGATGATCTAACCGACATGCTTGACTACGACTCCGGCGACATCGGCGCTATGGGCGGCGATGCGGAGATTTAACGAGCCAGTGCCTACGAGGCACTGGAAGACCACCTCGTCATCGACATATATATGGTGGACACCCCAAAAGACGGGATGGCGAAGAAGTAGCGAGGCAGATTCTCTAAAGAAGCAGCCCAAACGCCAACGCGTCGTGGCGCCGCTCTAAATCCCGCCACAAGCAAGAATGGAGATTCGGCACGGAGATAATAATACTCCGGAGAGTGCCGAAGACAATCCCCTCGGCAAGACTCAGCGCAGAGGACGCAAGCAAGCCCCCACGAGAGGGCGGCAGATGAAGGGGTTGAGGATGATAACTATATGCCTCCCTCCGAAGACGAAGCAAGCCTCAACGATGATGAATTCGTCGTACCTGAGGATCCCGTCGAACAAGAGCGCTTCAAGCGCAGGCTTATCGCCACGGCAAACAGCCTAAAGAAAAAGCAGCAACAGCTCCAAGCTGATCAAGACCTGCTGGCCGATCGATGGACCGAGGTCCTCGCGGCCGAAGAGTATAAACTCGAACGCCCCTCCAAAAGTTACCCAAGACGCAAGCTGCTCCCCCGATTAGAGGAGGAAGCATACATACCTTCATCACCAGCGCACGATATGGCGGACCAACCACCCCGTGGTCGTGACAGAGAGGCATCTAGGCCCCCAGCCAAGACCGTACCCCGGCATCGCTCCAAGAGTAAGGCCAAGAGGAGCAGCGCGGACTTGCGAGACATATTGGAGGACAAGGCAAGGCAATCCAGATCCATCTACGGATCACGTGGGCGCCCTCGACCCACGCGAATACCGTCGCACGGATACAATAACCCGGCGGGCGAACACAGCAGACAGCGCTCTCTCGAGCTGCGTCGCGATATTGCTCAATCTGGGCGCCGACACCTCTATGCTTCATCGACGAAGTAATGGATCATCGATCCCGAAGGGTTTAAACCGTAAACATTGAATCTTACGATGGCACAACAGACCCAGCGGTTTGGATCAAGACTATCTTCTCCACATTCACATGGCCCGCAGTGACGATCTACATGCCATCAAGTATCTCCCTCAAGCAAAAGGACCAGCTCGGCATTGGCTAAACAGCTTGCCCGCAGAGTCAATTGGGTCTTGGAGGACACGGAAGCCGCATTCTCGACAACTTCCGGGGCACATATGTGCGACCACCGACGCCGATGACCTAAGCCACATTATTCAGCAGCGATTTAATCGGCTAGACAATTACGACACGGTTCTTGACAAAAAAAACCAAATCGTCGACCGTCCGGATGCGAGGCCCTTGCAGCTTTCAAACATAACATCCGGGACGAATGGCTAGCCCGCACACAGGGCAGGAAAAGCCAAATCCATGGCAGCCCTCACATCGTTAATGACCGGCTTTTGCGGGAGAGGATAGCTGGCTAGCTCGTAGCAACAACCTCCGTAAAAATTGAGGCGGTCCGGATACCAAGGACAACAACGGCAGGTCACGTCAAAACAAAACAAGCGCCGCGTGCGGCGACGATAAGGAGGATCGGCGATAAATGCCGGATTCGAGGCTCTAAACCGGTCGTGGAAGAAGCCATTCAAAAGAACCACTCCGGTCATCCAATCTGGACCGAATACTCGACCGCTTATGCGGATACATGGCACCTCAAAAAAGCCAGCTAACCACACCAATAGAGATTGCGGGTGTTCAAGCGGGCGGCAAGTTAATTGCGAAAACAATGACAAGGGGCTAAATAGCGACGACGAGGAAGAGACCCGACCGCCAAACAACGAGGACGAAGGGTTTCCCCCACAAGTGCGAGACGATAAATATGATATCGCGACCCACATACCCAAGAGGAGAGGAAGCGCGCACTCGGGGCGTCTATGCGATGGAGCGATCGCCCCAAAGTTCAATCCATGGTCCTCTTGTCCGATCACTTTCGATCGAAGAGACCATCCGACCAGCATACGCCATGGCGGATTCGCCGCATTGGTTTTAGACCCAATCGTCGATGGATTTCACCTCACAAGAGTCTGAGGGGCGGCGGTAGTAACTGAACCTGCTTTATCGGGATACTGATGCACAAAATGGGCATAGACCCATCAAGGATTAAACCTACAAAGACAACCTTTAAAGGTGTCATCCCGGAGTGGAGGCCAATATGCAGCTCGATCACACTGAAGTGGTCTTGGATCCCGGATAATTTCCGGGCGAAGAGTTAATCTTGACATAGTCCCGTTTAGGCGCGCTATCACGCTCTGCTTTCGGACGAACGCGTTTGCAAAATTCAGCGGTGCCGCAATATGCATACCTAAAGCTCAAGATGCCAGGCCCTCGTGGAGTCATCACGGTCAATGGGAATACGGAACGCTCCTCGAGCGGAGGAACATACAATGCTCTCGCGGCGAAGTCTGAGCAGCCTTCTAAGGCAATTCTCAAGTCCGGCGGTTAAAAGGCGGACACAAAGAAAGCGCCGCGGAGAAATTCCAACCAAGACCACTGGCGCGATCGAGCATCGCGTAGTAATGCGGCCCCAACCCTCGCCTCATGATCGCAAGAATAACACTCCGCGTACATCATTACGCTTTGGAGATACCATGGGCGCAGGGAAAGGGGCACGATGACAATGGACCCAGAGTGCGGCTCGACCACACCAGGGGCTCACAAGTGCGCCCCCTTCCTTTTTTTATTATTTTTCTTCTTCTTTTATGTACACAGGACTCTGTTAACCAGAAGCCCTGTCCGGTGGCGAACCTGCCGAACTCATGATGCAACAGTCAGGGACTAAAGAAGGCCGCGACGAACATTCAGGTGTCTCAGTTACAAGCATTAAATTCGATTATATACACCAAGTCTGCAGCTCATCCCTGGAGGGGGACATGTTTATTGAGTCCAAATCCCTTGCTTACCGCACTATTTGTATCAGTCCGCTCTACTAGCAGACTTTCTTTCATAAATAATGCAGCACCTTTTTATTGCAATTGCGTTATCTTTTATATATATGTTCATTATATGACATCTCGCACCCGTATATTTTGGTACGGCCGAATACGCCAGGGGCTTCTGTTCCCCAAATTATGGTGTGATAAAGACCGAACACTTTCACAAGTGCGGCACCCCAAACTTATAGCATTATATGAATCGGCTCCGAATCATGTCGTGGGTCAATAGTTGGGTTTGCCCGGCTCCCACGTTTTGGTGCCTTACGTTCCGTTCTGTTGGCTAAGGTGGCACTGGGAGAACCACTGCGATTGTGCCCCAGTTGAGCCGGGTTAACGCCTTAGTGGAGAAAGCTAAAACTGACTGGCATGATAAGGCGAGAGACCGTCGCTGTTCGAGAGGTTTTTCGGTCATAAAGACTCACGCCGCTTGAGCGAAGTTCGGATAATGTCCGATGAAGGCGTGGATAGCGCCGGATTCGGTCTTCGAATACCGAGGGCTTCACGAAATTTAAAATTATAGAATTCTATGGCTAAGTGAGAGTGTTCAAGCATTATAAGTCCGGTTGCCTTGTTCGTTGTGTTGAGCGCCTCCCTCGATGGACCCAACAATGGGAACAAGAGTGCTCATGTTTATGCCAAACACCCCAGCACTCGCGGCTTGGGGGCTGAAGCCAACGACTTGCCATCTCTCAGATTTTATAAACGGCCGCACAGAAGGTAATATTTTAAATTAAACAAGTGTTGCTCATGGCGCATATAAACAAAGTTTTCAGCGCACAGGATAAATACACAGCTTGTTCACTCAAAGATTACATTTCGGGAGCACTCATCTGCAATATCGCAGGCTCCCTTCAGGACAACTTTATAATACCACTCCGGCGTGTGATGCTCCTTGCCCGGCGGCGGTGGGTCCATGAGAAGCTTCTCCGTATCCAGTTTGCCCCATTGCACCTTTATGCGAGCAAGGGCCCGACGAGCGCCTTCGATACAGGCGGAGCGCTTGACTACAACCAGCCTGGGGCATGCATCCACCAGCCGCCGCACGAGGCCAAAGTAGCTCCTGGCATGGCCTGTCCAGCCTGGCCGACTATGAGACCCTTCATGGCCTCCTCGGCTACCTTGTGGAGTTCGACCAGTGCTTCACCGGTCGCTTAGAAACACCGGATGGCGGCCTCGAGTCTTGAGACTAGAAGACCTTCTCCGTCGAGCTCCCTCCTCGCCACGATAGAATCGGCGGCATCGAAGCACTCGCGGCAGATCTGCAAACGCCTCGAGAGCTCCGACCGGGTAAGTGTCGGGTAGTTCACATTAACATGCCTGCTTTGCATGAAAAATGCCTTACCCGCCGCTATCTTCTTTATGTCCTCAATTTCCTGAAGGGCCTTATGGGCCTCGGACTTGGCACTTTCGAGAGCCGAGGCAAGCTCGGACTCTCGAGTCTTGGAGTCACGCTCTAAACTCTCATGCTTTTCCATGAGAGCCTGGAGCTCTTGCCGAACTTCCGCCACCCGTGCCTCTTGCTTTTCTCGCTCGGCTGTTCGCGGCCGCCTTGCGTTCGACGCGACACAAAGATCCTTCGAGGTTGCCACCTCGTTAGTGGCCCCTGCAATACACATATTATCCTTGTTAATTTTATTTGCAACCAAAATCCTTTTACAGAAGGTACTTACTCAAAGAGGTGTTACTCACCTTCTTTTTCCTCGAGCTGCCTCTTGGCATGGCCGAGCTCTTGCTCGGACCGCTCGAGATCCTTCTTCAGCACCTCGACCTCCGCCGTTAGTGCGGCAGAGGTCAGCAGCGCAGCCTGCAAACCCATATTGACATATTTTAGGCAACCCAGCGTATATCTTGTTAGATCCTTAGTCCGGCTTTTCTTTCCGAACACGAACTAAGCATCGAGAACTCTTGTCTATGCGGTATTACATTACATAATTTTAACTTCTTACCTCAAAGCCTTTTAGAAGGCTGTTGCAGGCTTCGGTCAGCCCGCTCTTAGCGAGCTGAACCTTCTCAATCACCGCACTCATAATAGTGCGGTGTTCTTCCATGATGGAAGCGCCTTTAAGCGCCTCAAGCAGTTATCCGCGCCTCCGGTTGGGCGGAGGCAGCGGCGTCACGATCCTGCCCTTCTTTCGAAGGGGCCGCTTGCCGGACTCTGGAACCACTGCGGGTTCCGATGTAGAGTCCGGCACAAAGTCCGGGAGGCTGCCTGACGGTGCCTCCGGAGCCTCCTCCTGATGGGTCCCTCTTTGGGATCCCACCTCGGCGTCCTCGTCGGCGCGTGGGGTAGAGGCAGTCGGGATGGAATTCACATCCGACGAGGCCAATGACCCGCTCGTTGCGTCGGGGAGATCGTCATCAGCCGGACTATGGGCAGAATGCGGCGTTAGAAGGATACTACATGACATAAAATACACGGCATATAAATGATCCGAATACTTACGATCTTGCCAGACGCCTGGCCCTTGGAGGCCACTCATCCTCGCCAACGCTGGTGTTGGCGAAACTGTCCGGGGGAATAGTTCTTCCCCTCTTGGACCCTTCGGCCTCCCCGATTGGGGAAGCCTTCCTTTTCTTCTCTCCCTCCTCCGGGAGAGAATACTCCTCCTCCTCGTCTTCAGGGGAGGAGTCCTCGTCATCGTCAGACGCCTGATTGCGGGAACTCTTTCGAGTCCCCGTGGCCACCTTCTTGGCCTTCTTCTCCGGCACCACGTGCGGTGCCGGAACCAGCAGCCCTGTTAAGCGGGCGTTCACTGGGTCTTCTGGCATGGGAGCCGGGCTGATAAGCAGCTTGGCCTTCTCCATCCATTCTGTCAAAGGAAGTGGCGAATGAAATCCCACTAAAAGTTAATTTAATTACCACAAGTGTCCCGTAATGGGGTTGAATCACTTACCTCGTCGGTTGAAATGCGAGCTGAATCATGATCTTCCGTCGCGGGCCTTGCTTCGGCGCCTTGAATAGCACCCTCCAGCGCCTTCAGTATGTTGTATCGAAGAGCCCGCTTAGCGCTGGTGCTGTTCGGATTGAACTCCCACAAATTAAATGCCCGTTCTTGGCATGGGAGGATCCGCGGATGAGCATGACTTGGACCACGTCGACGAGCCTGAGCCTATTGCTCACCATCTTCTTGATGCAGGCTCGGAGTCCCGTCACCTCCACCGGATTGCCCCACTGCAAGCCCTTCTCTTTCAAGGAGGTGAGCTGCGTGGGAATGCCAGATCTAAACTCGAGGGCCGCCGCCCATGTGGGCTTGCGCGGCTCGGTGATGTAGAACCACCCCGATTGCCACCCCTTGACGGAATCCACGAAGGTCCCTTCGAGCCAAGGGACATTGGGCAATTTGCCCAACATGGCGCCTCCGCATTCGCTTATGCGTTCTTCACAACCTTCGCAGCGTTGAAGGTCTTGAGCCACAGCGAAGTGGGGCGGATGCAGAGGAAGGCCTCACACGACGATAAACGCCGAGATGTTGAGGATGAAGTTGGCGCGGATCGTGGAAATCCAGGCCGTAGTAAAACATGAGCCCCGGACAAATGGATGGAGCGGAAAGCCCGATCCAGCGGAGGAAGTGGGGAAGGAAGACGACCCTCTCATGAGGCTCGGGGGTAGGAATGAGCTGCCCTTGTCGGGCAGCCGATCGCGATATCGCTGAAAGGTATCCGGCGTCGCGCAGCTTGGTGATGTCCTCCTCCTTGGCGGTGGAGTCTAACCATTTACCTCCGCTCCGGACATATTCGGAGAAGGTCGAGCGAGATCGCGAGCTCGGCGTTGGAGCTTGAGTTCGCGGGGTGGATAAGCAAAGGAGGAAGAAGGCGTAGGTGAGAAGGTGAATCCTTATCCCTTATATATAGGCGGACAAAACTATGCGTCCCCCATCAGCCTGGTAAAACTCGCTTATCTCCCAAGCGCCACCATCAATGGCGCAGTTGGGTTACCCACGTCCGTATTGATGAGGATCCCGGAATAAGGGGAACACGATCTCTGCTTCGACAAGACGTGCCAAGGAAACCGCTTCGCTAAACGTGCTGAGGTGGTATAGTAAAAAAACAATTCAAACAAGGACTTGGTGGTGGTGTGATGTCACGCCGCATAATACGTCATCAGATTGAGCTAGTGTATATTTTATTCTCTCTACGGTGGAATGTGGAAATTATTTTTGCAGAGCCGGACACTATCCTGGTGTTCATGACCTTCTCTGGATTATTCAAGGGAGGAACCCGCCTTGCAATGCCGAACATTATCTTGCGCGGACTTATCGTCATTGAAGACTGGTTCAAGGGCTCTTGAGGAGTCTGGACTAGGGGTGTCCGGACAGCGGACTATCATTATCCGCGGACTCCAAGACTACGAAGATAGAAGATTGAAGACTCGGCTCGTGTCCGGATGGTACTTTCCTTGGCGTGGAAGGCAAGCTTGGCAATACGGATATGTAGATCTCCTACCATTGTAACCGACTACGTGTAACCCTAGCCTCCTCCGGTGTCTATATAAACCGGAGGGCTTTTAGTCCGTAGGACGACATACATTACAACAATCATACCATAGGCTAGCTTCTAGGGTTTAGCCTCCTTGATCTCGTGGTAGATCTACTCTTGTACTACCCATATCATCAATATTAATCAAGCGGGGCGTGGGTTTTACCTCCATCGAGAGGGCCCGAACCTGGGTAAAACATTGTGTCCCTCGTCTCCTGTTACCATCCGCCTAGACGCACAGTTCGGGACCCCCTACCCGAGATCCGCCGGTTTTGACACCGACAATTGTCATGGCTGAAGCTAATGTGGCGCCTACATTGAACACGGTGTCTGAAGCCAATGATGTACCTACAACCAATGTGCAGCCTGACGCCATTGCAAATGCCACTGCTCCTGTACTGGCACCAAGGCCACACACCATTGAGCAAGCGTTTTATCAAGGCGAGCTTGTCACTGTCAGATGGCCAATTTTGGTTCCTCCGCTTGCTCCTGGACCTCAATTTGATTATCATGTGGAGCATAGGCCACAGGTTCAGAAGCCAAAACCAAGGCTGTCATGGTTTCTAGGTACTGCATCTGCGCCGGGATCATTCAACATAAATGGCTTCATTGCACACAACACTTTCTTTGACAGAGCCAAGAACCCATATTCCAAGCCAAGAATATCATCTGATCGGTTCTGGAGTTATCAGCAGCGCAATTATTACTCCTGTGTCCTATACAATCAAGGGCGCATATTTCCCCATATGCGTCTAGACTACGAAGCCATTGCGGGCCTGCCATGCTTAGAAGAAGCCCTCGACTATTTCAGAGATGCAGGCCTTCTCCAGTTTGTGACTGATAAAGAAAATTGGAATGAAGAGCTTCTACTGCAATTCTATGCAACTCTCCACATTCATGGCTACAACAAGGATCTGAAGACATGGGTCCTCGAGTGGATGACAGGCAATGTACACCATGAAACCAAAGCCCTTGACCTCATTGAGCTTATTGGCCTGTCCACTCCAGGTGAACTATATGAACCTGGTTGTTAGCTTCACCGCAATGCATTGGAAAGCATCTTCCAGAAGCCTGAGCCCAATATGAGCCAAATGCTGAGTATGATGAAGCCACTGCCGCCAGATGCTGAATATCCCAAGGAATTCTTTGTTGAAGACCTAGAGTATCTGGCCCACACCATCTATCACATTATCAGGCGAACTCTATGGCCCATCAAAGGACATTCTTCCTCAGCAAAGCTTGAAGGCTCAATGAAGACATTTGTTTTCTATATTCTCAATGGCATCAGCTTCAATGCTCAGGATTTCTTCATTCGCCAATTTGCTGCATCTGGCTCAGACATATTTGGTCTGAAATTCTATGCTCCATGGATAATGCGTCTGATCAAGCTTCACTCTGTTGTTGACTATCAGCCCTCTGCATGCAACCATCTCATATTCTTGCCAGAGGTTGATATGTCCATCGAAGCCATATACCCGGAGCCTGCCAAGGAGGCAATTTATCTTCACAATGTCGATCGTCAAAGTTTCTCTCAGCATGTTGAAGGAGTTCATGCTGCCACTCGTGTTTATCCCCTGGCTGGAAATACTCATGCACCTCGTCGTGCCCGTACTGAAGCCACTGAAAGCACCATTGCTCCAAGACCTCAAAAGAGATCTCGTGTGCTTAATGACTGAGAGCTTCTCGTGGCCTTGCATCAGAAACACGATGAGCATCATTACTGGATGAAGCGTCAGATGCAAAGCCTCTTGGTGGATATTAATCACATTCGAAATCTTGCCACCAAGAATGCGTTTGTCACTCACGAAACCTGTCGAAGGTCATGGAAGAGTCTGACTTTGCTCAGTGCTAAAGCTGATCTTCAAGACGATGGCTTCACATAGAGATTCAAGTTTGATACCACTCCTCCCAGGAACGATGTCTTGCGTCGAACTCCATCACTTGAAGATTCTGAGTACTCCTCCTCCACGATAACTGTTAATGCCAGAGTCCTTGATGACGCCGATGATGCTACTTCACCACCTCCAACTTCGGCGCATATGGACACTGCACCAAGTTCGTCTGCACCACCAAACCTCAACGACGACCCTGCTGCCTCACCTATTCCTCATGGGAACGAGTAGAGACTATGTCTTCAAACCTTTTTGGTCCTTACTGACAAAAGGGGGAGAAGCATATGTTGATAGTCTTCAAGCGGGTCCATATGGGTGGTTGATATACTTTTGCCAAGTGTTTACAACTCTCGCTTTTGATACATTTGGTTCTTTGAGTTGTAACAATTAAACTTGATGGTCGTCTGCTACTTTTTCTGTTATTCTGTGAGGTGACGATCAATTCCGCATGTGCAATGATAAATCCCGCAATGAAGTCATTCTGCAGACATTCATTTTTCATTATGCATGTCATTATTCTTGTTATATCTGTTCATGCATGATGTATTGTCTTCATAAGGTGAAGAGGATCTCCACAAGTACAACCTGCCATGTGCATTTGCATTCCAACGCAAAACATTTATATGCACATCTTCAGGGGGAGCCTTTTTGCCACCTATGAAGACAATATCCTAATCCTTTACAATTCACATACTTTTATCCCCGTTGAAAACTTCAACCAGTTTGTCATTAATCACCAAAAAGGTGGAGACTGTAAGTGCATCTAGTGCCACCCCTAGTTGGTTTTTGGAGTATTAACAACAAACCTGGTTGAGGGACTAATGTGTTTGTGAGAATTGCAGGATAACACAGGTAGTAGTCCCTCATTGATTCGGTTTACCTACTGGAGATGACCCCTAAAAATGTGTGAAGACGTTGAAGACAATGGTGGTCTGTGAAGCTATTCACGTTGAAGACTATGACATGAGAAGACATCGCATGAAGACTATCGAGCGCGAAGACTTAGCTATTTCGTTGCTTCCTTTTCTTCTTTGTTGAGTCATAGGAACCACCGCACTGTTAAGTGGGGTCCAAGTGAACAAAGTCAGAGTGACTGAAGTGATGCTCAACCAAATCCTATGTCTTCGAGCGAAGACAATGAGAGCAAACCTTATCCAGAGTCGTATGAGTCAGCTTTACTTGTAGCCCAAGTCAAGCTGCCGCGTGTGTTTGAAATCTGACCATTGGGACACGTGTCAGTTCCTTAGTGACCCAGGGTCATTTCGGACAAATCAGGTCGGGTTGCCCAGTGGCTATAAATAGCCCACCCCCTACACCATAAATTGGTGGCTGCTCAGAGTTAGTGCACGACTTTTGTCGTTTGAGAGCAACCCACCTCCAAAGCATTTGAGAGAGAATCCTTGCGAGGACAAAGCCCAAACCACCCAGAGCCCAAAGAGTGTTTGGCATCATTGAAGTCTTTTTGTCCGCGTGATCTGAAGACTTGTTACACTTGACGACTATGAATCCTCCAGCTGGTTAGGCGTCGCGTTCTGAGCATCCAAGAGTGATTGTGGATTGCCGGTGAACGAAGTCTGTGAAGGTTTGGAAGTCTACCTTGAAGACTTACCAGAGTGATTGGGCGAGGACTAAGTGTCCTTAGCTCAAGGGGAATAAGGTGAAGACGCAGTCTTCTGAGTTGAATCTCAGCCTCCCTAACCAGACGTACAATTGTCACAGCAACTGGAACTGGTCGAACAAATCTCTGTCCTCTCCATGCTATTGGTTCTATCTCTCATTTCTCTTTACTTACAGTTTGTCTTCGTGAAGTCATTACCTGCTTGCTTTGTCTGTTTGACTTCACTGTGTGACTACTTGTTCTGATTGGCTTCATACTATCTTCCATCCTGATCCTTACTACCTAGCTGCTAATAGTCTTCGTGCTTTCACTTCATTGAATACTTGACTATGGCTTGCCTAGTGTAGTCTACCTTCCGCTGCATATGAATAGTGTCATTTCTATTGTTTGTCTTCGAAACTTCCATGTTTTGAAGACTTTCATAAAAATCGCCTATTCACCCCTCCCCCCCTCTAGTCGATAACCAGCTCTTTCACACTGCCACAAACCCTAGTCACTTAGGTCTCATCGATAGGGATTTCAGTCTCACCGAGATGGGATTGCGGTCTCATCGATAGGGATTTCGATCACACCGAAATGAGCGAATCGGTCCCACCGAGTCTGCAATGCAAACTCCTTGTTTCCTTTTCGTAACACTTCGGTTCCACCGAAGTGAGCGAATCAGTCCCACCGAGTTTGCCTGACCAACTCTCTATGTGCCTATTGCTGAAATCGGTCCCACCGAGTTTATGCGATCGGTCACACCGAGATTATGTTATGCCCTAACCCTAGCATATCGGTCTCAGCGAGATGACTGTGTCAGTTCCACCGAAAACTCTAACATTCACATTTTGACCTGAATCGGTCTGACCGAGTTTTATGATTCAGTCCCACCGAGTTTGGGAATCTGTGTGTAACGGCTAGATTTTGTGTGGAGGCTATATATACCCCTCCACCCACTCTTCATTCGTGAGGAGAGCCATCAGAACGTGCCTACACTTCCAGCATTAATTTTCTGAGAGAGAACCACCTACTCATGTGTTGAGACCAAGATATTCCAATCCAACCACAAGAATCTTGATCTCTAGCCTTCCCCAAGTTGCTTTCCACTCAAATCATCTTTCCACCATAGCCAAATCTATGAGAGAGAGTTGAGTGTTGGGGAGACTATCATTTGAAGCACAAGAGCAAGGAGTTCATCATCAACACACCATCTATTACCTTTTGGAGAGTGGTGTCTCCTAGATTGGTTAGGTGTCACTTGGGAGCCTCCGTCAAGATTGTGGAGTTGAACCAAGGAGTTTGTACGGGCAAGGAGATCGCCTACTACATGAATATCTGCCCTAGTGAGGCAAGTCCTTCGTGGGCGATGGCCATGGTGGGATAGACAAGGTTGCTTCTTCGTGGACCCTTCGTGGGTGGAGCCCTCCATGGACTCGCGCAGTCATTACCCTTTGTGGGTTGAAGTCTCCATCAACGTGGATGTACGATAGCACAACCTATCGGAACCACACCAAAAATCCCTGTGTCAACATTGCGTTTGCTCCCTCCAAACTCCTCCCGTTTACTTTCTTGCAAGTTGCATGCTTTACTTTCCGTTGCCCATATACTCTTTGCATGCTTGCTTGAATTGTATTGAGATTGCTTCACTTGTGCTAAGTTGCTAAAATCTGCCAAGAACTAAAATTGGGAAAAAGTTAAGTTTTATTTGGTCAAGTAGTCTAATCCCCCCCCCCCCTTTAGACATACTTTTGATCCTATAAAAACTTAAAAAGAAGGTTCTCAAAACCGTGATTTAACATGTATAACTAGCTAATGGGCCAGTCCACCTCAGGTTTGTTCGATGGCCCTTGTGTGAAGCGACGACAATTTGATGCAACATGCAGGGGGCCGAAATCATTAATTGAGGAGTATTATTTCGAAAGATCACTTCCACCTCCCTAGGTTGTGACAAGTGGCATGTGCGCCACTTGTCACAACCTGGGAATTTCCCCTTTTTTGTAAATCAGTTTGCTTAAAACGTTTTATCTCGTAAATTGTGCGTCCAAATCTCAAATTGTTTTCACCGTTGGATCCCTGGCGTCAAGATCTTCAAAAGTAGATTCCATGTTGACACGTTTTGATGAACTCTTTTTCACAAAAAAAGGGACAAAAAACTGTGCCTCTCGTGGAAGAAAAAAAATAGAAAACATGTTTTTTTTTCATTTTCGAGAGGCACGGCCGTGCCTCTCACAGAAGCAAAACCATGCCTCTCGTGCTAGCAAAATTGTGCCTCTCAGGAAGGAAGAAATAGAGAAAACACGTTTTTTTGTTTCCGAGAGGCACGCTCACGGAAGAAAAAAAAAAGAAAAAACTTGTTCTTTTTTCGATTTTATTTTCGAGAGGCACGACCGTGCCTCTCACGGAAGCAAAACCGTGCCTCTCGTAGAAGCAAAATCGTGCTTCTAACGGAAGGATAAAAAAAGAAAACACTTTTTTCCGTTTCCGAGAGGCACGACTGTGACTCTCACGGAAGCAAATCCATGCCTCTCACGGAATGAAAAAATGATATAATGCGTCTTTTTATGTTTCCTTCATGACTCTCATGGAAGCAAAACCGTGCCTCTCGCGGAAGCAAAACCATGCCTATCACGGAAGAAAAAAAAAAGAGAAAACTTCCAAGAGTCACGGTCGTGCCTCTTGCGGAAGCAAAACGATGCCTCTCGTGGAAGCAGAACCGAGCCTCTCACAGAAGGAAACAAAAAAAATGTGTTTTTTCGTGCAAAAATAAAAAATAATCAATTTTCTTTTCAAAAGCTAAGAAAGATCGGTGGAAAACAAAAAGGCCAAAAAACCCAAAAAACCATCTAAAAAGCTACAAATGCGTGTAAAAAAATAAAAACAAATCCAGAGGAAGCGCCAAGAGCGTGACACGTGCCAGCGGCTGAGAGCGCACCAAGTGATCATTGAGAGGCTCCTGAAGGAGCGCTCGTCAACTAGTTGCTCTCGCAGGGAGCTTTGGCGAACATGCCAGCGCACAACAACTCCCCTCCCGCGCGTCTCTCATGAGCCGACCCATAAGCGGGGTTGGGCGCCCCATTTTTTATTCCGTATTTTTTGCTTTTCATTTGTTTTTTTCTATATTGTAAAAAACAGAATATAAGAAAAGTTCAAAATTTAAGGAAAAAAATGATTTTGGGGAAAATGTTCCAGAAATCATAACATGCTCGTGGTTTAAAAAAATATTCATGATTTATTTTAAAAACAATGTTCAGGTATTGAAAAAACGTTCATGGATTCACAAAATTTTCATAAATTTCAAAACAATGTTCGCTAATTCAAAATTTGATGAACTTTTCTCGAACTTGATGAACAAAAAATGTATTAAGAACATTGTTTTTTGAAAAATAGATTAAATACAAATTTTTTATTTTACGAACATTTTTTGAAAAAAAATATGAACAAATTTTGAATTTGATGAATATTTTCTTGGAATTTGATGAAAGTTTTTGAATCTGATGAAAAGAAAGTGAAATGTAAAGAAGAAAAGAGAGAAAAGAAAAAAAGGAAAACAGAAGTAAACAAAAAAAGAGAAGAAAAACCGGAACAAAAGTTCTAGAACTTCCCAAAACCGGGCAGGATGCACGTGAAAATCTAGAATACTGGGCCGGCCCACAGCGCCCTATACGCCAAATAGGAGTCGCCCAACATGCATCAAATGGAAATCGTCCAAAGTGAGCCCCTGTTGCCCCGTCCTGGCACTAACTGGACCAACCCAGGTTTTTGGAGAAAAAAAACTGGACCAACCCAGTAAGCATAGCGAGGCTCTCTCGTACTCCCTCCGTCCGGAAATACTTGTCATCAAAATGAATAAAAGGGGATGTATCTAGATGTATTTTAGTTCTAGATGCATCCCTTTTTGTCCATTTTGATAACAAGTATTTTCGGACGGAGGGAGTACGTACGTATTCTTTGCTTTTTAATCTTTTGCCGGTTTTATTCTTTCAGTGGTTGTTCTATTAAAATACTTCTAAATTTTATTAAAAAAAGTTCATGAAGTTCAAAAAGCATAAAGAGGAAAAAATGTTTGTGGATTTTTTTAAAGTCCATGATATTTTTCCTGAATTTTGAAAATGTTCTCGGATCTCAAAAATCGATTCTTAATTTAAACAGACGCTGGGGTGAATATGATGATTGTACACTCGCCTCTGGGTGACGCCTCCGGCTGTGAGGTAGAGCGTGGGCTAGCCATGCTCTTTGACACAACAACGATCCCCAGATCGAGCGTTGGGTGCGAGTTGGATGTGCGGCGCGTGACGGTGTGTTCGGTTCATGCAATAAGAACGGAGCGTGAGAGGGAAAAGTTAGTGTCAGCAGCAGGGAGGGACAGAGGAGATCGTGCACATCTCTTGCGCAAAGAGATAGGCTTGGGAGAGGCTAGGGAGGCTAGGGGAGCTCGGTGCGGTCGCCACTCAGAAGTTTGCCGCGTTGGCTGGAGGTGGAAGGCAGATGTGCCCTTTTGGGCTGTGTTGGGATGAGCTTACACCGGTCTTTAACTTTTTATATTCTTTGTTTTCATTTATTTGCTGCAAATTTGAATTTAAATAAAAATCCAAGTGAGCACCAAATCTTCTGGATATTTGTATGTGGCATCGATGAACCCTTCCAAGTGCACATAAAAAAAATCAGGAATTTTGAGCTTATATTTCCATTTTATATGAATATAAACCCAATTAAAATACAATATGGATTAATTTCAAAGCCCAAAAATAATTCCCTTAAAAATCCCAGAAGGTTAGGATGGGCCCCACATGGTCACATATGAGCTCAGGCTTAAACCTTAGGGTGTAAGAAGGGCATTTTGGATTTATTATAAACAAAATTAGGGTTTTACCCTTTTTAATTAACATGAGGCTTGAATTTCCCTCGATTTCAAATTTCCAAAAAAGGTAAATATGATGCCATGTTATGCTTAACTACTCTATTACTTTACCATTAACTAGGGTTGTGCCCATTGTTCTTCGGAAATGTGATGTTTAACCTCTCCTGCTTTACGCCCTCATTGCTTTTCTCTACGGGTCAATAGATGAGAAGACCAGGCCCACATGGAGTATGGGTTCATTCATATCTGCATCTGTGAAATGTCTAAAATTGATTTTCATATCTTCGTCATCTGAATCTGGAAGCTCAAGTCAGTCAACTTCATAATTGTCATCTTTCTTAAGTTGCTTTCATTTTCCTTTCCTTTTCTTCTCTTCATCGGTTTGACAGTTGTCGTTGACCAAATCATCATCGCCTTCCTCCAAGTCATAGTCACTATCCACTATTTCTGGCTCAATAGTCAGAGTCAAAGGAGTCATCATCACTCCCCTCTAAATCATCTTGAACAACCTCTACACTTGCTCTGCTTCTACTTATCCCTCTGTTGGGCCATCTGCAAAACAGCATGCCCCAATGCTCTGATCTGGCCCAATGCTCATATCTGCACCACTGTCCTGCTTCTCCTCTCTTCTGCACTTCATAGGACTGATAATAGCAGGCAAGTGTGTAGCAGGGTTTCTAAAAAACATCGTCCCATTCTGCATTGACGTTATCTACGCATTCTAGATAGAACATGTGATACCTATGTCCTTCTCTAACCATTGCGCAAATGCCGTTTGTGTCACTGTTCTTTGAGATCAACCGAAGCTCATCTTCATTTGTTTGACTACCAAGCAGTAGCAAGTAGGTCTTTATTTTCCCTTTGTGCTCATATCCCAAATCCTCAATGAAAACATCCAACATTTCAATACATGTTGTATTGCATTCACAGAAATCATAGCAAACCTTCTCCCCGTTCAGAATGACTTATTGCATCTGTGTCCTATGAAAAAAAAACCATGAACAAACTCCAAGTGAAATGATCAGTGCGTTGTACTGACTAAAATTCAGAGGAAACAACATGGTCAATTCAGTTGTAATAGAACCTCACAATTCCTCCTAAAGCCTAATTAAATTGGAATCAGACCAACAAAAAATGTACAATAGACCAGAGATACATTGCAATGAACATAGCTGATATTCTTAGGCGGAAAAGAACTAGGGCTATGGCCGTAATGGAGCTCACCGTACTCGGGAACATGCCCGTGTTCCTGCCGCCGCTCACACAGCTGCAAGGCGATGTGGTCGCCCCCAGCACACCATCTTCCATCCTAGGATGTCTCGATTGGGCCTCTGATGTCGGCGACTACCGTCTACCGCAGCCGAACCATGACTGTTGTGTACATTGTCTATAAGTTGGGAGGGACCAGAGATGCATTTTACTCGTTCTGTGGTGAACCTCAGTGTATCTTGATGATCTAGGTATCCGCCTTCTCATAATAGTTGCTGTACTTTGTAAATGGATCGTTTTAAAGAATAGCACAAATGTCTGCAAACAACAAAAATTATGCAAGTTTGTGTAAACACTTTGTAAATACCAACATTTTCTGAGCACATAACATTGCAATGCAAACTGCACACTGAACAGGCATTGGCAAGGGTCACTCTGTATCTTCAACAGAAGAACCAACAGTGTATAAAGAATGTAGATATGAGTGAACATGTGATAAGTTCAATTTTCTGTAATACAACCGGGATAGCTCATGGGCACAAGGTCTGATTCGTCCTTGCAGTAAATTACACAATGGTACAGGTACACTACATGGGATACACCAACATTGGTGGTAAATAAAAACTTCTAGCAGGAACACCACAAACCAGATCTAACTTATTGCTGGCAACAAATCAAATTGTCTACTGATAAGTCTGATCTATATTAAGGGTTTGTAATCACAGATATGTAGTCACACTTGAGCAAAACCTGCAAGACATTATAACGAGGATTAAACAAGTATGCCGTGACAGCAATAACCAGATAAATACATTTTTGCTGAAGGGAAGAACTGAAAAAAAAATGCTTCTTCCCGGCAAAAGAAAAGTGTGATTAAGGTCGACTTATGTGGAGTTTATCAGCGTAATAGTTCGATATTCATAATAGCATAAGGCACATTCAGAAGGGATTAATGAAAATTCTGATGAAAGTGAAAAGCACGAGGGCATTTTGTTTTCTCAAAGTAGTACTCACTTTGAAGTTAAGTTTATCAGTGCAATCAGTAGTACTCACTCTGAACGAGTACCATCTAATAGCAGATGACTCATTCAGAAGATAGTTTTAGAATATAGTGAAAGCAAGAGGGGAGTTCGTCAATGTGAGATATTTACGATAACTTGGGTTCAGAAATCTCTGGCAATTTAAACCCTTGGTACAGAATCCCATACCAAAGTTTCCACTGACTAGGGTTCAAGAACAACGACATGGAAGAAGCAGCAGAACGCCTTCCAGGGTACAGTATCATCATAAAGCTATGTGCTGTTTATTGCATATTTCAAAGCAAATATTACTGCAAAGGCACTAACTACCATAACTTCTGAAAGACCCTCATGGTTCTAGCGTTAAATGCAGAGCAAGTAGTCCACAGTACCATCATGACTGTTGGATCATGTACTCCCTCCGTCCCAAAATTCATGTCTTAGATTTGTCTACATACGGATGTATCTAGTTACGTTTTAGTTTTAGATACATCCGTATCTAGACAAATCTAAGACAAGAATTTTGGGACGGAGGGAGTAATTGATATATCCTCATTCAAATGTTGCTGGTACTAATATATCCAAATTAAGTGTGACTAAGAATGCTTTTCAAGTCAACCTGACAGCTAAACATAGCCCCACCCTGGATCTTATTGCTCAATTTCCCAAACAAAAAAGATGAATGGCTGTGCCACTTATGAAAATTGCCTAAAAACCATTACGAAAAAGAATGTAACGAAACATAAAAAGGAGAGAAGTTATACCTTGTATGAAATCATTCCATTTATCACCTTTGTGGTCCTTTATACTGTTCTATGTAGCCTGATATATAATAACATAATGTTATATAAAAATATACAAGTGTCATGACATACTCGTGATAGGGGGGACTATTTAGCTTTTAGCGTAGAAACAAACATAATATTTAGCATTGAAATGCTACAAACAGAAGATAAAACAAGTACAATTAAACAATTACCTTGGCATATGGGGCAAAAATGGCTTTGACATCTTCAAACACCTCAGGAATTGGTTTTGCAGCATCGATCTGATCATACGCAAGTTGGGCAGTAAGTTTGAAAGTGGACAGATTCCAAAAAAGGGTAGTAAAGTGCATGAAAAAAAAACAGTCCTCAGTAACTCATTACAATCAAAAGAAAGACTGTTATCCCAGTATATTGTTCCTTTGGGATTCAGACTAACGTGTTCCCTAAATGTTCAATTTATAACACAACCCCCCCCCCCCCTCTGCATGCATGTGGAGATGCATTGTTTTGAGGTTCCCTCATTAGTCATTGTGGGAGTGCAGCAATACCTTCTTAACCTTGTCCTTCGCGTCATAGTACTCAATCACAGGCAAACTGGATTCAACAAAAACTTTGAATCTCTTCCTGATAGTCTCGATGTTGTCATCAACTCTACCCTGCAAAATAATACGAATTGTTGGAAACAGGAAAAGGGTGGTCTTGATAAGTATACATAGGCCAAACATAAGCACATATGTGAAGAATGAAACCTCATTGCGTCCCAGAAGACGTCTCTCCATCTCTTCCTCGGAACAATTGAAGAATAGCACAAATGCAGGCGAAATTTTTGTCTGAGAAAATGTGAAGCAATCAGCATTCTTGCAAAGTCATTTATACATACATTATGATGGAAGACAAGAAGAAGCTGCTGAACTATTATGTGAGTTAGCACTGAAAAGTGAAAGAACATCAATTTTGAAGCGCAAGGAGTAGACGAGCTTACAACATTCTCGAACGCAGCACGGTTCTCTTCATTCCTTGGAAACCCGTCGATGAGGAACTTATCATTCTCATTCTTTATCATGGCTTGCTGCAAGAGCTTTATAGTCACCTCCGACGGAACAATCTTTCCCTCCTTTATCATGTTCTCAATCATAGTTCTGTAAAATGAAGTGTAAAAATAAACATAGGTGCATGCAAATGTTAAATAATAATTAGATTGACATGACAAATATAATTTTCATAAACAAATTGCTCTAGAGAAACTTATGAAAAAAAACTAACATACCCATTCTCAGAGCCAGATTTAATCTCCGCGCGCAAAAGATCTCCAGCACTAAGATGGGTGAATCCAAAGTGTTCAACAATGTTGGAACACTGTGTGCCCTTTCCACTTCCAGGACCACCTGTGTGTAAATTCTTGGTCAGGTACAGAAGAAAGTTTATTTATTTAGATACATGTAATGCTTGATAATACGTATTTGATGGTCAGACATATTATCAAAGAAAGTTTACCAAGAACAAATACTACTGTGACTTTCTTGTCACCCAACATGTTCTCAGCAACCACCTGCATGAAAAACAAAGTTTTAACCACAAGACAAACAAAGAATCATGAATAGCAAAATTTCTGTGAGACAAGGGAGTTTCATTTACTGACTATATACAAGAAGCGTTGCTTAAGATGCCAGAATTATATTGGCAGTATGCTCAAGAATTCAAGTTCTTTGGGCACGAGTCCAACAACAATAATGTTTATCTATTCCAAATTAAACTAAATGGTAAGATAGTACTCCCTCCATTCACAAATATAAGATGTTCTAACTTTTTTCTGAAATGGATGTGTATGGACACGCTTTAGTATGTTTGTTCATCCATTTCAATCTGTACGTAGTCCATATTGAAATATCCAAAACATCTTATATTTATGAACAGAAGTAGATGTAACACCGTGAGATTCGGGGCACCAACGATTGTGTGAAAGAGTTAATAAATTGAAGAATGTCCGCTAATACTGAAAACACAAGGCATTGCACATCCTCAATGAAGAGCCTTTGTAGCAACGAGTGCTTATCTAATATGTTCAGGGAATGAGGAATGAAAAGTAATGCCATACACGTACCTCCTTCTCAGTCACAACTGCGGGAGCATCCACAACCGTGCCCATGGCTGAAAAATATTCGAATATTCAGTTTAGAAGTTCTAGTTATGCATCTCAAAATGAAAATAGAAGAAATACAACACGTAAAAACACCACTCTATATGGTGAAGATGAGTAGTGGCACTAACATTGTTTAAGGGCTGAGGACACTTTGGTTATATAAACCACTTGGAAAAATCAGGGAGTTTGATTCACTAATTACACAAACACACACATGAACATACCCTTAAACAGCATTGCACTGATTAAGTAGACTCCCGAATTACTTGTACAGGATCACAATCAGTATTCTCATTTCCAACCAACAAAACTATGTGCAAGTTTCCGAGCTCATTACCCGAAAATTACTCGTGACCCATGCCTAGCAATCCGGAGAGATACAAAGGCAGGATCACACACTGTTCTAGAAAAGGATATTTCTTCTCCTTCTACCTAACCAAGGCATATTCGCTGTTATGCTTACAAACATACGGGTCCATTTCCAATGAGCTAGACAAACATAAGGATCACAATTATAACCCGATTTAAACTTAGATCTCCCTTGATTTCCCGCCGCTTACAGCTAACATAAACAAAGATCAGAAGAAGCAGATCACCCACCGCTAATACTATTTCAATTTTTCTCTATTTTGATTCGGACAGCATAGATCATCCACCTCTCTAAACTCCCAGTGCAATGATCCCTAGATCCAGCTGCAGGCGCGCAACCCTAGGATCCCTCCTCGTCAGATCTGCATCCCGGACTGCCGGCGGACCCAACCATTCCGGCCGGGAGGCGGGATCCCTTCCCTCATCCCCCGGATCACGCGGACTACAGCCAGCCCGAAAACCCGACACGGGACAACATTCGAGACGCGCTCCAGGTGATGACAACAGCAGGCTAGCGCGCGAGCAACGCCGACAGATCTCGCAACAGGGCGGCCGGGATCTCACGTACCTCCGCGCCGCCGGACGAGCTGGGCTCCGAATCGAATGCCGGTGGAGGCGTCGGCGCGGCGGCGAGACCACGGCGAGCGATCACAGGGTAGGGGGGCGCGTGGTGCGTGCTGCGGTGTTGGTCTGTGGCGTTGGTGCGAGAGGAGCGAGGCGGAGGAGGAGGCCGTTTAATACGCGCGCGGCGCGCGGCCAGGTGGAGGGGGAGGTGGTGGGGTCGTGGGGGGCGGGGCCCACGCGGGGTCTCCGCGGGAAGCGTGGCGTTTGGCCGGTGGGGACACCGACCGGGCCGGAGGTGTCGGCGCAACGGGTGGAGCGGGCGTGGGCTGGAAAGCTTCGAGGAAGCGGAGCTGGGAGAGAAGTCGGCTCGTGCCCGGAAGCGGGGAGGGGCGAGCATCACATGGAAATTGACGGAAATCACGCCGAAATGTTTTTAAGTTTTGATGAAAAAAATCTTTAAAAATACAGGATGTTTATGTGTTGATGTTCCATTGGCATGTGAAAATTCAAGCTCAAACGCATTACATGGTGTGAGCTATAAATAAACAAAATCAGCGTACATTCATTATTCGGCATGGGCGGTGAACTGTCTCAAAAACAAAACAATGAACATCACTATTCATGTTGAATTTGTCTTTTTCATAACTTGCATCCCGTGTTGGTTTCAACTTGGAATTTCGAACATCATTCTCTTAACGTCCTGTACTTTCTTTTAGATGTTTTCAAATCTTTCAAGCGTGGTTTTCATGAGGTTTTTCTTTCAATGTTGGTTTCCATGTGATATTCTTCTAGCGGGGGAGACCTGGAGCTGTGCAAATTCTCAAAAAAAAAAAAATTGGAGTTGTGCGCTGGTTGGGCAGCTTATGGATGAATGGTGACTGCCCGACTTTAAATTAATAAACCCATCAAGCCTGACACGAAACATACAACATCCCAGAGCAAGCCGAAAAGGCCAAAGTACGAGAAAGAAGACACAGTACATAAACCACACCAGGCAACAGAAAGCATGGCGTGCATGCCACAACATAACGAGGACGAAGCTAGCACCCAACTAGGACGTCGTGGCTGAAGCTCTATCGAGAATGAAGTTCGTCGTTCCTCGAATGTGAGAGATCGGAAGTTCCATGGCCGTCATATCGCCCTCCTTAATCAGAGATTTTCACTACTGCAAAAAGAATATACATTTTGAAGATAAAATCAATCGTCTTCGCCGTAAACTTATTGCGAGTGGTCCTGGCAGGGTGCTTGTGGAGCAATTGTCCTTGGTGACTTTGTTGGGGTGCCTAGCGCAAAGTTGTTTTAAGTGGCGAGCATAGTGATAGCATAAACAGCGGCTCCCCTAAAAAAAGAACTAGCCCTTGCACGTCGGGCTGCCACTTCTTGGTAGTTTAGTCGGCATTGTCAATGTGGTGAAAGCGATGAACGCGAACTCGGATTAGTACATGGTGGCGGGCTGGTCATTGGCGAAAGGTTGCATGCTCATGAAGGATTTCAGATAGATAATTGTGGTAGCTCATGAGCTAGCTCGGTTAGGTCGGAACAATCCACACGAGTTATGGCTGGGTGCTCCACCTTATCTGATTAGTAGTCTCTCACTAGATGATGTAACAACTATTTAAGTTCATAAAGCTGGTCATGATGGTATTTCCTAAGAAAATGCCACCAAAATGAATTCAAGTTTGTGAATAACATATTCCTTTTATCCAGTGTATCTAATCTATTTTTTAGGAGCCAAAGGAAATGAATCTCGCATACACCAATTAGCAGGTATGAGAGGATTAACTACGGGCCCTCAAGGACATATGAATGATTTACCTACTCAAATAAATTTACGCTGGAGACCTCAATTGACATATATATAATTTTCTACTATGGAGCCTACAAAGGGGTTGCACATACTATTGCATGAATATTATCTAACATGTAGACTCGTTGAAGTAGTTCATCGTATCTCTTTTTTTTGTAGAGGAAGTAGTTCAACATATCATTATGCTAGAAGAGACTACTTGAGGTATTTCGGTGAGTCCTCAACACCTGTGGCTTTGTTGTGTCTCTGGAAACAAAATGAGTTCACAAAAACAACTAAAGAGTTTTCAAAGACATATTTATACTTAATTTGTGTTGCCACCTTCTCAACTTAGATACCATTTTGTTCGAACATGTCACATTTGATTTCCATTGATGTGTGCTTAGTCATGGTGGAGATGGCATGGTTGAGAAAGAGCTGAATGGAGAGGTGTAGAGGTGAAATGACTAATAGGTAGGTCAATACATAACCAAGAAAAACTTGCATGGTTTTCTCCTTAGTGGGTGCTTGAGATCGAGCACTCGCATTGGGGTTCCATATTAGTGCCTTGAAATCACTTCTTCGTTTCGCTTCACATTCTTGTAAGGACCGGTTATTTTGGTTACATAGGAAATAGAAAGGGGCTAGGGAAGCTCTGTTCAAAAAAGAAAAAAAATCAAGAACGATGTTCTTTGACCTAGAGAGAGGCATTTTTGACGTGTTGCACTCAGTGGCGGAGCTTCAAGGAAAAAATTGGGCGGGCCAAGCTGAAAAATAGCACAAAATTTTGAGGCATTAGTCACCACTCAGTCCCTTATGTTCTCACTAAATTTTCACCCTATATTGACAAACAAGTTAGCAGCAAGACACTCATCTTCTACCTTGTTACGCAAGTTTCTTTCAGTTATCTTCATACACTCAACGAACTTATTAAAAATATATTAAGCGTTAGCTACGAACACCAGCTGACTCACCAAAGAAAATGCATTAGTTATGCTCAGTTCAACCAATGGATAACTGAAACACATGCTCCGGAGATAATCAGAAATTACCAGGCATCATTGATGTCAGGAGGTGGACATAGGCTCTACTTGGCGTCGGCAGCATACCCCGACAACTTTGATTGGTAGCACAACGAATTGTAGTTGTCACCAGAGGCCAGAGCCCGGAGGGAAGGAAGGATGGGGCCATGGACGGAGGCGGGCGGAGCCGTGGAGCATGAAGAATGCAGGGGAGGTCAACGCCGTGGCGTCGGACGACATGCTCAGGAGAGGTGACGCATACGAGCATTCTTGTGTGGGTGCGTTTAGTAGCGATGAGGCTGTGCTATCTGCGCGGGGGTGTGGGATGGTTGTGCCATGCAAGATCTGCTCCTACTGTGTGCGCTCGTGAGGAGACATCTTCTTGGTCTCCTAGTATACTCGATGGTGGACTGGGCCGACTGAAGAATAGCATGGTAATAAAAAAACCATGAAAATCCTGGGCGGGCCATGGCCCGGTTCTGCCCCAACTAAGCTCCGCCCCTGGTTGCACTAGCCATACAGAGCCCATCAAAAATAGGGATAAATTTCCCTGAGACCTCTTCCTGGGAAGTATCGTAAGGGATCTCTAATGCTATCACCTGCAACAGACAAACTTTTGAATCGTGGACCGCATCTGAACGCGCCCGCGGACACGATATGAAAGTCGAACATCCAACCCTATACCTCAAATGTCCTCTATTAAAAAATAACATTCTGCCAAATAACAATGATTTTTCGCCATTACGTAAAAAATGGTTTAATGCAACCCGATTAACACCCTTCTATCATGACATGTAATGGCCTTCAGTAAACTTAGACTACCATGTCTCCATGGAGTAGCGCTTCCGCCATGGCCATGGCCTGCTAATCACCTTAACATTTGGCAAGAGAACACCTTCCACCAAATGCATGGTAAATTTATAAACATGCTTTCGCCAAATGTTGGAAGTGCATCTATTCCCCTTGGTAGTTTTGGTAATTCATGTCAACATATATATCCTTGAACTAATATCTGCTCAAAGTTTATTTTAGGAAAGTTCATTTTAGGTTCAACTTGGGAAGTGAAATTGGTCCCCTCAAAATACTTAGGATAAGTGTTGGTTCATGCCTCAAGACTGTCCATGTTATATTTAAGTGATCAAAGATCACATTGAGTCCATAGATATATTGATACAATGAAAAGGGGATGGGATTGAGAAGTTGAGGACATTGCTCAAGTGCTTAGAGATCAAACTCCAAAAAAAACCGACGTATTCACAAGGTCCCACTATATCATGCCCAAAGTGCTCCTCGGACTCACTGAACCAAGCACTTCGGAGTCACCGATCAACAGATATAGTCGTTGTCCTAGAACCCTAATTGCATCGGTCTCACCGAGATGTACATTCAAACTCACCGAAGCACCAATGCCAACCTTTTGTACCTTATGTAATTCGTTCAGTATTTCCGTACAGTTTCAGTCTGTGACACTTTGAAGCATGCAGTGCTTGCTTAGGTCATCACATCTCGGAGCCACCAACCAGTTTTACCCAGTGTGACCGACAATCCAAAGTTCTTTTGTACATATCGGTCTGACCCAGTCATTCCAGTCCGTCTCATCGCTGTGTGCAAAAATGCGTGTAACGGTTAGAGTTTCTGTCATCACTATGTATTGAAGGAAATATGCCCTAGATGCAATAATAAAGTTATTATTTATTTCCTTATTTCATGATAAATGTTTATTATTCATGCTAGAATTGTATTAACCGGAAACTTAGTACATGTGTGAATACATAGACAAAACATATTGTCCCTAGTATGCCTCTACTTGACTAGCTCCTTAATCAAAGATGGTTATGTTTCCTAACCATAGACATGTGTTGTCATTTGATGAACGGGATCACATCATTAGGAGAATGATGTGATGGGCATGACCCATCCGTTAGCTTAGCATTATGATTGTGTCAGTTTCATTGTTACTGCTTTCTTCATGACTTATACAAGTTCCTCGGACTATGAGATTATGCAACTCCCGAATACCGGAGGAACACTTTGTGTGCTACCAAACGTCACAACGTAAATGTGTGATTATAAAGGTGCTCTACAGGTGTCTCCGAAGGTGTTTGTTGGGTTGTCAAAGATCTGAGATTAGGATTTGTCACTTCGTGTTTCGAAGAGTTATCTTTGGGCCCTCTCGGTAATACTCATCACTATAAGCCTTGCAAGCATGGTGACTAATGAGTTAGTTGTGGGATGAAGTATTATGGAACGAGTAAAGAGACTTGCCGGTAACGAGATTGAACTAGGTATGATGATACCGACGATCGAATCTCGGGCAAGTAACATACCGATGACAAAGGGAACAACGTATGGTGTTATGTTGTTTGACCGATAAAGATCTTCGTAGAATATGTAGGAACCAATACGAGCATCCAGGTTCCGCTATTGGTTATTGACCGGCGACGTGTCTCGGTCATGTCTACATAGTTCTCGAACCCGCAGGATCCGCATGCTTAACGTTCGATGACGATTGGTATTATGAGTTTATGTGATTTCATGTACCGAAGGTTGTTCGGAGTCCCGAATGAGATCATGGACATGACGAGGAGTCTCTAAATGGTCGAGACATAAAGATTTATATATTGGACGGCTATGTTCGGACACCAGAAGTATTCTGAAGAAGTTTCGGATAAAACCGGAGTACCGAGGGGTTACCGGAACCCCCCAGGGAGTTAATGGGCCTACATGGGCTTTAGTGGAAGAGAGGAGGAGGCGGCCAGATGGAGGCGCGCACCCCCCAAGCCCAAGCCTAATTGAGGAGGGGGCCGGCTCCCCTTTCCTTCTCTCCCTCTTCCTCTTTCCTTCCCCTCCTAGTTGGACTAGGAAAGGGGGAACCTACTCCTAGTAGGAGTAGGATTCTTCCCTTGGGGCGCGTGATGACCCACAGGTGTAGGGGATCTGTTGTAGTCCTTTCGATAAGTAAGAGTGTTGAACCCAACAGGGAGCAGAAGGAAATGACAAGCGGTTTTCAGTAAGGTATTCTCTGCAAGCACTGAAATTATCGGTAACAGATAGTTTTGTGATAAGGTAATTTGTAACAGGTAACAAGCAATGAAAGTAAATAAGGTGCAGCAAGGTGGCCCAATCCTTTTTGTAGCAAAGGACAAGCCTGGATAAGTTCTTATATAGAGAAAAGCGCTCCCAAGGACACATGGGAATTATCGTCAAGCTAGTTTTCATCACGCTCATATGTTTCGCGTTCGTTACTTTGATAATTTGATATGTGGGTGGAGCGGTGCTTGGGTACTGCCCTTTTTGGACAAGCATCCCACTTATGATTAACCCCTATTGCAAGCATCCGCAACTACAAAAGAAATATTAAGGTAAACCTAACCATAGCATGAAACAAGTGGATCCAAATCAGCCCCTTACGAAGCAACGCATAAACTAGGGTTTAAGCTTCTGTCACTCTAGCAACCCATCATCTACTTATTACTTCCCAATGCCTTCCTCTAGGCCCAAATAATGGCGAAGTGTCATGTAGTCGACATTCACATAACACCACTAGATGAGAGACAACATACATCTCATCAAAATATCGAACGAATACCAAATTCACATGACTACTAATAGAAAGACTTCACCCATGTCCTCAGGAACAAACGTAACTACTCACAAAGCATATTCATGTTCATCATCAGAGGGGTATTAATATGCATTAAGGATTTGAACAAATGTTCTTCCACCGAATAAACCAACTAGCATCAACTACAAGGAGTAATCAACACTACTAGCAACCCACAGGTACCAATATGAGATTTTTGCACAAAGATTGGATACAAGAGATGAACTAGGGTTTGAGAGGAGATGGTGCCGGTGAAGATGTTGATGGAGATTGACCCCCTCCCAATGAGACGATCGATGGTGATGACGATGGTTATGATTTCCCCCTCCCGGAGGCAGCAGAATAGCTCCGCCAGAGCCCTAGATTGGTTCCGCCAAGGTTCCGCCTCGTGGCGGCGGATTTTCGTCCCAAAAGCTTGCTTATGATTTTTTCCAGGGTAAAAGACTTCATATAGCAGAAGATGGGCACCGGAGGGCTGCCAGGGGGCCCATGAGGCAGGGGGCACGCCCCCACCCTCGTGGCCAGGGTGTGGGCCCCCTCTGGTATTTCTTCCGCTCAGTATTTTTTATTAAATCCAAAAATGACTTTTGTGGAGTTTTAGGACTTTTGGAGTTGTGCAGAATAGGTCTCTAATATTTGCTCCTTTTCCAGCCCAGAATTCCAGCTGCCGGCATTCTCCATCTTCATGTAAACCTTGTAAAATAAGAGACAATAGCCATAAGTATTGTGACACAACGTGTAATAACAGTCCATAATGCAATAAATATTGATATAAAAGCATGATGCAAAATGGACGTATCAACTCCCCCAAGCTTAGACCTCGTTTGTCCTCAAGCGGAAGCCGATATCGAAAAATATGTCCACATGTTTAGAGATAGAGGTGACGATAAAATAAAATACGGACATGAGGGCGTCATGATCATTCTTATAACAACAACATATATAAATTTTGTCATATGATTTCTTATGCTAAAGTAACAATCTATTCACAATGTCAAGTATGAATCAGAAACTTCATTGAAAACTAACAAACTATAATCTCGGTCATTGAAGCAATTGCAATTTATCATAACATCGGAAAGAGTCAATATAAGAGCTTTTCAGCAAGTCCACACACTGAACTATCATTTTCTCTTTCACAATTGCTAACACTCACACAATACTTATGGTTATGGAGTTTTAATCGGACACAGAGAAAGATAGGGGCTTATAGTATTGCCTCCCAACCTTTTACCTCATGGGTAATGTCAACAATAATAGTTCATGCTAACTTATATCCAATTGGATATATATATATCAGGATCTTTCCAACACGAGGTGCTTGCCAAAGGATAAAATATAAAAAGGAAAGGTGAAGATCACCATGACTCTTGCATATGTATAAGACAGAAGTAAAAGACAGGCCCTTCGCAGAGGGAAGCAGAGGCTGTCATGTGCTTTTATGGTTGGATGCACGAAATCTTAATGCAAAAGAACGTCACTTTGTGTTGCCACTTGTGATATGGACCTTTATTATGCAGTCCGTCGCTTTTATTGCTTCCATATCACAAGATCGTATAAAGCTTATTTTCTCTGCACTAATAAGTCATACATATTTAGAGAGCAATTTTTATTGCATGCAACATGACAACTTACTTGAAGGATCTTGCTCTATCCATAGGTAGATATGGTGGACTCTCATGGCAAAACTGGGTTTAAGGATATTTGGAAGCACAAGTAGTATTTCTACTTGGTGCAAGGAATTTGGCTAGCATGAGGGGGAAAGGCAAGCTCAACATGTTGGATGATCCATGACAATATACTTTAATTCATATATGAGAAAGCATAACCCATTACGTTGTCTTCCTTGTCCAACATCAACTCTTTAGCATGTCTTACTTTAATGAGTGCTCACAGTCATAAAAGATGTCCAAGATAGTATATTTATATGTGAAAAGCTCTTGTCTTTATCACTTCCTATTAATTGCAACGATGACCAAAACTATGTTTGCCAACTCTCAATAACTTTTAATCATCATACTCTTTATATGTGAAGTCATTACTCTCCATAAGATCAATATGATCTCTTCTATTTCTATTTATTCTTTTATTCACTCAAGATCACAACAAGTTAACAAAGCCCTTGACTCAACACTAATCTTTATTATATATAGCTCACGGACTCGATTACATAGAGGAATCATAAAGCAAAACTCAAAACTAATTCATACCAGAACTTTATTCTACTAAATCAAGATATTACCAAAAGGATCGAATTAAGAAAAACGGTAAAGATAGGAGTGTGATGGTTATACGATACCAGGGCACCTCCCCCAAGCTTGGCAGTTGCCAAGGGGAGTGCCCATACCCATGTGTTTATGTCTCCTTTGCTGGTGAAGAAGGTGGTGATGATGATGGATAGTCGCACATCGAGCGTAGGAGCTCTTCCAATTTGCGGATAATTCCCTTGAGTGCGGCGATATGATCCTTCAACAAAATATTTTCATGTGTGAGATACTTGTTTTGTATGCGAGCTAACTCAATCATCTTGAAAGCTTCAATCTTAGTTGGGGTAAAGAGGTTGGGAAGAGGTTGAATGATGTCTTCTTCTGCCGCCAGAGCTTGATCCTCCATGGCCTTCTTGATCCCATCATCCTTGTTGATCTCCCCGGGTTCTTCTCTCTTCAACTCTATCTTCAATAGCCAAGCATCCTTGTCTTCACTGTTGGAGGAGGGTGACATCATGATGCCTGGCCTTGACAAATCTGACAGAAAACAGCCCGGAACAAAGATAGAGGATATTTGCGTGATACGGTGGTCAAAACCTTTGGGAGATTATATAATGATTTTTTACCGACCAAAAGAAGTATCGTGCAAGAAAACGGAGTCCGGAGAGCACACGAGGTGCCCACGAGGCAGGGGGCGCGCCCACGGGGGTAGGGCGCACGCCCACAGGGGTAGGGTGCGCGCCCATGGGGGTAGGGCGCGCCCTCCACCCTCATCGACGCCTCGTGTCCTTCCCAGACTACTTCTTATTTTCCTATTTTCTTAAATATTCCAAACGGAGAAAATTGCTATTAGAACTGTTTTGGAGTTGGTTTACTTACCGTACCACATACCTATTCCTTTTCGGAGTCTGAAATGTTCTGAAAAGTGTCCCTTATGTATTCCTCCGGGGTTACGGTTTCAATAACATTAGTTTCAACATTTATAGGATTACCTGAGATATGATTCTTTGGCCGTTCACCACCTTCAGATTTGTGCCTTCGAAGTTGTTGATTTTTATGGCACCGGAACGATATACCTCCTCTATAACGTAAGGGCCTTCCCATTTAGAGAGAAGTTTTCCTGCAAAAAATCTTAAACGAGAGTTGAATAGCAACACATAATCACCTACATTAAACTCACACTTTTGTATCCTTTTGTCATGCCACCTTTTAACTTTTTCTTTAAACAGTTTGGCATTCTCGTAGGCTTGGGTTCTCCATTCATCAAGTGAGATAATGTCAAATAACCTCTTCTCATCGGCAAGTTTGAAATCGTAATTGAGCTATTTAATGGCCCAATATGCCTTATTTTCAAGTTTGAGAGGTAAGTGACATGCCTTTCCATAAACCATTTTATATGGAGACATACCCATAGGATTACTATATGCAGTTCTATAAGCCCATAATGCATCATCAAGTTTCTTGGACCAATTCTTTCTAGATCTATTGACAGTCTTTTGCAAAATTAATTTGAGCTCTCTATTACTCAGCTCTACTTGACCACTGGACTGTGGGTTATAAGGAGATGCAATTCTATGATTAACATCATACTTAGCAAGCATTTTACGAAAAGCACCATGAATAAAATGTGAACCACCATCAGTCATTAAGTATCTAGGACTCCAAACCTCGGAAAAATAACTTCTTTAAGCATCTTAATAGAAGTGTTATGATCAGCACTACTAGTTGGAATAGCTTCTACCCACTTAGTAACGTAATCAACAGCAACTAAAATATGTGTATACCCATTAGAGGAAGGAAACGATCCCATATAATCAAAGCCCCAAACATCAAATGGTTCAATAACAAGAGAATAATTCATAGACATTTCTTGGCGTCTACTAATATTACCAATTCTTTGACATTCATCACAAGACAAGACAAACTTACGAGCATCTTTGAAGAGAGTAGGCCAATAAAAACCGGATTGCGATATCTTATGTGCAGTTCTATCTCCAGCGTGGTGTCCTCCATATGCCTCGGAGTGACACTTGCGTAGGATCTATTCCTGTTCATGCTCAGGTACACAACGTCTAATAACACCATCTACTCCTTTATAAAGGTGTGGGTCATCCCAGAAGTAATGCCTTAAATCATAGAAAACCTTTTTCTTTTGCTGGTATGTGAAACTAGGTGGTATAAATTTAGCAACAATGTAATTAGCATAATCAGCATACCATGGAGCACTATGAGAAGCATTTATGATAGTTAATTGTTCATCAGGAAAGCTATCATCAATAGGTAGTGGGTCATCAAGAACATTCTCTAACCTAGACAAGTTGTCTGCAATGGGGTTCTCAACTCCCTTTCTATCAATAATATGCAAATCAAATTCTTGTAGCAAGAGAACCCATCTAATAAGTCTAGGTTTAACATCTTTCTTTTCCATAGGATATTTAATAGCATCATGATCAGTGTGAATAGTTACTTTAGAATCAACAATATAAGGTCTGAACTTATCACAAGCAAATACAGCTGCTAAGAATTCTTTTTCAGTAGTAGCATAATTTCTCTGGGCACTGTCTAGAGTCTTACTAGCATACTGAATAACATTTAGTTTCTTATCAACTCTTTGTCCTAGAACAACACCTACAGCATAATCACTAGCATCACACATAATTTCAAAGGGTAAATTCCAATCAGGTGGTTGAACAATAGGTGCAGAAATCAAAGCTTTCTTAAGTATTTCAAATGCTTCTACACAATCTTTTTGTAAGAGATTAGTTAGAGGCCTAGAAATCTTAGAGAAGTTCTTAATGAACCTCCTATAAAAACCGGCATGACCAAGGAAAATTCTTATACCTTTAATGTCCTTGGGACACGACATCTTTTCAATAGCATCAACCTTAGCTTTATCAACTTCCATACCTCTTTCAGAAAGTTTATGCCCCAAGACAATACCTTCATTAACCATAAAGTGGCACTTCTCCCAATTCAAGACGAGACTAATATCCTCACATCTCTGTAAAACTCAATCAAGGTTGCTCAAGCAATCATCAAAAGAAGACCCATAAATGGAGAAATCATCCATGAAAACCTCACAAATCTTTTCACAAAAGTCAGAGAATATAGCCATCATGCATCTTTGGAAGGTAGCAGGTGCATTACATAAACCAAAAGGCATACGTCTATAAGCAAAAGTACCGAAAGGGCAAGTAAAAGTGGTCTTTTATTGATCCTCTGCTGACACAGGTATTTGAGAGAAACCAGAGTAACCATCTAGAAAGCAAAAATATGTAGGTTTAGATAATCTTTCTAGCATTTGATCAATAAAAGGTAGAGGGTAATGATCCTTGTCGGTGTCAAAACCGGCGGATCTCGGGTAGGGGGTCCCGGACTGTGCGTCTAGGCAGATGGTAACCGGAGACAAGGGACACAATGTTTTTACCCAGGTTTGGGCCCTCTCGATGGAGGTAAAACCCTACGTCCTGCTTGATTAATATTGATGATATGGGTAGTACAAGAGTAGATCTACCACGAGATCAAGGAGGCTAAACCCTAGAAGCTAGCCTATGGTATGATTGTTGTAATGTATGTTGTCCTACGGACTAAAGCCCTCCGGTTTATATAGACACCGAAGAGGGCTAGGGTTACACAGAGTCGGTTACAATGGTAGGAGATCTACATATCCGTATTGCCAAGCTTGCCTTTCACGCCAAGGAAAGTACCATCCGGACACGAGCCGGAGTCTTCCATCTTGTATCTTCGTAGTCTTGGAGTCCGGCGGATAATGATAGTCCGCTGTCCGGACACCCCTAGTCCAGACTCCTCAAGAGCCCTCGAACCGGTCTTCAATGACGATAAGTCCGGCGCGCAGATAATGTTCGGCATTGCAAGGCGGGTTCTTCCTTGAATAATCCAGAGAAGATCATGAACACCGGGATAGTGTTCGCTCGCAAAAATAATTTCCACATTCCACCGTAGAGAATAAAATGTACACTTAGCTCAATCTGGCGACGTATTATGCGGCGTGACATCACCCCACAACCAAGCCTTTGTTTTGAATTGTTTTTACTATACCACCTCAAAGACGTTTAGCGGCGGTTTCTTGGCACGCCTTGTCGAAGCGGAGATCGTGTTCCCTTATTCCGGATCCTCATCAATACGGACGTGGGTAACCCAACCGCGCCATTGATGGTGGCGCTTGGGAGATAAGCGAGTTTTACCAGGCGGTGGGGACGATAGTTTTCGTCCCGCTTATATATAAGGGATAAGGATTCACCTTCTCACCCACGCCTTCTTCCTCCTTTGCTTATCCATCTCCGCGACTCAAGCTCCAACGCCCAAGCTTATGATCTCGCCTCGACCTTCTCCGAATATGTCCGGAGCAGAGGTAAATGGTTAGCCTCCACCGCTAAGGAGGAGGACATCACCAAGCTGCGCGACGCCGGATACCTTTCCAGCGATATCGCGCATCGGCTGCCCGACGAGGGGCAGCTCATCCCTACCCCCGGGCCTCATGAGAGGGTCGTCTTCCTCCCCACTTCCTCCGCTGGATCGGGCTTCCGCTCCATCCATTCGTCCGGGGCTCATGTTTTACTACGGCCTGGATTTCCATGATCCGGCGCCAACTTCATCCTCAACATCTCGGCGTTTATCGTGGTGTGCGAAGCCTTCCTCTCGCATCCGCCCCACTTCGCTGTGGCTCAAGACCTTCAACGCAAGCAAGGTTGTGAAGGGCACGCAAGCGGAATGCGGAGGCGCCATGTTGGGCAAATTGCCCAACGTCCCATGGCTCGAAGGGACCTTTGTGGACTCCGTCAAGGGGTGGCAATCGGGGTGGTTCTATATCACCGAGCCGCGCAAGCCCACATGGGCGGCGGCCCCCGAGTTTAGATCTGGCATCCCCACGCAGCTCACCTCCTGGAAAGAGAAGGGCTTGCAGTGGGGCAATCCGGTGGAGGTGACGGGACTCCGAGCCTGCATCAAGAAGATGGTGAGCAATAAGCTCAGGCTTGTCGACGTGGTCCAAGTCATGCTCATCCGGTGGATTCTCCCATGCCAAGAACGGGCATTCAATTTGTGGGAGTTCAATCCGGAACAGCACCAGGCGCTAAGCGGGCTCTTCGATACAACATATGAAGGCGCCTGGAGGGTGCTGTTCAAGGGCGCCGAAGCCCCTGCATCCGCGACGGAAGATCGCGGATTCAGCTCGCAGTGTCCAACTGACGAGGTAAGTGATTCAACCCCATCACGGGACACTTGTGATAATTAAATTAACTTTTAGTGGGGTTTCATTCGCCTCTTCCTTTGACAGAATGGATGGAGAAGGCCAAGCTGCTTATCAGCCCGGCTCCCATGCCGAAGACCAGTGGACGCCTTGCCATCAGGGCTTGCTGGTTCCGGCACCGCACGTGGTGCCGGAGAACAAGGCCAAGAAGGTGGCCGCGGGGACTCGAAAGAGTTCCCGCAATCAGGCGTCTGATGACGACGAGGACTCCTCCCCCGAAGACGAGGAGGAGGAGTATTCTCTCCCGGAGGAGGGAGAGAAGAAAAGGAAGGCTTCCCCAATCAGGGAGGCCGAAGGGTCCAAGAGGGGGAGAACCATCCCCCCGGACAGCTTCGCCAACATCAGCGTTGGCGAGGATGAGTGGCCTCCAAGGGCCAGGCGTCCGGCAAGATCGTAAGTATCCGGATCCTTGATGTCTAATTTCTTTTATGTCGCGTAGTATCCTTCTAACGCTGCATTCTGCCCGTAGTCCGGCCAATGATGATCTCCCCGACTCATCAAGCGGGTCATTGGCCTCGTCGGATGTGAATTCCATCCCGACCGCCTCTACCCCACGCGCCGACGAGGACGCCGAGGTGGGATCCCAGAGAGGGACCCATCAGGAGGAGGCTCCGGAGGCGCCGTCAGGCAGCCTCCTAGACTTCGTGCGGACTCTACATTGGAACCCGCAGGGTTCCAGAGTCCGCAAGCGGCCCTTTGAAAGAAGGGCAGGATCGGCGCCGGCGGCCTCCGCCCAACCGGGCGCCGGATAACCTGTTGGAGGCGCTTAAAGGCGCTTCCATCGAGGAAGAACACCGCACTATCATGAGTGCGGTGATTGAGAAGGTTCACTCGCTAAGAGCGGGCCGACCGAAGCTTGCAGCAGCCTTCTAACAAGCTTTGAGGTAAGAAGTTAAAATTATGTAATGTAATACCGCATAGACAAGAGTTCTCGATGCTTAGTTCGGTGTTCGGAAAGAAAAGCGGACTAAGGATCTAACAAGATATACTGTGAGGTTGCCTAAAATATGTCAATATGGGTTTGCAGGCTGCGTTGCTTGACCTCTGCCGCACTAACGGCGAAGGTTGACATGCTGAAGAAGGATCTCGAGCGGTCCGAGCAAGAGCTCGGCCATGCAAAGAAGCAGCTCGAGGAAAAGAAGGTGAGTAACACCTCTTTGAATAAGTACCTTCTGTAAAAGGATTTTGGTTGCAAATAAAATTAACAAGGATAATATGTGTGTTGCAGGGGCCACTAACGAGGTGGCAGCCCTGAAGGATGCTATGTCCACGGCCGAACGCAGTGCGGCCGCGGAACGGGCTGAGCGAGAAAAGCAAGAGGCACGGGTGGCGGAAGTTCGGCAAGAGCTCCAGGCTCTCATGGAAAAGCATGAGAGTTTGGAGCGCGACTCCAAGACTCGAGAGTCCGAGCTTGCCTCGGCTCTCGAAAGTGCCAAGTCCGCCAAGGCCGAGGCCCATAAGGCCCTTCGTGAAGTTGAGGACATAAAGAAGATAGCGGCGGTAAGGCATTTTTCATGCAAAGGGCATGTTAGTGTGAACTACCCGACACTTACCCGAATTCGAGCTCTCCGGGCGCTTGCAGTTTGACGCAGAGTCGTCGATGCCACCGCATTCTATCGTGGCGAGGAGGGAGCTCGACGGAGAAGGTCTTCGGTCTCGGTGCTCGAGGCCGCCATCCGGTGCCCCAAGCGACCAGTGAAGCGGTGGTCGAACTCCACAGGTAGCCGAGGAGGCCATGAAGGGCCTCATAGTCCGTTGTGGCTCGGACAGCCATGCCGGGAGCTACTTTGGCCTCGTCGCGGCGGCTGGTGGATGCATGCCCCAGCTGGATGTAGTCAAGCGCTCCGCTTTGTATTGAAGGCGCTCGTCGGGCCCTTGCCCGCATAAAGGTGCAATGGGGCAAATTGATGCGGAGAAGCTTCACGGACCCACCGCCGGCAAGGAGTATCGCACGCCGGAGAAGTATTATAAAATTGTCTCAAGGGAGCCTGCAATATTGCGTATGAGTGCTCCCGAAATGTAATCTTTGAGTGAACTTCATTGTGTATTTATCCTGTGCGCTGAAAACTTCGCTCATATGCGCAATGAGCAACGCTTGTTTAATTTAAAATATTACCTTCAGGCGGCCGCTTGTAAAATCTGAGAGATGGCAAGTCGTTGGCTTCAAATTTCCAAGCCACAAGTGCCGGGGGTGTTCGGGATAAACTTGAGCACTCTTGTTCCCATTTTGGGTCCATCTAGGAGGCGCCAACACGATGAACAAGGCAACCGGACTTATAATGCTTGAACACTCTCACTTAGCCATAGAATTCTATAATTTTAAATTTTACGAAGCCTCGGTATTCGGAAGACCGAATCCGGCGCTATCCACGCCTTCGGACATTATCCGAACTTCGCTCGAGCGGCGTGAGTCTTTATGGACCGAAAAACCTCTCGAACAGCGACCGGTCTCTCGCCTTATCATGCCAATCAGTTTTAGCTTTCTCCATCGAGTCGTTAGCCTGGCTCAACCGGGCGCAATCGCAGTGGTTCTCCCATGCCACCTTAGCCGACGGAACGGGCGTAAGGCACCAAAACGTGGGAGCCGGCAAACCCAACTATTGACCCAAGACATGATTCGAGCCGATTCATATAATGCTATAAGTTCGGTGCCGCACTTGTGAAAGTGTTCGGACTTTATCACACCATAATTTGGGGAATGAAGCCCTGGCGTGTTCGGCCGCACCAAAATATACGGGTGCAAGATGTCATGTAATGAACATATATATAAAAGATAATGCAATTGCAATAAAGATGTGCTGCATTATTTATGAAAGAAAGTCTGCTAGTAGAGCGGACTGATACAAATAGTGCGGTAAGCAAGGGATTTGGACTAAATAAACATGTCCCCCTCCAGGGATGAGCTGCAGACTTAGTGTATATAATCGAACTTAATGCTCGTGGTTGAGACCACCAATGTTCGTCATGCGCTTTCTTTAGTCCCCGATCGTTGCATCATGAGTTCGGCAGTTCACCACCGGACAGGCTTCAGTTAGCGAGTCTTGTGTACATAAAAGAAGAAGAAAATAAAATAAAAAAGAAGGGAGGCGCACTTGTGAGCCCCTGGTGTGGTCGAGCCGCACTCTGGGTCCATTGTGATCGTGCCCTTTCCTGCGCCATGGTATCTCCAAAGCGTAATGATGTACGCCGAGTGTTATTCTTGTGATCATGCGCGGCGAGGTTGGGGCCGCATTGCTCTGGCGCGTTCGATCGCGCCAGTGGTCTTGGTTGGTATTTCTCTGGCGCTTTTGTCAGATCCGCTTTTTAACCGCGGACTTGAGAATTGCCTTAGGAGGCTTCTCAGATTTCGCCGCGAGAGTGTATGTTCCTCCGTTCGGAGGAGCGTTCCGTATTCCCATTGACCGTGATGACTCCACGAGGGCCTGGCATCTTGAGCTTTAGGTATGCAATAATGCGGCACCGCGTTGAATTTTATAAACGCGTTCGTCCGAAAGAGCGTGATAGCCGCCGCAAACGGGACTATGTTGAAGATTAACTCTTCGCTCGAAATTATCCGGGATCGAAGACCACTTCGGTGTGGTGAGCTGCATGCTTGGCTTCCACTCGGATGACACCTTTAAAGGTTGTCTTTGTAGGTTTAATCCTTGATGGGTCTATGCCCATTTTGCGCACTGTATCTTGATAAAGCAGGTTCAGGCTACTGCCGCCGTCCATCAGGACTCTCGTGAGGTGAAATCCATCGATGATTGGGTCTAAAACCAATGCGACAAATCCGCCATGGCGTATGCTGGTCGGATGGTCTCTTCGATCGAAAGTGATCGGACAAGAGGACCATGGATTGAACTTTGGGGCGACTGGCTCCATCGCGTAGACGTCCCTTAGTGCGCGTTTCCTCTCCCTCTTGGGTATGTGGGTCGCGTATATCATATTCACCGTCCGCACTTGCGGGGGAAACCCTTTTGTCCTCTGTTGTTCGGCGGTGGGGTCTCTTCCTCGTCGTCGTTGTTTAGCCCCTTGTCATTGTTTTCGGCAATTAACTTGCCGGCCTGCTTGAACACCCAGCAATCTCTGTTAGTGTGGTTAGCTGGCTTTTCAGAGGTACCATGTATCCGCATAAGCAATGAGTATTTGGTCCAGATTGATGGACCCGAGTGGTTCTTTTGAATGGCTTCTTCCACGACCGGTTTAGAGCCTCGAATCCGCATTGATCGCCGATCCTCCTTACCGTCGTTGTTAATGCGGCACTTGTTTTTGTTTCGACGCGACCGCCGTTGTTGTCCTTGGTATCCGGACCGCCAAATTTTTACGGAGGTTGTTGCTACGGGCTAGCTACTGTCCTCTCCGCGCAAAAGCGGGTCATTAACGATGTGAGGGCTGCCATGGATTTCGGCTTTTCCTGCCCTGTGCCGGGCTAGCCATTCGTCCCGGATGTTATGTTTGAAGGCTGCAAGGGCCTCTGATCCGGACAATCGACGATTTGGTTTTTCTTTGTCAAGAACCGTGTCCGTAATTGTCCGCCGATTTGTCTGGCTGCTGAATAATGTGGCTTAGGTCATCGGCGTCGGTGGTTGCACATACGTGCCTCGAAGTTGTCGAGGAATGCGGCTTCGAGTCCTCCCAAAGACCCAATTGACTCTGCGGGCAAGCTGTTTAGCCAATGCCGAGCTAGTCCTTTAAGCTTGAGTGGGAGGTACTTGATGGCATGGAGATCATCACCGGGCCATATGAATGTGGAGGAGATAGTCTTGATCCAAACCGCGGGTCTGTTGTGCCATCGTAAGATTCGATGTTTACGGGTTTAAACCCTTCGAGCTCGATGATCCATTACTTCGTCGCTGAAGCATAGAGGTGTGCGGCGCCCAGATTGAGCGATATCGCAACACACCGAGAGAGCGCTGTCGCTGTGTTCGCCCGCCGGGTTATTATATCCGACGCGATGGTATTCGCCGTGGGTCGAGGGCGCCCGTGATCCGTAGATGGATCTGGATTGCCTTGCCTTGTCCTCCAATATGTCTCGCAAGTCCGTCGTGTTCCCTCTTGGCTTCGTACTTTTGGAGCGATGCGGGGTACGGTCTTGGTCGGGGCCTGGATGCCTCTCTCACGACCACGGGTGGTCGGTTAGCCATATCGTCTTGTTGTGATGGAGGTATGTATGCTTCCTCCTCTAATCGGGGAGCAGCTTGCGTCTTGGGTAACTTTTGGAGGGCGCTCGAGTTTATACTCTTGACCGCGAGGACCTCGGTCCATCGATCGGCCAGCAGGTCTTGATCAGCTTGGAGCTGTTGCTGCTTTTTCTTTAGGCTGTTTCTTTGTGGCGATAACTCGCGCTTGAAGCGCTCTTGTTCGACGGGATCCTCGTGCACGCGAATTCATCATCGTTGAGGCTTGCTTCGTCTTGGAGGGAGGCATATAGTTATCATCCTCAACCCCTTCGCCGCCGCCTCTCGTGGGGGCTTGCTTCGCGTCCTCCTGCTACTGAGTCTTCTTTGGAGGGGATTGTCTTCGACACTCTCCGAGTATTATTATCTCCTGTGCCGGAATCTCCATTCTTGCCGTGGCGGGATTTAGAGCGCCCCGCGACGTCGGTGTTTGGGCTGTTTCTTTAGAGAGTCTGCCTCCCTGCTTCTTCGCCATCCCGTCTTTTGGGGTGTCCACCATATATATGTCGTATGACGAGGTGGTCTTCAAAGGCCTCATGGCGCTGGTTCCTGTTCGCCTCCGGCATCGCCGTCCATAGCGTCGATGTCGCCGGAGTCGTAGTCTAGCATGTCGGTTAGATCATCGGCAGTGGCTACAAAGTGGGTGGTGGGTGGGCTCAATTTCTTCGTCGTCTGCATTCCCAGCCAAAGCCATAGTCCGCCAGACTCTCCGATAACGAGATGCTTTAGTGAATTCAGGATATCGCCAAAAGGTGAGTATTGAAAGATGTCCGCGGCGGTGAATTCCATAACCGCGCCCAATCCGGATCGATTGGTAGGCGCGGGAGGTTCAAGTCCGCGAGGAGTCCGCACCTCGGAATCACGAAGTTTCGCAGAGACAAGATCGTGTTCGGCCCATCGCCGTGGATGTTGAAGCCCCGGTGGCGTCTATCCACCGCCTCGATATAGCGATCGGCTCGGGCTAATGGCCGGAGCGGATCCGGTGCGCCACCGTGGCACTATTCGGTGGCGAGCTAGATCATGCCCGTCGTCACAAAGTCGCGGCGCGCTTGGTCAGGCTCAAGTCCGTCGAAGATCAAGTCTCCGTGGACATCGGCCGTGAAGTTTAAGCTTCCAAATCGACTGACGGCCAGGGCGAAGCTTCGATCTGCTCGGATGGCCAAGTGAATTGGCCCGCAGTGCGAAGCCGCCGAATACGAAGATCTGTCTGGGGATAAAAGTCTCACCCTGGACAGCGTTGTTGGTTGAAGATGCCATCAAGCCTATCGGTGACGACATAGAGGAACTCTCAATGAAAGCACCAATGTCGGTGTCAAACCGCGGATCTCGGGTAGGGGGTCCCGGACTGTGCGTCTAGGCGGATGGTAACAGAGACAAGGGACACAATGTTTTTACCTGTGTTCGGGCCCTCTCGATGGAGGTAAAACCCTATGTCCCGCTTGATTAATATTGATGATATGGGTAGTACAAGAGTAGATCTACCACGAGATCAAGGAGGCTAAACCCTAGAAGCTAGCCTATGGTATGATTGTTGTAATGTATGTTGTCCTACGGACTAAAGCCCTTCGGTTTATATAGACACCAGAGAGGGCTAGGGTTACACAGAGTCGGTTACAATGGTAGGAGATCTACATATCCGTATTGCCAAGCTTGCCTTTCACGCCAAGGAAAGTACCATCCGGACACGAGCCAGAGTCTTCAATCTTGTATCTTCGTAGTCTTGGAGTCCGGCGGATAATGATAGTCCGGCTGTCCGGACACCCCCTAGTCCAGGACTCCCTCAATCCTTTTTAGTAGCTTTATTTAACTTACGGAAATCAATTACCATCCTATAACCTGCAATAATTCTTTGCAGGATCAATTCATCTTTATCATTAGGAACAACATTACTACCTCCCTTCCTTCTTAGGGACACAATGGACATGACTTACCCACTGACTATCAACAACGGGATAAATCATACCTGCCTCCAGGAGCTTTAGTATTTCCTTTCTTACCACTTCTTTCATCTTAGGATTTAACCGTCGTTGGTGATCAATAACTGGCTTGGCATCTTTCTCCAAATTTATCTTGTGTTGACATAAAGTGGGACTAATGCCCTTAAGATCATCAAGAGTATATCCAATAGCAACATGGTGCTTCTTCAGAGTTTTCAATAATCTTTCCTCTTCCTGCTCTGAAAGGTTAGCACTAATAATAACATGATATATCTTCTTTTCATCAAGATAAGCATATTTGAGAGTATCAGGTAATGGTTTCAACTCAAACATGGGATCACCCTGAAGGAAATATGCCCTAGAGGCAATAATAAAGTTGTTATTTATATTTCCTAATATCATGATAAATGTTTATTATTCATGCTAGAATTGTATTAACCGGAAACTTAGTACATGTGTGAATACATAGACAAACAGAGTGTCACTAGTATGCCTCTACTAGACTAGCTCGTTGAATCAAAGATGGTTAAGTTTCCTAGCCATAGACATGAGTAGTCATTTGATTAACGGGATCACATCATTAGAGAATGATGTGATTGACTTGACCCATTCCGTTAGCTTAGCACTTGATCGTTTAGTATGTTGCTATTTCTTTCTTCATGACTTATACATGTTGCTATGACTATGAGATTATGCAACTCCTGAATACCGGAGGAACACTTTGTGTGCTACCAAACATCACAACGTAACTGGGTGATTATAAAGGTACTCTACAGGTGTCTCCGATGGTGTTTGTTGAGTTGGCATAGATTGAGATTAGGATTTGTCACTCCGATTGTCGGAGAGGTACCTCTGGGCCCTCTCGGTAATGCGCATCACTATATCCTTGCAAGCAATGTGACTAATGAGTTAGTTACGGGATGATGCATTACGGAACAAGTAAAGACTTGCCGGTAATGAGATTGAACTAGGTACTGAGATACCGACGATCGAATCTCGGGCAAGTAACATACCAATGACAAAGGGAACAACGTATGTTGTTATGCGGTTTGACCGATATAGATCTTCGTAGAATATGTGGGAGCCAATATGAGCATCCAGGTTCTGCTATTGGTTATTGGCCGAAGACATGTCTCGGTCATGTCTACATAGTTCTCGAACCCGTAGGGTCCGCACGCTTAACGTTCGGTGACGATCGGTATTATGAGTTTATGTGTCTTGATGTACCGAAGGTTGTTCGGAGTCTCGGATGAGATCAGGGACATGACGAGTAAAGATCGATATATTGGAAGGCTATATTCGGACATCGGAAAGGTTCTAAGTGGTTCCAGTATTTATCGGAGTACCGGAGAGTTATGGGAATTCGCCGGGGAGTATATGGGCCTTATTGGGCTTTAAGGGAGAGAGAGGGGCTGCCTAGGGCAGGCCACGCCCCCAAGGCCTAGTCCGAATTAGACTAGGGGGAGGGGCGGCGCCCCCTCCTTCCTTCTCTTCTCTCTCCCCCTTCCTTCTCTCCTACTCCTACTACATGGAAGGGGGAATCCTACTCCCGGTGGGAGTAGGACTCCCCAGGACGCGCCATAGTAGAGGGCCGGCCCTCCCCTCCTCCACTCCTTTATATACGGGGGAGGGGGCACCCCATAGACACAAGTTGATCATTGATCTCTAGCCGTGTGCGGTGCCCCCCTCCACCATAATCCACCTCGGTCATATCGTAGTGGTGCTTAGGTGAAGCCCTGCGTCGGTAGCTTCATCAACATCGCCATCACGCCATCGTGCTGATGGAACTCTCCCTCGAAGCTCTACTGGATCGTGAGTTCATGGGACATCACCGAGCTGAACATGTGCAGATCGCGGAGGTGCCGTACGTTCGGTATTAGGATCGGTCAATCATGAAGATGTACGACTATATCAACCGTGTTGTCATAACACTTCCGCTTACGGTCTACAAGGGTACGTGGAAGACACTCTCCCCTCTTGTTGCTATGCATCACCATGATCTTGCGTGTGAGTAGGAATTTTTTTTGAAATTACTACGTTCCCCAACAGTGGCATCCGAGCCAGGTTTATGCGTAGATGTTATATGCATGAGTAGAACACAAGTGAGTTGTGGACGATTATAGTCATACTGCTTACCAGCATGTCATACTTTGATTCAACGGTATTGTTGGATGAAGCGGCCCGGACCGACATTACGCGTACGCTTACGTGAGACTGGTTCTACCGACGTGCTTCGCACACATGTGGCTAGCGGGTGTAAGTTTCTCCAACTTTAGTTGAATCGAGTGTGACTACGCCCGGTCCTTGTTGAAGGTTAAAACAACACATACTTGACGAAAAATCGTTGTGGTTTTGATGCGTAGGTAAGAACGATTCTTGCTCAGCCCATAGCAGCAACGTAAAACTTGCAACAACAAAGTAGAGGACATCTAACTTGTTTTTGCAGGGCATGTTATGATGTGATATGGTCAAGACATGATGCTAAATTTTGTTATATGAGATGATCATGTTTTGTAATAGAGTTATCAGCAACTGGCAGGAGCCATATAATTGTCGCTTTATTGTATGCAATGCAATCGCCCTGTAATTGTTTTTACTTTATCACTAAGTGGTAGCGATAGTCGTAGAAACAATAGTTGGCGAGACGAGAACGATGCTACGATGGAGATCAAGGTGTCGCGCCGGTGACGATGGTGATCATGACGGTGCTTTGGAGATGGAGATCAAAGGCACAATATGACGATGGCCATATCATATCACTTATATTGATTGCATGTGATGTTTATCCTTTATGCATCTTATTTTGCTTAGTTAGACGGTAGCATTATAAGATGATCTATCACTAAATTTGAAGGTATAAGTGTTCTCCCTGAGTATGCACCGTTGCGACAGTTCTTCGTGCTAAGACACCATGTGATGATCGGGTGTGATAGGCTCTACGTTCACATACAACGGGTGCAAGCCAGTTTCGCACACGCAGAAATACTCGGGTTAAACTTGACAAGCCTAGCATATGCAGATATGGCCTCGGAACACTGGAGACTGAAAGGTCGAGCATGAATCATATAGTAGATATGATCAACATAGTGATGTTCACCATTGAAAACTACTCCATCTCACGTTATGATCGGACATGGTTTAGTTGATTTGGATCACGTGATCATTTAGATGACTAGAGGGATGTCTATCTAAGTGGGAGTTCTTAAGTAATATGATTAATTGAACTTTAATTTATCATGAACTTAGTCCTGATAGTATTTTGCAAATTATGTTGTAGATCAATAGCTTGCGTTGTTGCTTCCCTATGTTTTATATGTGTTCCTAGAGAAAACTAAGTTGAAAGATGATAGTAGCAATGGTGCGAACTGGGTCTATGATCTGAGGTTTATCCTCATTGCTGCACAGAGGAATTATGTCCTTGATGCACTGCTAGGTGACAGACCTATTGCAGGAGCAGATGCAGACGTTATGAACATTTGGCTAGCTCAAATATGATGACTACTTGATAGTTTAGTGCACCATGCTTAACGGGTTAGAATCGGGACTTCAAAGATGTTTTGAACGTCATGGACCATATGAGATGTTCCAGGAGTTGAATTTAATATTTCAAGCAAATACCCGAGTTGAGAGATATGAAGTCTCCAACAAGTTCTATAGCTAAAAGATGGAGGAGAATTCCTCAACTAGTGAGCATGTGCGCAGATTGTCTGGGTACTACAATCGCTTGAATCAAGTGGGAGTTAATCTTCCAGATAAAATAGTGATTGACAGAATTCTCTAGTCACCACCACCAAGTTACTGGAACTTCGTGATGAACTATAGTATGCAAGGGATGATGAAAACGATTCCCGAGCTCTTCGTGATGTTGAAATCAACGAAGGTAGAAATCAAGAAAGAGCATCAAGTGTTGATGATTGACAAGACCACTAGTTTCAAGAAAAGGGCAAAGGGAAAGAAAGGGAATTTCAGGTAGAATGGCAAGCAAGTTGTCACTCTCGTGAAGAAGCCCAAAGCTGGACCAAAGCCTGAAACTGAGTGATTCTACTACAAAGGAAATGGTCACTAGAAGAGGAAATGCCCTGAATATTTGGTGGATAAGAAGGATGGAAAAGTGAACAAGGGTATATTTGATATACAAGTTATTGATGTGTACCTTACTAGTGTTTATAGTAGCCCCTGGGTATTCGATACTTGTTTGGTTGCTAAAAATTAGTAACTCGAAACAGGTGTTACAGAATAAACAGAGACTAGTTGAGGGTGAAGTGATGATGTGTGTTGGAAGTGGTTCCAAGATTGATATGATCATCATCACACACTCCCTATACTTTTGGGATTAGTGTTAAACCTAAATAAATGTTATTTGCCGTTTGCGTTGAGCATGAATATGATTTGGTCATGTTTATTGCAATACGGTTGTTCATTTAAAGTCAGAGAATAATTGTTGTTCTGTTTACATGAATAAAACCTTCGATGGTCATACACCCAATGAAAATAGTTTGTTGGATCTCGATCGTAGTGATACACATATTCATAATATTGATATCAAAAGATGCAAAGTTGATAATGATAGTGCAACTTATTTGTGGCACCGCTGTTTGGGTCATATCGGTGTAAAACGCATGAAGAAACTCCATAAAGATGGACTTTTGGAATCACTTGGTTACGAACCATTTTGATGCTTGCAAACTGTGCCTTTAGGGCAAGATGACTAAAACTCCGCTCCGGAACAATGGAACGAGCTACTGATTTGTTGGAAATAAATACACCTCCATAAAGATGGACTTTTGGAATCACTTGGTTATGAACCATTTTGATGCTTGCAAACTGTGCCTTTAGGGCAAGATGACTAAAACTCCGCTCCGGAACAATGGAACGAACTACTGATTTGTTGGAAATAAATACACACCGATGTATGCAGTCCAATGAGTGTTGATGCACGTGGCGGGTATCATTATTTTCTGACCTTCACAGATGATTTGAGCAGATATGAGTATATCTACTTAATGAAGCACAAGTCTGAAACATTTGAAAAGTTCAAAGAATTTCAGAGTGAAGTGGAGAATCATCGTAACAAGAAAATAAAGTTTCTACAATCTGATCGTAGAGGAGAATATTTGAGTTATGAGTTTGGCCTTCATTTAAAAACAATGTGGAATAGTTTCACAGCTCACGCCACATGGAACACCACATCATAATGGTGTGCTCGAACATCGTAACCACACTTTATTGGATATGGTGCGATCTATGATGTATCTTACCGGGTTACCACTATTATTTTGGGGTTATGCATTAGAGACAGCTGCATTCACGTTAAATAGGGCACCATCAAAATCCGTTGAGGCGACGCCTAATGAACTGTGGTTTGGCAAGAAACTAAAGTTGTCGTTTCTTAAAGTTTGGGGCTACGATGCTTACGTGAAAAAGCTTAAACCTGATAAGCTCGAATCCAAATTGGAGAAGTGCGTCTTCATAGAATACCCAAAGGAAACTGTTGGGTACACCTTCTATCACAAGATCCGAAGGCAAGATATTTGTTGCTAAGAATGGATCCTTTCTAGAAAAGGAGTTTCTCTCGAAAGAAGTGAGTGGGAGGAAAGTAGAACTTGATGAGGTAATTGTACCTTCTCCCAAATTGGAAAGTAGTTCATCACAGAAATCAGTTCCAATGATTCTTACACCAATTAGTGAGGAAGCTAATGATGATGATAATGAAACTTCAGATCAAGTTACTACAGAACCACGTAGGTCTTCCAGAGTACGGTCCGCACAAGAGTAGTGCGGTAATCATGTTCTGGAAGTCATGTTACTAGACCATGATGAACCTACGAACTATAAGGAAGCGATGATGAGCCCAGATTCCGCGAAATGGCTTGAAGGCCATGAAATCTAAGATGGGATCCATGTATGAGAACAAATTGTGGACTTTGTTGGACTTGCCCGATGATCGGCAAGCCATAGAAAATAAATGGATCTTCAAGAGGAAGACAAACGCTGATAGTAGTGTTACTATCTACAAAGCTCGACTTGTCGCAAAAGGTTTTCGACAAGTTCAAGGAGTTGACTACGATGAGACTTTCTCACCCGTAGCGATGCTTGAGTCTGTCCGAATCATGTTAGCAATTGCTGCATTTTATGATTATGAAATTTGGTAAATGGATGTCAAAACTGCATTCCTGAATGGATTTCTGGAAGAAGAGTTGTATATGAAGCAACCAGAAGGTTTTGTCGATCCGAAGGGTGGTAACAAAAGTGTGCAAGCTCCAGTGATCCATTTATGGACTGGTGCAAGCCTCTCGGAGTTGGAATATACGCTTTGATGAGTTGATCGAAGCATATGGTTTTATACAGACTTTTGGAGAAGCCTGTATTTACAAGAAAGTGAGTGGGAGCTCTATAGAATTTCTAATATTATATGTGGATGGCATATTGTTGATTGGAAATGATATAGAATTTCTAGAAAGCATAAAGTGACACTTGAAAAAGAGTTTTTCAATGAAAGACCTCAGAGAAGCTGCTTACATATTGGGCATCAATATCTATAAAGATAGATCAAGACGCTTGATAAGATTTTTCAAAGAGTAAATACCTTGACAAGTTTTTGAAAGAGTTCAAAATGGATCAGTCAAAGAAGGAATTCTTGTCTGTACTACAAGGTGTAAAGTTGAGTAAGACTCAAAGCCCGACCATGGCAGGAAATAGAAAAGAATGAAAGTCATTTCCTATGCCACAATCATAGGTTCTATAAAGTATGTTGTGTTGTGTACCAGACTTATTGTGTACCCTACCCTGAGTTTGGCAAGGGAGTACAATTTTTATCTAGGAGTAGATCACTGGACAGTGGTCAAAATTATCCTTAGTAAGGACCAAGGAAATGTTTCTCGGTGATAGGGGTGATAAAGAGTTCGTCATAAAGAGTTACATCGATGCAAGCTTTTACACCGATCCAGATGACTCTAAGTCTCATTCTGGATACATATTGAAAGTGGGAGAAATTAGCTAGAGTAGCTCCGTGCAGAACATTGTAGACATAAAATATTTGCAAAATACGTACGGCTCTGAATGTGACAGACCCGTTGAGTAAACTTCTCTCACAAGCAAAACATGATCACACCTTAGTACTCTTTGGGTGTTAACCACATAGCGATGTGAACTAAATTGTTGACTCTAGTAAACCCTTCGGGTGTTGATCACATGACGATGTGAACTATGGGTGTTAATCACATACATATGTGAATATTGGTGTTAAATCACATGGTGATGTGAACTAGATTATTGAATCTAGTGCAAGTGGAAGACTGAAGGAAATATGCCCTAGAGGCGATAATAAAGTTGTTATTTATATTTCCTTATATCATGATAAATGTTTATTATTCATGCTAGAATTGTTTTAACTGGAAACTTAGTACATGTGTGAATACATAGACAAACAGAGTGTCACTAGGATGCCTCTAGTTGACTAGCTTGTTGAATCAAAGATGGTTAAGTTTCCTAGCCATAGACATGAGTTGTCATTTGATCAACGGGATCACGTCATTAGAGAATGATGTGATTGACTTGACCCATTCCGTTAGCTTAGCACTAGATCGTTTAGTATGTTGCTATTGCTTTCTTCATGACTTATAAATGTTCCTATGACTATGAGATTATGCAACTCCCGAATACTGGAGGAACACTTTGTGTGCTACCAAATGTCACAACGTAACTGGGTGATTATAAAGGTGCTCTACATGTGTCTCCGATGGTGTTTCTTGAGTTGGCATAGATCGAGATTAGGATTTGTCACTCCGATGTCGGAGAGGTATCTCTGGGCCCTCTCGGTAATGCACATCACTATAAGCCTTGCAAGCAATGTGACTAATGAGTTAGTTAAGGGATGATGCATTACGGAACGAGTAAAGAGACTTGCCAGTAACGAGAATGAACTAGGTATTGAGATACCGATGATCGAATCTTGGGCAAGTAACATACCGATGACAAAGGGAACAACATATGTTGTTATGCGGTTTGACCGATAAAGATCTTTGTAGAATATGTAGGAGCCAATATGAGGATCCAGGTTCCTCTATTGGTTATTGGCCGGAGACATGTATCGGTCATGTCTACATAGTTCTCAAACCCGTAGGGTCCACACGCTTAACGTTCGGTGACGATCGGTATTATGAGTTTATGTGTTTTGATGTACCAAAGGTTGTTCGGAGTCCCGGATGAGATCAGGGACATGACAAGGAGTCTCGTAATATTCTAGACGTAAAGATCAATATATTGGAAGGCTATATTCGGACATCGGAAAGGTTCTGAGTGGTTCGGGTATTTATCTGAGTACCGGGGAGTTACGGGAATTCGTCGGGGAGTATATGGGCCTTATATGGCTTTAAGGGAGAGAGAGAGGGGCTGCCTAGGGCAGGTCGCGCGTGCCCCAAGGCCTAGTCCGAATTGTACTAGGGGGAGGGGCGGCGCCCCCTCCTTCCTTCTCTTCTCTCTTCCCCTTCCTTCTCTCCTACTCTTACTACATGGAAGGGGGAGGGGGAATCCTACTCCCGGTGGGAGTAGGACTCCCCAGGGCGCGCCATAGTAGAGGGACGGCCCTCCCCCTCCTCCACTCCTTTATATACGGGGGAGGGGGGCACCCCATAGACACAAGTTGATCATTGATCTTTAGCCGTGTGCGGTGCCCCCCTCCACCATAATCCACCTCGGTCACATCGCAGCAGTGCTTAGGCGAAGCCCTGCGTCGGTAGCTTCATCAACACCGTCATCACGCCGTGGTGCTGACGGAACTCTCCCTCGAAGCTCTACTGGATCATGAGTTCATGGGACGTCACCGAGCTGAACGTGTGCAGATCACGGAGGTGTCATACGTTCGGTACTAGGATCGGTCGATCATGAAGACGTACGACTACATCAACCGTGTTGTCATAACGCTTCCGCTTATGGTCTACGAGGGTACGTGGACGACAATCTCCCCTCTCGTTGCTATGCATCACCATGATCTTGCGTGTGCGTAGGATTTTTTTGCAATTACTACGTTCCCCAACACACCCTCTGGGTGGAGGAGGATCCCCTAGAATTTCCATAGGCAAGTTGTGTTTCAAAATAGGTCCCTGTTTAAATAATACTTCATCTATCTCCCTTCTTTCATTCATAAACATATCATTTTCATGGTCTAGCAAATATTGTTCTAAAGGATCATTAGGAGGAACGGCAATAGAAGCAAGACCAATAATTTCATCCTTACTAGGCAATTCTTTATCATGGGGTTGTCTACGAAATTTAGCAAAATTAAACTCATGAGACATATCCCCTAATCCAATCGTAACAACATCGTTTTCGCAGTCTATCTTAGCATTAACAGTGTTCAAGAAGGGTCTACCAAATATAATGGGACAAAAGTCATCTTGTGGGGAACCAAGAACAAGAAAAACAGCAGGATATTTAACTTTCCCACACAAGACTTCAACATCAACAATCCCAATTGGTGAAATAGTATCTCTATTGGCAAGCTTAATAGTAACATCTATTTCTTCTATCTCAGCAGGTGCAATATCATGCATAATTTCTTTGTATAAGGAATGAGGTATTGCACTAGCACTAGCACCCATATCACATAAGCCATGATAACAATGATATCCTACTTTAACAGAAATAACAAGCATGCCTACAACAGGTCTATGTTTCTTAGCATCGGGTCTAGCAATTATAGCAGCTGCATCACAGAAATAAATAACATGCCCATCAATATAATCAGCCAAGAGATCTTTAACCATAGCAATACTAGGTTCAACTTTAATTTGCTCAGGAGGTGTATATGTTCTAGTATTACTCTTACGAACCACAGTTGAAGCTTTAGCATGATCCTTTATCCTAACAGGGAAAGGTGGTTTCTCAACATAAGTAGTGGGAACAATAGGATCATTATAAGTGATAGTCTTTTCTTCAACTTTAATTGGTGCTACTACTTTTACTTCAGTGGAAGGATTATATTTAAAGCACTTCTCCTTAGGGAGGTCAACATGAGTAGCAAATGATTCACAGAAGGAAGCTACTATCTCAGAGTCAAGTCCATATTTAGTGCTAAATCCATGAAAAGCATCGGTATCCATAAAAGATTTAACACAATCAAACTTAGGTGTTATACCTGACTCCTTACCTTCATCGAGATCCCAATCTTCAGAGTTGCGTTTAATTCTTTCCAATAAATCCCATTTGAATTCAATAGTCTTCATCATAAAAGAACCAGCACAAGAAGTATCGAGCATGGAGCGATTGTTGAGAGAAAGTCGAGCATAAATTTTTTGAATAATCATTTCTCTTGAGAGCTCATGATTGGGGCATGAATATAACATTGAATTAAGCCTCTCCCAAGCTTGAGCGATGATTTCTCCTTCGCAAGGCCAAAAATTATATATATAATTATGATCACGATGAACAAGATGCACAGGATAAAACTTCTGGTGAAATTCCAATTTCAATCGTTTATAGTTCCATGATCCCATATCATCACATAGCCTATACCATGTCAATGCCTCTCCCTTCAAAGATAAAGAGAAGACCTTCTTCTTAATAACATCATCGGGCATACCTACAAGCTTAAATAATCCACAAACCTCATCCACATAGATTAGGTGTAAATCGGGATGCAATGTTCTATCTCCTGTAAAGGGATTAGCTAGCAGTTTCTCTACCATACCCAAAGGAATTTCAAAGTAAACATTTTCAGTAGGTTCAGTAGGTTGAGGAGCAACTCTTTGCTCTTCTGGTCGGGGTGAAGATACCTCGGACAAGCCCCTCAAAGGATTATGTTCCATAGTAACAAGTGACAGTAAATTTCAGCACACTATATAAAATTTTCCTTACCAAGTCCCACTTAGCAAAGGCGCTTCACTCCCCGACAATGGCGCCAGAAAAGAGTCTTGATGACCACAAGTGTAGGGGATCTATCATAGTCCTTCCGATAAGTAAGAGTGTCGATCCCAACGAGGAGCAAAAGAAAATGACAAGCGGTTTTCAGCAAGGTATTCTCTGCAAGCACTGAAATTATCGGTAACAGATAGTTTTGTGATAAGGTAATTTGTAACAGGTAACAAGCAATGAAAGTAAATAAGGTGCAGCAAGGTGGCCCAATCCTTTTTGTATCAAAGGACAATCCTAGACAAGTTCTTATATAGAGAAAAGCGCTCCCGAGGACACATGGGAATTATCGTCAAGCTAGTTTTCATCACGCTCATATGATCCGCGTTCGTTACTTTGATAATTTGATATGTGGGTGGACCGGTGCTTGGGTACTGCCCTTTCTTGGATAAGCATCCCACTTATTATTAACCCCTATTGCAAGCATCCGCAACTACAAAAGAAATATTAAGGTAAACCTAACCATAGCATGAAACAAGTGGATCCAAATCAGCCCCTTACGAAGCAATGCATAAACTAGGGTTTAAGCTTCTGTCACTCTAGCAACCCATCATCTACTTATTACTTCCCAATGCCTTCCTCTAGGCCCAAATAATGGTGAAGTGTCATGTAATCGATGTTCACATAACACCACTAGAGGAGTGACAACATACATCTCATCAAAATATCGAACGAATACCAAATTCACATGACTACTAATAGCAAGACTTCACCCATGTCCTCAGGAACAAACGTAACTACTCACAAAGCATATTCATGTTCATGATCAGAGGGGTATTAATATGCATTAAGGATCTGAACAAATGATATTCCACCGAATAAACCAACTAGCATCAACTACAAGGAGTAATCAACACTACTAGCAACCCACAGGTACCAATCTGAGGTTTTGGCACAAAGATTGGATACAAGAGATGAACTAGGGTTTGAGAGGAGATGGTGCTGGTGAAGATGTTGATGGAGATTGACCCCCTCCCGATGAGAGGATCGATGGTTATGATTTCCCCCTCCCGGAGGGAAGTTACCCTGGCAGAACAGCTCCGCCAGAGCCCTAGATTGGTTCCGCCAAGTTTTCGCCTCGTGGTGGCGGAGTTTCGTCCCGAAAGCTTGCTTATGATTTTTTTTCCAGGGTAAAAGACTTCATATAGCAGAAGATGGGCACCGGAGGGCTGCCAGGGGGCCCACGAGGTAGGGGGCGCGCCCAGGGGGTAGGGCACGTCCCCCACCCTCGTGGCCAGGGTGTGGGGCCCCTCTGGTATTTCTTCTGCTCAGTATTTTTTATTAAATCCAAAAATGACTTTCGTGGAGTTTCAGGACTTCTGGAGTTGTGCAGAATAGGTCTCTAATATTTGCTCCTTTTCCAGCCCAGAATTCCAGCTGCCGGCATTCTCCCTCTTCATGTAAACCTTGTAAAATAAGAGAGAATAGCCATAAGTATTGTGACATAACGTGTAATAACAGTCCATAATGCAATAAATATCGATATAAAAGCTTGAAGCAAAATGGACGTATCAGGGCGCCCATGAGGCCGGCCAACCCCCTCCCCTTCCTTTATATACGGGGGAGGGGGCACCCCATAGACACACAAGTTGATCTTTTAGCCATGTGCGGTGCCCCCCTCCACAGTTTTCCACCTCGGTCATATCGTCGTAGTGCTTAGGCGAAGCCCTGCGCCGGTAACTTCATCATCACCGTCACCACGCCGTCGTGCTGGTGGAACTTTCCCTCGACCTCAGTTGGATCTAGAGTTCGTGGGACGTCATCGAGCTGAACGTCTGTAGATCGCAGAGGTGCCGTGCATTGGGTACTTGATTGGTTGGATCACGATGACATTCGACTACATCAACCGCGTTACTTAACGCTTCCGCTTCCGGTCTATGAAGTGGCATCCGAGCCAGGTCTATGTGTAGATGTTTTATGCACGAGTAGAACGCAAAGAGTTGTGGGAAATAATAGTCATACTGCTTATTAGCATGTCATACTTTGATTCGGCGGTATTGTTGGATGAAGCGGCCCGGACCAATATTACATGACCGCGTTCATGAGACTGGTTCTACCGACATGCTTATGCACATAGGTGGCTGGTGGGTGTTTGTTTCTCCAACTTTAGTTGAATCGAGTGTTGCTACGCCCGGTGCTTGTTGAAGGTTAAAACAACAAACTTGACAAAAATCATTGTGCTTTTGATGCGTAGGTAAGAACGGTTCTTGCTAGAAGCCCGTAGCAGCCACGTAAAACTTGCAACAACAAAGTAGAGGACGTCTAACTTGTTTTTGCAGGGATTGTTGTGATGTGATATGGTCAAGGCATGATGTGATATAAATTGTTGTATGAGATGATCATGTTTTGTAACAAAGTTATCAGCAATTGGCAGGAGCCATATGGTTGTCGCTTTATTGTATGCAATGCAATCGCCATGTAATTGTTTTACTTTATCACTAAGCGGTAGCGATAGTCGTAGTAACAATAGTTGGCGAGATGACAACGATGCTACGATGGAGATCAAGGTGTCGCGCTGGTGACGATGGAGATCATGATGATGCTTCGGCGATGGAGATCATGAGCACAAGATGATGATGGCCATATCATGTCACATATTTTGATTGCATGTGATGTTTATATTTTATGCATCTTATTTTACTTAGTACGGCGGTAGCATTATAAGATGATCCCTTACTAGATTTCAAGGTATAAGTGTTCTCCCTGAGTATGCACCGAGACACCACGTGATGATCGGGTGTGATAAGCTATACGTTCACATCCAATGGGTGCAAGCCAGTTTTGCACACGCAGAATACTCAGGTTAAACTTGACGAGCCTAGCATATGCAGATATGGCCTCGGAACACTGAGACCGAAAGGTCGAACGTGAATCATATAGTAGATATGATCAACATAGTGATGTTTACCATTGAAAACTACTCCATCTCACATGATGATCGGACATGGTTTAGGTTTTTTGGATCACGTGATCATTTCAAATGACTAGATGGATGTCTATCTAAGTGGGAGTTCTTAAGTAGTATGATTAATTGAACTTTAATTTATCATGAACTTAGTCCTGATAGTTATTTTGCATGTCTATGTTATTGTAGATCAATGGCCCGTGCTACCGTTCCTTTGAATTTTAATGTGTTCCTACAGAAAGCTAAGTTGAAAGATGATGGCAGCAACTACACGGACTGGGTCCGTAACTTGAGGATTATCCTCATTGCTGCACAGAAGAATTACGTCATGGAAGCACCGCTGGGTGCCAGGCCTGCTGTAGATGCTACTGATGATGTTAAAAACATCTGGCAGAGCAAAGCTGATGACTACTCGTTAGTTCAGTGTGCCATGCTTTACGGCTTAGAATCGGGACTTCAAAGACGTTTTGAACGTCATGGAGCATATGAGATGTTCCAAGAGTTGAAGTTAATATTTCAAGCAAATGCCCGAGTTGAGAGATATGAAGTCTCCAACAAGTTCTACAGCTGCAAAATGGAGGAGAATAATTCTGTCAGTGAACACATACTCAGAATGTCTGGGTACCATAACTACTTGACTCAACTGGGAGTTAATCTTCCTGATGATAGTGTCATTGATAGTTCTTCAATCACTGCCACCAAGCTATAAAGGCTTCGTGATGAACTATAATATGCAAAGGATGAACAAGACTATTCCCGAGCTCTTCGCGATGCTAAAGGCTACGGAGGTAGAAATCAAGAAGGAGCATCAAGTGTTCATGGTCAACAAGACCACTAGTTTCAAGAAAAAGGGCAAAGGGAAGAAGGGTAACTTCAAGAAGAACGGCAAAAAGGTTGCTGCTCAAGAGAAGAAACCCAAGTCGGACCTAAGCGACGACTTCGAGTGCTTCTACCGCAAAGGACTGGTCACTGGAAGCGGAACTGCCCCAAGTATTTGGCGGATTAGAAGGATGGCAAAGTGAAAGGTATATTTGATACACATGTTATTGATGTGTACCTTACTAATGCTCGTAGTAGCGCCTGGGTATTTCATACTGGTTCTGTTGCTCATATTCGCAACTCGAAACTGGGGCTACAGATTAAACGAAGATTGGCTAAGGACGAAGTGACGATGCGCGTGGGAAATGGTTCCAAGGTCGATGTGATCGTCGTCGGCATGCTACCTCTACATCTACCATCGGGATTAGTTTTAGACCTGAATAATTGTTATTTGGTGCCAGCGTTGAGCATGAACATTATATCTGGATCTTGTTTGATGCGAGACGCTTATTCATTTAAATCTGAGAATAATGGTTGTTCTATTTATATGAGTAATATCTTTTATGGTCATGCACCCTTGATGAGTGGTCTATTTTTGTTAAATCTCGATAGTGATGATACATGTCGTGGTACTAAGACTGACAGTAGAATGGGGGTAGGTATGGAGAGGCAAGATCCTAGCTATGGAGTAGTTGTATACACAAGGGATTTACGAGTTCAGGCCCTTCTCGGAGGAAGTAACAGCCCTACGTCTCGGAGCCCTGAGGCGGTCGATTGGATTATATGTGTATGAGTTACTGAGTGCGAACCCTTTACCTTTGAGGAGGGGTGGCTTATATAGTGTCCGCTGACCCTCCGCCCTCGATTATCTTGAGGTTTAAAGTACATAAAGGATTGGTGTTACTGGTAACGCCCTACATAAAGTGTAATCATGGCCATAAAGACTACTTAATTACAGACCGTTTGGATATAGAGTGGTTCTTGATCTCCTGGTGGTCGAGTGACTCTTTATGGTCGACTGTCTTCAAGTCTGTCGAGTGGAATCCCTCTTGGTCGACTGGAAGGCAGCTTCTTCTAAAGATGTCCTTGGGGAGGGTACTTTGGACTGGTCCATGACCCTACCCTAGGTACATGACTTCATCATTAGCCCCCGAATGGATCGAGGTTTGAGTGAGGAAGGAGTTGATAGTCTTTCCGACCTGTTTTTGTGTTCTGAGCATGTCTCATCCTGGATCAATGACTTTTTTAATGATGGCATCAACTTTTCTTTCAGTCGCCTTGATCCATTCTATTCCTCTATCGAGTGAACTTTTGAACTTGGTGAACTTCCGAGTGACGGATCGTAGGAAATCTACCGTCTGACAAGTTGCTCCGCTGTTAGCGGATTTAGTGGGATCCGAATTTTGGGAAGCACGCGAAGCAGGGAGGATCGCGGTACTCGGATGGGATAAGGCGAAGACGCCTCGATTTCCGTGCCGCCTTTTTCGCCACGTATCATGCTGCTGATTGTTTGAGATTTGACAGATCGCCCAGGCCTACACCGTCGATCCTCGGAAGTGTCTCTATATAAGGTGCCGGGCGTGGGTTTTTGAACAGTGCATCTCCATTCCCCTCTCCACCTTCCTCACCCCCGCCTACCGCGCCCTCTTTTGCCTCCGCCTATCCACTCCTCGCGCGCCTCGTCGGCGACGATGGTGAAGGAGAAGACGGAGGCCTTGGAGCGAGCGAAGAAGGCGACGACGACGACGAAAGCAAAGGGGAGAGTGACCAGTCGGGGTGGATCTTTGTCGAGGTCCCGCCTGCCGCAAGGTTGGGTCCAAGGAGATTGGATCCGCTCGACCATCACCCAGGCGGATCTCGACGATCTGGCCAATGAGGGACTGATCTCTCATGGGTCAGCAAGACTTTCGGGGACCGAGTGGCAACCGTAGCCACTGGAGGGTGAGTGTGTTCTTCTTAGCCACTCATGTAGATCGCGAATTCTCCCTGCCACCGAGTGTTTTCTTCCGAGGGTTTCTGAACTTCTTTGGGGCGCAGCTCCACCATTTCACTCCCAATTCTATTGCCTACCTTGCCGCTTTTGTGTCTCTGTGCGAAAACTTCCTGGGTTGTCGACCGCATTGGGGTCTCTTTAAGCACATATTCACTTGTCGCTCTCAGACGGTGAAAAAGGCGAGTCCGGATGATGAGAGGACTAAAGTAATCCAGATGTGTGGGGGCCTTGGAATCCGAGTGAGGAGTAAGAGCGCTTTTCCAGCCATGACCCTTCCTGAGTCGGTTAGAGGGTGGCAGTCGACCTGGTTCTACTGCCAAGACGAGTCGACGCCGGGGTAGTCGACTGGTCTCCCTCCGTTCTCCATGTACCGAGCGAACAAGCCGTCTTCTCTGAAGGTGCTTCCGGAGGAGAAGGCTCATGTTAAAATGTTGATGGAGCGTGTAGTCCAGCTCATTCGGGACGGAGTGACTGGCATGGACCTTCTGGAGGTTTTCCTTCGACGGTGTATTCAACCGCTCCAATACCGAGGCCACCCGATGTGGCTGTACTGCGGCACCGGAGATACCACTTGGGTCCATCCAGAAGCGGTCAATGATGCTACACTGGAGAGGTGGATGGCTGCCATCACAGGGAATAAGGATAACCCTCGAGGGGCTAGGAGGGTCTCACCACTCGACCATACTTACAAACCGGACACGGTATGACCACTTATCCCCGGTTGTGATCTTGTTTTATTCATTCTGTTTCACTGCAAATTGGTTGATTGACCTTTATCTTGTTTTATTGTCTGTCAGGCCACCACTGAGTTGTACTCGATGCCCAATGGAGCGCAAGCGCCGACTGAGGAGGAGGAAGGAAGTGGGGGCGAAAGCCCGGAGGAGTGGGATTCAGATGCTGATGACGACGATGAAGATGAGGACTCTGATGAGGAGGAAGAGGAGGAGGAGGAGGAAGTTGCACCTCCCCGTTCGGAAAGACGCTCGAAGCTTGTCCATGATCCTGCAGCCGAGCGTGGTAAGGGAGGTGCGCCCGTCGCGCAGTCGACCAAGCGTCCTCGGACGACTTCCCCGGCGCCGACTGAGAAACCTCCAAAGCAATCTCGAGTGGTGCCGTCGAAGCCGGTGAAGGTCTTGCCGAAGATGAAGATGGTGATCCCCACTATCTCAGGGTAATGGTGTAACTTGAGTTTTCTTGTTTCACATGAATTTATTCTTGGCTGATTCGTGAGCTGACCGACTAACTTCTGGAATTGCAGTGCTGCTACTTCTGACACCTCGACCAGACCTGAAGATCATGAGATGGAAGATGCTGTCACTTCAAAACCTGGTATGACTTTTGTAGTTCCGTCTTCAATCGGTTGGATCTTTGTCTTTAATTTTGACTCGTTTCTGCAGCTCCATCTAACGTCGTTATTGACCTTCCTGCCGACGATGATGAGGAACCACTAAGGCAGAGGAGGAGCAAGAAAGCATCTGCTGGCAAGGCGACTCAGGACGTGTCAGCACCCGAGACGTTGGTTGTGGAGGGGGACAACGTCACTCGGCCTACAGTATCCTTTGCGGTGCCGCTGATGAGTGCTCATCCTTCGTCGTCGAGTGCTGCTCAGCCTTCACTTTTCTCGACCCACCACGTCCCAGAAGACCAAGCCAGTGCTGCTAAAGAAGCAATACACCAAGCAGGGGTCATGATGGAGCAAGTGAAGGCAATCGGAGATGCGGTCGGTGACTTATGGCGCCGATTCAGCTCTTGAGCAATGTTGGTCGGTCGGTCACCACATTACATTAGGATATGATATCTGAAAATCTTTCTTTACGAAAATCTTAGTATCATCGTACACCCACCGGTGCGTCGATTGAAATTCGGATTAGTGGGGCACGCCGAGTGCACCCACTGGGTGTAGTCTCCAAGGCTATGGTCGACTGCTGGCGATCGACCGTAATCTTTATGTCTTAAGCTTTTTCTTTACTCGATCAGGTCGAATGGATTGATAGACCGGTGGGGGCACGCTGAGTGCACCCACCGGTGTAATCCCGAGGCGTGGTCGATCACTTGCGATTGACTACAATCTGAAGAACACCTCTCTTTTTTGGCTATTTGTTGGTCGTCGATCGACTCTAATCGATAGAACTAGTGGGGCACGCTGAGTGCACCCACTGGGTGTAGTCCCCGAGACTATGGTCGAATGTTTATATTCAGCTGTAGTCTTAGAAATGCTACGATTTTTCCTTAGTCACTCGGAAGTGAACTGTCTTTGACATCTGTCGATTGGTTCTTCGCAGAAGTCTTGCAAGCTTGCGGCTCGTCACACTGAGTTGGAGAACAAGCAAATCCAGCTCGAGCTTGATTTGAAACTTGTCCAGAAAAACTTCACGAAGTCAAAGGAGGAGGCAAAAGGTATGTTTGGTGAGAATCTCGACGACTGCTTTTGTTTCTTGCCCATTTCTGAGTCTGATCTCACTGTGACTTTACAGACAAACTGAGGGATGCTCTGAAGAAGAAAGACCTTGACTTGGCTGAGGCGCAGAAAGCGGCTTTAGAGAAGACCAAGTGAAAGTGTGTTATATCGACTAGAGGGGGGTGAATAGGCGATTTTTATGAATTCTTCACTGAGGAATTTTCTGGTGAGGAAATTCCTTAGCGAAGAACTACTTGCAGCGGAATAAGTACTCAGAAGTAAGCATAATAGAATACAAGCATGGTCATCATGATGAAATGAAGACTAGCACAGAGTACTGTAAAGCGTAATCACAGGACAACACAAGATGAAGACAAAGCAGTGAAGAAATTGAACGAGGAAATTTGAGAAAGTCTTGATCAAAGTCTTCAAGCACGATATGAACAAACACTCAACACGATAATGAGGAAATGAAAGGGTTGAGGAAATAGAACCAGATTAGTTGGTGAAGACAATGATTTGGTAAACCAGTTCAATTGCTGTCTCGGTTATACGTCTGGTTGGAGCGGCCGAGTATTTAAACTTCGAGGACACGATCCGGACACCCGATCGCTGAGCACGCAGCTCAGGACACCCAGTCCTCACTGTATTCTCCTTGAACTAAGGCCATGCAGACCTCGTCCAATCACTCGTGGTAAGTCTTCAGGTGACTTCCAAACCTTCACAGACTTGGTCACTCGGTGATCCACAATTCCTCTTAGATGCTCTAGACCATGACGCCTAACCGTCTGGAAGAAGCACAGTCTTCAAAGGTAACAAGCGTCGGATCCACGCAGGATCAATTTCTTCAGTGATGCTCAATCACTTTGGGTTTGTGGGGGTTTTGTTTTGGGTTTTCCTCACTTGATGATTTTCGCTCAAAGTCCTCGGAGGATGGGTTGCTCTCAAATGACAAGTGTCAAGTTCTCTTGGAGCAGCCAACCAACTAGTGGTTGTAGGGGGGCGGCTATTTATAGCCTAGGGAGCAGCCCGACATGATAAGACATAAATGCCCTTCAATGATATGACCGTTAGGTGGATAGGATATTTTGGGACAGCTGGCGCGCAGCACAACAACGGTCGGAAATTTGGCTCTCAAATTCCTCAGGGCTATCATGTTCCTCCTTGTGTAGGCAATTACATGGCGAATTCCTAACTCCTCGATCGAGCAAAGTCCTCGATGACCGTAAGAACTGTGTCTCTATCCTTTGAAGAAATTGGTGAGCTGTATGAGATTTCAATGGCTTCACTCGAAGGGATTGGTAGGTGTAGGATTTTGAGTTGAGCATCACATGGAAATTTTTCCTTAGTATTTCCTCGACCCCCTTTAATAGTACGGTTTCCTATGACTCAAGAAGGAGAAAATGAAACTACAAAAACAAAAGTCTTCATGCTTCATGTTCCTCTAATGAATACCAAGTCTTTAGGGTCACACCAATTTCTTCACTTTCAAAGTCTTCAGAATATCAAAGTCTTCAGTCGAAGAACTTCATTTTTAGGGGTCGACTTTCTCTGTGAATATAAAACTCCTCATAGACTTATAGACCTGTGTACGCTCACAAACGCATTAGTCCCTTAACCTATAAGTCTTCAATACACCAAAATCACTAAGGGGCACTAGATGCACTTACACGAAGCTCGCAGATCAGAAGCTGGCTTCAATCACCAAACTTGAAGAGGAAAACACCAATCTGAAAGCTGCTCTTGACGCGGCCAACAAGGAAGTCAGTCGACTGAAAAGTGACAAGATTGTCTTGAGTGACAAGGCCAGTGAGTTGGTGGGAAAGAAGAATGATCTGGAGGCTTATCTGGGAGGACTCGCGAAGAAGCTATTCCTCATGCTGGAAGGTAATTTTTGCATCAAATAGACATTTTAACTATGATCTCGCCACCAGACTGCTGTCCTGACTTTGGAGCTGTGCTTGCAGAGTTCTGCCAGAACTTTGAAGAGGAGACTGGTCGACTGGAGCCGAACCTAGATCCTATCAACTCCCAAGTAAAGGACGAAGCCGCCATGAATGTGCTCCGACTTGAATCTCATGTTGCTGCTGTTGTCGACTATCTCGCAAGGCTGAAGGTCGCAACTTCCCGCATCGACACAACACTCTGGCCAGGAGAGACGCTTCAGAATGACCTCGAGTCACTGATGACTTGACTGAATGATGTTCCAAGTCGAGTGCAAGAATGGAAGAAGTCTTCAGCCAGATACGGTGCGGATGTTGCTTTGTCTCTGGCCCGTGTTCGCTCCAAGGAAGCGCGAGAGGACAAGCTGGCAGCCCTCAAGGTGGCAAATACCAAGAAGCATGATTTCCGATCCTTCATGGAGACCTTCATCGCTGCCGCCACTCGGATCGCAGATGGAATCGACCTGGACGAATTCGTTGCGCCTTCCAGCCCTCCGCAGGAGGGGTAAAAAACTTCTATGCTTGATACTTTAAATTTGCCTCGATATGCCGAGTGGTTTTTGTAACCAATAAACCTTAACGGGCTTAGCGCCTGAGCACTTCCGGTCCCGTAAGACGTTATCCAAACTTAGATTCATTGTTGAATATGTTTGCATCTGGTTTGAGGTGTCTTTTGCAAGCTAGAATGAAGCACTTATTGCAATCGACTTGTTCCTCAACACACTTAGGTGAGCACTGGGCTGCAGCTAAGCCTCTGAGTGAGAGGGTTGCTCTCCACTCGATAGGATTTTCAAAACTTAGGCGAGCACTGGGCTGCAGCTAAGCCCCCGAGTGAGAGGTTTGCTCTCCACTCGGTAGGATTTTCAAAAACTTAGGCGAGCACTGAGCTGCAGCTAAGCCCCCGAGTGTGAGGTTTGCTCTCCACGCGGTAGGATTTTCAAAAACATAGGCGAGCACAGGGCTGCAGCTAAGCCCCCGAGTGGGAGGTTTGCTCTCCACTCGGTAGGATTTTCAAAAACTTAGGCGAGCACTGGGCTGTAGCTAAGCCCCAGTGGGAGGTTTGCTCTCCACTCGGTGGGATTTTCAAAAACTTAGGCGAGCACTGGCTGCAGCTAAGCCCCAGTGGGAGGTTTGCTCTCCACTCGGTAGGATTTTCAAAAACTTAGGCGAGCACTGGGCTGCAGCTAAGCCCCCGAGTGGGAGGTTTGCTCTCCACTCAGTAGGATTTTCAAAAACTTAGGCGAGCACTGGGCTGCAGCTAAGCCCCCGAGTGGGAGGTTTGCTCTCCACTCGGTAGGGTTTTTGCGGTGTACCTCCGAACAAGAAGGCATCGATCGACATGCGCCTCGTCTTCCTTGCGGAGTGCACATTATACTTGTGGCGTAGCTCAGAAGGAGAAATGGCAGTCGACCTGTATCTCGTCCTCCTTGCGGAGAGCACATTATACTTGTGGCGTAGCTCGGAGGAGGAGGGTAGCAGTCGACCTGCACCTCGTCTACCTTGCGGAGCGCACATTATACTTGTACTTAGGCGAGCGCTATGCTGCAGCTAAGCCTCCGAGTGGGAGGCTGGCTCTCCACTCGGTAGGATTTTATTGAAACTTAGGCGAGTACTTGGACTGCAGCTAAGCTTCCGAGTGGGAGGCTGGCTCACCACTCGGTAGGATTTTATTGAAACTTAGGCGAGTACTTGGACTGCAGCTAAGCCTCCGAGTGGGAGGCTGACTCACCACTCGGTAGGATTTATTGAACTTAGGCGAAACGGGTTCGCGGCTAAGCCTTCGAGTGAGAGTCTGGCTCATCACTCGGTAAGATTTTTACAAACTTAGGCGAAACGGATTCGCAGCTAAGCTACCCACTGGGGGGGAATTTTATTGATCAAGCAAAAGTAAAAAATAATCACAGGGAAAATTATAACACTATTGTCTTTGAAAATGAACTACAGAAGTACTTTTATTACATTTCCGAGTGCACACTTAAGTGTAAAAGGGGCGGAGCAGCTCCGCGTTCCAAGCTCGGGGCTCGTCGATCTGATGCTTGACATTGTAAAGACGGTATGCTCCATTGTGGAGAACCTTGGTGACGATGAAGGGACCTTCCCAAGAAGGAGCGAGCTTGTGTGGTTTCTGCTGATCCACTCGGAGGACCAAATCTCCTTCCTGGAAGGCTCGACTCCTCACATTTTTGGCGTGGAAGCGACGCAAGTCCTGCTAGTAAATGGTCAATCGGATCAAAGCCATCTCCCTTTCTTCCTCTAGAAGGTCGACTGCGTCCTGCCGGGCTTGTTCTGCTTCAGCTTCGGTGTAGAGCTCGACTCGGGGGGCGTTGTGAAGCAGGTCACTCGGCAAGACCGCTTCCGCTCCGTAGACCAAGAAGAACGGAGTTCTCCCAGTCGATCGGTTGGGCGTGGTCCTTAACCCCCAAAGTACTGACGGGAGCTCGTCGACCCACGCACCAGCTGCATGCTTGAGATCACGCATCAATCGGGGTTTCAACCCTTTGAGGATCAATCCATTGGCTCGTTCTGCCTGTCCATTCGACTGTGTATGAGCGACCGAAGCGTAGTCGACTCGTGTGCCTTGAGATGTGCATAACGCTCTGAATTACTCGGAATCGAAGTTTGACCCGTTGTCAGTGATGATACTGTGTGGGACTCCATATCTGAATATTAACTCTCTGATGAAGGTGACAGCAGTGCCGGCATCAAGATTCTTGATGGGTTTGGCCTCGATCCACTTGGTGAATTTGTCGACTTCTACCAGCTCATGGGTGAAACCGCTTCTGCCTGTTCTCAGAGGTCCAACCATATCCAATCCCCATATAGCGAATGGCTAGACGAGTGGTATGGTCTTTAAGGCTGAGGCGGGCTTGTGTGACATGTTGGAGTAAAATTGACATCCTTCACACATGTCGACTATCCCCTTTGCCATTTCATTCGCTCTTGGCCAGTAAAATCCGGCTCGGTATGCTTTGGCTACAATAGTCCGAGAGGACGCATGATGGCCATAGGTCCCCGAGTGGATGTCGTCAAGGATTATTCGACCTTCTTCTGGTGTTATGCATTTCTGACCAACTCCAGTCGCGCTTTCTCTGTACAACTGTCCCCTTATCACAGTAAAGGCTTTAGATCGACGGACGATCTGTTGAGCCTCCTCTTCATCCTCTGGGAGCTCTTTCCTTAAGATATACGCGATATAAGGTACTGTCAATCGGGAGTGATCACGGAACTTCCATGATCAGTCGACCCTTCTGGAACTTCAACTTCTGATCGGATCCGTGACACTTCTAGGCTGCGGAGCTTCTTGATAAAGGATCTTCTTTGGTGATGGAGTATGGATATGCTCCAAGAACACATCACTTGAATGGCTTCTCTCTTGGAACCTATCTTTGCCAAATCATCGGCCGCTTGATTCTTGGTTGGGGTATATGGTGGAGCTCTAACCCTTGAATTTCTTTTCAAGCTTCCTCATTGCATTGCGATATCCGATCATGGTTGGGCTTCTAACGTCCTCCTTCATCACTGATTGACCACCAAATCTGAGTCACCATAAACCATAAGGTGACGGATGCCGAGTGAAATGGCCATGCATAACCCATACAAGAGTGCTTCATATTACGCTTCATTATTGGAGGAATCAAAGTGGATCTGGAGCACATATCGAGCTTATCTCCTCGGGGAAACCAAAACTACCCAACGCCGGAACCATTTAACATCTTAGAGCCATCAAAGAACATGGTCCAATGCTCAAGTGAACTTGAGTCGGCTGCTGTTGTTCAATCCACTCGGCAAGGAAATCTGCTATCGCTTGGGACTTAATGGCTTTCTTTGCCTCAAACTTGATATCAAGGGGAAGGAGTTCAATCGCCCATTTCGCCACTCGACCAGTTGCATCTCTGTTGTGCAGAATCTATGATAGTGGGGCGTCGCTGACGACTGTAATGGAATGGTCAGAGAAATAATGGGCAACCTTCTTCGTGGTCATGTAAATCCCATACACAAGCTTCTGATAATGAGGATATCTTTGCTTTGATGGGGTCAAAACTTCGGAGAGATAATACACTGGGCGCTGAACTTTGAAGGCTTTCCCTTCTTCTTCCGCTCGTAGTAAATCTTGTACTAATGACTTGTCCGTGGCTGCAATGTAAAGCAGCAGAGGCTCTTTGCTGATTGGAGCAGCAAGCACCGGCTGGGTGGAGAGCGAGCTTTTAGCTCGGCAAGCGCTGCATCGACTTCGAGTCCACTCGAACTTGTGCGCCTTCTTCATCGATCGGTAAAGAGGCAATGCCTTTTCACCGGCGAGAGATGAATCGACTTAGCGACCAAGCATCGATGAAGCTTCTAGACGCCGTGCACACGCCGGGCATTTCATTGGAGTATGGTGCCAACTTTTTCGGGTTAGCGTCGATTCCTTGTTCGGAAGCGAAAACCGAGTAACTTTCCACCTGGAACTCCGAATGTGCACTTTGATGGATTGAGCTTGATATCATATCTCTTGAGATTGGCAAATGTTTCAGCGAGGTCAGTCAATAGGTCGGAACCCTTTCGTGACTTGACCACAATATCATCCATGTGCGCTTCCACATTCCGTGATTTGGTGAGTAAACACTTTTGAATCATCCTCATGAGCGTGGCTCCGGCATTCTTGAGACCGAAAGGCATGGTGACATAGCGAAGCACCGAATGGAGTGATGAAAGCTGTTTTGATTTCGTCGGGTCCATCTGAGCGGATCGATGATACCCGGAATAGGCATCTAAAAAAGACAATCTCTCACATCCCGCAGTCTAGTCGACAATTTGGTCGATGCGAGGGAGAGGAAAATGATCTTTCGGGCAGGCCCGATTGATGTGTTTAAAATCAATGCACATGCGAAGTGACTTGTCCTTCTTGGGGACCATGACAACATTGGCGAGCCACTCGGAGTGGTAAATCTCTCGGATAAACTCTGCTGTCAGGAGTCGAGCCACCTCCTCGCCAATGGCCTTTCTCTTCTGGACGGCGGACCGTCGAAGGTGTTCTTTGACAAGTTTTGCCTTTGGGTCGACTCGTAAACGATGCTCAGCCAGCCCCACAGGAACACCCGCATGTCGTGAGCTTCCATGCAAAGATGTCCCAGTTCTCACGGAGGAACTGGATGAGCGCTTCTTCCTATTTAGAGTCGAGTGTGGTGGAAATATGGGTCAGAGCAGCACTGGGGTCGATCGGGTGAATGTGAACGGGCTTCGTCTCGCCAGACGACTGGAATGCTGACTCCGTGGCGGGCTTCTTGGCCGGCAATAAATCACTCGGATCTGCATTTTTCTTATACTCTTCCAGCTCCACCACTGTTATCTGGGAATCGGCAATCTTTGAGCCCTTTTGAAAGCACTCTTAGGCCTTTTTCCGATTGCCAGTGATGGTGATCACACCCTTGGGACCAGGCATCTTCAATTTGAGGTACACGTAACATGGTCGAGCCATGAAATGTGCATAAGCTGGCCTGCCCAAAATAGCGTGATAAGCACTCTGGAAATCCACAACCTCAAATGTCAGCTTCTCTTTGCGGAAGTGCTTTGAATCGCCGAAAACCACATCTAGAGCTATTTGGCCGAGTGACTCAGCTTTCTTTCCAGGAATGACTCCATGGAAGCTCATGTTGCTAGAACTGAGTCTGGACATCGGAATGCCCATTCCTTTCAGCGTCTCCGCGTACAATATATTCAATCCACTGCCACCATCCATCAGCACCTTAGTCAGTCGAGTGCCTTCGACGACTGGGTCGACCACCAAAGCTTGCCTCCCGAGGGTGGCTATGTGTGTCGAGATGATCGGTGGTCAAATGTAATGGCAGTCTGAGACCATTTCAGATAAGTTGGTGTCGCCGGAGCGACCATATTTACCTCACGGTTGATAACTTTCAATCGACTTTTGCTCTCCATATTAGCAAAAATCATCAGGGTGGAATTGACATGGGGGTATCCTCCATCACTGTCCTCTTTGTCCTTTGCCTTGTCCGACTCCTTTTCGTTATCCTTGGGCTGTTTCCCTTGAAACTGCTGAATTAAGAGTCGGCACTGGCGAGTGGTATGCTTTGGGTAGATGAAGTTACCCTCTTCGTCTTTCTTCATGTGGATGTGACATGGCAAATCCATCACGTCGTTTCCTTCCTTATCCTTTACCTTCTTGGGATTCCAGGATCCTTTGGGCTTCCCTTTGAATTTGCCCTGAGTCACAGCCAGGGCTTCTCCAGGAGCAGCGGGCTCGGCTTTCCGCTTCTGCATCCGACTGTAGTTTCCTTTTTCCGACTGACTCGGCTTGTACTTGCCACTCCGGAGTCGATCCTCTTCTTCACCATTGGCATACTTGGTGGCAATCTCCATCATTCGACTCAGGGTCATATCTTCGGTTCGACCAAACTTCAAACTTAACTCTCTGTTCTTAACTCCATCCTTGAAGGCACAGACTGCCTGATGATCAGACACGTTCTCCACCGTATGATGCAAAGTGATCCATCTCTGTATGTAGTCTCTCAAGGTCTCATTCGACTTTTGCACGCAGACCTGCAACTTTGTCAATCCTGTTGGTCGCTTGCAAGTTCCTTCAAATGTCTTGACGAACACTCGGACAAGATCTTCCCAAGTGTAAATGCTGCTAGGAGCCAATTGATTCAACCAGGCTCCAGCCGAACCCTCCAACATGAGTGGTAGGTGTTTCATAGCCACCTCATCATTTCCACCGCCGATCTGCACGGCCACTCGGTAGTCCTCGAGCCAAGTTTCAGGCTTGGACTCACCAAAGAACTTACTTACCCCCTCGCCAACTTTGAAGTTGGGAGGGATCACCGCGGCTCTGATGGCTCTGCTGAAACATTCCGGTCCCGAAACATGAACTCGGCTGCTGGTGGGCGCATCTCTGTTGTGGCCTTCTCGATGAGCTCTGTTCCGGTCGACTAAGCCTTGCACGATGATGGATCTCGCATCAAAGCCTGGTTCCACAGGGTCGGCCAGAGCTCTCCGCCTAACAACTTGTGTTGGCCTTTGTCATCTTCTTGCCGAGGCGTAAGACCCACCCCTTGGGGGAGGAGTGGGCACTCGATGTCGATCATCGCGATCGAAGCGGTCATCATACTGATCACGTCGGCCTCCACGTCCCTCACGCCGCGGAGGCGATCTTGGGCTATGAGCCGACTGGACTGTATTCGCAGCGACGGATCGACTGTGAATCCTGTTGCGCGACTGAGACATAGCCGAATTCTGATCTCCTGCTGCCCGGAACAAATCCTGGATCTGCATCAAGCCTCTACCAGCCTCCGACTGAGAGGGCTGAATCGACTCTGCTATACGGGCCGCAGCTGCTAAATTCTGAATCGGGGTTCGATATACCTGAGTTTGTTGCGGAAAGAGTTGACATTGAGTGGAGTCGGATACTTGTTGCCGCGCATGCTCGTCGAGTGCTTGTTGGATGTTCTCCAGTCGAGTGCGTTCAGCCAAGTTGGCCAAATGCGCCTCTTCCAAGGCACGAGCCTCGGGAGTTTCTCCTGCGATGGGAGTATGCAGGGCATCCATGTTCCGGCGGCGAAGATCTTCCCTTTGCAGAGAAGTGAGCGGCTCAGGTTGATATTCCTCGTGGACTTGAGCGGGGTCGCCTCCGTCATCTATCCCGTCGGTGTGGGGGAAGCCGGGAGGACTACGAGGCCCATTTGACCATCAAAACCTCCGCCGCTGGATCACTGCTGTCGCACTCGGATGCAGTCTCTATGGAGCAGTCGACAGGTCAAACAGGCCGTAGAGGGATTCGTTGGGCTCGATTTCCGCGACTTGGGTGGTGACCGATTGGTGAGCCACTGTGTGTCTCACCCATCTTTGGAGCCTCGACCGGCGGGCGCTTATACCTGGTGGGAGACGAGGAGGAGGGGCGACACGAGTCGACCGACACTGAGTCGATGGATGCATGACGGGGCGCCACGGACACACGCATGCGAAAATCGTCGCCGCATCATGGACGGGAGCACATCAATGTCGAGTGGAGCCTTCGGAGCCAAGCGAGTAAATCGACCAGAACGAACGTGAGCGCGCCGAGACGGATCTCGCAGCCCTCGACCAGAACTCCGCCAGAAACCATGATGAAGGTGATTAGAACAATTGCAACTTCTCCAAAAAAGTCGCTAAGACACCTGCCCCACGGTGGGCGCCAACTGTCGTGGTACTAAGGTAGCGGTAGAATGGGGGTAGGTATGGAGAGGCAAGATCCTAGCTATGGAGTAGTTGTATACACAAGGATTCTGAGTTCAGCCCTTCTCGGAGGAAATAACGGCCCTCGTCTCGGAGCTGAGGCGGTCATTGGATTATATGTGTATGAGTTACGAGTGCGAACCCTTTACCTTGAGGAGGGTGGCTTATATAGTGTCTGCTGGACCCTCCGCCCTCGATTATCACAGGTTTAAAGTACATAAAGGATTGGCGTTACTGGTAACGCCCTACATAAAGTGTCATCATGGCCATGAAGACTACTTAATTACAGACCATTTGGATACAAAGTGGTTCTTGATCTCCTGGTGGTCGAGTGAGTCTTTATGGTCGGCTGTCTTCAAGTCCGTCGAGTGGAATCCCTCTTGGTCGACTGGAAGGCGGCTTCTTCTAAAGATGTCCTTGGGGAGGGTACTTTGGACTGGTCCATGACCCTACCCTAGGTACATGACTTCATCAATACACATATTCATAATATTAAAGCCAAAAGATGCAAAGTTAATAATGATAGTGCAACTTATTTGTGGCACTGCCGTTTGGGTCATATCGGTGTAAAGCGCATGAAGAAACTCCAGGTTGATGGACTTTTGGAATCACTTGATTATGAATCACTTGGTGCTTGTGAACCGTGCCTTATGGGCAAGATGACTAAAACTCCGTTCTCCGGAACAATGGAATGAGCTACTGACTTATTGGAAATAATACATACCGATGTATGCGGTCCTATGAGTGTTAAGGCTTGTGGTGGGTATCGTTATTTTCTTACCTTCACAGATGATTTGAGCAGGTATGGTTATATCTACTTAATGAAACATAAGTCTGAAACATTTGAAAAGTTCAAAGAATTTCAGAGTGGAGTGGAAAATCATCATAACAAGAAAATAAAGTTTCTATGATCTGATCATGGAGGAGAATATTTGAGTTACGAGTTTGGTCTTCATTTGAAACAACATGGGATAGTTTCACAATTAACGCCACCTGGAACACCACAGCGAAATGGTGTGTCCGAACGTCGTAACCGTACTTTATTGGATATGGTCCGATCTATGATGTCTCTTACTGATTTACCGCTATCATTTTTGGGTTAAGCTTTAGAGACGAATGCATTCACTTTAATTAGGGCACCATCGAAATCTGTTGAGATGACGCCTTATGAACTGTGGTTTGGCAAGAAACCAAAGTTGTCGTTTCTTAAAGTTTGGGGCTGCGATGCTTATGTGAAAAAGCTTCAACCTGATAAGCTTGAACCCAAATCGGAGAAGTGCGTCTTCATAGGATACCCAAAGGAAACTGTTGGGTACATCTTCTATCATAGATCCGAAGGCAAAATCTTTGTTGCTAAGAATGGATCCTTTCTAGAGAAGGAGTTTCTCTCGAAAGAAGTGAGTGGGAGGAAAGTAGAACTTGATGAGGTAATTGTACCTTCTCCCTTATTGGAAAGTAGTTCATCACAGAAATCGGTTCTAGTGATTCCTACAACATTAGTGAGGAAGTTAATGATGATGATCAGGAAACTTCAGATCAAGTTACTACCAAACCTCGTAGGTCTTCCAGAGTAAGATCCGCACCAGAGTGGTACGGTAATCCTATTCTGGAAGTCATGTTACTAGACAATGATGAACCTACGAACTATGAGGAAGCGATGATGAGCCCAGATTCCGCGAAATGGCTTGAGGCCATGAAATCTGAGATGGGATCCATGTATGAGAACAAAGTGTGGACTTTGGTGGACTTGCCCGATGATCGGCAAGCCATAGAAAATAAATGTATCTTTAAGAAGAAGACCGACGCAGACGGTAATGTTACTGTTTACAAAGCTCGACTTGTTGCAAAAGGTTTTCGACAAGTTCAAGGAGTTGACTACGATGAGACTTTCTCACCCATAGCGATGCTTAAGTTTGTCTGAATCATGTTAGCGATTGTCGCATTTTATGTTTATGAAATTTGGCAGATGGATGTCAAACTGCGTTCTTGAATGGATTTCTGGAAGAAGAGTTGTATATGATGCAACCAGAAGGTTTTGTCGATCCAAAGGGTGCTAACAAAGTGTGCAAGCTCCAGCGATCCATTTATGGACTGGTGCAAGCCTCTCGGAGTTGGAATAAATGCTTTGATAGTGTGATCAAAGCATATGGTATTATACAGACTTTTGGAGAAGCCTGTATTTACAAGAAAGTGAGTGGGAGCTCTGTAGCATTTCTAATATTATATGCGGATGACATATTGTTGATTGGAAATAATACAGAATTTCTAGATAGCATAAAAGGATACCTGAATAAGATTTTTTCAATGAAAGACCTTGGTGAAGCTGCTTATATATTGGGCATCAAGATCTATAGAGATAGATCAAGATGCTTAATTGGACTTTCACAAAGCACATACCTTGATAAAGTTTTGAAGAAGTTCAAAATGGATCAGTCAAAGAAAGGGTTCTTGCATGTGTTACAAGGTGTGAAGTTGAGTCAGACTCAATGCCCGACCACTGCAGAAGATAGAAAGAAAATGGAAGTCTTTACCTATGCTTCAGCCATAGGTTCTATCATGTATGCAATGTTGTGTACCAGACCTGATGTGTGCCTTGCTTTAAGCATACCAGGGAGGTACCAAAGTAATCCCGGAGTGGAGCACTGGACAACGGTCAAGAACATCCTGAAATACCTGAAAAGGACTACAGATATGTTTCTCATTTATGGAGGTGAAAAAGAGCTCGTCGTAAACGGTTACGTCGATTGAAGCTTTGACACTAATCCGGACGACTCTAAGTCGCAAACCGGATATGTATTTCTATTGAATGGAGGAGCTATAAGTTGGTGCAGTTCCAAGTAGAGCGTCATGGCTGGATCTAGATGTGAAGCGGAGTACAATGCTGCTTCGGAAGCAGCAAATGAAGGAGTTTGGATGAAGGAGTTCATATCCGATCTAGGTATCATACGTAGTGCATCGGGTCCAATGAAAATCTTTTGTGGCAATACTGGTGCAATTGCCTTGGCAAAGGAATTCAGATTTCACAAGAGAGCCAAGCACATCAAGAGACGCTTCAATTCCATCCGTCATCAAGTGTCGGAAGGGGAAATAGAGATTTGCAAGATATACACGGATCTGAATGTTGCAGACCCGTTGACTAAGTCTCTTCCATGAGCAAAACATGATCAGCACCAAAGCTCCATGGGTGTTAGAATCATTACTATGTAATCTAGATTATTGACTCTAGTGCAAGTGGGAGACTGAAGGAAATATGCCCTGGAGGCAATAATAAGTTATTATTTATTTCCTTATTTCATGATAAATGTTTATTATTCATGCTAGAATTGTATTAACCAGAAACTTAGTACATGTGTGAATACCTAGACAAAACATATTGTCCCTAGTATGCCTCTACTTGACTAGCTCGTTAATCGAAGATGGTTATGTTTCCTAACCATGGACATGTGTTGTCATTTGATGAACGTGATCACATCATTAGGAGAATGATGTGATGGATATAACCCATCCGTTAGCTTAGCATTATGATCATGTTAGTTTCATTGCTACTGCTTTCTTCATGACTTATACAAGTTCCTCAGACTATAAGATTATGCAACTCCCGAATACCGGAGGAAGACTTTGTGTGCTACCAAACGTCACAACGTAAATGGGTGATTATAAAGGTGCTCTACAGGTGTCTCCGAAGGTGTTTGTTGGTTGGCATAGATCGAGATTAGGACTTGTCACTCCGTGTTTCGGAGAGGTATCTCTGGGCCCTCTCGGTAATACTCATCACTATAAGACTTGCAAGCATTGTGACTAATGAGTTAGTTGCGGGATGAAGTATTACGGAACGAGTAAAGAGACTTGCCAGTAACGAGATTGAACTAGGTATGATGATACCGACGATCGAATCTCGGGCAAGTAACATACCGATGACAAAGGGAACAACGTATGTTGTTATGCGGTTTGACCGATAAGATCTTCGTAGAATATGTAGGAACCAATACGAGCATCCAGGTTCCGCTATTGGTTATTGACCGGAGACGTGTCTCGGTCATGTCCACATAGTTCTCGAACCTGTAGGGTCCGCACGCTTAATGTTCGATGACAATTGGTATTACGAGTTTATGTGATTTGATGTATCAAAGGTTGTTCGGAGTCCTGGATGAGATCACGGACATGGCGAGGAGTCTCTAAATGGTCGAGACAAAAATATTGATATATTGGACGGCTATGTTCGGACACCGGAAGTATTCCGGAGAAGTTTCGGATAAAACCGGAGTACCGAGGAGTTACCGGGACCCCCGGGGAGTTAATGGGCCTACATGGGCTTTAGTGGAACAGAGGAGGAGGCGGCCAGGTGGAGGCGCGCGCCCCCCAAGCCCAATCCGAATTGGGGAGGGGGCCCGGCCCCCTTTCCTTCTCTCCCTCTTCCTCTTTCCTTTCCCTCCTAGTTGGACTAGGAAAGGGGGAACCTACTCCTAGTAGGAGTAGGATTCCTCCCTTGGGGCGCGCCCCATGAGGCCGGCCGACCCCCTCCTCACCTCCATTATATACGGGGAGGGGGGCACCCCATAGACACACAAGTTGATCTTTTAGCCGTGTATGGTGCCCCCCTCCACAGTTTTCCACCTCGGTCTTATTGTCATAGTGCTTAGGCGAAGCCCTACGCCGGTAACTTCAAACGGATTCACCATGAATATCCATATTTCTGAGAGAGAGCTCCACCTCCTTGTATTGGTTTCAAAAGGATTCCACTCAACCATTGATCCTTTGATTTGTAGTCACCTCATTGCTTTGCACCAAAATTCTCTTCTACCAAAGCAAAAAATCTGTGAGAGTATTTGAGTGTTGAGGAGATTATATTTTGAAGCAAGATCAAGGAGTTCATCATCAACAATAAAAGATATATTATCATTTGGAGGGTGGTGCCTCCTACATCGGCTAGGTGTGCTTGAAAGTTTCCAAACGTCGTGGAGAAGCCAAGAAGTTTGTGAGAGCTTGGACATCACCTACTTCATGAAGATCTACCCGAATGAGGCTAGTCCTTCGTGGGCGTAAGCCATGGTAGAATATGTGTGGTTGCTTCTTCGTGGACCCTTCGTGGACTCGATTTTTTCATGGAATCTTGCAACCGAGATCTTTGTGATCTTAGATCCTGTATGGATCGAAGCCTCCATCAACGTGGACATACGATAGCACCATCTATCAGAACCACACGTAAAAAATCTTCACCATGTCAACATTGCGTTTGCATATCTCTAAACTCAAACTCCCACTTTACTAGCACTTGCCATTCTTTATCTTCCACTGCCTATACTCTACACTATGTGTACGGTGCTCTTGTATTGCTAGCTAAGTTAAAGTCTGGAAAAACTAAAACTGAGAAAAGAGCCATTTAACTTTTGCTAGTAGTCGATTCACTCCCCCCCCTAGACATACTTTTGATCATAGATGCCTTTAAACAGCTTCCGCCAAATTAATTACCTAGCCAGCAGCGGCCTTCCGCCATCCGGATGAAGAGAGGGCATATGGTGGCTTTTACTCCCGGAAAGATTCACCGGTTTGCGGGAAAACGAACACTCGGACTAGTCCACAGACAAATGCAGGACACTGTTGGATGGCTTGCGCGTCCGGGCAGTTCAGCCCGGATGATTGCGGAAGGTTTGAGGGTCCGCGTCGGATATGCCCTAAAGCTACCTGAACGACGAAAGTGTCATTCTCAGCTCAAGTTCATGTGAGCTCGGTATGAACAACAAAATTCAGAGAAAACAAAAAAATCTAAGAATCTAAAAAAATTGTGACAAACTTCGACAAATGTTTTAAATGCTTGCAAAGTTTTCATCATGTCATGACATTCGTGGAAATCGTGGAAAAAATCAGAACTCCAAAATGCTCTTGAAAATAACTTTTTTCACGACTTCCACGAATGATTTCTCATGATGAAATTTTGCAATCATTTAGAGCATTTGTCAATGTTGACACAAAACAATCTACTTTTTTGAATTTGTTTTTTTTTTCATATTTTACGGTTCAGCCGAGCTCATGAGCTCGAGCTAAGAAACATCTTTTATTCATTTGTAAAATCTCATTACAAAGTCATGGCTAGGATTTTTTTTATTATTAACTTTTCTCATTTGACGTGCCATGATAATAGAATCCTCTCTCACATCAGTGTCACATCATATTCATATTTTTTTTACATAACAATGCATGATACTCTTACGATACTCAGTACGGAAAAGAATGAACAAATAGCCGAGAATGAGTGGGAACCAGAAACTGCAGTTGTTCTTTTGAATTATTCATGTATTTTTTTAACACGGTATAAACGCTGACGTCTCGTAATCGAGGGGAAAGTCTTCTTTCACCGAAGTAACATCACTGGACTAAACTAAATTCATAAAAATGCGATCACCGGTGTCAAATCTAGAACTTGAAACCTATTGGGCTGGTTGCACAAGGACCCTAACCATCTAACATACGCTAAATTTGTGAATTACTCCCTTTGTAAAGAAATAGTGATCTATATAAACGCTTTTATATTTCTTTACAGAGTGAGTATTCATTTACTGATTTTTATTTGTTAATCATAGTGGCACGATCCTTGGCTCCTTGCGTGCACACTGCATAGGAGAATCTAGGGTCACGTTCATCGAAAAATGCGAGCCACCCACACTCGTACGCATGTGCCGAATCATGGAGTCAACTAACGAAGCGGTGAAGTAGCTGCTCGTAGGGAGAATTGGATCCGAAGCCTAGAAAAGTTAGAGCTGGAGTAGGGCCAAAGCGAAGCCAGCTCACGGAAGAACACCCTTTTTCTGTTGTGCACACCATTGAAGAACATATGGTCTCTTGATTTTCTTCAAAATCCATCTCAACTCTTTTTTTTTCGAGGAACCATCCATTTCAATTATGAAGCATAACACTCACCGGTTAATCTTCAGATGTATGCCCTGGCAACAAAAAAAAATCTAAGATGTATGCACAGCACACACACACACACACACACACACACACACACACACACACACACCTATCTAGCTTGGTGGCGGTTGGATCTAAGTCTAACGAGGAGGCTTGCTGGCAGTTGGTGCACTTCCGATCGTCGTGGAAAGCAACCAACGACGGAAGGTGACCTGTTTCTATTGCAAACAAAGTAATGGAGAAGCCCCGCACCCCTGTACATGCTCTTCGCCAAACATTAGGTATCCGTTGACCCTCTGCTTCTTTTCTGCTAGATTTCGCGTTCAGTGCAAGTTTCTATCGCTCGAGCGACAGTTTCGGGATCGCAAGAAGCCCTCCACCCAAAAGTGTACTGCTCAAGAGAGGCGACAATTTTATTTTACTTTTTTTTAAAGGAGGATAGTCCGGCCTCTGCTTCTGAGTGATACATGCAGCCATATTATTTAATGAAAGTATGAATACAAAATCTGAGGTCCAATACTAGCTCACAAAAGTAGCCAAAGTAAAATAAAATAGAATATGCCACAACCGGCAAAAGAACAGTCTACGATGACTAAACTCCTAGCCTATTATTAGCTCATCATCCAAATCGGTTGAAATAACCCGGGCTACCATCTCTCAGCGGTTGCATCTAGTAGCCAAAAGCTACCTGGAGTATGCAAGAGTGAGTAACGACCACCTACAAATTCACGAAGTGGCCTTGTTTATAACCTGCAAAAAGTTGGTGAAATTTTTTCTGTTAAATATCATATCATTTATGCGGTTCCATATGGGCCAAAATAGTGCACATATCCCTACCCGAATATGTCTCACAATAGTTGTTTCTACTCCGTGTAGCCACGTCCCAAATAATGTGTTGATGCTAGTCGGAGGACTAACGTTGAAGGCTATATGAATCGTGCGTCAAAGCAGTTTGGCAAGTGGACAATCGAGAAAGAGGTGTTTTATATTTTCATCCTGATCGCAAAAGCAACATCGTGAACTACCCATTCATCTTCGCTTTAACAAGTTATCCTTTGTCAAAATCACTTCTGGATAGACATACGTGACTCCTCACGCGGCCGCCTCCTCCCCATCTAGGGTTTCTCTGCCTCCCACCGGCGCTGGCACTGATCCGCCTCGTCTCCGGTGGCCTTAGGGTCATGGGAGCGTGGCGGACCCCGGCCCTTGCCGGTGGGAGGGCTCCGTTTTTAGATGTGTCTTCCCGATCTGTTAGGGTTTGTGTCCAACTCAGGAAGGCGAGACGGCGGCGGCTTCCTGAAGATGGAATAAGGTTCTCTCTGCCTAGCCCCCGTTCCGGTGGTACGTTTAGCATCGTCGGTAGGCATGTGGATGTGTGCCTCCGGCAGATCTGTCCTTGGTGGATTTGCTCGGATCTGTTCGTCGTTCTTCTTGGTCGTGTGTTTTCAGGTTGGATCCTTCCGATCTACGCTACTCTTCATCGGCGGCGGTTGCTGTTCCGGTGTGTTGGTCCTATGGAGCCTTAGCACGACGACTTCCCGACTGTCTACTACAACAAGTTTTGACCAGCTCCGATGAGGGAGGGGCGGTGCCGGCGGCGTGCCTTTGGCTCGCTTCAGTGATTGTAGTCGTCGCTAGGTGTTCTACGGATCTGGATGTAATTTTTATTATTTCTGGTGTTCGCTGTACTGCCATGATTGAAGATGAATAGATTGGATGTTTTCCCGCAAAAAAATCACTTCCTTGTGGACAAAACCACATAAAAATTTAATTCTAAGTGGAAATTTAATTTTTCAGATATGAAGTGATCTCGAGATTGATCCGGAGTCAACTAGATCCAAAAACATTGATTTCACCGTGAAACAACCGTTCCTAGATAATTTCCAGTGAATGTCATCTGGTTGATCCAAAAGTTGAACACCCATCAACCTGCGCATCAAATTCAGCCACGAGTTCCAATTTTCCCCCACCAACGACCTCTTGAATTGGATATTAAGAGGGATTATTTGTAATACTATAGCGACATAAGCTTCCTTACGTTGTACAATATCATTAAATGTGGGATATTGCAGGGCTAAAGGTGTCTCCCCTAGCCATGCATCTTCCCAGAATCTAGTCGTATTACTGTTACCAATGATAAATTTCACCCTTTGAAAAAAGATTTCTTTCATCCTCATTAACCCCTTCCAAGACGGCGAGTCATTAGGTCTAGCGGTAATCTGGGCCAATGTTTTAGTTTGAAGGTACTTTTTTCTTAAGGAGGAACACCCCCGGCCTTTGCATATGGACAATGCATGCAGCCACTTTATTAATTATTCACTTGTTATGCAAAATAAGCCGACAATCCATTCCTTTATGCATTGAGATACAAACGGTGACATGTGGAATGTGATTACTGTCACAAGGCAATCGAAATGACAATCTAGTTTCGCATGCGGCCTAAAACTGTTTGAAATATGTTTCCCGTCTTTCTCTATCAATTCGGACTTCTGGATGTGTTGATTGGAGCATAAATAATTCGGAACCAGTCTACACGTGACACGGCCGTGTTGAAATATATTGCTTGTCTCTCTTAATCAGTTTGAACTTTTAAATGAATTGATTGAAGCATGAATTTAATAAACACCCTGTAATATTACACCTTACATTTTTTGCAGCTCTGCAGGTTGAGTCCGTAGTGGAGGAATGGCGGGACAGAGCACCAGCCAGTGGTAGCTCTCTGGAAGCAAACAATGCATGTTTTTGTTCCTTATAAACCAGACTACAGATGACTTGCAATGTGCTGATATTCCTTTCGTTGGCAAAATAGAAGAAGCGATGATTCGCGTCAATCCTACGGGAAACCAAAGCAGCCGTAGTTCAGCTCAAAGTTAAAAAAAAGAAAGAACTGTAGTTGCCAAGGGCGCGTTTATTGATATCTCTGTTTTAGTCCATTTTGCATAATTGTTCCAGTTGAATCGGTTTAGACTAATGCAGCCTAATAATTAAAATATCTGCATGTAGTTTGATTGCTTGCATTACGCTCCCTACATCAAGAAAGCAATTTGTAGCATGCTATTTGGTTGTCTACGTCGCTGATGTTAAACAAACAACATGTTGTTTGGTTGCAAACGGCATAAAGTGTGATCATCACTTCTCACTGGTGGTGACCTTACCACACACACTGAACATCGTCTTGTTCTAGTGAGGAAACAAATGCCAGTTTATCCTAACTACTAACAAATGGCAGTATAAATTATTAAGAGCCCTATGACTGAATAGGGCAAAGTTCAACGTTGCTAACTAGGTAGAAGTCCATCCTCTTCCTCTTCTTTTTCTTCTGTTGCTGCTTCTTCTTCTGCTATTGTGTTGCTTCTTGTTGTCTTGTGTTGTTGTCCTTCTCCTTCTTCTTCTTCTTCAAATCCTTGTCTGACCTCTGAGCCCACTTCAACCTTTTGTTTTTCCAAACTTCGTTGTCAAACGCCTCCACCATGGCCGGAGTTGACCACCTCATCAGGCGTCACATCTTTCTCATCCGGCACAAATTCATCATAACTCCATTGTAGGATCCAGTTATGAATGATGCAACATGCAAAAACAAGCTTAACTTGGATAGGTTAAGGGTGAAATGACTTCTGATCCAGAATCTTAAACATATTCTTCACAGCTTCAAATGCCCTCTCAACTGTAACTCTAAGGCTAAAGTATCTGAGATTGAACAGTTCCTGAGGAGTCCTAAAATAATTCCTATCAAATAATTCGTTCAGATGGTACCTAGTGTATTGGTGATGTGTGACTATCGCGCGGTTCATGGTTTAAAAGAGAGCAAAAATACAAGGACAGTATTGCATGCGGCAGGCGTTGAAGAATATACTTTCAACATATATTAATATTAAGAAGATACCAATTATATTGGCCTCTGCGACCAATATGATATCAGACGTTTCTGAATCCCCGCACCGCACCCTACGTCGGGACCAACTTTTGCAGTCTGATTCGCTGGAAACGGTCGATTCAAGCGTTCCCAACGAAGCAGGCTCTAATTGGCCTCTGCAACCAATATGATATCAGGCGTCTCCGAATCCCCCTGCACCGCACCCTACGTCGGGACCAATTTTTGCAGTCTGACTCGCTGGAAACGGCCGATTCAAACGTTCCCAACAAGGCAGGCTCTGAGGTGTTTTGAGTATCGTGCCGATGAAAATCAGACCTCCTTGCATGCAACCAACAGGCATTTTCTATCCCGCCTGGGCCTGGTTGGGCTGTATCCTGTATGCAGCCTACCAAGCGCCCCAAGTTGGAAGGTATCTATTCCCAAAGCGCACCAGTCATCAAAAGACTAAACTCCTCTCACGCGAACCAAATTCTGTAGGACCTGCTGACTTCTGAATCAGGGTCAGTCCAAATCATGTACCATCTGTACCCAGTTGCACCGTAGCATCTTTTAACTTGTACCACTCCGCATATACCACTTGCCATATGGAGCACTATACACACATCTAGGCATCTACTCGACGAGCGGCAGCGACACGGTCGACATGACTGTTCCACTCAGTCACAGGTACGAGTCCAGGTAGGCGTGCCGGCCCCGCCTGCTGAACTCGAGCAGGCTGCCGTAGGCCCGGTCCGCGACCCCGACGAACAGCGCGTCCGCGTCCGGGCTGAACGCCACGCCCGCGATCTCCCCGAACAGCCCGATCTCCTGCGCGGCGCCGTAGCCGGCCTGCGCATCGTACACGTGGACGAAGTCCGCCGCCTCCGCCGCCGCCAGGAACCGCCCGTCCGACGAGAACCGGAGGCCCCTCACCGCGCCGATCCTCCCTCCCAGCACCGCCAACGACGCCGACAGGTTGCGCGTGTCCCACAGCCGGCACGTCTTGTCCTGGTTCCCCGTCGCCAGGATGTGGCCGCCAGGGTGCCAGGCCGACGAGAACGAGTAGTCCAGGTGCCCTTTGAGAGTCGCTATCTCCTGAAAATGTAAGCAAGAACAATGCTCAGTTTTTCTGCTGGTGGAATGAAGGGGGACTTGAGGCTATATGATCTGATGATCTGTTGCGTACTTCGCCTGATTGAGCGTCGGCGATCACGCAGTCGGAGCTATCGCCAAGAACCGCAAGAAGCTTGCCATAAGGACTCACCGATGTGTTCTGTCAAGGACATGACAACCTATGATTCACCTTCCAGGAGCAAGACTAGAGTTCAAGATTACTGAGGAGGAGCTTGGATTCACTCACATTGACCGACCACGGGAAAGTAAAGCGACTAAGCAGGCTGCACCTCTCAGCATCAAGAAATTTGACGGTGCAGTCATTGTTGGCCGCCGTCACTCGAGTAGCGCCGCTGCATTTTGACAACAGGAAATCCAATAGTTGATCACGTATTGCCCACAAATTCAGAATCAGAATATGAATGAGATTGTGCAGTTCTTACCTAGGAGACTCGTACACATCTACAGCATTCGTGACGGAACTTTTATTATCAGCAACATTCGTACAGAATGCCACCCCGGGCTTGTCAACATACTGTCGAGAAACAATTTCATGAGCTAAGATACATAAAATGGCTGAAACATCAGTGCATATTTAGACTATACCTTGAAAATCAGTTCGCCGCGGAAACCGCCCGCTGCCATGAGATTGTCTTTTAGGGCCATTGAGCTGATCTGCACTCTGGACAGTGTCCGAGCTCCATGCGCCTTCTGTGAAGCAGAAAGTATAGAACGGAAGTTAGATATACAAAAATAACAGAAAGAAGGCACACAATGAAGAGATGCAAACCTTCTTTGGAACAACTTGGCCTGCAACGTGGAGCACTTCTGTCCCTCTTTGAAGAAGAGAAGACCAGTGCATCACTGAATTGTTCTGTGCCATGTAAACATCATGCTTGGATGTGGCCCATACAAGATTCCTTAGCTGAAGATACCAAGAATAGGAATGGTCAGTGCCTTCGGAGTAGAAAATGTGAACAATGCTTTGCGGGTGCTATTTATCCAAAAGGAAAAAAAACATAGTTGATTGTAGCAACGACAATTTGATCTTGACGATATGCTTAGTGATAACGAAACACATGTTCTCTATGGTCTTACAACATTACTGAAATTATCTTACAAACGACTGCATTAAGAAAGAGAACAAAAAAAGGCCTAGCAAAACAGCAGATGAGAGCACATTACCGTATCCATAAGAATTTGCTGGAAAACCGATTGGCAATGTGAGTTGTGTCTGAAACTGCACAAACCGAAGGACCAATAACTTCCTACACACTCATGCACATTTCTAGGCATCATTCCCATTTGACCAACTCCACTACAGACTGTTACTCTTTACCATTATGGTTAGGACCTAGGAGTATTTCAAGATGTAGCTAAAGGAATGCCTATGTCTAAAACACCAACCATCGTTAGTAAAATACAGCTGAAGAAGCATTTGGTTATCTTACCTGGAACTAACTGAAGATAATCCAATACAACAGTTTATGATGAGTTAGTGACCCAATTTTCAACTCCTTACAGAAGTTTAAGGGCTAATGCAGACTTTTTGCACATCGGTGCGGGTGCGGCCGCACACTATTTATAGAAATTTAAAAGAGGATAAGCAGATAACGTCTTTCAGGAACCGGAACCCATAACCATGATAACGAGCTCATGGAAATAAAATGACATCAAAATATCAAATAGTACAATAATCAACAGAAGAATGTATTCCGAGAATGCAAGACATGCACACACAATTCACTCGGCCAATAATGCAAAAGATGTAGCATTCAAGGACTTTTAGTAGGTCAAAGTTAATACCATAAGAAGTCCTGCATAAAATTTTGTTAGAATCTCTCTAAGGTTCAACCTGCCAAAAAGAAATAGGAATATGAATAATCTAACCGAACCTCGCTATAATAACCTATCATATCATATTCCAAAGATGCCATATGACAGCGCCAGCCACTGAGGATGCTCAACCACCTGCTTAAGAACCCTGTTGAATCCATTGTATTGCAGTTCTATCCTAATATACAAGACCACTAATTGCAGAAATGAAACTACAGCTTCAGTTATCAGATCAGACAAAACTTATAACATGACCTGCACTCACTGTTACGCTATAGTTGCAGTCTATACCAAAGGAATAAACACGAATGAAGATTAGAAGCTTCACCTAACGAAATCAAAACCGGTCAAAGCTTCAAGAATCTCACAACATCTACAAAACAGAGTAAGAACATAAAATGCAAAACGCTAATATAACTTGAATATGTCATGCATTCACCAGTTATTATTTATATGCTTTTGGCATAAGCTTTCCTCATACTTGATTTTCTTTTTGGAGCCGGAGACATAAGAGAAGAAAGGACAGAGAGGGAACGGTTAAATCTTTGCACTAGTAAAGGTAAACAATGAGGTGAATACTGAAAGTTCTTCTACTACATATGAGGAGTAAAAATGCAATGCATTATGATGTAGTAACTGTGGGCAACCATATTAACAGCTTGTGCTCAGTTTCTTTTTGAAAAGTAAAACATTCCACGTAGTTTGAGTGCACATATTTTTCCTTTAAAAATGTTGAAAGTTGAGCTAACTATAGTGAGTAACAATCACAAACTCTCTGGAATTCTTTAAATAATTGAACATGTTGTTCAACACCTTTGATGTTAAGATTCTTATATCAATGCAAAAATCAATATCTTAGAAAAGTGGAAGGTAAATGTGCCTGAAAATGCACTATCGTTGGCTTGACAAGTCGTGTGTTAAAGCAGAAATCATAGAACCTGTCATTTGTCTCCACTTGTTTGCACTCCTAGAGAAGGAGGAGATAAGTCAAACATCTAAAGGCTATCATAAGAATTTACAACCATATAACAAACAAACAAATAACTCCGCCTATGTCTTCTAGGCATAGCCGATCCCAAGCCCGGGTAAAGGAGGAGGGTTGTGATAGGCTTGGCGAGCCAACGTAAAAACTAGCCAGTCCCATAGGTATGGAACCCATTTGAGCGAGAGTAGTACTAGGATGGATGACCTCCTGGGAAGTCCTCGTGAAAGGGTTTCATATCTAAGGGTTGTGATAGGCTTGGCGAGCCAACGTAAAAACTAGCCAGTCTTTTGGGTATGAAACCCATTTGGGCGAGAGTAGTACTAGGATGGGTGACCTCCTGGAAAGTCCTCGTGAAAGGGTTTCATATCTAGCCTACCCCAACTTGTTTGGGATCAAAGGCTTCGTAAGTAAGTATAACAAACAAACAAATATTCTTTATGGCGTTATGGGAAGATGTATTGTTTGCTTGGAGTGTCACCTCAATAGTTGAACCTGTGATACCAAAACAAACCTGACCATTTTTGTGTCAACAGACAACTAGCAAGGTGTGGTAAAAGAGTTTAGGTGAAAAGGTTGCATAAAAAGCATGTGTTTATGGAAGTGGAACACGTTTGGTGTTAATACTTAGTACTAGTTAGTAACACCTAACCAAACAATCAAGAGTATTTTACGAATACGATTAACACACAGAGTGAGCTATCTTGCATTTATTGGAATATTAGCACAATACCGGTGCATTGCCACAAAGCAAAAAAAAATATTGACGAGAAGTTGGACCATCGGCTTAGGAGATTTTCAAAAAATATTGGTGATGTGTGACTATCGCGCAGCTCAGGGTTTAAAAGAGAGCAAAAATACGAGGACAGATTTGCATGCGGCAGGCGTTGAAGAATCTTTTTTTTCGGATAAAGGACATATATTAATATCAAGACGACTCCAATTATACTGGCCTCTCCAACCAACATGATATCAAGAGCTAGTCAAGACATCGAGGATGCGCACAGCAATCTATTAAAAAAAAAACTCGAACAGCAGCACGCAGCAACAGGCAACACCAACTACCGCCCTTGGCAAAGCAAGAACTGCGAGAGAGGTTTTTCAACATGAACCTGAGCATGTGTCAGGACGGGCTTGTAAGAGCCCGACCTTCAAAATACCAGCCCAAACTATCCTCTTTTCTCAAGCCCAAGCCCAGCATAAAGTCAAATCCGAAGCCCGAAAGCCCAGCCTGAAATTCACTTTTCAATACTTGCACATGCAAGCCTGGCCCGAAATCCAGAAAAATAGAAGCCCGAGCCCATCCCAAACTACCGTCCGGACTGCAAAAGGAGGCCCGAATCAGGCCCGATTGACAAGCCTGACCCAGGCAGGCCTTGGTTTTCCAGGTCGGTCGTCAGCCAGACTGCCCATACCCGGGTCTACTTCAATAATAACGCCCCTAGGAAGGGAACGACACACCGCGCCGCCACTACTGGATTCAACCACTGAAGGTCGGATCATAGGTTTTCACCCCGAAGATCAAATCCGAGCAACTCCAAGCAATGCCTTCAGGAACGGGAAGGCGTGTAAACACCGCCATTGCCATGTGCAACCAACTAAGGTTGTTGTTCCCACATATGAGTAATAGTGGAAAAAAGAGAGGTGAACTCACAACCAACCCCAACCTTTATAAGCAAGGAACAAAGATGACAACTATCATCACAATTGGCATGAAGAGCCAAAAGGGCGATAAGCAGAAAAACAGCTTTGCAGCAATGCCACTCGTGTAGAAGTGTACAACACTAAATCTCACCATATCAAACCCCTGGTGTGACCTCGCGAGGTTCTCATAATTCTTGTAATGCTTCAGCCTCATCTTGCGATACTGATCTCTACTGTATTTTAACCTCTCCCATGGTATCCCTTGCATATCTTTTCCATTTCTGTACTCCACGGCTGATGTATCATTCTTATGCTTATTCTGCAGCAAGAACAAAATTGAGGTCTTAATGGCCTTGAAACAAAGGAAAGAATGCAATTGTTCAAACAAACCAAAACAATCCAGAGCAATAACCTAACAAAAAGGGGAAGTAACATGTCTAGAAAGGCTCAAGTATATACATGTTATATACTGTCCCAGAGATAACTAAGGTTTTTTCTGGGGGCAGAGAAAACTAATATAATCTTAGAAATCATAAATGTCCATGTGCACATTCCTACATCATGATTTAGTAGGTGTCCCAGTTGTTGGCTCGTTGCCATCACATATGTCCACCTCAATAGTGATGTTGTTGTATTTCAGCAGGCACTCCGAAAGCTAATTTAGCACTAAAATTTCCCTTTAGTGCCAACCATTTCCACTAGGTAGGGTCATCGGCAACATTTGCATATGTCCACCTCGATATTCCGTGGCTGAATTGCAAACATGCTTTATTTAGCTTTATCAAAATTAATGTGTGGTCTGCACGTAAGATCACTCCAGCAACCATCTGCTTCCGTATTGAAGGCTTGAACCAACACACGAACTACTAAATTATTACATGTAGTGAGGACTTGTTTAACCATACCGGGCTTGAGGGATGGCCGTCACGGCCGCCGGAGACGCCAAACCCGTCGGAGTCGAAGTGGTCGTCTTGCAGGTCTTCCAAATCGTCGTTCAAGTACACGGCCATCGTCCCTGCCAAGGAAAACCACAAGAATCGTGTGAATTCCAGAAAGGAATCGAGAAACTCTTGAGAGAAAAACTGCAGCTTGCGAACAAGAGTCGTTCAAGCGCAGCGCGGCGGCCGGCCAAAACCTCCCAAACCACCGCCGCTGAACCCAGACGAGCGGAGCAACGCAGCGCGGCAGGGAGGGAGGGAGGGATCACACATTCGGACGCAGCAAGACCAAACCCTCCGAAAATAATCGGCGGAAGAACACGCGCGCCGACGGCAGCACCTATGGTGGATGATTGATTTACCTCCCTGGGAGCCGGAGGCCTGCAGCGGGCGGTCCTGCTGGCCAGCACAGCAGCTCGAATCGCGCTCGAGGTCCCTGGAGGCTGGAGCCCTCAGGATTCGGAGAGGATTCGGCGCGCGAGATGAAAATATCCCCGGTCGTTGGTCTTCGAGCAGGAAAGAATATCCCGGTGGTGGAAGTGGCGAAAGGGGAGGAGAAAAGCGGTGCGTGAACAGAGAAGAGAAGGCACCGCGTTAACTAGCCCGCGCCATTTCTATTTTATTTTTTCGCGGGGCACTTTGTTTTTATCTTATCTCTATCTCTATATTTATTTATATATCTACATTTCTCTACCTACCTGAAACGAATGTAAAGTCCCTAAAAAAAATGTAAAGGCATCTCCAACGCGGACCCTCAAAAGCCCATTAACCGTCCGGATCCGGACGAGGTGTCCAAACGCAATTTGTCATCCAACGTGGTACCCCTCGGTCTGCCGACCAGTCCGGTTGTCCGAATACCTGCAAACCGGATTCAAACTGAGGGGGCCCTGTGTGTCCGAACCGTTATCACATAGGACTCCGACATCCTGGCCCACTCAAATCCCCTTCTGGTCCATTTTCCTTCCACTCCGCCCCTACTTCTCATTTACTTTGCATTTACACCCTCCTTCTCGTCCGCCGCTGCACCTCTCTGGACGCCGCCCAAGCATCCTCGGACGTCTGCATCCCTCACCCATGCGCATGCTCGCCTTGGACTATGCCACTGTCCACTCAGGATCCGTCAGTAGCCAGGTACTCTCTTCCCCCTACCGACGCCATCAATGGTGGATGCCATGCCTTACAGGTGTTCGATCAAATGTCATATAGTTTTTTTGGTGAACATCTCAATGTTATCTAGAGTAAGCATGATATCGAGATACTCGTTAATGAAGGATGAGTTGTTATATGCATAGAAGGACTTTATAGGCATAAGGCAAGTTTTTTTTTTGCAAAACCTGCATGTTTCTTCACGCCTCGTTGTAAACGATTGTTCATGCAATATTTTTTCTAAATGCTCGTGGCACATAAAAAATGTTCACAACACTCACTTAGTGTAAGTGCATCTAGTGCCCCTTAGTGATTTTGGTGTATTGAAGACTTATAGGTTAAGTAACTGATGCGTTTGTGAGTGTACACAGGTCTATAAGTCTATGAGGAGTTTGATATTTACAGAGAAAGTCGACCCTAAAATGAAGTTCTTCAATCAAGACTTTGATATTCGAAGACTTTCAAGACTTTGAAATTGAAGAAATTGGTATGACCACGAAGACTTGATATTCATTCGAGGAATATGAAGCGTGAAGACTTTTGTTTTCGTAGTTTCATTTTCTCCTTCTTGAGTCATAGGAAACACCGTCTTCGTTAAAGGGGTCGAGGAAATACTAAGGAAAAATTTCCATGTGATGCTCAACTCAAAATCCTACACCTACCAATCCCTTCGAGTGAAGCCATTGAAATCTCATACTGATTCAGTCAAATTCTTGATGTGAGACGCAGTTTCTTCCGTCATCGATGACTTTGTTTGATCGAGAGTTAGGAATTCGCCAGTCGAATTGCCTACACAAGAGGAACATGATAGCCCCGAGGACTTTGAGAGTCAAATTTCCGACCGTTCTTTGTCTTACACGGCGGACCAAAATATCTTATCCACCTAACGGTCATATCATTGAAGGGCATTTATGTCTTATCATGTCGGGCTGCTCCCTAGGCTATAAATAGCCGCCCCTACAACCACTAGTTGGTTGGCTGCTCGAGAGAACTTGACACTTGTCATTTGAGAGCAACCCATCCTCCGAGGACTTTGGCGAAAATCATCAAGTGAGGAAAATCCCAAAACCAAACCCACAAAACCCCAAGTGATTGAGCATCATCAAGAAATTGATCTGCGTGGATCGGCGCTTGTTACCTTTGAAGACTTTGCTTCTTCCAGACGGTTAGGCGTCAAGGTCTAGAGCATCCAAGAGGAATTGTGGATCGCCGAGTGACCAAGTCTGTGAAGGTTTGAAGTCACCAAGACTTACCACGAGTGATTGGACGAGGCTGCGTGGTCTTAGTTCAAGGAGAATACGGTGAGGATCGGTGTCTGAGTTGCGCTCGAGATCGGGTGTCCGGACTGTGTGTCCTCGAGTTTAAATACTCGGCCGCTCCAACCAGACGTCTAACCGAGACAACAGTTGGAACTGGTTTACCAAATCATTGTCTTCACCAACCGATCGGTTCTATTTCCTCAACTCATCCATTTCCTCATTACATGTTGCATGTTGTTCATATCTCGGCTTGAAGACTTTGATGAAGACTTTCACAAATTCCTCGCCCAATTTCTTCATCGTGTGTCTTCATCTTGTTATCCCGTGTTTACGCTTCACGTACTCTGTTCTAGTCTTCATTTCATCATCCGACTATGTGTGTAATCTGTTATGTTTACCTCTGAGTACATATTCCGCTGCAAATAGTTCTTCGCTAAGGAATTTCCTCACCGGCAAATTCCTAAGTGAAGAATTTCATAAAAACCGCCTATTCACCCCCCTCTAGTCGACATAACGCACTTTCAATTGGTATCAGAGCAAGGTACTCCCTTATTCTGTGTGATTTTGGTTTAACCACCTGGAGTTCTAGTTATGTCGACCGCAGGTATGAAGAAAGTGACATGCCCTATCTTTGACGGTCATGATTATCCCAAGTGGAAGGCCATGATGAAGAAGCGCCTCATGGCAAAGAACAATGAGCTGTGGACAATCAACGAGATTGGTCTTATCGATCTATGCAAGATGGCGAATGCTGATGATATTCGCAAGTACACTCGACTTGATCTCATAGCGAAGGATATCATTTGCTCCTGCCTATCTAGAGACCAATTCGGGCGAATTATGCATCTGGGCAATTCAAAGCTCATCTGGGACCGAATCTCGATGTCTATGAAGGTCATCGAACTTGTCATGATCCTGGTTCGAGGACTTCAAGGAATCTCTCAAAACGATGACTTTCGAGCCGAAATCATCATTATGCGCATCTTGTCTTATGGCAAACGGTCTTTGAGGTAACCGAATGCTCCTCATCCGAGTCTTGTGATGAATCGATAATGATGAATCGACAATGATGAATCGATGATGACATTGAATCATGCTATACTAAACTCATTTGCGTTGCCACTAAACAACAAACGGTTTTAGAACAAACACAAGATATGTTAGAAAGAAGTGATAATATGTTGCGCAAAGAAATGGATCAGTCAAAAGCATTGGGTGAATGTCTTCAGAGAATTCACTCCAAGTTTGACGCCCTTCAAGATCAACATAACACCCTCTTGATGATCATGAGAAGCTTTCTCTTGAAGCTATTCAAAGAAAGGCGATCTTGAAAAGCTAAGAGTATGTTATGAAGATCTTGAAGGCGCGATTCATTACTAGCTCAACAAATCAGCGCTTCTCGGGAAGAATTTGTTCCTCCATGCTTAAAGTGCATTGAACGTGAATCGCTAATTCTTCACCAATGTTCAAATGCTTCAAATGTTACAAATTCTTCATCTCTCTCTATCACTAATTCCTCATCGAGGACCTTGCTAGTATCAATTGACAATTGAGGGTTGAAGGAATTGTACATGACAGCATGTACAAAAGCCTCAAAGGGCATCGACACTTTGTGATGCGCTTAAAAGCAGATCCTCAACTGAAACCCTAGGAAAGAGGGTATTGCCTTTGAGAGGAAACTCAATGCCGATGGAACATATTGGAAACCCGAGGTATCCCAAAACCTCATGGGTTGTTTGCAAAGGGACCTCCATTGATCCATCTAACTTATCCGCTTTACATGTGAATATCCTCATTCTTCCGATGAGTCATCCGACTCCAACTATAAACTGTCAAAAATCGTAATGGTGAAGTATTTGCTAGATATGTTGGCACTAATCGCAGAACGGTTCCCTATGAAGAAAATCTGGGTTCCCAAAAGCTGTGTTGAAAGTCTTGGTGAATGTCCTCATGACACCACCAAAGTGAAGAACAGAACCCCAGATCAAATTCTTCATATGGACCAAATTCTTCACGAGGATCAAATTCTCAACTGGATCAAAGTCCTCACATGATTATCATCGTGCTAACAAATCTGTCTCGCAGGTAAAGCTAAGGGCTATGAATATGTGCATTATTCTTCAAACCACTATGTTCATAAGTCCTCAAGAATTACTCGCTTATTCATATGCTTACCCTAACCCTCCTATGCTAAAAGAAATGGCTTGGCATCTTTGCCACCTTTCTCACATGGTGCTCGCAGGATGATGAACTCTTTGCCACCCTCCGGATGTGGGTGGTGAAGAAAAGAACTAATCTCTTCTGCAGATCAGGTCTCGGGCGTGCTCGAACGTCTGAAGAATTTGTTGGGACCCGACAAAATGCACGAAAGGACGCAGCGAATCATGATGAAATGAACCTTCATTTCACACGCCCTCATCTTGCTATATCTGCTTTCTTCGCTTGATGAAATTCATCGATGAACTTGATATCATATTCTTCACCGATGAAGCATATGAGATTGTAAGTTACACTAATTCATCTGCAGGATGACCAACCCAAAACTCTTGAATGGGTCCTTGATAGTGGATGTACAAATCACATGACCGGTGACAAGAATCTATTGATGGATGCTCCTTTATCACCGTCACCTCTGAAGCATATCATATTTGCCGACAAAGGCAAAAGTCGTATTGGGTCTTGGTAAGGTTGCTATCTCTAAGGATAAGCACATGGACAAAGTCATGCTTGTTGAATCCTTAGGATACAATCTCATGTCGATCTCAATGCTTTGTGATCTTGCTATGGTTGTTGTCTTTGGCAAATATCATTTGTGTTGTGATTATGGAAGTCGACAATTCCAAAGTCTTCAAGGCTTTAGGAGAGGAGACCAGATATTGTTGATTTCTCTACAGGGACCACAACCAGCCATGTGTCTACTTGCAAAAGCTTCGTATATTGGCTATGGCATCGACGACTTGGTCATGCGGGCATGAGGAATTTGAACACGCTTGCGAAGAAGAAGCATGTCATTGGCATTGACAATGTCAAATTCCTCAAGGATCACTTATGCGGAGCATGTGAAGCCGAAAAATGACCAAGGCCAAGCATCCAAATAAGACTATCATGACCACTACCCGTCCATTCAATTGCTTCACATGGACCTCTTCGACCTAATCATTATTCAAGAGTCACTAATGATGCATCTCTATATGGTTTTGTCATTGTTGATGATTATTCTCGATATACATGGGTACACATTGTTACTTACAAACATGAAGTGCGGAAGTCTTCAAACGATTTTCCTCGAGGGCTTCAACTAACTTTGGTGTGAAGATCAAGCATATCGAAGTGACAATGGAACCGAGTTCAAGAATTCGGTCTTGATGCCTATCTTGATGAACTTGGTATTACTCATGAATTATCTGCTCCCTATACTCCTCAAAGAAATGGCGTCGTGGGCGCAAGAACAGAACTCTTATTGAGATGGCTCGCACTATGCTTGATGAATACAAAACGCCTCGCGTTTTGGATTGATGCAATTGATTCTGCTGCCACATCATCAACAGAGTATATCTTCACAAATTCTTCAAGAAAACGCCTATGAACTCCTCAACGACAAGAAACCCAATGTGAGTTATTTCAAAGTCTTGATGCTAAATGTTGGATTAGAGATCCTCACCACAACTCTAAATTTGCACCAAAAGCACATGAAGGTTTTATGCTTGGTTACGGAAGGACTCGCACACCTATAGAGTCTTCAACATTGTTATTCACAAGATTGTCGACCTCAGTAGATGTGCGGTTCGATGAAACTAATGGCTCGCAAAGAGAGCACCTACCTTCAGTTAGATGAACCAGACCAAGATGCTATCAAGCTCAAGGCAACCGAGGATGTCATTCCCATCAAGAATCTGTGAAGAATTCATTCTGTCGTGAAGAACATCGAGTGATGCACCAAGAACATGATGAGGAAAATGGTGTCAAGAAAATGCTGATCAAAATCCTCAATGACAACCCACTCATCCACGTGTTGCAAAAGAAGTGCAAGTTGAGAAGATCATCGATGACATCGAGGCACCAGTCCTCTCACCCGCTCAAAAGCTTCACACTTATCTAACTTTTGTGGGCACTATGCTTTTGTCTCTATCTCGAGCCCACTAAGGTAGATGAAGCATTTCGAGCCGGAGTGGATTCAGGCTATGCAAGAAGAATTACATCGATTCGAGCTGAACAATGTCCGGAATTGGTCAACCGCCCGGATCCTCGCAAGCATAATATCATCGGCACAAAGTGGATCTACCGCAACAAGCAAGATGAAAATGGCCTTGTGGTGAGGAATAAGGCACGACTAGTAGCTCAAGGCTACACACAGTTGAAGGAATTGATTTCGATGAAACTTTTGCACTGTTGCTAGACTTGAGGCTATTCGCATTTTACTTGCCTATGCTAACCATCATGATATCATCTTATATCAAATGGATGTGAAAAGTGCATTCCTCAATGGTAAGCTTGAGGAAGAAGTATATGTTGCTCAACCCCTGTGTTTTGAAGATCCCAAGAATCGACAAAGTCTTGAGACTAAATAAGGCTCTCTATGGCCTCAAGCAAGCCCCTCGGGCGTGGTATGACACATGAAGGAATTCTTCGTGAAGAATGGCTTCACACCGGTTCACTTGACCCTACTTTATTTACTAAATCATATGATGGTGAACTGTTTGTGTGCCAAATATATGTTGATGATATTATCTTTGGCTGTACTAACCAACGATATAGTGATGAATTTGCCTATATGATGAGTGAAGAATATCAAATGTCTATGATGGGAGAGTTGAAATTCTTCTTAGGTCTTCAAATTAAATCGCCAGCAGAATGGCATATTCATATCTCAGAGAAATACCTCAAAGATGTACCGAGGAAATTCGCATGCAAGATTGCAAAGGCGTCAAAATTCCTATGCCCACAAATGGTCATCTATGCATCGATGAAAATGGTATCGACTTGATCACAAGGTATACCGCTCCATGATTGGTTCTTTATTGTACTTATGTGCATCTAGGCGGATATAATGCTTAGTGTTTGCATGTGTGCCCGATTTCAAGCTGCACCAAGGAATCAAACCATAAGGTCAGTGAAGCATATTCTTCGATATCTAGCTCACACACCAACACTAGGATTATGGTACCCCAAGGGCTCTGCTTTTGATCTCATTGGATATTCGACTCGACTATGCCGGTGATCGTGTGGACCGCAAGTCAACATCCGCACTTGTCATTTCCTCGACGATCTTTGGTCCGTTGGTCCTCGAAGAAACAGAATCACGTATCACCGCTCTCTTCTTTGAAGTTGAATACATTGCTGTTGGCTCATCTTTGTGCTCAATCGCTTTGGATGAAGCAAACCCTCAAGGACTATGGCGTCAACGTGAAGAATGTGCCTCTCCTCTGCGACAATGAGAGTGCCATCAAGATTGCTCACAACCCGCTTCAAAGACTCAAGACTAAGCACATCCAGATTCGTCATCATTTTCTTCGTGATCATGTGTTGAAGGGTGACATCTCCATCGAGCATGTGAAGATCAAGAACAGTTGGCCGATATCTTCACCAAGCCCTTGGATGAGAAGAGATTTAGCAAGTTGAGGTGTGAGCTAAATATCTTAGAATCTTTGAATGTTCTTTGAAAAGGACACACATCCTAACCCTTATGCATAATTGATGACTTAGATGTGCAACACATGAAGAAACGTTGTTCCTCAATCAATGAAGAATAACACTCTAAAGTGTGAAGAAATCAATGAAGAATTTGATTCTCGTAACCCTCGACAATTGTACGCTGTGTCTGAAATCATCATTCTTATAATGTGGGCTACGCCACCACAAAAGTTGAAAATCTTCAATTTGAGTTTTTCCTCATTTTGAAATTCCTCGCTTTTTCAAATTCTTCAACTTTGCAAAACCTTCACATTTCGTCGTCCTTCTTCATTGGCTATATATATATATGTGAGTTTATGTCCTCTACAAGATTCACTTATTGCTAATTCTTCAAATTGCGATTTACGCTAAGTGAATGTGATCGACCCTTCCCTCTATGCTATACTCAATCCAATCTATTCACAAATTCTTCATCTGCGTTCTGATTGAAACTCGTTCAAAGTCTTCACTGGTCCTTGACAGCTGAAGAAATTGTGAACGACACTTTTAAACAAATCCTATCCAAAATTTTCGGTTTTACCACTCAAACCGTTCCGCATCCCACGATGTATTAGTTTAATCACCCACGATCTTACACCATCTCATCTGCACAGTATGTGGGTGACACACGTCGCGTGAAGGAGAAAGGGAAGGGGCATGTTCGTCCAAAATCTTCGGGCGAACAGTTTTTCACCGTGGCTATAAATACCCCTTTACCCTCCTCACTTCATTTACTCCGCCGATCGCTGTCTCTCGCCGAGCTCCCTCAAACCCTAGCGCCGCTACTCCATCGCCGTCGGTGAGGAAAAGCTTCACCGCCGACCTCATCGCCGTCAGACTCGCGCCCGGTCGCGAAATCTTCACTCCGCCGCCGCCGTAGTCGCCTTCCTCTGCCAAGTTAGGGCATGGGAGATCTAACGTGATTTAACTTCTCTGAGCTTCATCTCTCGTTCGTCGTGTTCTTCATTCGGTAATTAAAAGTCACTTTTATTACTCGCGTTGATTCTCAAATCTTTACAAAATCTTCAAAGGTGTTTTTACTCTTCAAAATCTTCACATATGAACACCTCACACACTATATGTTCTTGATTTATCTCCTAAGCATTCATTTCTTCAAGATTCCTCAATTGTGCGGATTTTCAATCAGACAACTCGAACCTAAGACAAACGCTTAGTGAAATTCCTCAAGGCTCAACTGGTCAAATTCCTCAAAACTTGCTTCATTTGAAAAATCTTCGAGAACGATATGACCTCCCAAATTCCTCGCACCTACACTCTGCTCACGGTACTCATGTCCGCCTTTGAATCACTAGGTTCTCATCAACTTAACTCATTTGCGCGTTCCTTGAAGAAAAACTGCATACTTCTTCGAGTGCTCTATTGTTCAAATTCTCACCAAGAAAATGGCGTAAGGCAAGAGACCGCAGAAGGGAGGAAAGAAACCGAAGTCATGATCGCTTTTGAGATTCCCGAGGAAATATACAAAGACTATCGCACACCGATGAATCCAAATTTGGCAAGGAGACTAAAAATCAGCGCAAAGTCTTGATGAGAGGATAGAAAGAAGATGGGCACGAGAATGGAGGGAGTACCGCTACGTTACTCCCAAGTACATGAGGAAATTCGCTTTGAACCCTCCATGCCCAAGAGATCCTTTGGCACCTGGCCAAATCGCAGATCCCACTAGCATCAAGAGTGGTGAAGACTTTCTGAAGAATGGTCCAGCGCCAAGCCAAATTGGCAAGACAGCCAAGGAGGCAGTGAGGAAATTCAATGAGGATTCTCTCTCTGCCGCTGCTTGAGCCCTCGGTCAAGCCGAGGAAATAAATGCCAAAGAAGCTCTGCACGCAAAGCCAAGTGCTTCACCGTCGGCACCTCACGGCCCAGTTCCTCGGCCCGCGCCCTCACGGCAAATTTCTCGAGATCTTGCTGCTCATGCAAAATCCTCAGCAGCTCCTCCAAGTCCTCAACACTGTGCATCTAGCTACTTGTCAAAGGACTCGGGTTTCTCAATTGCTTCGTGTTTCAGAAGTTCCTCACCGCACCAATGTCCTCAACAGCCCCACTCTGCTGAAGACAAAAGCAAGCTGCTGGACGCGGTCCTCGCCAAGTCCAAAGAAGAAACAGGTTGCATTCAACGCTCCTCTCGATGATGAAGCCTCGATGAAGAACTTGAAGAAATCATCGAGACAGATCGACCAAGGCTGCTAGAGCCAAAAGAACAAGTGTGCCTCGCTTTTGGATCCGAAGAAGATCCTTGACTTCATTGACTGTGGCATCGGGATCCACACACTCCTCTTCCGGATCGCCACTAACTCTGGTCAAAGTCATATGTCAACCATTTCATCTCTCAAGAGACATGGAAATTTGAAAAGGCTCGTGAATTGAAGAGAGCAAAAGCCGAAAGGAGAAGCTTCGAGGAAAACATCATCAACTCTACTCTCAAGAACTTCTTAAAGCTCAATCGAAATCCAAGCACTCAGCAAGGATTTTGATGCTTATAATGCCGACCGCAAGGAGCCAAGGTGAGATTCGCCACTCGACGAAGAAAATGTCAATTGCTGCAGCTCCATCGCAACAAGAAAATCCTTAGGTCAAGAATCTGCTCACCTGCTGAAGAACATGCCAAGATCGCTGATGACTTTCAGCGTCTTGATGAAAACACAAGTTCTAGGGCTGATGACTCCATACCAACCTGAAGAAATTCCTGGGCATCCACTAGTGGTGCGCTCAAGAATCAAGGAAACAGGCAATCGCACTTGTGGCTCAAGAAACTGTACCACAATCCTCGGCTCCTCCTGCGCCAACACCAACTCCAATTCTTCCTTCGCCTATGAAGTAAAGAAGACAAAGGCTGCAGAACAAGCTGCAAGAAAGAAAAGGAAGGCATCACCAAGGTCCAAATTCTTCGCCGCGAAGAAAATGAAGCCAATGACCAGCTCGATTGAAAATCCTATCGATGCCATTCCCATTTCCTCCATGTCATCCAAGGAAATTGTTCCCTTTGGAGAAGAATACACGATCCTAAGCAGATCAGATGAAGAAAATCATTCTGTTGCTACTTCAGAACAGCTTGATGAAGAAATTGAAGTGGAAGCTTTCCCTTCAACTCCTGTTGCTTCCTCACCCGTGCCTCGGTTCACGGTGAAGAGGCAGTGTTGAGGAAATTGAAAAGAAGATGAACACGTGGATATTGGGTGCACTACACCGTGATGAACGATGACTTTTGGGAAAGTCAAGACCCCAATACTCCTCTCTTCACTCGCTTCAACAAGTTCCTCACCACCGGCTACTACTGCTCAAATGGGCTCAAGAAACTCATCCCACATCGCTCATCAACGAAGAGATTCCAGCCACTAGCGCCAAGAACCCATCACGATCCTCAAACCGCACAAGGAGAGGAACCAGAAATTCTCACTGAAGAACTGAGCTCGCGATTCCAGAGGTTGTGCTTTGCAAATCACCGATATTCCTCTACCCAAGCCAAAGAATCCGCTCTCAAGCAAGCAAAAATTCAAGGTGAAGACTTCTTTTACGAGCACGTGTTCTTCATCGCTTATAATCCTTATGACTCTGCTCTAATGAGGAAAAGACGCTCGACTCCTACACAAGCAAACTTCTATTCCTCGCTATATTTGACAAGGACAAGATCTTCGACCATGAGCATATTCCTCATGTGGACATGGAATCACCGCCGCGTGCTTGAGCCAAGACTCGTGTTCTTCACGATGCGAGGTCTGCTGAATTTCTGACCGATATATGTGGATCGAATGAAGAACTCATTCTTCGCTCTATGCCACCTCACATCACCGGAGATGTTGATGACATCAACTCATGGGTTCTGGATTGATGACTGAAAATACTCACTACAAGGCACCAAAGAATCAATTGCTTCGTGTCCTTCCTCTTGATCCTCCCGTGAATCGCTCGTTGCCTCTACAATGAACGTGAGTCGTCGATCACTTTATGCAAGTGCTTATGAAGCCATTGAAGCCAGGCCAAGCCCTCGAACCAAATTCCTCGTCAAGGATTTGCTGTATGTGCCTCGGACCGTATAGAATCTTGACGAAGACAATGAGTCCAATCAAAGGCCACGACTCAAATGACGAAGACGTCGTTGGCATCATGAAGAACATGCTTTTCAATATCATTCATGGCGTTCCTGGCCAACTTCCATGATTTCTTCATGAGGACTCGCCAATATTGCAATGTCACCTTTTGAGCTGAAACCATATGCGCCTTGGATCATGAGATTCATAAGGGCAAGATCTTCACCGAACTATAAGGTCGACACTCAACCATGGCAGCTTCTCGCCGCCCATTGAAGTCCTCAAGCGAGCAATTTCATCATCGATGACAAGGGCAAGGCAGCAGCTGTAATTGATGAAGGCACTCGTCCATTGGATGGTCGGCCGCAAAGCTGCATCTTACTCCACCAATGACGATTACGCTACGCATGACACCGCCGCAAATACCTCAACCAAGCAACACCTCAAGCCACAACCGTGGTGATGACCGATCGTGAGTTACTCCTCGCCTTCATCGGAAGGTTGATCGCAATCGAAATGGGTCAAGCGCCAATTTGCTGCAATTCTTCACAATATGACCTCAACGCATAATGCGGTGAAGAAAAACCAAGACTACCTTCATGAAACCCTCAACCGCACTGGCTGTTCTTAATCATGTCTATTCCATGAAGAATTGAAGACTATGGGTCTTTAGGAAGCTTATGACTCGTCGCACCACCTCCAAGAAATTCAAGAGAGTCAAAGTTCCCGATTTGGTGGCTGTTCTTATTCTTCATCGCTAAACCGATGAATATGAAGATTTGGAAGACATGCGGCAGCCCTACTTCAACAACCAACCCGACAATGTCTTGGCGCCCTCCATCAACTTGAATATCTTCGAGCGTTAGTCCTCGCCGATCCTTTTGGTCATTTGATGACAAAGGGGAGAAATCTGAGTTAGTCTTCAAGCGGGTTTATACTATGGGCGTTTTACTAAGTTACAACTCTCGTTCTTCCAAACTTTTATTGGATCGAGTTGTAATCTTAAACCGATGGTGCCTCGATACTTTTGAACGGTGCATTGTCTTGACTATGCATCGTGCTCGATACTCTTGATCGTGCTTCGATGCTCGATTTTGATACGTGTTATGCTCGATGCTTTTGAAGCACTAAGCTCAATGTGATATTTGAGCTCGATACTTTTGATGTGCTATTCGCATGCTTATTCCTCGTTAAATATCATTGCATGCATCTTTGAATCTCATCGAGCACCATATTTCATCATGCATTTCAAATTCTTCATAGTATATATATCAAATGCGTGTATGAATTACAAGATATGGGGGAGTTCTCCATGATTCAATTCTTCAAATGTGCATTGCCTCAAAAGCAAATTCCTCATTATGCACATATTCGGGGAGTTCTTCTATATCTTGCAATCAAATTCCTCAATATCGATTTACACCTCATATGTTTATCCTCGTTGAAAACTTAACCTATGTTGTCATCAATCACCAAAAGGGGAGATTGTAAGTGCATCTAGTGCCCTTAGTGATTTTGGTGTATTGAAGACTTATAGGTTAAGTAACTGATCGTTTGTGAGTGTACACAGTGTCTATAAGTCTATGAGGAGTTTGATATTTACAGAGAAAGTCGACCCTAAAAATGAAGTTCTTCAACTCAAGACTTTGATATTCTCAAGACTTTACAAGACTTTGAAATTGAAGAAATTGGTATGACCATGAAGACTTGATATTCATTCGAGGAATATGAAGCGTGAAGACTTTTGTTTTCGTAGTTTCATTTTCTCCTTCTTGAGTCATAGGAAACACCGTCTCGTTAAAGGGGTCGAGGAAATACTAAGGAAAAATTTCCATGTGATGCTCAACTCAAAGTCCTACACCTACCAATCCTTCGAGTGAAGCCATTAGAAATCTCATACAGCTTCACCAAATTCTTCAAAGGATGAGACGCAGTTCTTCCAGTCATCGATGACTTTGCTTCGATCGAGGAGTTAGGAATTCGCCAGTGCGAATTGCCTACACAGTGAGGAACATGATAGCCCTGAGGACTTTGAGAGTCAAATTTCCGACCGTTGATGTGCTGCGCGCCGGCGGACCAAAATATCTTATCCACCTAACGGTCATATCATTGAAGGGCATTTTTGTCTTATCATGTCGGGCTGCTCCCTAGGCTATAAATAGCCGCCCCCCTACAACCACTAGTTGGTTGGCTGCTTCGAGAGAACTTGACACTTGTCATTTGAGAGCAACCCATCCTCTGAGGACTTTGAGCGAAAATCATCAAGTGAGGAAAATCCCAAAACCAAACCCACAAAACCCCAAGTGATTGAGCATCACTGAAGAAATTGATCCTGCGTGGATCCAACGCTTGTTACCTTTGAAGATTGTGCTTCTTTCAGACGGTTAGGCGTCAAGGTCTAGAGCATCCAAGAGGAATTGTGGATCGCCGAGTGACCAAGTCTGTGAAGGTTTGGAAGTCATCTGAAGACTTACCACGAGTGATTGGACGAGGCTGCGTGGTCTTAGTTCAAGGAGAATACGGTGAGGATGGGTGTCCTGAGTTGCGGCTCGAGATCGGGTGTCCGGATCTGTGTCCTCGAGTTTAAATACTCACCGCTCCAACAGACGCATAACCGAGACAACAGCTTGAACTGGTTTACCAAATCATTGTCTTCACCAACCGACCGGTTCTATTTCCTCAACTCATTCATTTCCTCATTCTCGTGTTGCATGTTGTTCATATCTGTGCTTGAAGACTTTGATCAAGACTTTCACAAATTTCTCGCCCAATTTCTTCATCTGTGTGTCTTCATCTTGTTATCCTGTGTTTACGCTTCATGTACTGTTCTAGTCTTCATTTCATCATGCCGACTATGTGTAATCTGTTATGTTTACCTCTGAGTACATATTCCGCTGCAAATAGTTCTTCGCTAAGGAATTTCCTCACCGGCAAATTCCTCAGTGAAGAATTTCATAAAAATCGCCTATTCACCCCCCCTCTAGTCGACATAACGCACTTTCACTTAGACATCTGATTTTTTTAAAATGTTCATGAAAACATAAAAATATCATATATTTTTTAAATGTTCGCTACATTTTAAAAATGTCCACTCGTTTTTTATTTTTTCCTGAAAAGGTAAATAATGATTGTCACGATTTGAAGATATGTTGATGACATATAAAAACATTTCAATTCTTATTTTTACAAAAGAAGGATTGAAAAATATGAAATAAAGTAAAGAAAAGGAAAATATAACAAAAAATAGATATAAAAAATAAAAATAACACCTGGAATTTCTTTAAAGTGGGAGGAAGGTTTCTAAAACCGCTCCTATGAAGGTTCCAAACTGGTCCATTCTGGTCCGTAGATGATTCATAAAACCACTGGAAAACGTTGTTGGGCTGGCTCATTTCGTGCGGTACTGTAGGCGAGCTGACGGTGCGTCTCATAGTAAGCGAGATATAGCACTGACTGACTGGACAAAGAGTTTCATAGCACGGGCTCAAATGAGCCCGGGTGAACAGTGAGACTGAAAAATATGGAAAAAATTAAAAAGGTCTGATTTTCTTTTTGGAAAACATTAAAAAATTAGTGCTTGCAAAGTTTCATAATGGAATCACATTTTTGGAAGTCGTGGGAAAAAAATGATGATCCAAAGATGCTACTTTCAGAAGCATTTTGGGGAGCTGATTTTATCCTTTCTGCCATGACTTCCACAAATGTGTTTCCATGCTGAAAAAATTTAAGCACCTGAAAAATTTCTTATTGTTTGCCAAAAGAAAAATCAGAAATTTTTGAATTACTTTTTAATTTTTTTCCTATTTTTACTGATCATGCCAAGAGCATTTGAGCTCGAACTCAGATTAGGACTTTCGCGACTGTCACTGTAACCACTTGTTGTTGTGGTAACGCATTTCTGGAAGTTTGCTTCTTTATTGACCTCCAGAATGTGTATCTTCTTTTCTCACAAGTGTCCAACTCTGACAGCATGAAACCGGACGTGGTTCTCACTCTGTTTATATTTGATGTGCTCCAACGTTTCTTCTTGCCAGTCTCAGAACACTTGATTCTACGAGAGAAAAAAAAAGTTCTTGACAAAAGGAGTGGATACTTCCTTCATAAGGGCCAATTCTCCAATGTCCAAAGACAAGTAACCTTTAAAAGGACAGTTCCAGGATACAGTTCATGGATTCAGGAGAACATGAATTTCAACACCTTATTTTTTTTTTCTGTTTTCCTTACAAAATAAATCAACAAAACCTAACCAATCAAAATCGTAGAAGAAAAGAAATAACTATTCAGATATCCTAAGGCTTTCTGCCTAGGTCCTAAATATGCACTTTGGTGCTCTGTTCTTCCCTCTTACCAAAGACAGGCAGGGGCTGGGTAGTGTCATATAATTCCACTTCGATGCTCTGTTGACTGTTGGTCGTCCTCACATGAAGAAGTTGGGCACACCATCGCCGAAGGTCGGGTCGAACTCGAAAAGGCAGTCCATGCTCGGGGCTGACACGGCTGTGAGCGCCGACACCACCTCCTGGAGGTCGCCGTCCAACGGCCACTCCGTGTACGCGCCGGCCGGCACCGGGTACGGCGACATGGCCAGACCACCGTTGGAGCCAGACGCCACAGGCGAGGCCATCGACGGCGGTGAGACACTGGCGTTCGGGCCGCCGTGGTCCGCGTCCACGGTCAGGCCGGCTCTGAGGCTCTGCAGCAGGCTCTCCGCGTGCGGGTTGTGTTGGTTCGTCGGCGGCCTCCTGCCGCCACCGGCGCCGCCTGTTGGCCTGCAGGTGTGCTGGCCGTGGTAGACGACGTCGAAGAGCGCGGGGTCCTGGTCGGCGCGCTGCACCTGCTTGGTGGCGGGGCAGCCCTGCGAGTTGCGGTGGGTGCAGCGGTAGTAGGCCCTCGGGTGCTTGGCGCCGAGGATGTCCTTCTGCCCGTACTTCCTCCAGCTGTGGCCGTCGTCGCCAGGCCCCTCCGCGCCGCCGGCCGCACTCACCCTCACCTGGCTCGTCCACCTCGCCGTCGCCTTCCTGCAAAGAACCATCGACGAAGGGCCAAGAATTCAACAACAGTTCGGCACATTTGGATGATCCAATTCCATTCCAATGGTGCTCTGTCCGAGCATTTGAGTTGAGTTGGGTCTTTCTTTTTACCTCTTCTTGGTGTTGGTCCTGAAGGGCTGGTCGGAGACGCCGCTGAGGGAGCTGGACGTGCTGGAGGGCGTGGTCGGGGCGTCGGGGAAATGTGCGGCGACGAAGCCGATGGACCGGTCGGTGAGCGCGAAGATCTCGGCGGTGAGGGCGCGGCACAGGTCGATGGAGGCGTCAGGCGCGTGGAGGTGCAGCTCGAGCTGCCGCACCAGCTCCTGGACGCGGCACAGTTCCGACACCACAAGCCGCAGGTTCCCGCGGCCGGTGCCGTTCCCCTCCACGCTCTCCATTGCCGCGGAGACGCAAGAACACGTTCGATCGGCGGAGGAGAAGGAAGGAAGTGATCAGCGATATCTCTCGATCGCGAGGTGCAGGAGAGCAGGTGGTGGTGGTGTGAGGCGGGGAGACGAGCCATCTTATAGAGGGAGAGTTCAAGTCAAGTGAGGTGGAGGGGATTTGTTTGACTGGATGGGGATTGTTTGGACTGCCACTTGATGATTGGTTGCTGCCTTGCCGGGTACGGGTAGGGTTTTGCAGCTGCAGGCCGTTTTGCCCGTGGATGCCCAAATATTTAGATGGTCAAATGGATGGTTTTATTTCTTTGACGAAAATTATATCCCGTTTGATATCTTCGTATTGGAGAGTCCACGAATTCCACCTCGTATTTTTTTGTAAAATCTTTCGTCTTCATTTTCAGCTCCCTCGCCCGAAAATAGGGCTAAAACGGAGTGAACCCTTGCTCCCGTTGTTGTACTTATGTAAAAAGGTCGGATATACTTGTGTAAACACAAGTTGGCAACTATACTTTATCCTTGTACTCCTTCTGTTCTATATTATAGTGCGTATAGATTTTTGAAAAGTTAAATTTTGTAAACTTTGATCAATTTATAGAGATAACTATGTATATCTATAATATTAAGTATATATGAAACTACGTCTTATGTTGAATCTAATGACATATGTTTGACTTAATGTGTTCCGGAATCTATGATAAAGAGGCATAAAAGCGGGACTAATAAACCCAATAAATAGGAAAGGAGGTAGTAGCTTTTTAGAATTTACTTTTTTTGCTGGGAATTTAGATACTACTTTCGCGCACTCTCAAATATACACTAGACTACTGCATGCTCCCTCTATAAACTAATATAAAACCATTTAGATGACTAAAATAGTGATCCAAACAGTCTTATATTAATTTCCGGAGGGAAGATAAAACATTTTGCGTGGAAGGTTTTGCATGGCGCCCTTCCATGCTTTGGTGTATTAGCAAACCGACACATCCCATGCTCATGCTCAGCTCAATGTCCGGTTTGTTCGGTGGGGGCGGAAGACATACAACACTGTTTAAGTGTCGACGAGCGGCAGAAGTTTGGGAGCAACTGGGCTTATTATAAGTCATACGCGAAGCTGTCGCTGAGGACTGATCATGGTCCATTACGATGGGAATTTTATCAAAACTTCAGGGCGTGGATGCGGAGGTACCAATGGCGAAGCTTGCAGTTGTAGCAGCATGGTATATATGGTGGCAGCGCCGACAGACAGTAAAGGGAATTAAAGTCCAAACACTGAGAAAAACAACACTAGCCATCAAGGTTTGGCGACAAATTACTTCAGATAACTATACCCAAAGGTCCAGATAGGAAAAGCGATCAAGTGTGGAGGAGACCAGGACATGGGACAGTGAAGATAATGTTGATGCTTCCTTTCACTATGAAACACTTTCTGGTGCGTGTGGTGCAGTGGCTCGTGATGACCGGGGTGATTTTATTGCGGCAACAAGTTTGTTTGTTCCAAACATTAGTGAAGTTGACGCAGCTGAGCTAACTGCAATCAGAAACGGGTTGTACCTGACAACTCACATTGGATGCAACAACGCAGAGAACTTGAATCAGATTGTTCCTTCGCGGTGGACTTAATGAACCAATCTGATGATTATTTAGGCCCGTAGGTAGCTATTATCACAGAGTGCAAACATCTTATGCTGGATTTTGCATCACTAACCTTCAAACATTTCAATAGAGAGGCCAATCAGGTGGCAAATGAATTAGCAAAGAACTCTTTTACTACTAGAGCCTCTAGTTCTTGGGATGATGAGATCCCTGATTTTATTTCTCATTTGCTTATAAAAGACATGTCTATTTTTGAGAAACAAAGTCTATTTGTGGTAAAAAAAATAGAGGCCCACTATTCAGACGCGGATTTGTGGGACATGAAGACACACGAGGATGAAATCAGAACTTCCCATATGTGCTTTGAAAGTTAATGTGCATGATATAAAAGCTTATATATTGGCGGCCTCAACTAGTTCACATGTTTGTTGCCTACTCATACAGGTTGATGTCCTCCAACTGAATGTTGTGCAGTGGGACTTCGGCACAACAAATGCCATTTGGTATCCGTCTAGGCAGACTGCCTCAACAACTTCTTCACCTTCTCGGGCCCATGCTGAAGGCGATTCACTACCACCACCATGTTCTCTGAAGTCGATTTGTGCTCCCAAAGGGCATCACAGGTCATCCTAAAAGACGCCTTCAAGGACCCAACCACCTATTCCGCCCTCTCAAGCTAGGACTAAACTCACTACGAGTGCATCAAAGATACGCCAGCATAAGCAATCTGCGGATCCTGGATAGGAAAGACATCAGTGGGGCCTTACCATCAGCGGCATGTCGAGTCCTTTTTAAAGAGGATTCAGTAGAAAGATTCTCCTCCTTCAGTATTCGAGTGTGAGTCTTGGTCGCCTCGAGCTTGGTAGTAATGGTTTGTATCTTCTCCGGTTGACGAGCACGAGTCCTCATCGCCCCGAGCTCTTCCTATAGCTTGGCAGTGGCGACCTTCTCCTCCTTAAGTTATCGATCATGAGCTTTCATCCCCTCAAGCTCTTCCTCGAGCTTGATTGTGGCTTTGAGCTCCTTCCTGAGCTTAGCGGCCTCATCTTCATCAACTACAGAAGAGGTAAAATCAGCTTGTACAACAATGGCAGAGTAATTCGAAGAAATTTTGAGTTGGCTACCTTGAGCCCAAGTAGTCTCAGGTGTGACCTTTGTTGGGGAACGTAGTAATTTCAAAAAAATTCCTACGCACACGCAAGATCATGGTGATGTATAGCAACGAGAGGGGAGAGTGTTGTCTACGTACCCTCGTGAGATCGAAGCGAAGCGATCACAACGTAGAGGAAGTAGTCGACGCTCTCCTCGCGATCCGACCGATCCCGGCCAAGTTACTCGGCGCCCCGAGTTCTTAACACACGTGCAGCTCGATGACGCCCCTCGGGCTCCAATCCAAGAGAGCTGGGGAAGGAGAGTTTCACAAGACGACGGCGTGGTGACGATCTTGATGTTCTATCATGCAGGCTTCGCCTAAGCTTTGCGACGATATGACCGAGGTGGAATATGGTGGAGGGGCACCGCACACGGCTAAGGAACGATCCGTAGATCAAACTTGTGTGTTCTAGGGTGCCCCCTGCCCGTATATAAAGGAGCAAGGGGGTGCGGCCGGCCCTAGAGGAGGCGCGGAGGAGTCCTACTCCCACCGAGTAGGACTCCCCTTCCTAGTTGGAATAGGATTGGGGGAGGGAAGAGGAAGGGCGCCGCCTCTCCTTGTCCTATTCGGACTAGGGGAGGCGCGCGCCTGCCCCGGCCGGCCCCTCCTCTTCTCCCTCATGGCCCATTAAGGCCCATTAACCCCGGGAGGTTCCGTAACCCCGGTGTTCCCAGAAAATCCGATTTCACCCTAACCATTCGAACTCCAAATATAGGCTTCCAATATATCAATCTTTATGTCTCGACCATTTCGAGACTCCTCGTCATGTCCGTGATCACATCCGGCACTCCAACTTCTTCGGTACATCAAAATACACAAACTCATAATATAACCGCCATCGAAACCTTAAGCGTGCGGACCCTACGGTTCGAGAACAATGTAGACATGACCGAGACACGTCTCGGTCAATAACCAATAGCGGGACCTGGATGCCCATATTGGCTCCTACATATTCTACGAAGATCTTTATCGGTCGGACCGCATAACAACATACGTTGTTCCTTTGTCATCGGTATGTTACTTACCCGAGATTCGATCGTCGGTATCCAATACCTAGTTCAATCTCGTTACAAGCAAGTCTCTTTACTCGCTCGTAATACATCATCTCACAGCTAACTCATTAGTTGTAATGCTTGCAAGGCTTCAGTGATGTGTATTACCGAGAGGGCCCAGAGATACCTCTCCAGACAATCGGAGTGACAAAACCTAATCTCGAAATACGCCAACCCAACATCCGCCTTTGGAGACACTGTAGTACTCCTTTATAATCACCCGATTCGTTGTGACGCTTGGTAGCACCAAAGTGTTCCTCCGTAAACGGAGTTGCATAATCTCATAGTTACGAGAACATGTATAAGTCATGGATAAAAGCAGTAGCAACATACTAAACGATAGTGTGCTAAGCTAATGGAATGGGTCATGTCAATCGATCATTCAACTAATGATGTGACCTTGTTAATCAAATAACAACTCTTTGTTCATGGTTAGGAAACATAACCATCTTTGATTAACAAGCTAGTCTAGTAGAGGCATACTAGTGACATACTTGTTTGTCTATGCATTCACACATGTATCATGTTTCCGGTTAATACAATTCTAGCATGAATGATAAACATTTATCATGAAATAAGGAAATAAATAATAACTTTATTATTGCCTCTAGGGCATATTTCCTTCATCTCCCACTTGCACTAGAGTCAATAATCTAGATTACATAGTAATGATTCTAACACCCATGGAGTCTTGGTGTTGATCATGTTTTGCTTGTGGAAGAGGCTTAGTCAACGGTCTCGCAACATTCAGATCCGTATGTATCTTGCAAATCTCTATGTCTCCCACCGGACTAAATCCGGATGGAATTGAAGCGCCTCTTGATGTGCTTGGTCCTCTTGTGAAATCTGGATTCCTTTGCCAAGGCAATTGCTCCATATTGTCACGAAGATTTTCATTGGACCCGATGCACTAGGTATGACACCTAGATCGGATATGAACTCCTTCATCCGACTCCTTCATTAGCTGCTTCGAAGCTGCTATGTACTCCGCTTCACATGTAGATCCCGCCACGACGCTTTGTTTAGAATCGCACCAACCGACTCCTCCGCTTAGTGTAAATACGTATCCGGTCTGCGATTTAGAATCGTCCGGATCGGTGTCAAAGCTTGCATCAACGTAACTGCCATTTATGAGCTCTTTGTCACCTCCATATACGAGAAACATATCCTTAGTCCTTTTCGTATTTCAGATGTTCTTGACCGCCCGATGATCCACTCTGGATTACTTTGGTACCTCCTGCTAAGCTTATGGCAAGGCACACATCAGTGTCAGTACACAAGATTGCATACATGATAGAGCCTATGGTCAAGCATAGGAACATCTTTCATTTTCTCTCTATCTTCTGCGTTGGTCGGGCATTGAGTCTTACTCAACTTCACACCTTGTAACACGTGCAAGAACCCTTTCTTAGCTTGATCCATTTTGAACTTCTTCAAAATTTTGTCAAGGTATGTGCTTTGTGAAAGTCCAATTAAGCGCCTTGATCTATCTCTATAGATTTTGATGCCCAATATGTAAGCAGCTTCACCGAGGTCTTTCATTGAAAACTCTTATTCAAGTATCCCTTTATGCTATCCAGAATTCTATATCATTTCCGATCGGTAATATGTCATCTACATATAATATCGTAAATGCTACAGAGCTCCCACTCACTTTCTTGTAAATACAAAGCTTCTCCAAAAGTCTCAGATGAACCCAAATGCTTTGATCACACTATCAAAGCGTTTATTCCAACTCCGAGATGCTTGCACCAGTCCATAAATGGATCGCCGGAGCTTGCATACTTTGTTAGCTCCTTTGGATCGATAAAACCTTCGGTTGCATCATATACAACTCTTCTTCCGTAAATCCATTCAGAATGCGCTTTACATCCATTTGCCAAATTTCATAATCATAAAATGCGCAATTGCTAACATGATTCGGACAGACTTAAGCATCGCCACGGGTGAGAAGGTCTCATCGTAGTCAACCCTTGAACTTGTCGAAACCCTTTGCACAAGTCGAGCTTTGTAGACGATAATATTACCGTCGTCGTCGGTCTTCTTCTTGAAGATCCACTTGTTTTCTATTGCTTGCCTACCCTCGGGCAAGTCAACCAAAGTCCATACTTTGTTTTCATACATGGATCCCATCTCGCATTTCATGGCCTCAAGCCATTTTATGAATCTGGGCTCACCATCACTTCTTCATAGTTCGTAGGTTCATCATGATCTAGTAGCATGATTTCCGAACAGGATTACCGCATTCACTCAGTGCGGATCTTACTCGGTTGATCTACGAGGTTCTCAGTAACTTGATCTCAAGTTTCATGATCAACATCATCAACTTCCTCACTATTTGGTGTAGATGTCTCGAAACCGTTTCTGCGACAAACTACTTTCAAGTAAGGGAGAAGGTACAATTACCTCATCAAGTTCCACTTTCCTCCCACTCACTTCTTTCGAGAGAAACTCCTTCTCTAGAAAGGATCCATTCTTAGCAACGAATGTCTTGCCTTCGGATCTGTGATAGAAGGTGTACCCAACTGCCTCCTTTGGGTATCCTATGAAGACACATTTCTCCGATTTGGGTTCGAGCTTATCGGGTTGAAGTTTTTCACATAAGCATCGCATCCCCAAACTTTAAGAAACGACAACTTTGGTTTCTTGCTAAACCATAGTTCATAAGGTGTCGCCTCAACGGATTTTGACGGTGTTCTATTCAAGGTGAATGCGGCCGCCTCTAGAGCATAACCCCAAAACGATAGCGGTAAATCAGTAAGAGACATCATAGATTGCACCATATCTAGTAAAGTGCGACACGACGTTCGGACACACCATTACGTTGTGGTGTTCCGGTGGCGTGAGTTGCTAAACTATTCCGCATTGTTTCAAATGTAGACCAAACTCAGAACTCAAATATTCACCTCCACGATCGATCGTAGAAACTTAATTTTCTTGTTACGATGATTTTCAACTTCACTCTGAAATTCTTTGAACTTTTCAAACGTTTCGCACTTATGTTTCATTAAGTAGATATACCCATATCTCGCTTACATCATCTGTGAAGGTGAGAAAATAACGATATCCGCCACGAGCCTCAACATTCATCGGACCACATACATCCAGTATGTATGATTTCCAACAAATCTGTTGCTATCTCCATAGTACCGAGAACGGGTTTTAGTCATCTTGCCCATGAGGCACGGTTCATAAGTGCCAAGTGATTCATAATCAAGTGACTCCAAAAGTCCATCAAGATGGAGTTTCTTCATGCGCTTTACAATCGATATGACCTAAATGGCGATTGCCACAAATAAGTTGCACTATCATTATCAACTCTGCATCTTTTGGTTTCAACATTATGAATATGTGTATCACTACTATCGAGATTCATCAAAATAGACCACTCTTCAAGGGTGCATGACCATAAAAGGTATTACTCATATAAATAGAACAACCATTATTCTCTCGATTTAAATGAATAACCGCCTCGCATCAAACAAGATCCAGATATAATGTTCATGCTCAACGCAGCACCAAATAACAATTATTTAGGTCTAAAACTAATCCGAAGGTAGATGTAGAGGTAGCGTGCCGACCGCGATCACATCGACTTTGGAACCATTTCCCACGCCGATCGTCACCTCGTCCTTTGCCGTTGTTCGCTAATCCGTAGTCCCTGCTTGAGTTGCAAATATTAGCAATGTAACCAAGATCAAATACCAGTGCTATCATGAGCTCTAGTAAGGTACACATCAATAACATGTATACCACATATACCTTTGTTCACCTTGCCATCCTTCTTATCCGCCAAATACTTGGGGCAGTTCCGCTCCAAAGGACTACCTTGCGGTGAGAAGCACTCGGCTTCAGGTTTAGGGCCGACTTGGGTTTCTTCTCCCGAGCAAAGAACTTGCTTGCTGTTCTTCTTGAAGTTCCTTCTTCTTCCCTTTGCCTTTCTTCTTGAAACTAGTGGTCTTATTGACCATCAACACTTGATGCTCCTTCTTGATTTCTACCTCCGCAGCCTTTAGCATTGCGAAGAGCTCGGTATAGTCTTTACTAACCCTTGCATATTATAGTTCATCACGAAGCCTTTGTAGCTTGGTGGCGTGATTGAAGAATTACATCAATGACACAATCATCCGGAAGATTAACTCCCAGTTGAGTCAAGTGATTGTAATACCCGGACATTTTGAGTATGTGCTCACCGACGTAACTATTCTCCTCCATCTTGCAGCTATAGAACTTATTGGAGACTTCATATCTCTCAATCCGGGCATTCTGTTGGAATATCAACTTCAACTCTGGAACATCTCATATGCTCCATGACGCTCAAAACGGCGTTGAAGTCCCGGTTCTAAGCCGTAAAGCATGGCACATCGAACTATAGAGTAGTCATCGCTTTGCTCGCCAGACGCTCATAACATCCGTGTTGCTCCTGCGGCGAAGCACGGCACCTAGCGGTGCATCCAGACGTAACTCTTCAGGCAAGAATGAGGATAATCCTCGAGTTACGGACCCGATCCGTGTAGTTGCTACCATCATCTTTCAACTTTGCTTTCTCAAGGAACGCATTAAAATTCAACGTAACAACAAAGACGAGCCATCTATCTACAATCAAACATAGACAAGCAAGATACTATCAGTACTAAGTTCATGATAAATTTAAGTTCAATTAATCATATTACTTAAGAACTCCCACTTAGACGTACATCCTCTAGTCATCTAAGTGATCACGTGATCCAAATCAACTAAACCATAACAGATCATCACGTGAAATGGAGTAGTTTTCAATGGTGAACATCTTATGTTGATCATATCTACTATATGATTCACGCCGACCTTTCGGTCTCCGTGTTCCGAGGCCATATCTGCATATGCTAGGCTCGTCAAGTATAACCCGAGTATTCTCGTGTGCAAAACTGGCTTGCACCCGTTGTAGATGGACGAGAGCTTATCACACCCGATCATCACGTGGTGTCCGGGCACGACGAACTTTGGCAACGGCGCATACTCGGGAGAACACTTCTTGATAATTTAGTGAGAGATCATCTTATAATGCTACCGTCAATCAAAGCAAGATAAGATGCATAAAAGATAAACATCACATGCAAATCAATATAAGTGATATGATATGGTCATCATCGCCTTGTGCTTCGTGATCTCCATCTCCGCAAAGACCATCATGATCACCATCGTCACCGGCGCGACACCTTGATCTCCATCGTAGCACGTTGTCGTCTCGCCAATCTTATGCTTCTACGACTATCGCTACCGCTTAGTGATAAAGTAAAGCATTATAGGGCGATTGCATTTCATACAATAAAGCGACAACCATATGGCTCCTGCCAGTTGCCGATAACTTCGGTTACAAAAACATGATCATCTCATACAATAAATATAGCATCATGTCTTGACCATATCACATCACAACATGCCCTGCAAAAACAAGTTAGACGTCCTCTACTTTGTTGTTGCAAATTTTACGTGGTTGCTACGGGCTTAAGCAAGAACCAATCTCACCTACGCATCAAAACCACAATGATACTTCGTCAAATAGACTCCGTTTTAACCTTCTCAAGGACCGGGCGAGCCACACTCAGTTCAACTAAAGTGAGAGAGACAGACACCCACCAACACCTTTAAGCAACGAGTGCTCGTGGCGGTGAAACCAGTCTCGCGTAAGCGTCTGCGTAATGTCGGTGCAGGCCGCTTCATCTCACAATACCGCTGAACCAAAGTATGACATGCTTGGTAGGTAGTATGACTTGTATCGCCCACAACTCGCTAGGTTCTACTCGTGCAAAACATCAAACCATAAAACCTAGGCTCGGATGCCATTTGTTGGGGAACGTAGTAATTTCAAAAATTTCCTACGCACACGGAAGATCATGGTGATGTATAGCAACGAGAGGGGAGAGTGTTGTCTACGCACCCTCGTGAGACCGAAGCGAAGCGATAACAATGTAGAGGAAGTAGTCGACGTTCTCCTCGCGATCCGACCGATCCCGCGCCAGCACTCCGGCGCCCAGTTCTTAACACACGTACAGCTCGATGGCGCTCCTCGGCTCCAATCCAAGAGAGCTCGGGAGGAGAGTTTCACAAGACGACGGCGTGGTGACGATCTTGATGTTCTACCGCGCAGGCTTCGCCTAAGCTTTGCGACGATATGACCGAGGTGGAATATGGTGGAGGGGCACCGCACACGGCTAAGGAACGATCCGTAGATCAAACTTGTGTGTTCTAGGGTGCCCCCTGCCTCAGATATAAAGGAGCAAGGGGTGCAGCCGGCCCTAGAGGAGGCGGCCGAGGAGTCCTACTCCCACCGAGTAGGACTCCCCTTCCTAGTTGGAATAGGATTGGGGAGGAAGAGGAAGGGGCGCCGCCTCTCCTTGTCCTATTCGGACTAGGGGAGGGGCGCGCCTGCCTGGCCGCCCCTCCTCTTCTCCCTCATGGCCCATTAAGGCCCATTAACCCCGGAGGGTTCCAGTAACCCCGGTGTTCCTAGAAAATCCGATTTCACCCGGAACCATTCGAACTCCAAATATAGGCTTCCAATATATCAATCTTTATGTCTCGACCATTTCGAGACTCCTCGTCATGTCCGTGATCACATCCGGACTCGAACTTCTTCGGTACATCAAAATACACAAACTCATAATATAACCGCCATCGAAACCTTAAGCGTGCGGACCCTACGGTTCGAGAACAATGTAGACATGACCGAGACACGTCTCCGTCAATAACCAATAGCGGGACCTGGATGCCCATATTGGCTCCTACATATTCTACTGAAGATCTTTATCGGTCGGACCGCATAACAACATACGTTGTTCCTTTGTCATCGGTATGTTACTTGCCCGAGATTCGATCGTCGGTATCCAATACCTAGTTCAATCTCGTTACGCAAGTCTCTTTACTCGCTCAGTAATACATCATCTCACAGCTAACTCATTAGTTGTAATGCTTGCAAGGCTTCAGTGATGTGTATTACCGAGAGGGCCCAGAGATACCTCTCCAACAATCGGAGTGACAAAACCTAATCTCGAAACGCCAACCCAACATCCGCCTTTGGAGACACCTGTAGTACTCCTTTATAATCACCCGATTCGTTGTGACGTTTGGTAGCACCAAAGTGTTCCTCCGTAAACGGAGTTGCATAATCTCATAGTTACGAGGAACATGTATAAGTCATGGATAAAAGCGGTAGCAACATACTAAACGATCGTGTGCTAAGCTAATGGAATGGGTCATGTCAATCGATCATTCAACTAATGATGTGACCTTGTTAATCAAATAACAACTCTTTGTTCATGGTTAGGAAACATAACCATCTTTGATTAACAAGCTAGTCTAGTAGAGGCATACTAGTGACATACTGTTTGTCTATGCATTCACACATGTATCATGTTTCCGGTTAATACAATTCTAGCATGAATGATAAACATTTATCATGAAATAAGGAAATAAATAATAACTTTATTATTGCCTCTAGGGCATATTTCCTTCAACCTTGGCCTTATTCTTGACCAATGTCTCATGGGTCGCAGTGAGGATGCCCCACAAGCTGCCCCACTCGGCTTTGTGCCTTTTGATTTGGTCAAAGGATTCAAGCTTGATCTAGAGGAACTCAGTCTTATCCTTTGACCTCTCGTCTAGCGTATGCAAATATAACAAAATAAGTTAGCTACTTGATAAAATTCATAAAGATCCTTCGCTTGGTTCCATGAACTGAATGGAGGCTCGGGGGCTACACCCAGGATGAAACCAACAAGCTAAGAAAGAGACTCTTTGCATGACTCATAGAGTCGGTCAGAGGATCGGGGGTTGCCTTTCGGTGGGTGCATTGTCCATGCATCCATGGAAAAGACAAAAAGAGAAGAAAATACGAGGACAATAAGCATACCTTCATCGCCAATTGAGGCTTTCCAATTATTAGATCAGTGTTGTTGTTTAAACCAATGATACCCTTTCTTTGGGTCCTTACCAAATCCAGGATTTAGTCGCTAGTTTATTGACGATGCCCATCGCCTTACCCCATTCTTCTTCTTCTTCAAGGTCGTGGTTTGATGTCGCTTGGACATGGCAGGTAGAGGAGCCGCTTTAGACTTCATCCTCTCCTGGTCCTCCAATGACTCGAGTAAATATAGGTGATCTGCTCATCCACCAGTACCAACGACTCCGATACAGTCGCGCTGTAAACAACATACAGACGGTTGGATCATAGGCACTCCCCTTCAAGCCAACACGAACGACTTAACTCCATGAGCGTTCAAATCACACCGCCCTAGGCGACAGGTGACTCGGTGGTGGTGGTGGAAGCGCGAGTGACACCTTTGGCGACGACACCGGAGGGGAGGGGACATTTTGAGGAAAAAGAGGGAGGGCAACGGAGTATCAGAAGATGTCTTCTCACTATTTTGTCGAATATTAGTTTACACAAGATATGGAGAAAATGTCATTATTCCCTTATTGCAGCACACACCTTAATGTATTTCGACAAGGCTATGGCTTGATCTACCATAAGAACAGCTAGCCAACGAAATAGAATTATGCTAGAAAAACTATTCATGTTTTTGAGTTTTCGGTGTATGACTAGGGATATAAGTGGGGCGGGACGACGAACAATGCCATAAACCCTCGATTTAATTCTTTTTCAGTTATCAGTGTATCAGGGTTGTCTTTTCAATATACATAATATATTGTGTTCCACTGATAATCAATCAGATTTTTAAAGCATATAACACTAAGTACGTTCCAACAAGAAATAATGTCATACTTATTAAACATGTAAAGTAATTTTCCGGATATTATCAATTCAAAGTAATTTGAATATAATGGCAGCACACATAATTCCAACAAATTTTAGCTAAGTGATGAATAAACTCTGAAATAAACGATGAGCGCAGCACGAAACATGATGACGCTTGCACCACTACGTATGGCCACTGGAAGTTCCGGGTCGGATCTGGTTGAGCTCCACGGGGATCCACAAAAACCATGAGAATCTTGGACCGGTCTACGGTCTCTCTCTCGCTTAGACCGTCCAGACAGAGATGTAAGTGAGATCAGAAAGTCCAAACGATAGCCAAACTGCTGACCAGTTCAACAATTTCTCGAACGTCTTTCTCTGTTTTGTTGCCCCTTTGCCTTGAGGTTGCAAAAATAGTTGAATATTTGGGTCAACGTGTGGGACACATGATAGCGGCATAGTATCGGCTGAACTGATGCGTCCTGAGCTATACTATTTAGGTTTCAGGTTAACTTCTCTGATTCTGCCATTAGTTTGCAGGCACTAAGAGCAGCTACAGCCAGGTCTCTCGTATCGGTCACAAAAACTCGATCCAACCGGACCTCTCAAATGAGCCTCAAACGGCTGAGCTGACCGGCACCCGTCATATCCAGCTCAGATAAAAGGCGGATATGAGGCGGCTCGGGCACGCCCGGGCGCGTCCGCCTGACAGGTCGGTCAATCATGGACCCCACAGAAAACCCTAATCCGGGCGGCGAGCTCAAACCCTAACTCACTCTCTTCCTCTCGCGCTCCGTCCGTCCACTCCTCTCCCTCTCCGGTTCCGATCCCATCGTCCACCACCACCATGAGCGAGCAGTCCAAGGTGGAGACCGACGATAGCTCCAGATCTGGAGCGTCGCCGCACCTCCCGCGCCGACGCAACACGTACGTCGGGGCTGGACCCTCCCGGCCCGCGCGCAGCGATGCCCGATCAACACAGTCTGCGCCAACCCCGCGTCGTCTCCTTCCCCCGTTGGCCGCTCCTAGCCGCGTGGTGCTTGCGCGCCTTCGGCCCGCACGCGCACTTTGGAGTCGGAGGCGTGCGCCGCGAGAGGCAGCGTGTCACACGCCGCCTCCGTGGGACGGAGCTGGACGCCGACGTGGACGTGCGTCTCCTCACCTGGGTGTATCGCCGCTCCCTCACGACGGCCGAGACAGACGCTTGCCGCCTCCAACCGAAGAACGCCAAGGCGCTCCGGCTAGCCATTGAGTAGTCGGAGCGCAAGGTGAAGGAGGCAGCGACGGAGAAGGCTCAGTTGGCATGGTTGAAGCAGGAGCAGGACAGGGCGGTCCGTCGGATGAAGGGGCTCATCGTCCTCTCCAACTCCGACTCCGATGGCGGCGACGATTGCACCTCGTCGTCCGACGTCCAAAACCCTCCACCAGCCGCGGACGCCTACAACTGCTCCGGTGACCGGAAGGGCAAAGGCCCGTCGAGGAAGTGGTGATTCCAGCCCCCTTCCTTAATGTTTATATCGTTTTAGTTGTTTGGATGTGGTAAAATATGTTTATCCATTTGCAGCCGATTTTGTGTTTCTTTGCAGCTCAATTTTGTTGTCCGTCGTCTGATCATGTATGATAGATCAATGTGTGCATGGGTAGTATGGATATAAGACGCTGGATATGAGATACGCGAACACAGAATGACAAATATGAGGGGTGCACGGTGGACACGCCCGGCGTTTGAGGGGCCGGATTTGCCAAGTCCGACTATAAATGCTCTAATTTGTAAAACATCTATTGCTAGTTACTTAATTACAGGTTGAAGTTGATGTACACTAGTAGAGATACTAGACTTATACCGATTGATCACCAGCATATGTAAGCGTAGCATCAGATTTTGGAAGATGAAATCTCATCTTCTTTCTATCCCACGAACGCGTGTGCTATCTTCTGTTGGTTTGGGCAACGGTTTCCCTTTCCGTCTTCTGTTAAAAAAAAGCAGAGGACAAGAAAGTGGTCTCAGAGAAAGGGAGGGAGAAAAATAAATTAGCGCGTGAGATGGTGGGGATGATTGAGATGACGGACGGACGGACGGGCGGTCAGATTTTACGAGCTGGGAAAACGCTTAGAAGCTTGACTTGACCGGGGGTGTAGGAAGGAATCTTCAAGCCTGTTTGCGCGTCGTTTGAACGAAACAGCGACAAGGAGAGACCGAGAGTGCGTGCGTCTGACACCACTCATGTCTGTCAGACACTAACACCAGCTTCCAATAACAAACAACGATAGTTCGAAAGATTAGGCGGACGTGGAGTTTTTGCACCCAAGCTCACATGCTTCCTCATAAACAGTAAAATTGTAAAAAAAAAGTAGATTCTAAAAAAGTTATGAATTTTTGTGTGCTAAACATTGATGAATGTTTTCGTGTAGAAATAACATTCGCGGAAATGTGGAAAGAAAAACAAAATTGATGCTTCACGACTATCATTTTATCACTTTTTTTCATCGATCCGGACGTACGTTTTCCGACAAACCCGAGACAAACGTGTGGGGACTTTGCGGGAGTCTGAACAATAGACATGTAGGACTTCGACGGCCCCGGCCCCCCCAAAACCCTTCGCGCACCCCGCGCCTCCATCCTCCCCATTTTCTCTCATTTTCTTCTTTCTCTCTTGCCTTGGCCACCGCTCCACCACCCCGACCGCCAAGCAGCACCCCTGCCAGACTCCATCGCCGTTCCAGCCGGGCTCCACCCCACTTGTCCTTCATTGCCGTTCAACCCATCTCCTCCCACCGTCCCGCCAGGTACCAGCCGCTACTACTATACTCACCATGCCCGACAACTGTTCGATGAATTGCCGGAGCTAAAAAAGTTGTCCCTTATTCTTTCAAACAATGAATCCGATTTGGAGTACATATACGAGCACTATGTTGAGTCGTCCGACGAGGAGCACTACACAGATGAGACGGCGATGATGCATGCGGTCCTTGAAGATGCGGAGCGTGCGGAGGAGCATGTTCTCAATTTCAAGAATCAATCAAGGGTTATCGACTGCTCAACCGCAACAGGGCGCGCGTCCATTGACACTGATGGCTGACTACTTTGCCCCCAATGCACTTGTCCTTGACCATTTTCGTCGGCGTTTTCGGATGCGCAAGATTGTATTCAATCGTTTGTACCATGACGTCCGGTCCTATGACGGCTACTTCATCTTGAAGAAGGACGTCGTGGGAACGATTAGGTTCTCTGGTTATCAGAAGTGCATGATCGTACTCTGGATGCGTGCATATGGCACGACCGCTGATTCATGGGACGAGTACGTACGGATGACTGAGAGCACATGTGGAGATGCCATGGCCAGGTTTGTAACTGTCGTGTCGAGGTGTTTGGACCTCGGTACCTGAGAGAACCAACTGTATTGAACACCGAGAGGCTCTTGGCAATCTTAGAAGCAAGAGGGTGGCCAGGTTTGCTTGGATCCCTTGACTGCATGCATTGGAAATGAAAGAACTGCCCGAAGGCTTTACAAGGGCAATATCAAGGTCATGTTAAGAAGCCCATCATCATTCTTGAAGAAGTTGCATCACATGATTTTTGGATTTGGCATGCCCAGGTCTAATAATGACACCAATGTGCTGCAGCGATCACCGTTGTTTTGTGAGAATGACTGAAGGAAAAGCTCCTCCTTGTTACTATATTGTCAATAGACATGAGTACAACATACTACTATCTGGTTGATGGTATCTATCCTCCATGGACTACCTTTGTTAGTATCATCTCTAATTCAGATGGCCAGAAAAAGTCTCACTTTGCCCAAAGACAAGAAGCAGCTAAAAAGGATGTCGAGAGGGCATTTGGAGTTCTGCAGCCCATTTTGCAGTTGTTCGTGGACCTGCTAAACAATGAGATCCGGAGACCTTGTGAGAGGTGATGACATGTTGTGTGATCATGGACAACATGATCGTCAAGGATGAGAGTGAGGATGTTGCCACGGCTCTAGAATTTTAGAACATGGGTGATCCTATCGAACATCTAGACCAGAATCCGGCCACGTTTGAAGAGTTTATTCAAATGCATCAACAGATCCAGCATCGACCAACCTCACGAGTAGCTGAAAGATCTGATTGAGCATCAGCGGGCGGTTAAAGGGGACACCAATGTTGGAATGTGATATTTGAACTTGTTTAAATTTGAACTGCTGCTGCATGCGGCTATTTGAACACATGTACTCTATGTATGCGGCTATTTGAATGTCTGAACTCTATGTATGCGCCTATTTGAACGTGCGGGCTTTCAAAATATTAGGGAGGTCGGATGTATGCGAACATGGTTGGATAGCGGCCTCGCGCATCCATGTCCGCAGACCTGTCCGCGAACGGACGCGGAAGGAAATTTATGGGTCGCTGTTGGAGATGCCCTAATGAGGGGTAGGGATCCAGATCGATGAACTAAAGCACCAAAAAAAATCCTCGGCATGTCGAAGTAAACAAGAAGTTCAACATCATCAATCTACAAAGATGATATCTCAAATTTTCAACTCTCATTGGACAGCCCATGAATCGGCTAAAAGATAACCAAACAAATCTGGTTAGTTATAATTAGTACTGAGTAGTTGTGAAGAGATATACCCCCACTACCAGTGCGACATGATGTTGGGCTTTGACAAGCACACCATTAGTCATGCGCCGGCCAGAGCTTGTCATTCATTCACACGCCAAGAAGACAACGGGTAAGCATATTCCATTCTCACAAACAAGAAAATATATAGTGTCATGAATGATGAATGTTGTAACCACATTATTAATGCAGGAAATACATACATAAGCGCGTGCAGAGCAGTGGCAACAGAAGTATGGAAAATATAACAAGAAACGATACATCACATCATGGTATTGTATATTATTCAAGTCCGCTGGATTCTGACCAATGAGAAGTCATTAGATTCGAAAATGTGTGCCGGAAGTGAGAGAAGAAACCAGGTGCTTCACAAAGACAAAAGTGTACAACCAACTTCAGTAAATAGCTACTCCTTTTTTAGGGGCCTAATTGTAATTATGTGTACCCACTTATCTGCACAAGACTCTCCACATAATTAACGGTTTCGAAAACCATTTCCTTACCCGAATAGGGCAAGTAGTTGTTCCTATCAGGTTGATAGTACCACAAATCCTTGATTGCCACAGGAATCTTCTTCATCGTGGCATTTCCAATGTTATACCGGAACAGCTCGCGGTCAGCAATAACAAACAGCAAATCCTTGCCGTGAAAGGCCACTTTGGGGCATCTGAAAAGCCCGCCAGGGACCGGCACAACAATCTCCGGCGGAAGCGGGACGACGAATCGTCGAGTCCATGCCGGCGTATCCTTCGTATCATCACAAGCCCAGATCTCCACCACCTCACACGGCTTTGCGAAGCAAGCACAGCACAGTTCGCCCTCAAATTCTACGAAACCCACAGGCCGCGCGTCGCACGGAGGGTACGGGATCAGGCTGAAGGTCTCGTCAGCTAAGCTGAAGCGGACGAACACGTCGGGGCTGATTTCATCCGGCAGATCAGCAGCTCTCCAGTAAATGAAGCCTCGGGCGTGAGCCGGCGTTACCGCGTGAATCGGGTACGGAGGATCGGCGGTTCGCCTCCAGAAGGTGTTGGTTCCCAGGGTGAGCACCTCGAACCTGCAGACACTCTCAGAGGCAACGCCGTGTTGCCTCTGGTAGAAATACCTCGCCGCTTTGTACTTCCCGCTACGTGGGTCGAAACCAAACCCAACCCTGTGGTGCTGCTCTTGGTTCTGGCTGCCCTTGGGCAGGAAGAGAAACTCTCCGGTCAGAAGGTTGCGGACCATTATCTCCTGGTCGCCGGTGGAGGTGAGGATGAGGCCGTCGCAGTGCAGAGGCTGGGTCCATCGACCGATGCCCGTCGGAAACTGCTCGCTGTGCACCAGCTTTGACGCGAGGCCGCCATTGTACTCGTAGAATCTCATCGAGAACGCGGTCTTCTTCCCTGGGGAGTACTCGCAAGGCAGTATGAGCATCCTTGGCCGAGACCTTGAGAGCTCCAGGTGCGCGTCGGCGAAGCGCCGGCTGGATATCGTGGCGAGCCACCCCTTGCAGACGCGCTTGAGCCTCGCCGCGGACTTGGCCGGGAGCCGTGACAGGATCTCGATGGTCAGGTCGTCTGGAATGCTGGCAAGAGACGGCCGTGAGCAGGGCGTGCCGACGAACGCGATCTTCTTGCGAGGCGGATGAGGAGACGCGGGGAGGTCTGCGCGTCTCTTCCCCGCCATGGCAGAAGCCTTTGGATCTGCAGGAGATGAGAGCGTGTGAATCAGCTGTGGCTTTGAGCGGAACTTAAATGACGGGCATCGGATTATACATGGAAGGACGCGGTTTTGGTTTCCGATTCGATCTAATCAGGCAGAAAATTATATAAGGAATTCTCGGTTTGATCAAGCAAGTTCGAACCGGAACCGTATAATGCGCCGGCCAACGTCGAGGAAGATCTTTCTGCATCACCGGGCGCAGATTGCGCCGCCGGCAATTCCTCGGCCAGCCGAGGGACTATGGCAAAGTGAGGTCCCTGTAACGCTCCGCTGTTCAATTTCACTCAGCACAAGGGGAATAGTGTAGGTTTTTTTTTTACGGGATATATAAATCTAGGGAAAGTTGCGGAGAGCCCAGGCTCCATGGCACCTGTTTTACTGTTCACGCGCGGAAAATCAAATTTCGAGGTATCAACAATTTTTTCTAAGAAAATGCACATTGACATAATCTCCTATGAGGTCCCCAAGATACTTAAACACGAGATCGCCCGAAAAAGAATTCTATGAGACAAGGTCTCACGGGTTAGCAGGTGAAATCCATCCTGTTGGATGACACGTGGCATCCACAAATCACAAAGCATCTATCTCACCCCCACCAAATCGAGATTAGATCTTTGTGATTCGCGAACGCCACGTGTTATCCATCGAAACGAATCTCACTCGCTTATATGGCACAGATCTCATATAAATTTTTTCCGGATCCGTGCGAGCGACCTCAACATCGTCAAGAAGAGACCATTTATTGATGTGCACTCAAGCATTTGATGCAACTTTTTTTTAGTTTATTTTTCTTTTCCGAATTTGCCGTTCATTGGAGCAGATGAGATCGGGATATCTATGAAAAATTACTACCGTTTTTTACTTCACTAGGTCTAGCACAAAGCAACTAACTTTCCGTGGATATAACAAGAACGAAACGGCAGAAACTGATCAGGTTCATGAGCCCGTGACGCCCGCACCCAACTCTCTCAACAAATGATGAAAGATTTGTCTTGTTGCAGTGTGCTTGGTTCCAAAGTCCAAACAATCCCCTGTATTTGTTCTGCAATTCTCTGAGATATCGATCATCTGGTGGATGTGTCGTTTCATTGGCAGAATTTTCACTGGTGCATCTGCTCTGCTCCACATTGTATACCCATTTAACACCAAGCACACTTTTTTTTTGAAACGTGGGGCAAAAGATTTGCCCCTTTTCATTAATTAGGAGAGGGAAAAAGGTCTTTCAAAGTTACAGAGGACAAGAAATTAAAAGCCCCATGCATGGGGAGCATAACCCATCCGCACTACTCTCCCGGTAGAATGTTGCCCAAATGTTTCGCCCCGGCGGTCGCCCAAAGAATCGCCGCTTTCTGAATGGTGCGAAGAAGGATGGTTGGAGGAGCAAAGTTGCGTCGAAAAACCCTTGCGTTCCTTTCGTCCCATATCGTCTTGCATACTAGCATAGTGAGGGAAGACATCGCCTTCCATGGATCCTCCGGTGGCAACCATGTCGAACCACCAATCCTTGATATCGCTATAGCTTGCCCAGTCGCAACATCCAAGCCGACAAAGTGAAGCCGATCCTTCACCAAGCCCCATAGCCTCGGGGTGTAGCGGCAGCCAAAGAAAAGGTGCTCGGCAGCTTCAAGGCCCGTCGGCAAAAGAGGCAAGGGCCACGCAGTTTGGCCCCCCTCTTGCCAACCGGTCACCGTCCAAATCTGTTTTGTATAGCAAGCCACGCGAGGAATTTGACGTTCGGGGCGCCTGTGTCTTCCAGACAACCTTGCACATGTTTGTGCGAGTGATGGAGAAAATGCGCATTGTACGCAGAGGAAGCGGAGTATTCTCCGAGACCGTATGCTTCCAAATGATGGAGTCTTGACATGCTCATCCCGACTAAAATGCGGATCGAAGTCCACAACACCGTGAATTGTCTCGGTGGTCAAAAGAGAACGCAGTATAGTTGATTTTGCTAATCCAAGCTTCATTGTGCAAAGCTTCCCTGACCTTCCATTGCTTTCGCGACGATGCCTCAAAGATCAGGGGGGCGATGTCCTTGGGCTTGCATCCGTTTAGCCAAGGGGATTCCCAGAAGGGCGCACGGGCGCCGTTGCCGATGGTGATGGTCGCGCAAGCATAGAAAAAGAGCTTATCCTCCTCATCACATATGCTACCTGAGCCAACCCATAATCTCGTTGGCGCGGTCCATTCAAGCCAAAGCCAGCGCAAACGAAGCGCTCGGCAGAACTTCTCCAGGTGTAGGATCCCAAGGCCCCCAAGATCCTTGGGTCTACAGACGCGCTCCCAATTGACTTTACACTTGGCCCCAGTCGTCTTGTGCGAGGCCGACCAAAGGAACGCTCGTTCAATCTTCGATGTTGTACAGGTGCCCTTAGGAATGGGAAGAAGCGATGGCGATGAAGACAACTCGCGAGGTCGGGACCGATTTGACCAACACAATGGCTGGTGTTGCGATGTATCTCCTTCCCAAGGTACAAGCCTTCCTGCGACCTGGTCCTCCAGTCTTGAAAGTCGACGTTTGAGCCGCCACATCGACAAGGGCAGCCCTGTGTATTTTAACGGGAAGGAAGCTCTCTTTGGGGAACCCATGAAGAATGGCGTCAAGGTTAAGGCTTCGCAACGAATGGGGACAAGCGAGCTTTTGGAGACATTTGTCAGAGGCCCGTGACCTCCCAAAACCTTTCGTAATGGAAGCAAGGTTGTCCACATCCTTCTTAATAGGCTTGATGAAAATTGCTGCATCATCGGCATAGAGCGAGGTCCGAAAGGTAGACCCGCGACCTCTAATCTTGTGAAGGTGCCTTGCACAGTGGCCAAGTCGAGAACCCGTTGGAGCGGGTCGATGGCAATGACGAACAAAAGGGGTGAGAGCGGGTCTCCTTGACGAAAGCCCCGACCGTGCAAAAAGGGGACCCACCACACCGCTCGAAGGACACGAGAGGAGGGCGTGCTCGATGGTGCGACAATCCAATCCACGAAGATGCTCGAAACCTCTCCGCCGCGGAGATGCAAGATGTAGTCCCATCGTGCGGAATCAAAAGCCTTGCGGATATCCGACTTGAAGAGCAAGGAGGGTGTCTTGCTTTTGTTCGACGCCGAGCGAGGTTGCGGACGTACATGTAGTTGTCGTGAATACTTCGCTTTTTAATAAACGCGCTCGGGCATTGGAGACCAAGTTGTCCATGTGGGGACCCGGCCAAGTGCCAACATCTTGGCTATAATTTTTGCAATGGCATGGATGAGGCTAATTGGCTCAGTAATCAAGAACTCCTTCCGCGCCATCCTTCTTCGGCAGAAGCACAATGTTTGCTGAGTTTAGCCAGTGCAAGTTGGAAGTCCGCAAAGTCCCAAAAGCGTGTATAACCCGCATGATATCGACTTTTACTATATCCCAACAGCTCTTGAAGAACAGCCCGGTGAACCCGTCGGGACCGGGGGCCTTATCTTTGGGCATTTGGCATATGGCCGCAAACACCTCCTCCTCCGAGAAGGGGTTCCCAAGCTCGTGCAAGTCCACTTCGGGAAAGTTGAAGTTATCCCAGTTGAAGTCCTTCTCTTGCCTGCCATCCCTGCCCAAAGCATTAGAGAAGTGCTCAAAAATGATCTCCTCTTTCTGAGAATGCCCAGTGATCCAACCATTGTTGTGCTTGAGACGGTGGATGTGATTTTTCCTTCTACGCGCATTCACCCTCAGGTGGAAAAACTTAGTATTGGCGTCCCCTTCTTTTAGGTTCCTAATTCTGGAGCACTGCTTTTTCCTCGAGCGCTCGATCACTGCGAGACCGATAACTCTCCTCTTGAGCCTAGCCCGAAGGTCAATCTCTCTGGCCGACAATTCTCTTGTCTCCTGGGCCACATCTAGTCTGAGGATGACCATGAGTGCTGCGTGAAAGTGGATCTTAGCTTGGGAGAAGAGCGTCCTGCTCCATTTGGACAACCAAGCACACTGATCTAGTCATCTAGCCAGGACCGGAGATCAATCGGCACAACACTAGCTATGGCTTTTATCAACTTTATTCCGAGGACACCATGCCAAATATAGTACAACTACTTGGTGCCAATAAGAATTCGTAGTTCAGGCAACAGTGAGCTAAACCGAGCAACTAGCAGAACAAGTTCTCTCCACAAAGTAGTCACTAAATCGCGGCGCAATGCCCATACACATCACAGTAATTCATGGAACAAACCATGCGGCAGATCTTCAGAGGTAGTAGTAAGAAAGCAGAGGCGCCAAGACAGCAGCAAGGACGAGGGTTGCCGCCGAGACAGGAGGCCTGGTCGCTGCCGATTTCGCTGGGCTTGGGCTGACGGTTGCTGGTGTTGATCCGGAAGTTGGTGTAGGTGCTGCAACATACATTTCGATTTCAGTATAGTAAGATGGATGGAAGTAAAAGATTCAGACGATAGAAAAGCAGAGACCAACATTTCAATTCAGGACTTCGGGCAATAAAGTAAAACAGGTGGTTTTTCTCACTCGCAACATATAATCCATCATCAGCTTTCGTGGCACACCGATGAACAATCCATGAGGATGAACTTAATACAGACTGATGCACGTACACAAATCACACCTTTTAGCAGCTGGCACATTCTATCACTAATTGAAGGCCAAAGTTGGCATCATTTGGTGGTTGCCATCCATCATAATGGTTTGTCAATTCTGTTCTGTTCGTGATCCAGTGCAACATCTGGCTGTCATCCCTCAAAATTACGATGACATTGAAAAGCACCGCCACTATGACAGCAGTACTTTATTAGGAATGTCTTCGTTTACAGTACAAGCTAATATTTTGAAGGTCTGCTATGTGCCAATTTCATTCTTCTTTGTGAATCTCAAAAGAAAATCATTCTTTTTTGTGGTGTTTCTTTTTCAAGTGGAGATTCTCAACAACAAAAAATGTTCTGTTTTTTCACATGCAGACCACTGAAAGATAGCCCTGCTGTACTCTAGATGCCAGAGATGTCCAGAAAAATTCTCTGTAGTCCAAGAAAGCATTGATGCCAATGCCCATGGACACATTCATACGTTTTCCCCTTGATCTCAGAGTGGAAAATGGAGGTAGACATAAATCGACTCTAGCTCTTGGTAGTTCTTTAACCATTTCAGATTGGAGAGTGTGTTGATTAAATCTAAATGACGTTTTCTTTTTCACGGATCTACAGGAATAAAGAGAGGGATTCAAAATGTAGGGACTGCAAAGGAGAAGAAAGTGGGGAATTACCTTCAGTAGGGGCGCCGTTAGGGGCTCCGCCGGGCAGTTTCACTGCAGGACAACCAAAATAAAGTCAGACCAACACCAGATGTGACAGATGACAGATCACAAATCGACACGGGGAAAAGAAAATCAGAACAAGACGGCGCTAAGGGAAGATGGCTCACGGTTGCAGTTGCTGAGGGCGGCCGGGTTGCCGCCGCAGGCGGCGGGGAGGCCCTTGGCGCGGGTGAGGTTCATGGGGATGCCGTAGTCCTTGCCGAAGGCGTCGCAGAGGCAGGCGACGCTGGCCGGGCTGGCGGGCGTGGTCTTGACGCCCGTGCAGCACTCCTTGGGCGGCTTGCCCTGCGCGGACCCCGGCGAGATGTAGGGGAGGCAGCCGGTGAGGCCCGTCAGCGCGGAGCCGCAGTCCCCCGCCGGCGCCTGCGACGCCGCGCCGGACGCCAGCGCGAGGACGACGGCCAGGAGAGCCGCGACGGCGTGAGTTGGGCGCGCCATGGCGGGTGCTCGTGCTCGAGTGCGGGAGCGGTGCGGGGGGAGTGGAAGCGCGGTGTGGTGGTGGAGTGGACTGGTGGGCTGTGGGCGGCTGGTCTGGCTTTAAAGGTGGCGGCTTCTGGGCGCGGCCAGCGAGGGCGGTGAGGTGGGATTGTAGTACAGTAGGGTTTCCTCCTGGTGGGTGGTGGTGACCGTCGTTATCTACCGGGCCGGCGTGCCGTGCGCACCGGAGAGCGGTTGGTTAGCCGAGTGCTCGGCGGTTGGCGCGCGAGTCAAGTCTCCAGCGCGCGACTGGACTGGCACGTACGTTGGGAACCGCCTTTTCTGCGTCCTTGGAAACGGTAAACATGATGTCATATACCCACTCCATTTTCTTTTCAAAGATCAAAGGGTCGTGATAATCATTTCGCAGCAAATTTTTCAGCATTTTGGGCCCCATTTCTGGAATCATTTCGCAGCCATTTTTTTGCGGGAAAAGAAATGCCATGTCGAGTCAAAGTTAGGAAAAAGAAGTGGTGGAGTGCACAGACATGACATGATGTCCACTCGTGCAGGCAGGCTCCAACTGGAGGCACCCTGCCTCCAGAATGAATTTGAAACAAATACGACAAGTTATTCAAGTCGACTACGTGCTCTTATTCTTGTATTATGAGGTTTTTTTTCTCAGAAAAACGCGTTTAGTTCCTGTAAATTCAACCACTATCTGGCTGCTGGATGTGTCGTTTTCTTTCTATTTCCCCATCCCGTGACCCTAACCGCCAATGACAACTCAAAAAAAAAAAAACGCCAATGGCAACCCATGTGTTTTTTTTTCCTTTGATCTGTGTGCTGACATTACCCGTTTCATGTGAGCTGTGGTGCGGGTGTGGCCAGCCCAAATTCCGTGTTGCGCCTTCGCACTTGCATATATGGAAATGCAAGATGGAGAGGCGTGCATGTGACCTTCCAGCTGGTTTGCATCCTCACATGGTCTCCAGTACTACTACTACTACCTGGCCCATGGAATTATTGTGCAATCCATACTGCATTCCGGGGTTGCATCCTTATCTCGCACAGTGTTGTCGATCTCGCGTCGCGTGAGAGCGCGGATAACCTCACTTATTTTCGCCACACGCGGCCTTGTCTCTGATGTTTTAGTTTGCAAAACGGAAATGGTAAGGCAGTCTAGTTTTACATCATCAAGTGCCGTAAGACTTACTCCCTCCGTTCCGAATTACTTGTCGCACGTATGGATGTATCTAGATGTATTTTAGTTCTAGATACATCCATTTCAAATGACAGTAATTTTAACGGAAAAGATGCGATCGAGAAAAGGTAGACTGTGCTCCTCAATCGAGAAAAAGAAAAATGACTGATAAATAAATGTATTTTGCAGTTCGTGGGTTTGCCTGAATAGAAAGGCCAGTGCAGCTTTGCCCGCGGAAGTTCCCGTGAAAAGAGGGGAAATGGTGCGTAGACGTTTGTTGAAAGGCGAATCTCATCTGGTGTCACGTTCACACACACACTTGGATACCGACCAGCGTGAGGATAGATAGATAGAAGAGGAGAAAAGGTGCGCTGCGTCCACAGGCAACAGTCTCTTTTCTCTCCTACTCTTTTTTGCGGGGAATCTCACCTACCATTTTGTTTTTGAATTGATCTCACCTACTTTTTGGCAGCCATATCGATCGTGACAGCTAAGCTCGTTCGTGTCGTTTGACAACGAGTCGCGGGAATGGTAGTCCGTGTGTTCAGGTATTTATTTTTTAGGTAATAGCACCATGCAACTTGTCTTGCATGTGATACTTTGGTCCTAAACTTGCAAAAACTAACTACTACCTAGTCCTAGAACTTGTCCTAAAGGTGCAAATTTTGTCCTGGACGAATCAGATGCAGCCATGTGGAGCCAGCTCGGCTGAGCCGGTCGGCGATGTGCATTTTGTTGGAATTTGCTAGTAGGCCTTTGGCCCAAAGCCCAACTAAAATTCTGAAATTCTCTTGGTCAATTCATGCACGAATGTGAGTGGTGTGAGTGAGACTAAAGTTTAGTCCCACCCCGGAAGTTGAGAGGGAGCTGCACCTCTTTATAAGGTGAGCTGTTCTATCACTTGTATGAGTATGAGAAGAGGAGACCTACACGCGCGCTCCTCCTCCTCGGTCGCCGGCCGCGGCGCGGGTTGCGGGATTGAGCCGACCTCGGCAATCTCATCCTCAACGACATGGGCGACAACATCAACGCCGGCGGTGCTGCTCCCGCTCCACCGTATGTGATTCTATCCTTCTTGTTCGAGATCGTGGTAGAATTCATATTTCTAGTATGTGCCCAAGATGTGATCTGTTCATCTATTATGCTAGTTCGCATGGTTAGTTTAGTCTCTGCTAGCGCTGTCGTGATGTATCTTTTGTTTATTCGGATTAAAACTCGTAGTAATTTGCTCATATTTCCAACAATCCCAAAACCTGATTATAGGCAATTTACTCCGAGTGGTTTTGCTGCGCATCTGAAGCCGCCTGCCTTTGAGGGGGTGCAATATAAGAGGTGGCACACGAGAGCGATCTCTTGGTTTCGCAGACCATGTCTTTGCTATGACGCCACTAAGGGCAAGCCTGAGGGCGATCTTAATCCTGCACAACAGGAAGCTTTTGAGAAGATCGATACCTTCTTTAAAGGCGCTCTTCTAAGTGTTCTTGATGATTCTATTGTGGATTCGTATATGTCGTTTGACAACGGAAAGGACATGTGGGTTGCGCTCGAGGCCAAGTTTGGGGCCTCGGACGCCGACAGCAAGTTGTACGTCATGGAGCAATTCTATGACTAGAAGATGACTGATGAGCGCTCTGTTGTACAACAGGCTCATGAGATCTGATCACTTTCATAAAGGAACTTGAGTACTTCAAGTGTGAGTTGCCGGACAAATTTGTTGCCGGAGGCATCATCGCCAAGCTTCCACCTTCGTGGAACAATTTTGCTACTTCCCTGAAACACAAGAGATAGGAGTTTTCCGTTGCAGATCTCATTGGTACTCTTGATGTTGAAGAGAAGGCGAGAGCAAAGGACACACATGCTCGAGTTGCTGAGGGAGCTTCTAGTGCCCACATGGTACAGAAGAAGAACTTCTGGCCCAACAAGTTCAAAAACATCAAGAACAAAACTCAGGGCAAAGGCAAGTTTGATACAAAGAACAAGCCATCACATTCTACCAACTTCAAGAAGAATTCTCACAAGAAGGGGAAGGGAATTTGCCATGTCTGCGGTGATCCTAATCATTGGGCTCCGAAGTGTCCTAACCGCTTTGAGGAGCGCGAACATGAGAAGAGCGGCAAGTCCGCTAATGTTGTCATCGGTGATACTGATATGAAGGAATATGGGTACGGTATTCTTCCCACCATCCTTTCAGTATTTCAATCTCCTGATTGGTTAATTGACACCGGTGCCAATGTACATGTTTGTGCTGATGCCTCCATGTTTTCTTCTTACCAGGTCACAGGAACTTCTCCCGTGCTGATGGGGAATGGGTCACATGCCATCGTTCGAGGTGTTGGTACGGTCGATCTGAAGTTTACTTCGGGGAAGACCGTGCGTCTGAAGAACGTTCATCATGTGCCGTCCATCAATAAAAATCTCGTTAGTGGTTCCCGTTTATGTCGAGATGGTTAAGTTGGTTTTTGAGTCCAATAAAGTTGTAATTTTCAAGTGTGGGCAATTTGTTGGGAAAGGCTATGAGTGCGGAGGCTTGTTCCACCTATCTTTGTCAGATATTTGCACTAAAGTTATTAATAATGTTTGCCATAATAATGAGTCAGATATTTGGCATTCACGACTTTGTCATATTAACTTTGGTTGCATGACGCGGCTAGCCAATATGAATTTAATTCCAAAAATCTCTACTGTCAAAGGCTCCAAGTGCCAAGTATGTGTGCAAGCTAAGCAACCTCGCAAGTCCCATAAGACTGCAAAGGCAAGAGACATGGCGCCACTAAAGCTTATACATTCTGATCTTTGTGAGATGAATGGCGTGTTGACGAAAGGTGGAAAGAGATATTTCATGACGTTGATTGACGACTCCACTAGATATTGTTATGTGTATCTTCTGAAATCAAAAGATGAGGCTTTAACTTTCTTCAAAAATTATAAAGCTGAAGCGGAGAACCAACTTGACCGTAAAATTAAACGGCTAAGGTCCGATCATGGTGGAGAGTATTTTTCCAATGAATTTGATTTGTTTTGTGCGGAACATGGTATAATCCATGAGAGGAAGCCTCCCTACTCAGCTCAGTCTAATGGGGTGGCCGAAAGAAAGAACTGAACTCTAACTGATTTGGTTAACGCCATGTTAGACACATCGGGTCTTTCCAAGGAATGGTGGGGGAGGCGCTAATGACTGTGTGTCATGTCCTAAACCGAGTTCCCACAAAGCATAAGACCATGACTCCATTTGAGGAATGGGAAAGGAAAAGGTTGAAACTCTCTTACCTACGTTCTTGAGGTTGTTTGGCGAAAGTCAATATACCAATTCCCAAGAAGCGCAAGCTTGGACCAAAAACCGTGGATTGTGTTCTTCTGGGCTATGCTTTTCATAGCATTGGCTATAGATTTTTGATAATAAAATCTGAGGTATCCGACATGCATGTTGGTACGATTATGGAGTCTAATGATGCAACTTTCTTTGAGGACATATTCCCTATGAAGGATACGTCGAGTTCATCAAATCAGGAGATACCTACTCCATCTAGTGAGGAACTCACTGTAGTTCTTGAACCCACCATTGCGATGGAACACGTTGAGAATCCTGTTGAGGGTGACAATGAAACTCCTGTAAGGAGTAAGAGACAGAGGACTGCAAAGTCCTTTGGTGATGATTTCATTGTGTACCTTGTGGATGACACACCGAGGACCATTTCAGAAGCCTATGCATCTCGATCTGACGACTTTCGAAGGAAGCTGTTCAGAAGCGAGATTGATTCCATCTTAGCTAACAAAACCTGGGAGATCACTGACCGTCCTTATGGGTGCAAACCTGTAGGATGTAAGTGAGTGTTCAAGAAGAAGCTTAGACCTGATGGTACGATTGAAAAGTACAAGGCACGGCTTGTGGCTAAGGGTTATACCTAGAAAGAAGGTGAAGACTTATTTGATACTTACTCACCCGTGGCTAGACTGACCTCAATTCGGGTGCTACTATCACCGGCTGCCTCACATGGTCTTCTCGTTCATCAAATGGACGTTAAGACGACTTTCCTCAATGGGGAGTTGAAGGAGGAAATTTACATGGATCAGCCAGATGGTTTTGTAGTACCTGGTCAGGAAGGAAACGTGTGCAAGTTATTAAAGTCTTTCTATGGCCTTAAACAAGCTCCTAAGGAGTGGCACGAGAAGTTCAAAAGAACATTAACTACTGCCGGCTTTGTAGTAAATGATGGTGACAAGTGTGTGTACTATCACCATGGTGGGGGCGAAGGAGTTATTCTTTGTCTGTATGTCAATGACATACTGATCTTTGGAACCAAACTTGATCTAATCAAGAAGGTTAAGGATTTCCTATCTCGCTGTTTTGAGATGAAGGATCTAGGAGTAGCTGATGTTATCTTGAAGATCAAGCTGTTGAGAGATGAGAATGGTGGGATCACACTGCTTCAGTCTCACTATGTGGAAAAGGTCTTGAGTCATTTTGGGTATAGCGACTGCACGCCTTCTCCAACTCCATATGATGCTAGTGTGTTGCTTCGAAAGAATCAACAGATTGCTAGAGATCAACTGAGGTATTCTCAGATTATTGGCTTGCTTATGTATTTGGCGAGTGCCATGAGGCCTGACATCTCTTTTGCTGTGAGTAAGCTGAGTCGGTTTGTGTCAAAACCGGGAGATGATCATTGGCATGCGCTTCGAGAGAGTTATGCGCTACTTGAAGGGCACTGCAAGCTATGGGATTCACTACACCGGGCATCCAAGGGTACTAGAGGGTTATAGTGACTCGAACTGGATATCTGATGTTGATGAGATTAAGGCCACAAGTGGTTATGTTTTTACACTTGGTGGTGGTGCTATTTCCTGGCTTCGTGAGCTATGGAAGCAGAACTCACAGCATTAGACATTGCCACTATTGAAGCAGAGTGGCTTCGTGAGCTATTGATGGACTTACCTATGGTTGAAAAACCAATACCCCCTATCCTGATGAACTGTGATAATCAAACTGTGATCGTCAAGATAAACAGTTCTAAGGACAATATGAAGTCCTCAAGGCATGTGAAGAGGAGACTAAAATCTGTCAGAAAACTGAGGAACTCCGGAGTTATTACATTGGATTATATCCAAACGTCGAAAAACTTGGCAGATCCCTTCACAAAGGGTCTATCACGTAATGTGATATATAATGCATCGATGGAGATGGGTTTGAGACCCACCGCATGAGTTGTCCCGTGAAGTAGAAGTGGGAGACAAGCTGTTGGTCAGCTGAGAGGAGAGTATCCCTATTTTAATTATCCCACTCCGTGACGATGCAATACTCTCCCGATCTGCATGGCAGGTTGATATTTATCTTAATGTGTTTCAAGTGGCTTATTTGAGTAAGCAGAGATGTTGTCCTGCAGAGCATCTCCTGAGGAACACTGTCGGTGCCAAAACCGGCGGATCTCGGGTAGGGGGTCCCGATCTATGCGTCTTAGGCTAATGGTAACAGGAGGCAAGGGACACAATGTTTACCCAGGTTCGAGCCCTCTTGATGGAGGTAAAACCCTACTTCCTGCTTGATTGATATTGATGATATGAGTAGTACAAGAGTTGATCTACCACGAGATCGTAGAGCCTAAACCCTAGAAGCTAGCCTATGATGAGTATGATTCTGATCGTCCCTCTAAGGACCAAACTCTCCGGTTTATATAGACACCGGAGAGGGCTAGGGTTTACATGGAGTCGGTTACAAAGAAGGAAATATAATATCTGGATCGCCAAGTTTGTCTTCCACGCAAAGGAGAGTCCCATCCGGACACGGGACGAAGTCTTGAGTCTTGTATCTTCACGCTCCAATAGTCCGGACAAAGTATATAGTCTGGCTGTCCGGATACCCCCTAATCCAGGACTCCCTCAGTAGCCCCTAAACCAGGCTTCAATGACGATGAGTCCGGCGCGCAGTTCTGTCTTCGGCATTGCAAGGCGGGTTCCATCTTCGAATAGTAATCATCGAACACCTGAACCGTGTCCGGATCTGCAAGATGATCTTCACATTCCGCCGTAGAGAGCATAGCATAAATCTGATTTGTTGGCAATTTTTGGTACGTCGTGCTCCTGCATCGTGGCCAGGCCCAACACGAACCAGTTTTTCTTAGCCCACTTCAATACGCGTTGCGAGGCGGTTTTATTGGCACGCCCTGCCAAAGCAGAGATCGTGTTCCCCTTATTGTGGGATCTTCCACCAATACGGGTGTGCGCAACCCCACGACGACTGTTGGTATGACTCCGTGTTTTTAGTTAAGTCTCAAGCAGTCACGCTGAGGACTCTTGATATGCACCCCCTTTATAAAGGGGCCGAGGCCTATACCTCTTTTCCACCACCCTTGCGCCTTTTCGCATCTCGAGTTCTAACACCCGAGACCCAAGCTCAAACACCCAGGATCTTCCACTATGTCCGGATCCAACCTTCAAGGCCGGTGGGTGGCCTCCTCGGTCAAAGAGGAGGACATTGCGAGGCTTAGGGAGGTCGAATATCTGACTGCCAACATCCAGCACGGGCTTCCTGCTCCAGGGCAGGTCATCCCTACTCCCAAGCCTAATGAGAGCTTCGTATTTGTTCCTCACTTCCTCCGCGGCTTGGGCCTCACCCTTGATCCCTTTATGAGGGGGCTCATGTTCTATTACGGGTTAGATTTTCACAATCTAGCTCCGGACGCTATCCTCCATATCTCGTTGTTCATCATTGTGTGCGAGGCTTTTCTCCACGTCACTCCACACTTCGGCTTATGGCTCAAGACCTTCAATGTGAAGCGAAGATGATTGAGGGCGCCGTCTGGAATCGGAGGTGCCATAATAAGCGAGAACGCCGATGCCCCATGGCGGAGGGTTCTTTCCTGCAGGTATCCGATTTATGGCAGCGGAGGTGGTTTTACGTCATGGCTCCCGAGGCACAAAGTGGGTGGCTGCCCCGACTTCCGCTCGGGCCCTCCGTCTGGCCGGGCGTCATGGACCAACGTGGGGCGGGATTGGGGTGCGTAGTGATGTACCAACACTGCAGAGCCGTGTCAGGAGCTTCTTGAGAGGGACATTAACCTTGTCGGCATAATTCGGGTAATGCTAATCCGGCGGATGTTGCCGTGCAAACGCCGCCTCTCCGGATGTGGGAGTTCAATCTAGAGGTCCGCGGACTATTACGCACTTCTTGCTGGCGCTTGAAAGGATGTGTAAATTATTCTTCAGACCACAAGTAAAGTGTCCGAACACCATCGAGGATGCGGGCCTAAGCTGCAATCGCCTAGATACCCAAGTAAGTAACCCCGAAACCGGACACTTCGTTTATATTTGTCATGATCATCATTCTGAAAATCCTCCATGGCCAGGAATGGCTCAACAAGGCGGAGAGAATCAGGTGTCCGGTGCCACTTCCCGAAGGCTCGCCTAGTCCCACCATAGCCAAAATGCTTGTCCTGGTGCTTAGCAAAATGCCCTCAGGGAAGGATGAAGGGAAGAACAGAGAAGCCGAACTTCACACACTGCGCATCCAAACCGGGGGAATAACTACCTCCCAAAGGAGGATAGTCGGGGAGGGGAATCTAAGGCCTCCTCCTCGCGTGGGAAGAAGAGGGCCACCTCCGAAGACTTGGAGACGGAGATGCCCAAACAGGGGAAGAAAGCATCACCAGGGGGCCCTACCCCAAAGGGCGCCCTTACCGCGTCAGGCCCGCCAACGGGCCAGCCCTCCACCGAGCTATGAGTTAATCATAAATTCAAAGGTATTGCATTTCTCCGAGAGCAATAACCAGGATCCACTTTTTGCAGTCCGGCTAGCAGCTCTTCTCGACAGAGTTCCTCTTCGGAGGATCTCCCTCCGGAGATGATGGAGAGTGAGACCCCACCAACCTCTCCGCCTCATGAGGCGGGCGACCCCTAGGTGTTGTCTCGGAGGAGTTCGGATCTGCCGAAGCCAGAAGCTAATCCTTCAGCCGCCCTGAGCCCGGAGCGTTCGGCTCCCATGGGGGGCGATGAGAAGGGTTCGACACGATTTAGTGTCCGCCGGACATCTTGGCCGACGGCTTTTCCGAACGAGCTGCACTCTCGGAGGAGCACCACTCATTAATGAGCACGGTGCTCAAGAAAATTTCATTTGCCACAAGCGGTTTGAATGAAGCATTTACGAGCCTGCTCAGAGGCTTTGAGGTATGTACTGAAAAATACATAACTTTTTTTTGCTGTGATGCACGCGCTAGGTGTGCTCCATATGGATAGTAGCCCCTGAGACTCTGGTTGCCCGCCCTAGGCGGCAAACGGAGGATCATATTGTGTAAGTAATGATTGCGCTGTATATATGCGCAGGTGTCTAAGGATCTGGCAGCCGATCAGTCCATTGAAGTTGCCGAACTAAGGAGGTAGATTGAATCTGTTGATGTCGATATCACGCTGGTGAACGAGCGGCTGAAGGAGTCACAAGGTATGTGCTCTACTTTCCTTATTATGTTGTATAAGAAAATTTGAGAGGGGCATAATATTAATGCGATATGCTTGGACTGCAGACGGTGCTGCTGCCATGGAAGCCCTGAGGGCGGAACTTGCCCAGGCCAAGGAACAAGCTGAAGGAAATATGCCCTAGAGGCAATAATAAAGTTATTATTTATTTCCTTATTTCATGATAAAAGTTTATCATTCATGCTAGAATTGTATTAACCGGAAACATGATACATGTGTGAATGCATAGACAAAACAATATGTCACTAGTATGCCTCTACTAGACTAGCTTGTTAATCAAAGATGGTTATGTTTCCTAACCATGAACAAAGAGTTGTTATTTGATTAACAAGGTCACATCATTAGTAGAATGATCGATTGACATGACCCATTCCATTAGCTTAGCACACGATCGTTTAGTATGTTGCTCTGCTTTTATCCATGACTTATACATGTTCCTGTAACTATGAGATTATGCAACTCCGTTTACGGAGGAACACTTTGGTGCTACCAAACGTCACAATGTAACGGGTGATTATAAAGGAGTACTACAGGTGTCTCCAAAGGCGATGTTGGGTTGGCGTATTTGAGATTAGGTTTTGTCACTCCGATTGCCGGAGAGGTATCTCTGGCCCTCTCGGTAATGCACATCACTGAAGCCTTGCAAGCACTACAACTAATGAGGTAGTTGTGAGATGATGTATTACGGAACGAGTAAAGAGACTTGCGATAGCGAGATTGAACTAGGTATTGGATACCGACGATCGAATCTCGGGCAAGTAACATACCGATGACAAAGGAACAACGTATGTTGTTATGCGGTCGACCGATAAAGATCTTCGTAGAATATGTAGGAACCAATATGGGCATCCAGGTCCCGCTGTTGGTTATTGACCGTGAATAGTTCTAGGTCATGTCTACATTGTTCTCGAACCGTAGGGTCCGCACGCTTAAGGTTTCGATGGCGGTTATTATGAGTTTATGAGTTTTGATGTACCGAAGAAGTTCGAGTCCGGATGTGATCACGGACATGACGAGGAGTCTCGAAATGGTCGAGACATAAAGATTGATATATTGGAAGCCTATGTTTGGAGTTCGAATGGTTCGGGCGGCAACGGAATTCTGGAGTCTGGGAGGTTACTGGAACCCCGGGAGGTAAATGGGCCTCGATGGGCCTTAGTGGAAAGGAGAAGGGCCAGCCCTAGGTGGCACAGCCTCCCCTTCCCTAGTCCTACTAGGACTAGGAGAAGGGCCGCCCCTCTCTCTCTTTCCCCTCCCGAATCCTAGTCCAACTAGGATTGGGGAATCCTACTCCGAGAGGAGTAGGACTCCTGGCGCGCCTCCTCTTGGCCGCCCCCCCCCCCCTGCTCCTTTATATCTGAGGGGGGGGGCACCTTGGAACACACAAGTTGATCTCGGATCGTTCCTTAGCCGTGTCGCGTGCCCCCTCCACCATATTCCACCTCGGTTATACCGTCGCGAAGCTTAGACGAAGCTCTGCGCGGTGAAACATCAAGATCGTCACCACGCCGTCGTCTTGTGGAACTCTCCCTCGACACTCGGCTGGATCGAGTCGAGGGACGTCATCGAGCTGTCGTGTGTCAAGAACTCGGGGCGTCGGATAACGGCCGGGATCGGTCGGATCGCGAGGAGAACGTCGACTACTTCCTCTACGTTGTGATCGCTTCGCTTGGTCTCTGAGGCGTACGACAACACTCTCCCTCTCGTTGCTATACATCACCATGATCTTGCGTGTGCGTAGGAAATTTTTGAAATTACTCGTTCCCCAACAAGATGGCATCCGAGCCTAGGTTTTTCTATGGTTTGATGTTTTGCACGAGTAGAACACAAGTGAGTTGTGGGCGATACAAGTCATACTACCTACCAGCATATCATACTTTGGTTCAGCGGTATTGTGAGATGAAGCGGCCCGACCGACATTACGCGTCGCTTCGCGAGACTGGTTTCACCGCTGCGAGCACTCGTTGCTTAAAGGTGACCGGTGGGTGCTGTCTCTCTCACTTTAGTTGAACCGAGTGTGGTTACGCCCGGTCCTTGAGAAGGTTAAAATGGAGTCTATTTGACGAAGTATCGTTGTGGTTTTGATGCGTAGGTGAGACTGGTTCTTGCTTAAGCCCGTAGCAGCCACGTAAAACTTGCAACAACAAAGTAGAAACGTCTATCTTGTTTTTGCAGGCATGTTGTGATGTGATATGGTCAAGGCGTGATGCTATATTTTATTGTATGAGATGATCATGTTTTGTAACCGTAGTTATCGGCAACTGGCAGGAGCCATATGGTTGTCGCTTTATTGTATGCAATGCAATCGCCCTGTAATGCTTTACTTTATCACTAAACGGTAGCGATAGTCGTAGAAGCATAAGTTTGGCGAGATGACAACGATGCTACGATGGAGATCAAGGTGTCACGCCGGTGACGATGGTGATCATGGTGGTGCTCCGGAGATGAAGATCACGAAGCACAAGATGATGATGACCATATCATATCACTTATATTGATTTGCATGTGATGTTTATCCTTTTATGCATCTTATCTTGCTTTGATTGACGGTAGCATTATAAGATGATCTCTCACTAAATTATCAAGAAGTGTTCTCCCCGAGTATGCACCGTTGCCAAAGTTAAATCGTGCCCGGACACCACGTGATGATCGGGTGTGATAAGCTCTCGTCCATCTACAACGGGTGCAAGCCAGTTTTTGCACACGCAGAATACTCGGGTTATACTTGACGAGCCTAGCATATGCGAGATATGGCCTCGGAACACGAGACCGAAAGGTCGGCGTGAATCATATAGTAGATATGATCAACATAAGATGTTCACCATTGAAAACTACTCCATTTCACGTGATGATCGGTTATGGTTTAGTTGATTTGGATCACGTGATCACTTAGATGACTAGAGATGTTTTTCTAAGTGGGAGTTCTTAAGTAATATGATTAATTGAACTTAAAATTTATCATGAACTTAGTACCGATAGTATCTTGCTTGTTTATGTTTGATTGTAGATAGATGGCTCGTATTTGTTGTTCCGTTGAATTTTAATGCGTTCCTTGAGAAAGCAAAGTTGAAAGATGATGGTAGCAATTACGGATTGGGTCCGTAACGAGATCATCCTCATTGCTGCCTGAAAGAGTTACGTCTGGATGCACCGCTAGGTGCAGACTCTTGCTAATGCAACTGCGAGATGTTATGAGCGTCTGGCGAGCAAAGCGATGACTACTCTATAGTTCAATGTGCCATGCTTTACGGCTTAGAACCGGGACTTCAACGACGTTTTGAGCGTCATGGAGCATATGAGATGTTCCAGAGTTGAAGTTAATATTCCAACAGAATGCCCGGATTGAGAGATATGAAGTCTCCAATAAGTTCTATAGCTGCAAGATGGAGGAGAATAGTTACATTAGTGAGCATATACTCGTAATGTCCGGGTACTACAATCACTTGACACAATTGGGAGTTAATCTTCCGGATGATTGTGTCATTGATGAATTCTTCAATCACGCCACCAAGCTACAAAGGCTTCGTGATGAACTATAATATGCAAGGGTTAGTAAAGACTATACAGAGCTCTTCGCAATGCTAAAGGCTGCGGAGGTAGAAATCAGAAGGAGCATCAAGTGTTGATGGTCAATAAGACCACTAGTTTCAAGAAGAAAGGCAAAGGGAAGAAGAAGGAACTTCAAGAAGAACAGCAAGCAAGTTCTTTGCTCGGAGAAGAAACCCAAGTCGGCCCTAAACCTGAAATCGAGTGTTTCTCTTGCAAGCGACTAGTCCTTTGGAGCGGAACTGCCCCAAGTATTTGGCGGATAAGAAGGATGGCAAGGTGAACAAAGGTATATGTGATATACATGTTATTGATGTGTACCTTACTAGAGCTCGTAGTAGCACTGGGTATTTGATCTTGGTTACATTGCTAATATTTGCAACTCGAAGCAGGACTACTGATTGCTTAACTACGGCAAAGGGCGAGGTGACGATCTTGGCGTGGGAAATGGTTCCAAAGTCGATGTGATCGCGGTCGACACGCTACCTCTACATCTACCTTGGGATTAGTTTTAGACCTAAATAATTGTTATTTGGTGCTGCGTTGAGCATGAACATTATATCTGGATCTTGTTTGATGCGAGACGGTTATTCATTTAAATCGAGAGAATAATGGTTGTTCTATTTATATGAGTAATATCTTTTATGGTCATGCACCCTTGAGGAATGGTCTATTTTGATGAATCTCGATAGTAGTGATACACATATTCATAATGTTGAAACCAAAAGATGCAGAGTTGATAATGAAAGTGCAACTTATTTGTGGCACCGCCGTTTAGGTCATATCGATGTAAAGCGCATGAAGAAACTCCATCTTGATGGACTTTTGGAGTCACTTGATTATGAATCACTTGGCACTTATGAACCGTGCCTCATGGGCAAGATGACCGAACACCGTTCTCGGTACTATGGAGAGAGCAACAGATTTGTTGGAAATCATACATCTGAGATGTATGTGGTCCGATGAATGTTGAGGCTCGTGGCGGATATCGTTATTTTCTCACCTTCACGGATGACTTAAGCGGATATGGGTATATCTACTTAATGAAACATAAGTCGAAACGTTTGAAAAGTTCAAAGAATTTGAGTGAAGTTGAAAATCATCGTAACAAGAAAATTAAGTTTCTACGATCGATCGTGGAGGTGAATATTTGAGTTCTGAGTTTGGTCTACATTTGAAACAATGCGGAATAGTTTAAGCAACTCACGCCACCCGAACACCACAGCGTAATGGTGTGTCGAGCGTCGTGTCGTACTTTACTAGATATGGTGCGATCTATGATGTCTCTTCTGATTTACCGCTATCGTTTTGGGGTTATGCTCTAGAGGCGGCCGCATTCACCTTGAATAGAACACCGTCGAAATCCGTTGAGGCGACACCTTATGAACTGTGGTTTAGCAAGAAACCAAAGTTGTCGTTTCTTAAAGTTTGGGGATGCGATGCTTATGTGAAAAAGCTTCAACCCGATAAGCTCGAACCCAAATCGAATGTGTCTTCATAGGATACCCAAAGGAGACAGTTGGGTACACCTTCTATCACAGATCCGAAGGCAAGACATTCGTTGCTAAGAATGGATCCTTTCTAGAGAAGGAGTTTCTCTCGAAAGAAGTGAGTGGGAGGAAAGTGGAACTTGATGAGGTAATAGTACCTTCTCCCTTACTTGAAAGTAGTTAAATCATGAAACCGGTTTACGAGACACCTACACCAAGTAGTGAGGAAGTTGATGATGTTGATCATGAAACTTGAGATCAAGTTACTCTGAGAACCACGTAGATCAACGAGTAAGATCCGCACTGAGTGATGCGGTAATCCTATTCGGAAATCATGCTACTAGATCATGATGAACCTACGAACTATGAAGAAGCGATGGTGAGCCCAGATTCATAAAATGGCTTGAGGCCATGAAATCGAGATGGGATCCATGTATGAAAACAAAGTATGGACTTTGGTTGACTTGCCCGAGGGTAGGCAAGCAATAGAAAACAAGTGGATCTTCAAGAAGAAGACCGACGGCGGTAATATTATCGTCTACAAAGCTCGACTTATGCAAAGGGTTTCGACAAGTTCAAGGGATTGACTACGATGAGACCTTCTCACCGTAGCGATGCTTAAGTCTGTCCGAATCATGTTAGCAATTGCCGATTTTATGATGATGAAATTTGGCAAATGGATGTAAAGACGCATTCTGAATGGATTTACGGAAGAAGAGTTGTATATGATGCAACCGAAGGTTTTGTCGATCAAAGGGGCTAACAAAGTGTGCAAGCTCCAATGATCCATTTATGGACTGGTGCAAGCATCTCGGAGTTGGAATAAACGCTTTGATAGTGTGATCAAAGCATTTGGGTTTATCTGGACTTTTGGAGAAGCTCAGTATTTACAAGAAAGTGAGTGGGAGCTCAGTAGCATTTACGATATTATATGTAGATGACATATTGCTGATCGGAAATGATATAGAATTTCTGGATAGCATAAAGGGATACTTGAACAAGAGTTTTTCAATGAAAGACCTCGGTGAAGCTGCTTACATATTGGGCATTAAGATCTATAGAGATAGATCAAGGCGCTTAATTGGACTTTCACAAAGCACATACCTTGACAAGATTTTGAAGAAGTTCAAAATGGATCAAGCAAAGAAAGGGTTCTTGCTGTATTTGCAAGGTGTGAAGTTGAGTAAGACTCAATGCCCGACCACTGCGCAGAAGATAGAGAGAAATGAAAGATGTTCCTATGCTTCACCATAGGCTCTATCATGTATGCAATCTTGTGTACCACACTGATGTGTGCCTTGCTATAAGCCTAGCAGGAGGTACCAAAGTAATCCAGAGTGGATCATTTGGACAGCGTCAAGAACATCTGAAATACGAAAAGGACTAAGGATATGTTTCTCGTATATGGAGGTGACAAAGAGCTCATCGTGGCAGTTACGTTGATGCAAGCTTTGACACCGATCCGACGATTCTAAATTGCGGACGGATCGTATTTACACTAAGCGGAGGAGCTGTCGGTTGGTGCGGTTCTAAACAAAGCGTCGTGGCGGGATCTACATGTGAAGCGGAATACATAGCAGCTTCGAAGCAGCTAATGAAGGAGTGCGGATGAAGGAGTTCATATCCGATCTAGGTGTCATACCTAGTGCATCGGGTCCAATGAAAATCTTCGTGACAATCTTGGAGCAATTGCCTTAGCGAAGGAATCCAGATTTCACAAGAGGACCAAGCACATCAAGAGACGCTTCAATTCCATCCGGGACTTAGTCGGTGGGAGACATAGAGATTTGCAAGATACATACGGATCTGAATGTTGCAGACCGTTGACTAAGCCTCTTCCACGAGCAAAACATGATCAGCACCAAGACTCCATGGGTGTTAGAATCATTACTATGTAATCTAGATTATTGACTCTAGTGCAAGTGGGAGACTGAAGGAAATATGCCCTAGAGGCAATAATAAAGTTATTATTTATTTCCTTATTTCATGATAAAAGTTTATCATTCATGCTAGAATTGTATTAACCGGAAACATGATACATGTGTGAATGCATAGACAAAACAATATGTCACTAGTATGCCTCTACTAGACTAGCTTGTTAATCAAAGATGGTTATGTTTCCTAACCATGAACAAAGAGTTGTTATTTGATTAACAAGGTCACATCATTAGTAGAATGATCGATTGACATGACCCATTCCATTAGCTTAGCACACGATCGTTTAGTATGTTGCTCTGCTTTTATCCATGACTTATACATGTTCCCGTAACTATGAGATTATGCAACTCCGTTTACGGAGGAACACTTTGGTGCTACCAAACGTCACAACGAATCGGGTGATTATAAAGGAGTACTACAGTGTCTCCAAAGGCGGATGTTGGGTTGGCATATTTCGAGATTAGGTTTTGTCACTCCGATTGTCGGAGAGGTATCTCTGGGCCCTCTCGGTAATGCACATCACTGAAGCCTTGCAAGCACTACAACTAATGAGGTAGTTGTGAGATGATGTATTACGGAACGAGTAAAGAGACTTGCCGGTAACGAGATTGAACTAGGTATTGGATACCGACGATCGAATCTCGGGCAAGTAACATACCGATGACAAAGGGAACAACGTATGTTGTTATGCGGTCTGACCGATAAAGATCTTCGTAGAATATGTAGGAACCAATATGGGCATCCAGGTCCCGCTGTTGGTTATTGACCGTGAATAGTTCTAGGTCATGTCTACATTGTTCTCGAACCGTAGGGTCCGCACGCTTAAGGTTTCGATGACAGTTATTATGAGTTTATGAGTTTTGATGTACGAAGAAGTTGAGTCCGGATGTGATCACGGACATGACGAGGAGTCTCGAAATGGTCGAGACATAAAGATTGATATATTGGAAGCCTATGTTTGGAGTTGGAATGGTTCCGAGGCGGCGGAATTTACAGTCTACCGGAGGTTACCGAACCCCGGGAGGTAAATGGGCCTCGATGGGCCTTAGTGGAAAGGAGAAGGGCCAGCCCTAGGTGGCGCGCGCCCCCCTTCCCTAGTCCTACTAGGACTAGGAGAAGGGCCCCCCTCTCTCTCTTTCCCCTCAGGAATCCTAGTCCAACTAGGATTGGGGGAATCCTACTCCCGGAGGAGTAGGACTCCTGGCGCGCCTCCTCTTGGCCGCCGCCCCTCCCCTGCTCCTTTATATCTGAGGCAGGGGCACCTTGGAACACACAAGTTGATCTACGGATCGTTCCTTAGCCGTGTGCGGTGCCCCCCTCCACCATATTCCACCTCGGTTATACCGTCGCGAAGCTTAGACGAAGCTCTGCGCCGGTGAAACATCAAGATCGTCCTGCCATCGTCTTGTGGAACTCTCCCTCGACACTCGGCTGGATCGAGTCTGAGGGACGTCATCGAGCTGTCGTGTGTCAAGAACTCGAGGCGTCGAATGCTGGCGCGGGATCGGTCGGATCGCGAGGAGAACGTCGACTACTTCCTCTACGTTGTGATCGCTTCGCCCGGGTCTCGAGGGCGTGAGACAACACTCTCCCTCTCGTTGCTATACATCACCATGATCTTGCGTGTGCGTAGGAATTTTTTTGAAATTACTACGTTCCCCAACACAAGCTCGGGCTAGCAATGCGGCTGCCCTAAAGGCGGCCGAAGAGTTGAGAGCCGAATAGGCTGCTCATCGCCGAAGCGAAGACAAGATAGCCGAAATGGCTGTGGAGTTGAAAAATGCCGTCGACCGGTATGAGCTCCTTGAAAAGGAGAATCAGGTTAATTCAGTTGACCAGAACAAGGCACTTAATGCGGCCAAGGAGATGCGGACCGAAATCAGGGATGTGAGGGAGGAGCTTGACGGCCGGAAAATCATGGTGGGAACCCCTACGTATTGCGGATGAAGTTTTGGATCAGTATGATCCCTGGATCGACGCTGAGTCCTATGAGACGCCGATATCAGAGACTTAGCGAAGAGTACAACTGACGCGGCCAAGTTTTTCGAGGATCAAGGTGATAAAGAAGTGGAGAAGCTGTTCTAGTCGCAATTCCATGCTCCCCCACGCCCATTGCCGTTGAGTGAGAAAATGGCTGCTGTGGCTGAGCTTCATAGGCTGTCCGGGCTTGCAATGCGGTCTGTAATAGACCATCTTTGGCCGAAGGGTCCTAAGCCGGATAGTTATTTTGGTTTGGTGCAACAATTCCTCGGTGCCGTATCTCAGATCGATGCCATGAGGAGGTCGGCGTGTATAGAGGGTGCACGGATGGCACTTGCCCGTGTTAAAGCATATTGGACAGATATGGAGGCCACCATCTTTGCGACCTAGAATCTGGCGGGAGGCCAGGATCCGGCCGAGCATTACTTGGAGCAGGTGACAGAAGGTGCTCGTTTAATAGAGGCGCAGTGCTCGAAGAATGTCTTGTTCGAGTGACAAATTGTGTCTTTGTAAAAACAATGTTATTTTGATTACAAGGCTATATTTATACTTTTTGCCCGAAAGTATTATTGTGCCTCCTATGCGGTCGTTTTTATGTATATGTGTAATCTGAAAGTTAGCAGTCGTTGGCTTCATCCCCCACGCATAAAATGTGTGGGTGTTCGTGAAAAATATGCGTAATCACACTTGATCCAACGTCTTGGTCCATTAAGGAGGTGATCGCACGTCGAACTAGGCAACCGGACTATATAGCTGTAACACTTTCACTTAGCCATAGAAGTTTGACAGTGGGGCTACTATGTAGCCCTTGGTACCTTCACGTGCATCCGAATACGGGCGCGTGTGTACATGACCGGGGAACGGTCCTTCATTAATGCGGAGGAATCCTAAAGATTCTGGTAAGTCTTGAGTGGTTGAACAGGTCTCTCATTTGTATCATGACGATCGGTTTTGGCTTTCTCTACTGAGGTGCTCGTCCGGAATAACCAGGGCACAATCACAGTAGTTCTCCTTTGGCCGCCTTAGCCGATAAGAACGGAACGTAAGGTGGCAAACCCAAGAGCCGGGCAAATCCAACATTTGACCAAAGACATGATTCGGAGCTGATGCATATAAGGCCAAACTCATGACGCCGAACACTCCCAAAGGTATTCAGACTTTGCAACATAAAATGGGCTGAAGAATGCCCTTTCATTATGAACCCTGTAGTTCCAGGTACGTGCATTAGTCTGTCGTGGCAAAATGCCAATAATGGCAGTACCCTCTGTGGGTATAGTACCCACGGGATGTGGAAACAACAAGAGACAATAAAAAAGGTTTACGCAGGGGCTTAATCTAAAGAGAAACCTTTAAGCGGGGCCCTGCCGCACGTCTGTGCCTTTATCTCCGTTGTGCCGTTTCCTGGAAGGGCATCGCGCGAATTATGTCTGTGAAAAAGAAAGACTCATGTAGGAGAGTATAACATAAGCGTGCGATGGATAGTAAAAGTGTAAGATGGTGGCCTGTTAATAAGGTCAAGCCAACAGTGGGGCTGTATTAAATATCTATAGCCCCCGGTGTCCTCTATAGGATTACGTACATGGTGCCCTAGCTCAGGTTTATCCGGGCTGCCGGACTCGTCTAGCCATGTCCGTGGTCTTAACGACCAGCCATGCTGTCTGGTATTGGAGGCCGCTTAGAGCCCGGCTGCTAGAGCCGTCGCATATTCCTCCGCGCGTAAGGAGCGCTCTGTGTTTATGTTAACGGTGATGACGCCGCGTGGACCGGGCATCTTGAGTGTGAGGTAGGCGTATTGCGGTACTGCGTTGAAGCGGGCGAATGTCGTTCTCCTGAGCAATGCGTGGTAGCCGCTTTGGAGGGGGCGATGGTGAAGATAGTTCTTCGCTTCTGGAGTTGCCGGGGGAACCGAATGTTACCTCCAGTATGATAGAGCCCCTGCCGTGGACTTCAACGCCTGGTATCACCCCTTCAAAGGCGGTGTTGCTTTGTCTGATTCTGGATGGGTCTATCCCCATCCTGCGGACAGAGTCCTGGTATATTAAATTGAGACTACTGTCGCCGTCCATGAGAATGCGAGTGAGATGGTATCCGTTGATTATTGGGTCGAGCACCAAGGCAGCTGATCCTCCGTGCCGCATACTAGTCGGGCAGTCCCTATGATCGAAGGTGATTGGGCAGGCCGACCCGGTGGTTAAGTTTGGGGCGGCGGGCCTTACGGTGTATCGTCTCGAGTGCGGCGTTCGCGCCTTCTCGTGGGTGTGTGAGTCACGTGGATCATGTTTACTGCTTTTACCTCTGGTGGGAATTTTTACGTCCCCGGTGTTAATTTGGCGAGTTCATCCTCGTCTTCACTTGGTGTTTCCCTTCCCTTGTGTTCGGCGTTTAATTTGCCGGCTTGCTTGAAGACCCAACACTCTCTGTGAGTGTGGTTCGTAGGTTTGTCGGGGGTGCCATGAATTTGGCACAGTCTGTCCAGGACTTCGTTCAGGCTGGACGGTCCCTCTTTGCTGCCTTTAAATGGCTTCTTTTGTTGACTGGGTCGAGAGCCCCTGAATTTGGCGTTAACCGTTGTGTTGTCCGGACTCTCTTGCTTGTTTTGTTGTTTGTTTTTATTGCGCCGTGGCTTCCCGTTGCCTTCCCTGATTTCGGATGTACTTGGGTCGCTGGTGCCTTCTGAACCAACCAGCTATCTTCACTATAAAAGCGGGTCATAAGGCTTATTAAGGCTGCCATTGTTGTCGGCTTTTCTTGGCGAGGTGTCAGCGAGCCACTCGTCTGAGATCTTTGTGTTTGAAGGCTGCTAAGGCTTGACATCCGGACAATCGACAATTTGATTCTTCTTAGTGAGGAATCTGTTCCAAAGCTTGCGGGCGGACTCTCCGGGCTATTGAATTATGTGACTTAAATCGTCCGCATCCGGAGGCCGGACATAAGTCCTTTGAAAGTTGGCCCTGAAAGCGTCCTCGAGTTCCTCCCAACTTCCAATTGAATTTTCGGGGAGGCTTTTCAACCAGTGTCGAGCTGGCCCCTTCAACTTGAGGGGTAGGTATTTGATGGCGTGGAGGTCGTCTCTGCGAGCCATGTGTATATGCAGGATAAAATCCTCGATCCAGACCCCTGGGTCTGTTGTTCCGTCGTATGCCTCTATGTTCACAGGTTTAAAACACTGTGGGAATTCATGGTCCAGTACTTCTTCGGTGAAGCACAGGGGGTGAGCAGCCCCTCTGTATCTGGACGTGCTATGGCATGCCGTCAGCTGTTGTTGTGTCCGGTGCTGATTCCGAACTGGTATCCGATCGGTATGATCGTTTTGGTGACCATAGTGTTGTGCCGGGGTGTGTCCTTTAGATCCATAGATGGGCCTAGCCGCGCCGACTTTTTTATCTAGGAGCTCGCGTAGATCGTGCGCGGCGTCGGTAGCTGCTCTGTTGCGGTTATGAAGTGGTTTGTCCGGCCTCCTGGCCGTGTTATTCTTTGGTGGAACGGCCTCGTCGTCTAATTCTGGCAGCAACTTGCGTTTTGGATAGCTCTTTGTATGGCGATTGTCTCCATACTTTTCTTCAGTGTCTAGCACTTTATTCCATCTGCGATTGAGCGTTTCCTGTGCGGCCTTTAGCCGTTGCTTCTGCTTCTTTAGACTTCTCGCAGTGGCCATAAGCTTCTGTGGAGGTTATCTCGTTCCAAGCGTGTTTCCGAGATGATGAATGCATCGTCATCCGGACTATGTTCTTGTCCGGGGGCAGTTTGATGAATTCGTCCCTTGGGATCATTGCGGTCGGGCGTCTTCCCCGAGCTTTGTTCGGCGTCACCTGGCTCATCCTGCTCCGTTGCTGGGTCCATATGGTCGTTGTTGCCTTCGGAGTTGACTGGGGTGTCGATCTTTCTGGCGCTCTTATCGCTATTTTTAATGTTGCTGGACTTGGAGCGGCGTCTGCGCCGTCGTTTTGGCTTTTGCCCGAGGGTTTTGTCTTCCGGATTGTCGCCGTCGTCCTCCTTAGGTGTATCCACCATGTATATATGGTATGACGAGGTCGCATTCCAGCGCCCCGTTGATTCTGAATCATCTCCTGCGTCGGCATCCATACCGTCGGTATCATCAGAGTCAAAGTCAAGCATGTCTGATACAATGTCGATAGTGGCTATGAAGTGGGTGGTGGGTGGGCAATGAATTCCTTCGTCACCTGCTTCCCATTCGAGCCGGACATAGTTCGGCCGAGAGTTTCCTGACAAAGAGAGGGACTTTAAAGAGTTCAGCCCGTCACCAAAGGGCGAGTGCTGGAAGATATCCGTAGCGGTGAACTCCATTACCGGAGCCCAACCAGATTCGACGGGCTTGGAGGTGCGCGGACTGGAACCTACAACGGGATACAAGTCCGGTGGTCCGGTGTCACAGGCTTCTTTGGAGGTGAGGCCTGTGTTCGGCTCTACCGCCAATGAGTGTGCGGCCTGCGGGACGGGGTCCATCCACCCGTCCTTGGGCAACGCAATCTGCTCGGTTTAGAGTGCAGGGCTCTGCAGGGTGATATCCCGAGCATTGTCCGACATCAGGTCTAAGCCGTGCTTATCGTGATTGTCCGGCACTCCTGGCGCAGGCCCGAACCCGTTGAAGCTCGAGTCTCTGCGGATATCGGTCGTGTAGTTCAGGTTTCGAACTGACACAGTGGCGGGCGTGGTATCAATCTGCTCTAGTTGGCTGCTTAATTGGCCCTTGATCTGGCTTATTTGAACACGAATATCTGTCCGGGGAGAAAAGTCTCACCCTGGACCGTGTTGTTGACGATTGAAGGAGCCATCAAGCCTTGCAGCCACGACACAGAGGAACTCTCATTGAAAGCACCAATGTCGGTGTCAGAACCGGCGGATCTCGGGTAGGGGGTCCTGATCTGTGCGTCTTAGGCTAATGGTAATAGGAGGCAAGGGACACAATGTTTACCCAGGTTCGGGCCCTCTTGATGGATGTAAAACCCTACTTCCTGCTTGATTGATACTGATGATATGAGTAGTACAAGAGTTGATCTACCACGAGATCGTAGAGGCTAAACCCTAGAAGCTAGCCTATTATGAGTATGATTCTGATTGTCCCTCTAAGGACCAAACTCTCCGATTTATACAGACACCGGAGAGGGCTAGGGTTTACATGGAGTCGGTTACTAAGAAGGAAATATAATATCCGGATCACCAAGCTTGTCTTCCACACAAAGGAGAGTCCCATCCGGACATGGGACGAAGTCTTGAGTCTTGTATCTTCACGCTCCAATAGTCCGGACAAAGTATATAGTCCGGCTGTCCGGATACCCCCTAATCCAGGACTCCCTCAAACACACCTATATGAATTTGACGGTTAACATCGCAGTCTGTGAGAAGTGGGTGCTCTCTAATGAATTCATGAAAGGCCCTGGAGTATTACGTATATGCTCCACCCGCGGGGAAGCCTTGCGGCAGCCTAGTATCGGTCAAGAATTTGTGTGAAACTAGTCTCGCAGAAAACTTGTAGTTCAAGGCATAGTCCACTATTCAAGTTGTCATCTAGTGTAGCATAAAACTCTAAGTGGAAGTTCAACTTCACAGTCTCCACTAAGCACCGGTATATAAACAATGTTTTGGAACTAAATGTTGAGATGTGCCAATGAGACTTTGTGGGGGATTGTTGGAATTTGCTAGTAGGCCTTTGGCCCAAAGCCCAACTAAAATTCTGAAATTCTCTCGGCCCATTGATGCACAAATGTGAGTGGTGTGAGTGAGACTAAAGTTTAGTCCCACCCCGGAAGTTGAGAGGGAGTTGCAACTCTTTATAAGGCGAGCTCTTCTACCACTTGTATGATTATGAGAGGAGGAGACCTACACGCCCGCTCCTCCTCCTTGCTCGCCTCGTCACGACGCGCCGCGGGTTGCGGGATTGAGCCGAGCCGAGGACAGAGCTATGCACGTTGTCTATATTTTTGCTGCTCGGGAGAAATTAATGAGTCATTAATTAATATTTAGTGGACGCATTAATTACCGAACCATTTCCGATTCTTTTGGACCGCGACGACTCGGACGTGGGGTTTACTCCCATGACCTATCCGACCCGCACTTTATAGTCAGGCAGACGTCTACCCTAGCCGCCGCCACTTCGTATGGTTTCGCACCACCGTTCCAGAACATTGCGCCGCCACGCGAGTCTTCTCCATCCCTCCTTCCGGCGTGCACCGCGAGAAGGACAGCGAGCCTCGGACCCGCCTCTCGTGATCTGTCACGGGAGAGGCGATCGGGTTTTTGGGGAGCGACTCAGGATCGCTGGCAAAGAACGACTTCGCCAACGACGACTGCTTCTTCGACCTCGGCAATCTCATCCTCAATGACATGGGCGACAACATCAACGTCGGCGGTGCTGCTCCCGCTCCACCGTATGTGATTCTAACCTTCTTGTTCGAGATCGTGGTAGAATTCATGTTTCTAGTATGTGCCCTAGATGTGATCTGATCATCTACTATGCTAGTTCGCATGATTAGTTTAGTCTCTGCTGGTGCTGTCATGATGTATCTTTTGTTTATTCGGATTAAAACTCATAGTAATTTGCTCATATTTCCAACACATTTTGCATTTAGCCTCCTGCCTTCCATCGATTTCAACCCGCAGTCTACCTCATGGCTGTCAAAGGATATCACCTGAAGCGTCAGGTCAGGCTCCTCGTCGGCTTGCCGCTGCTGCCCAAGCCCCAGGTTGTGGCGGGAGTGGAGAAGAGGGAGCATGCTGGCGCCCGGCGGTGGTAAGCTGTCGGGGCACCCGAAGCTGACCTCCTCGTCGCCGCCCATGAGGAACGACATCGGGCCCCGCAACGCCCACGCAGCGAGGGAGGCGGTTTCTTGCTGCTGCCGCTCCGCCTGCGCCGCCGCGGGGTGCACCGGCGCGTACGTATTGATGCCGATGGGGTACAGCACAAACGGGCCATAGAGCGGGAGTGAGGCCACATCGGCGTAGCCGTAGGGGTAGGCTTCGAGCTGGTGCACCACACGCCGGGCCAGCGTGTGCTCCCGCCGATACGCGTTCTGGTGCCCGCCCAGCGCCTGCGAGTTGAAGAACTTCCCCTAGCAGTAGTTGCATGTGAACACCCGCGTCGGCTCGCACGTGGCATGCGTGCCGCTGGTCCTGTCAATGGTGCTCGACTTGGCGGTCGTGGTGTCGGCGGCGGTGACGGTGAGCGACAGGTCGAGGGCGAGCTTGGGGCAGGAGGAGGTGTTGGATGCCTCGTTGTTAGACGCCGCCTGGTTACCGATGTCGGACAGCTGATCCTCGCACACCTCTTGGATGATGATGCTTCATCTCTGAACAATCTCTCTCTCTCTCTCTCTCTCTCTCTCTAAATCATGTTGAACAAACTGCATGAACAACTACACCAGGCAATGCAATGGAATGGAATGGAATGGCTGTACCGAGCTGCACATTAATCAGCAGCTCATGGCAACAAGCAAATCATCAGTGTAAGTGGAAAAGAAAAACAGAGTACACATCGGCGATCTTCAGAGAAGCAGCACGGCCAAGGATTTCAGCCGGCAGGACATGGTGTCGGCCATGGTGGCCGCATTCTCCCGGGCGATGCGGCTCCAGCTCTGCTCATTGCCCGAGACCCGACAAGCCGTCGCGAAGTCAAGGATCTTGCCGAAGATTCTGAACATCTCCACAAGTAGATCCTGTCCTGGACGGTGGTGAACACCGTGTTGGAATCCATGGGTGCATCTGGGTGCACGGAAGCTTCGATCCACTGGAGCAGCGGTGTCGAGCCGAGGTTCATCTCGAACACCTTCCGCACCAGCTTGTCCCTTCGATTCGCCGGGTCACACCATGAGATGCAGAGCATGAACAACCTGGACGCGCAGCAGACCAGCGCCGGCGTGTAGTCTTGGAGCGGTGGCAGCGGCCGGGACCGGTGTAAGGGAATATTTATCCCCAAGGTGTTTCGGTGATTGATGACAATGCTTTTGCGGACTAATCGTGTGCGTTGAGTTTTTCAGAGATTCATCCTTTGGCACGAGACGATTCCCTCCCCTCAATGTTTTATTCAAGACGGTGTAGCTCCTTCGTTTCTCTGTTGGTGGACTAGTTTCGTAGGAGTCACCGTACTATCAAGGGGGGATCCGCTTTGGTAAGGCTAGGGTGGAATCAACATGTGCACATCCTTATCACACCCGTTGTTCCTTTCGCTTCAATGGAGTTCCCTTTCCTCTCCTAGCTTGCCCTGACTGGTCCCAGTGGTGGTACCGTGGTCCTCAGAGGTAGTACTGCCGAAGCACATCAAGCGGTAGTACCGCTCATCAGCGGTAGTACCGCTTGCTGTATTCGGCCGTAGTACCGCTGAGGCTCTGGGCTACTACCGCCTCGACTCGAGGCCTCTTTTTCCCGTGTCGGGTTGTGCGGTTCTAGCTGCGACAGTAGTGGTGGTAGTACCGCCCCGAGTGGTAGTACCGCCCTTACCTCCGCGGTAGTACCGCTCTGGGTCTAGGTCGTTGCTCCCCTCGTGTGCGAGGCCGTACCGCTGGGAGGGGACGGTAGTACCGTTGGTTCAGCGGTAGTACCGCCCACCCAAGCGGTAGTACCGCTCAGTGCGGGGCTGCTTGCGGGGTAACGGTTGGATTGTTCCCCCCACTATATAAAGGGGTCTTCTTCCCCAAAGTTGACTTATCTCTTCCCCCAAAAGCTCCATTGTTGCTCCAAGCTCCATTTTTGCCTGATCTCTCTCCCTAGCCAATCAAACTTGTTGATTTGCTCGGGATAGGTTGAGAAGGCCCCGATCTACACTTCCACAAAGAGAAATTTGATTCCCCCACTAATCCCTAGAGGATCTTGTTACTCCTGGGTGTTTGAGCACCCTAGACGGTTGAGGTCACCTCAGAGCCATAGTCCATTGTGGTGCAGCTTCGTGGTGTCGTTGGGAGCCTCCAATTAAGTTGTGCAGATAGCCGCAACCTTGTTTTTAAAGGTTCGGTCGCCGCCTTCAAGGGAACCAATAGTGGAATCACGGCATCTCGCATTGTGTGAGGGCGTGAGGAGAATATGGTGCCCCTAGTGGCTTCTTGGGGAGAATTGTGCCTCCACACCGCTCTAACGGAGACGTACTTCCCCTCAAAAGGAAGGAACTTTGGTAACACATCCTCGTCTCCATTGGCTCCACTCGTGGTTATCTCGTGCCTTTACTTGTGCAAGCTATTTGTGTTGTATCCCTTGCTTGCTTGTGCACTTATTGTTGTTGCATCATATAGGTTGTTCACCTAGTTGCATATTTAGACAACCTACTTTGATGCAAAGTTTAATTTGGTAAAGAAAAGCTAAAAATTGTTAGTTGCCTATTCACCCCCCTCTAGTCAACTATGTCAATCTTTTCAATTGGTATCAGAGCCTCATCTCTTTATTAAGGACTTTGCCGTCTGAAGAGTATGGTTGACACCGTAGACGGTGGGGAGGAGGAGCACTCCGGTGTGAATCCGATCTTGGTTACGGGTGATGGGGAAACCGCGGTGTACCGTGAGGAATTCAATGTGGCCTTGGACACATTGAAAACCTCCATGACAACCATGGTTGAAAGCATGTTTAATAAATTCTTAGAAGGAGTTAAGCTACCTACCTCACCGTTGAAAGTGGGTGATCCCACTAACAAGGTGACGGATGCTAACTCCGACAAGGGGGAAGCTAATAGATAGAAGGGTCCTTCTACTAGTGGTAGAAATGGCACCGACATCTTTGCCCATGTGGAACCTCCAACTTATGGAGGACCGATTCCCTCTACTCATTTAAATCATGCCGGCCCTCCTCCTAAGATTGTGAAAAATGAGGATTTTGATTCTTGTGTATCGCTTCAAGCGTCATTTAAATCATGTGAATACTAATCTTTGGAGAATCATTGAAGAAGGTTTCTATCCACATGACCGAAGCAACTTCACCCCTAGAGAAGCAGTGGATAATCAATTCAATGAGAATGCTCTTTTCATCATCCAAGATGCTATCCTCCCCGAAGATCTCCCTCATCTCCGACCCCATGCCATGGCCAAAGACGCATGGCAATGCATTGTGTCTCTTTATCGGGGAAGCGCAAGCATTCAATGCTCCAACTATGAAGTGGTGCAAGATGAAGCCGATGAGTTTGCAATGAAAGAAGATGAAGAACCTCGTGAGCTCTTTCGGAGAGTAACCAAACTCGCAGTATCACTCCGAGATCATGGGAGCAAGGAAATGGATGACAATTGGATCAAGCGCAAGTTCCTCAAGGCCATGATGCCCTACAACAAGGCCATGTCCTCCGTCATTCGTCAAAGACCGGACTTCCACTCCATGACCTCAAGTGAAGTGTTGGATGAGTTTGTTGCAATAAGCATCTTGGACAAGACCGCCGATAACGCGGTGCTCCGCTCTCAAAGGGCAAAGAAACCCAACCTTGCATTGAAGGCCAAGGTTATTGTGGAAGAAGAGGAAGAAGAGGAAGATGAGGAGAGCAACCTCGAAGATACAAAATATGATTATCATGAGCACATGGCTCTTGCTTCAAGGCAATTTTGGAGCAAGAAGAACTCAAGGCCCAATTTCAACAAGAACAACTCAAGTGGCTTCAAGGGCAAGCAACAAGTAAGAACTTGTTACAACTGTGGCAATGTGAGCCATTTCGTTGTGGATTGTCCTTACGAGAAGCGGGAAGACAATGGTGACAAACTCATCCGAAAAGACAAAGCCAAGTCCTTCGCCAACAAGAACAACTTCACCAAGAAGACTCCTACTCGAGGGTTGGTGGTTCAAGAAGAATACCGTGAGGATGACGATGATGATGAAGATAGTGAAGCAATGGCCATGGCCTCTGTTGCCATTGCCACAACTCCCCGGATGTCTCTCTTCGATTCACCCAACAGGAACATCACCGCCAAGTGCCTCATGGCTAAAGCCACCAACGAGGTAACCCCCAACATAAAAAATACCATCATTACTAATCCCTCCTTGATGGATGGCATTGATGAAAGTGAGGGGTCTAATGAGGAAGTCAATGAATTTGAGTCTTTTATGAGTAAGCTCAAGGGCAGATCCAAGAAGCACTTTGTTGCTCTCTTGGAACAACTTGGTGAAGCCAATGACATGATCGAGGCTCACGAAGAAATCAATCTCTAAGATGGAAGGTCATAGTCGTGACTATGTCGATGAGATATCAGATCTCTCTAATGCTCTTGAGGAAGAGCGTGGGCATCGTTTGGCTCTTGAGGAGTCACACAACGACGACCATGCCAAGTTAAAGAAAGATCTTGATCATGCTCTTGTTGTGTCTCTGTGCTAAATTCCGAGAAGGCTAAACTTGGGGTTGATCATGCTAGACTCAAGGAGGAGTTTGATGTACTTGACAAGGCCCACAAGGTCTTGAAGGGTGCTCATGCAAACCTCAAGGAGTCTCATGCTCAACTCCAAGTTAAGCTAACCAAGGAAAAGGCCACCTTTCCTCATATGGTATTAATTGATAATGCATATGCCACTAATCTGTGTTGTGAGCATGTGCATCTTATGGAGGAGAATGCCAAATTGAAGGATCAACTTGAGAAAGGCCTTGTGACATGCATTCAAGGTAAGAAGAACCTCAACGACCTTTTGAACAATCAAAAGGAAGTTGTGGGGGAATTGGGTTCGCACCCAAGTCCAAGAACAAGAAGAAGAACGACAAGACCAAACGACCTCCTCCTCTCAAGCAAACCTTTGTGAAAGAGGGAGAGGGTGATCCTAAGGAAAAGAAGAACAATGTGAAGGGTGTTGATGTCAAAAAGGGCAAAACCACCTCCTCCAACAAAGCCGATGACTTTAACCCTTCTTATGTGTTGTGCCGTTGTAGGATCGGAAGTATGTCTAGAGGGGGGGGGTGATTAGACTACTTGACAACTTAAAAGTTTAGCCTTTTGATTAGGACAAGTTTTTAGCAAGTTCACAATGATGACCAAGTCAAGTATCACCCTACACATGCAATTCTAGAGTAGTGGCAGTGGAAAGTAAATTGCACATGTAGTAAATAAGAGGTGGAGAAGAGCAAACGCAATTTGGAACACGGAGATTTTCTCGTGGTTCCGATAGGTGGTGCTATCGTCAATCCACGTTGATGGAGACTTCAACCCACGGAGGGTAGCAGCTGCGAGAGTCCACGGAGGCTCCACCCACGAAGGGTCCACGAAGAAGCAACCTTGTCTATGCCATCATGGCCCCGTCCACGGAGGACTAGCCTTACTCGGGGTAGATCTTCACAAGTAGGCGATCTCCTTGCCCTTACAAACTTCTTGGTTCAACTCCACATCTTGTGGAGGCTCCCAAGCGACACCTAACCAATCTAGGAGGCACCACCCTCCAAAAGGTAATAGATGGGGTTGGTGATGATGAACTCCTTGCTCTTGTGCTTCAAATGATAATCTCCCCAACACTCAACTCTCCTACTGATTTGGCTGTGGTGGAAGAAGGGATTGAGTGGAAAGCAACTTGGGAAGGCTAGAAATCAAGTTTCATATGGTGGGAGTGGAGCAACTTGATCTCAACACAAGGGTAGGTAGTTTTCTTCTCAGAAATGTAAGGTAGGAGTGGTAGTTCTTTCGATGGCTCTCTCCACGAATGAAGAGGAGGTGGAGGGTATTTATAGCCTCCACACAAAATCCAACCGTTACACACATTTGACCAATCTCGGTCAGACCGAAGTTGACAACTCGGTGAGACCGAAAGTTCAAATCTTGTGAACGTTGGGATTTTCGATGGGACCGAAAATACAATCTCGGTGAGTCCGATTCTTCCAAAGTCTAGGGTTTGCCAATCTCGGTGGGACCGACTTTCTCATCTCGGTGACACCGATTTGAGTCTGAAGGTTCTGAAGCTTGGCAACACCAATTTCGGTATGACCGAGTTTGGAATCGGAAAATCCGAAATTCTTAGGGTTTGGGTATATGGCTGAGGTAGTTCATCTCGGTGTGGTGAGTTTATGTAATCGGTGGGACCGAGATTACTTATGGGTTTATGTTGGAATGAAAGATTGCTGATAGTTTGAGAGATAAATCACTAAGCACTTTGAGCAACGGATCATCATCATAACCTCATCCCCTTTTAATAGTATTGGCTTTCCTATGGACTCAATGTGATCTTGGATCACTAAACCAAAAATAAGTCTTGAGCTTTTGCCAATGTTTTCCTTAGCATTTTGAGGGTCCACATCATCGGTCATTGCCATACCCATATCCTTTGAACTTTCTAAAATATTCTCAAGAAATAATTAGTTCAATGATATATATGTTGTTATTAATTACCAAAACCACCCGGGGATTAGTTGCACTTTCAGCCGTGCTAGTGATGGGCATGTTTATGCTAAATTTGTTGGTTCTCCTTATGAGTACATTGAATGGTCTATTTGGGTTCCTAAGACCCTTGTTACTAACATCAAAGGACCCATTACTAAATGGGTACCTAAAACCAAGCATTGATCTCTTGTAGGTGTTTGCTTCCGGTGGGGGATCATAGTTGCTCTATAGTGGAGCAACAAATCATATGACCGGGAGCAAGGACTTGGTGGTGGACGTGCAAAAGATCCCATCTATGCCCACCAATGTCGAGTGGGGTGATGCCACATCTTCTAAGGTATTGGGTCTTCGCAAGGTTGTCATTTCTCATGATCTTACGATCGAGAAAGTCATGCTTGTTGAGTCCCTTGCATACAATTTACTTTCCGTTTGTCAACTTGCACTCATGGGTTTTGCCACCTTCCTTGATATTGATACCGTGGCCCTCTTGTGGAGCAAGACTCTTAAAGTAGCCTTTGTTGGGCATGTCGAGAATGGTCTCTATGTGATTAACTTTTTGGAGCGACCCACTAAGACAGCGACATGCCTAATGGCTAAAGTTGATGTGGGATGGCTTTGGCATCGCCGTTTAGCCCACGTCAATATGAGATCTTTGCAAAGTCTTCTCAAGGGGGACCATGTCCGTGGACTAACAAATGTTAGTTTTGCCAAAGATCGTGCTTGCAGTGCGTGTATCGAAGGAAAGCTTCATGAGAAGGCTCACCCTCCCACGACTATCATCTTCTCGAAGAGACCCTTGGAGCTCCTTCACATGGACCTATTTGGGCCTCCATCCTTTGATAGTCTTGGGGGTAGAAAGTATTGCTTGGTGATTGTGGATGATTATTCAAGATATACTTGGGTATATTTCTTCAAGTGGAAGAGTGAAACTCAGCAAACCGTCATCGATTTTGCAAATGAAGCTCAACGTCAAAATGATGCAAATATCTTGTCAATAAGAAGTGGCAATGACACCGAATTCAATAACTACACCTTGGATGAGTTTCTTAGTGATGAAGGGATCAAGCATCAGTATGTTGCTCCCTATACCCCTCAACAAAATGGTGTCGCGGAGAGGAAGAACCGGACGTTGATGGATGCGGCAAGGACCATGATGGCGGAGTTCAAGTCTCCATACAACTTTTGGGCTGAAGCCATCAACACAGCATGTCATGCATCAAATCGGCTCTATCTACGCAAAGGCTTGAACAAGACTCCTTATGAAATACTTACCGTTAACAAGCCCAACCTCAAGTACTTCCGGGTATTCGGGTGTGAGTGTTTCATTCTCAAGAAAGGTGTTCGTTTGTCTAAATTTGAGGCTAGAGCATATGAGGGCATATTTATTGGTTATGATACAAACTCTCATGCTTACCGTTTCCTCAACAAGCCCACCGGACTCATTGAGGAGACGTGTAACATGGAGTTTGACGAAAATAACGGCTCCCAAGTGGAGCAAAGTGGTACTTGTGATGTAGGCGATGAAATTCCTCCCCAAGCCATAAGAAGATTGGTAGCACAAGGCTACTCCCAAGTCGAGGGTATCGACTACGGTGAAACCTTTGCTCCCGTTGCTCTCCTTGAATCCATTCGTTTGTTGATTGCTTATGCTTCCTATCACAACTTTAAGTTACAACAAATGGATGTGAAAAGTGCTTTTCTTAATGATCCTATTAATGAGTTGCTCTATGTCAGGCGACCCCCCGGGTTCGAGGATCCCTACTTCCCGGATCATGTGTATCAACTTGATAAGGCACTCTATGGCCTTAAACAAACCCCATGTGCGTGGTATGACCACCTTACTGAGTTGTTACTATCGGATATCAGGTTCCGGCAGACCCTTGAGGTTCGAACACTGGGGTGCGCGCGGAGATTTCGCCCTCTACCTAC